>CM064551.1:26116475-26563975 GCA_032716605.1 Paralithodes platypus
CTCCTTTTCTCTCTTTCTATGGCTTGTATCCATTCGGCCCCATTCAGCCAACTATTTTAAGACGTTTATCCCCATCCAGGTGTTGATTTCTTCCTGGCGAGCGATAGCAAGCAAGCATTGTGTAGGGAGAAATCCGGCTTCGCCGAAGACATTTTTCAATCGAAAAATGTACAAATTTAGCTTGCTGTCAAAACAAAAATATATAGATGCTGGCTTGCTACCGCTCGCCAGGAAAATATTGACACCTGGATGGGGGTTAACGTCTTAAAACAGTAGACTGAATGGAGCCGAATGGATACAAGCCAAAGAGAGAGGGAGAGAAAGAGAAAACAAGCGAGGTGGGCTCCCTTAATATTCATTATTCTAATGTATCCCTATATCCTGATAATGAACGGCATCTGTATTTTATCCACCCGTAGCCGATTTTATGCCAGTTACCCAAAACCTATTTCCTTATGGTCCGTTCATTCTAGGTTGGGTAGAAATCGTAACCCCTCACCTCTCATAACTCAAAAAGGACTAGAGTAATCGAGTTAATATTTCTACCAAATAGGAAGACTTAGCCAGGGAATATGTGTATAAATTGACAGGTTATTTGCTCTAGCCCTTTTTGAGTTACAGAGGTTAGAGGTTATGATTTCTGCCCAAACTAGAATGAACGGACTATAGTTACTCATTCACGAAGCCATTAGTTACCTGCAGCCGATGTTAACCTTTTCAGTACCGGTGCCGTACTTTAAACTTTACTCTGGCTACTATTAGACGAATATAATATTCAGTATATATAAAAGGCTTCCGGCCAATTCTATATCAAGTGCAGCATCTGGTGAGGAGAGGTAAATAAGCTACATATACTATACTCGATCTCTTTTCAGCTGACGGTAAATTGAATCCCTTAGCAGCTAAATTATCGATACTTAAGGGGAGGTTTTTAGTTTGGTCCCTAGATATCCTTCAAGCTTAAGATTACACCCCCTTGAGCCCCTTTCAAGATAAATTTGTAAATTTTTCGGTAGAAAAATTTCCCGGCTGAAAGCCGGTTCCTCTTAAATTACAGGCTCGCTATCGCTCGCCAGGATAAAATCGACACCTAAATTGCACGAAAGGTCTTAAAATTGACGGAAATGGGGCGAAAGTTCTTAAAATCGCCAAACTAATGGGGCGACTGTCTTAAAATCTCAAAAGCAATGGGGCTAAACATGAGGGAGAAAGGGGCCCAGAAAAAAATCCCTCAAGTCGATATCTCCCCTTAATGGACAAATACGAAACTACTGTGTCTGCATCATAATAAGACCAAGTTTATATAATTAGCACCACATTTGACCATACAAAATCTTCAAAATAATTAAGATTTCTTGATGGGAACTTCTGCAATTTTCCGTCAGTTGAAAAGAAACAGACTACGGTATATTAATAATTGATATCAATAATTTTCCGTCAGTTGAAAAGAAACAGACTACGGTATATTAATAATTGATATCAATAATTTTCCGTCAGTTGAAAATAAACAGTATACGGTATATTAATAATTGATATCAATAATTTTCCGTCAGTTGAAAAGAAACAGACTACGGTATATTAATAATTGATATCAATAATTTTCCGTCAGTTGAAAAGAAACAGACTACGGTATATTAATAATTGATATCAATAATTTTCCGTCAGTTGAAAAGAAACAGACTACGGTATATTAATAATTGATATCAATAATTTTCCGTCAGTTGAAAAGAAACAGACTACGGTATATTAATAATTGATATCAATAATTTTCCGTCAGTTGAAAAGAAACAGACTACGGTATATTAATAATTGATATCAATAATTGTGCGAGACAAAGTGGAATGATGGAAAAGTCTTGGGTGTCACCATACCCCATTTCGGTAATTCACGTACAGTGGCGCTAATAAGTCATGTCTCAGCTGTCATTACGTTTGGCTGGCTCTGAGCTGTATTAATGTCTGTCAGATGTTGAATAGGGTAGGTACTGTAAGTGTAGGAACATTCTTGTATACCTCACTCAAAACGAATAAATCAGGTTTTAGACATTGCTGATACCAATTATTGATCGAAATAAACTTGGTGCCGAGACATCACTTATTAGGGTGACTGTACAGTTGCATACAGCTCTAGAATAGCTATACAGTTTTAAGGGGTGATGGGCGTATATATTTAATCATTAATGTATATTTTTATTATTATTATAGTGTTCTCCCTAGACCGCCATGAAGCTTAACACCCCCCCCCCCCCCCCCCCCCAGAAAAACGACCCATCTGCCCTTAAGGTAGCTATGACTCGTGAAGCGTAACATTCTAGGCTAGCTATAAGGTCAGGAAAGGTAGGATCGCTGTAACTTACGATCGGTCAAGTTCTGGGTTACTATAGGTAGCACATGACGGAAATCGGTTGAAATTGTCGTACAATGAAATTCAAGTTATATCATGTCGGTATACTTTCTCCATTCAAGCATTTCATAGCATTATGCATAGCCACCATACTACATTAGATAACAACTCTATATTCAACAAGAGTACGGTATCTGTTTGGTATTGGTCTGTGAAATATTAACTATTCCTTGTAACACACACACACACACACACACACACACACACACACACACACACACAAACACACACACATTCACTCACTCAATCACTCTCACTCTCTCTCTCCCAGTAACCTACAAGTGTGAGCGTTACCTTGTGTATCGGCCTCCTTCGTGTCGATAAACCGATTAAAGTGTTATTTTGCTTATTCACGAGACACACATATACAGTCACACACCTGCATGCACAACACGCTCACGACATACATGCACACACACACACACACACATGGATAGACACGCAATATACACAAACAACACTCACACACACGCACATAAACACACACACAATATGCACAACCATCACACACACACAGAAACAAATACCAGTACAGTAAATCCTAAATATATACAGGTATGCATACCTGCACACACCATAATTCACATACCCTACACATGCACAGAACACACCTAAGCAGGTAAATATACATACATTCACACACGTCCTATACAGTAGCCTACATCCTCCCACCTCTCTCCCTTTATATATATATATATATATATATATATATATATATATATATATATATATATATATATATATATATATATATATATATATATATATATATATATATATATATATATATATATATATATATAGTATATATATATACGGTATATACTGTCTATATACCTATCTACCTAAACAGCTACCTACCTACCTACCAACCCAGCTACTTACCTACCTACCAACCCAGCTACCTACCTACTGTTACTTGCAGTGTGTCCTCAGTACCCCTCTAATAGTTATTCTTCACCTTACATTATCTATATATCCGTGTACCCATCTCTCTACCTGTCTAACCAACTTACCAACACATCTACCAATGTACCAATGTACCTGTATATCACCGATTTACCTGTATCTCTACCTACATTATATGGCTGGAAACTGTTAATCCTTGTCGCCAGTAACTCGTTCTTCCTATTATTCTTTATCGTAGGTTTTTATCTATCTGTCTACCTATGTATCTCATTATCACATTATGTACCTTTCTATCTACCTATCTGTTTATCTTTCTAGCTCTGTATCTACCTTTCTATACATCACTCTATCAATCTACCAATTTACCTATCTATGTATATACCTTTCTCTACATCATTCTACCTAGCTATCTACCAATGTATATATCTATGTATCTACCTATCTACCCATTTATCTCTCCGTGTAGCTACCTATCTACTATCTACCAACCTATCTTTCCATAAACCCAATACAAATATCAATGTTTGTCACCGTCTTTTCCTCCAACATAATTTCTCCCTTGTAACTTGTTCATCCCCAGCAACTTATTCTATTCAACGTATATATCTATGTATCTACCTATCTACCCATGTATCTCTCCGTGTAGCTACCTATCTAATATCTACCAACCTATCTTTCCATAAACCCAATACAAATATCAATGTTTGTCACCGTCTTTTCCTCTAACATAATTTCTCCCTTGTAACTTGTTCATCCCCAGCAACTTACTCTTCCTGGTATTCTGTATCATAGGTTTGTATCCATCTGCCTACCTATGTATCTACCCATATAGCTTTATATATATGTATCTATCTATCTATCGACCAATGTATCTTCCTATCTGCCAATGTATCTGTCGACCAATGTATCTTTCTATCTATCGACCAATGTATCTTTCTATCTATCGACCAATGTATCTATCTATCTATCGACCAATGTATCTTTCTATCTATCGACCAATGTATCTTCCTATCTGCCAATGTATCTATCTATCTATCGACCAATGTATCTTTCTATCTATCGACCAGTATCTTCCTATCTACCAATGTATCTTTCTATCTACCAATGTATCTTCCTATCTACCAATGTATCTTCCTATCTGCCAATGTATCTTCCTATCTGCCAATGTATCTTTCTATCTATCGACCAATGTATCTTTCTATCTATCGACCAATGTATCTTTCTATCTATCGACCAATGTATCTTCCTATCTACCAATGTATCTTTCTATCTATCGACCAATGTATCTTCCTATCTACCAATGTATCTTTCTATCTACCAATGTATCTTTCTATCAACCAATGTATCTTTCTATCTACCAATGTATCTTTCTATCTACCAATGTATCTTTCTATCTACCAATGTATCTTCCTATCTACCAATGTATCTTTCTATCTACCAATGTATCTTTCTATCTACCAATGTATCTTTCTATCTATCGACCAATGTATCTTCCTATCTACCAATGTGTCTTTCTATCTATCGACCAATGTATCTTTCTATCTACCAATGTATCTCTCTATCTACCAATGTATCTTCCTATCTACCAATGTATCTTTCTATCTACCAATGTATCTTTCTATCTACCAATGTATCTTTCTATCTACCAATGTATCTTTCTATCTATCGGCCAATGTATCTTCCTATCTACCAATGTATCTTCCTATCTACCAATGTATCTTTCTATCTACCAATGTATCTTCCTATCTACCAATGTATCTTTCTATCTACCAATGTATCTTTCTATCTACCAATGTATCTTCCTATCTACCAATGTATCTTCCTATCTACCAATGTATCTTTCTATCTACCAATGTATCTGCTTATCTACCAATGTATCTTTCTATCTACCAATGTATCTTTCTATCTATGTACCTACCTACCTACCAATGTATATTTCTATCTATGTACCTACCTACCTACCAATGTATCTTTCTATCTACCAATGTATCTTATATGTACCTATCTATCTACCAATGCATCTTTCTATCTATGTACCTACCTATCTACCAATGTATCTTCCTATCTACCAATGTATCTTTCTATCTACCAATGTATCTTCCTATCTACCAATGTATCTTTCTATCTACCAATGTATCTTTCTATCTATCTATGTACCTACCTATCTACCCATGTATCTTCCTATCTACCAATGTACCTTTCTATCTACCAATGTATCTTCCTATCTACCAATGTATCTTTCTATCTACCAATTTATCTTTCTATCTATGTACCTACCTATCTACCAATGTATCTATGTACCTACCTATCTACCCATTACCTTTTTATCTATCTATGTACCTACCTATCTACCCATTTACCTTTCTATGTAGTTACTTATCTGCCCACGTATTTTGTTTTTATCTTTCCCAGTAAATCCTTCTTCCCAGTAACGCCGCCTGCCTGTTATTTGACATATCTCCTTTCCCTTCTTCTTTAGTTAATGCTCTCCGCGCGTTTTCTTCGAACTTCCTCTTCTTGGAGAACATTTGCACACATTGGGGCAGTTTCTCATATATACAAAAAGAAGAGGAAAAGGAAGAGAAAGAGGGAGAAGAAGGAGAAGCAACAAGATAGAAGAAAGAAGAAAGAAAGTGAGAGAGAGAGAGCGAGAGAGAGAGAGAGAGGGAGAGAGAGAGAATATGCTAATACAAACTGGAACAAATAAAGGGAGACAGAAGATACTAAAGTGTAAGAGAAATTTACGAAAAGTGGAAACAAAATAAACGAGTTAATAAAAGGAACAGGAGTCAAGAAAACGTAGGTGTATAACAATCTTAGGAAGTTCGTACCCGCATCTTGTTATTATCTTAGCCAAAATCACCCTATATAATATCTACCATAAGTACAGTATAATATAATATAAAGAAGGAAAATAATACGGATAAATTAATGCAGTTAGGTCTATGTACATGATTAGATTGATATCCAGAATTCGAAAATATATATTAATCGTGATCGTGTACTTAGCCTTTAACAGTGTTGATGGTGTAATGGTTTAGATGCTTATGTTCTGGGTGTGGTGTCCCGAGTTCGAATCCAGGGAGGATCATGTTTTCAGTAATGTATTCTAGTGCATTGAGGTTTTTAATGGAGGATTAATATTAAGAACGGGGTGTTCCTTAATATAATATTTAGCCCAGTATATAAGATAATGAAATACACAGGGAGAATAATAATATGGAGAGATTAAGGGAACTAAAAACAAAAAATAAAATGAGATCATTGGAAGCAAGACAAATTTACGAAAACAAATATCTATATATACAAATAAAATATAATCTTGGGAAATTCTTCTCCACATCCTGTTCTTCTCTTGGCCAAAATTATCCTACATAATATATGAGATAAATAACAAATAATGCACGAGATAAACAGTTAATATAATATATGAAGCTAAAACATTATAAACAATAATATGGAAAGGTCAAAGTAACTGGAACAGAAAAGAAAAGGTAACTGGAAAAAAAGAGCAAACTAAACCAGAACAAATTAATACAGAAAATAAAATTTAGAGCTAATGGGGGTGATATAAAATATGAAATTATCCAAACATAATTAATAACCTTACTATCTTCTATTAACCTAAATCACCTTACGTAAGTACTATTGGATATATAGTTAATTAAATATGACAATAAATGGAGATCAGAGAGTAACAAAATACAAGGTCATAGGAAATAACCATAATAAATAAGAACAATTGGTCTAAAAAATATAGTTAACAGAGAGAGCAAAAAGCAAGATATGTGTATATATATAAATCTAAGGAAAGGCGCACCCACATTTTGTTATCCTACATAATATAGATGTTAAATTAACCCTTTGAGTACCAGCGACGTGTTATATTTTATTCTAGCTCTATTTAGACAATAGAATGCAGCTTAGGAAGGATCTGTGGTAGTTAAAAGGGTTATTTGAAATAATTTGAAGCCATAATATTGCTAGAGATCCTTCTTAAGCTGAATAAAATCGTCTAATAGTTCCCAGAATATGATGAAAAGGACGTCGCTGGTACTGAACGGATTAAATAAATGAAGGGAGACATTAAATCAAAGAATACTGTTAAAGGGGATGTTCTATATAGGGAGAAAAGGAAGGATAAAGAAGGCAAGCGTCAATCATACAAGTAGAGAACAGAAATCTCAACAGAAAACAACCACATGAAGGTATATAAAGCTCCCCCCCCCCCCAAAAAAAAAAAAAAAAAAAAAAAAAAATGAGTACATGGACAAATTGTATAGCCTACAAATCTTAGGAGTTTCACACCCAAACTTCGTTACCGGTATATTGTTGGTCGAACGATCCCCTAATGCAAAATACAAAAGATAATAAATAAATATATACTGTAAATATATATAATTATATATATTTGTATAAGTAGGCAGTATGTTTTCATTGAGGCAACATTTATTAAAGACCAAAAAGTTAGTAAAAAACAAATATGCCTTGGTCTTTAATAAATTTTGCCTCAATATATATATATATATATATATATATAAAATAAACCAATGACTAATATAAAAGAGGAGAGTCTTTACAAGGAAATAACAAATCAAAGGAGACAACAATACACCAATCCATAAGGGGACAGGAATAGACACAGGAAAAGAAGAACACAATTGAGGCTATAAACAAAAAGGTCAGGTCAGAAATAATAATGCTATATTCGGAAATTCACACCCAGATCCTGTTATCATATGTTCCCCTACTTCATAGTATGTTTTGTGTTCTCTTTCTCTCCTGTTCTCTCTTTCTCTGGCTTGTATCCATTCGGCCCCATTCAGCCAACTTTTTTAAGACGTTTATCCCCAACCAGGTGTCGATTTCTTCCTGGCGAGCGATAGCGAGCCAGCATTATATGAAGAAATCCGGCGAAGCCGGAGAAATTTTTCTATCGAAAAATTTACAAATTTAGCCTGCTGTCAAACAAAAATAAAAAATATGCTGGCTCGCTACCGCTCACCAGTAAAAAATTGACACCTGGATGGGGATAAACGTCTTAAAACAGTAGGCTAAATGGGGCCAAATGGATACAAGCCAGAGAAAGATAGAAAAGGACAGAACAAAAACAGGTCACCCCCCTTAAGTCAAAACAATTGCTTTAACCCATGCAGTACCAGAGACGTTCTTTTCATCATATTCTGGCAACTATTAGACGATTTCATTAAGCTTAGGAAGGACCTCCAGCAATAATAAGGCTTCAAACTCTCTCAACCAACCCTTTTAACTCACACAGATCTGTCCTAAGCTGCACAATATCGTCTAAATATAGCTAGCATAAAATATGACACACGTCGCTGGTACTCAAAGGGTTAATAGTCATTATAAACACATCTTAGGACATTCACACCTAGAGCTTGATAATTATCCATTTGACCTGCAGTCCCCTACACAATACAATGAACAAGATAATACATAAATAATACAATAATACAATACAATGAACAAAATAATACATAAGTAAGAAGGAAGGCAGATTAATAAGGACAATAATAGGGAAAGATAAAAACTAGAGGATATATTGTATTTGAAACAGTTAAGGGGACACTGACTGCTTTATTTTGGCCTATAAATGCATTCATTCATAAATTCTTAGTTTCCTCGCTAGACATCCCTCAAACTTAGAAAAACATCCCATAGACCCCCCCCCCAAGATAAATTTGTGCGTTTTTCGGTAAAACAATGTCCCGGCCGAAGGCCGGTTACTCTTACAATTACAGGCTCGCTATCGCTCGCCACGAAAAAATCGACACCTAAATGGCACGATAGGTCTTAAAATGTATAGCGAAATGGGACGAAAGATCTAAAAAAGCGCCAAACAAATGGGCCGAACGTCTAAAAATTTCAAAACTAATGGGACTAAACACGAGGGAGAAAGGGGACCAGAACAACGACCGTCTCCCCTTAATAGATGCCAGATTATATAGAAGAAACAACAACACGAAAAAAGAATAAAAACAACAACAACAACACGAATGAAAATAAGCCTCAGATTAATAGATGCCAAATTATAGAAACACGAAAACAGAAACAAAACGAAGGAAAATAAGCCTCCATTTGTGTGTTCATTGTTTTCTGTTGGGTTTTGTGTGGTCCCTATTCTTGCTCTGTCCTGAGTCGCCCCCCCAAAAAAATATAGGAAAAGTGGGGCCTGAGTAAATAGATAGATAGATAAATACAAAGTGGTTACAGAAATGGTTGGGTCAAAGGACAGGAAAATTGGCAAACTACAAATAACTTGAGGAAAATGTTACCCAAATCCTGTTGCCCGCCTGACCTAAATCCTCGTGTATATTTATCCTCTATCTCCGTGTGTGTGTGTGTGTGTGTGTGTGTGTGTGTGTGTGTGTGTGTATCTATTCGTGAGCACATTAAATTACATACTCCATATCCAAGTACCGGTAGTCTTTAAGGGGGGGGGGTCACCGCTTTCTTTTTATCTTTCTCTCTATTTCTCTCTTTTTCTGGCTTGTATCCATTCGGCCCCATTCAGCCAACTGTTTTAAGACGTTTATTCCCATCCAGGTGTCGATTTCTTCCCGGCGAGCAATAGCGAGCCAGAATTATATGGAGAAATCCGGCTTCCCCGGAGACATTTTTCTATCGAAACATGTACAAATTTAGCTTGCTATCACAACAAAAATAAATATATGCTAGCTCGCTACCGATCGCCAGGAAAATATTGACACCTGCATGGGGGTAAACGTCTTAAAACAGTAGGTTGAATGGGGCCGAATTGATACAAGCCAAAGAGAGACGGAGAGAAAGATAAAAAAAGAAGCGAAGTGGGCTCCCTTAACCTAATATTCAATTTACATATTGAGAGCAGATAATACTCCAGCGTGAGTTATGAATATTGCGTATTATAAGCCACTTTTACTGGTTGTAATAGACTGTACTTCTACGTTGTTGAGCATAAAGTGAACTAATAGCGCCATTAAGGCTTAAGGGGGTTCACCGGCTATTTTGTTTTTTATCTTTCTCTCCTTTTCTCCCTTTCTCTGGCTTGTATCCCTTCGGCCCCATTCAGTCAACTGTTTTAAGACGTTTATCCCCATCCAGGTGTCGATTTCTTCCTGGCGAGCAATAGCGAGCCAGAATTATATGGAGAAATCCGGCTTCCCCGGAGACATTTTTCTATCGAAACATGTACAAATTTAGCTTGCTATCACAACAAAAATATATATATGCTAACTCGCTACCGCTCGCCAGGAAAATATTGACACCTGGATGGGGGTAAATGTCTTAAAACAGGAGGCTGAATGGGGCCGAATGGATACAAGCCAAAGAGAGAGCGAGTGAAAGAGAAAAAAAAAGCGAGATGGGCTCCCTTAATTATTAGATATATATACAATAATACATAAAAGTGACTAAATATCACATTATATATATAAGACACTACCGAGTTAACTTCTTATTCTTATTGTGGCCAAATGATTCTTAACTTGTTTTTTTCTATTTTTCTTTGTTCTATGTGAGTGAGGGAGACAAAAGGCAAAACTGCCTGTATCGAGTACCTCTACTGTAAGTCATTTAACCCGTCTTCAAATACCTCTTATTGCGATTTAAATCTTTCTGAATTTTAGATTAGCGTGGCCTAAATCTTCGTATTATGGTCGTAATACTCTATCATGGTCTAAATTCTACTACCGCGGTCAAAATCTCAAATCGCAATCTAAATGTATTTATTCCAATGCTTAAAACGTCTTATAGTCTTCAAATTTTCCAAAACAAAATTCAACTATCGGTAAATTGCAAAGTTCCCATCAAGATTTCTCGTTATTTTATAGACTTTGTAGTGATATATGGTGGTAATCATATACACTTGGTCTTAGCATGATGCAGAGACACAGTAGTTTCCTATGTTTCCATTAAGTATCGACAAATTAGCTGCTAAGGGTTTCAATTTATTGCCATTCGAAAATAAACCGAGTATAGTCTAACTAAGTATAAGGTGATCTAAACCCTTGTATCGTAGTCTACAACTCTACTTTCCGTATCGCCGTTCTGATCCTTCTATTATGGTCTAAATCCCTATCATCTTATAAATCGTCTTCCAAATCCTCCTCAAGGTCCGGGACAGTGGTTATTTTGGGGGTCTATTTACAGTTTACATATATATATATATATATATATATTTAGTTTCTTCCCTAGACCTCCGTCAAGCTTAAACAAAAAAACATCCATTAGATCCCCCTTCGAGATTAATTTGTAAATTTTTAGGGAGAAGAATGTCATGGCCGAAGGCCGGTTCCTCCACAATTACAGGCCCGCTATCGCTCGACAGGAAACAAATCGACACCTAAAGCGCACGAAAGGTCTTAATGTTGACAAAGAAATGAGTCGAAAGGTCTTAAAATTGACAAACTAATGGGGCAAACGCCTTAAAATCTCAAAACTACTGGGGCTAAACACGAGGGAGGAAGGGTTCCACAAAAACGATCCATCTCCCCTTAAAGTAGTGTCACACGAGCGCTTTGGCCAGCAATTTTCGATGAGCAAGTTTGTTCTCGAATTTCTGAGTCTCTTTCACATTGGAATCGGAAGGTTACTTGAAGATTAATTATGTTAACCCCTTCTGTACCAGCGGTGGCTTTTAACTTTATTCTGGCTGTTATTAGACGATTTTATTCAGCTTAAAATGAGCTTCCAGCAATTAACAGGCTTCGAACTATCTTACTTATCCCTTTTTACCACCACATATCGTCCTTAAACTGCACAAAATCGTCTAAATATAGCTAGAGTCAAATTTAAAAGATGTCACCGGTACAGTAAGTGTTAAGTGGCTGATTTATAATAATACTTAAATTTTGAAGATGCCAGACTAGAATTGCCCGTAAAAATTGCCGGAAAAAGAGATTGTGCAACACCGATTTTATTGCTAAATATCCTTGCAATTAATCCGTTTGATCTCTTTCACTATATATAATTTCCCTTCAGTATATCTCCCATAACTGTTCACAATATGGTCCCACTTATTTTCTGACTATTTCTCCCAGTACATTTCTAACTATTTCTCCCAGTACATTTCTAACTATTTCTCCCAGTACATTTCTGACTATTTCTCCCAGTATATTTCTGACTATTTCTCCCAGTACATTTTTGACTATTTCTCCCAGTACAACTTCCTTTATATCTCCCAGTGCACCTCGAACTATTTTTTCCAGTACACCCAGACTATTTTCTAGTTACATTTCTGACTTTCTCCCAGTAGCCTACATCTCTCTATATCTCAATACATTTCTCACTATATCGCAGTACATCTACTGTTTCCCCCAGTACACCCCCACTATATCTCCCAGTACAGCCCCACTATTTTTCCCAATACACCCTCACTATATCTCCCAGTACACGCCTACTATATATTCCAGTACACCCCCACTATATCTCCCAGTACATCCCCCTATATCTCCAAGTACACGCCCACTACACCCCCACTATATCTCCCAATACATCCCCACTATATCTCCCAATACATCCCCACTATATCTCCCAGTACATCTCCCAATACACTCCTACTATATCTCCCAATACACCCCCCCTATATCTCCCAATACACCCCCACTATATCTTCCAATACACCCCCACTATATCTCCCAATACACCCCCACTATTTCTCCCAATACACCCACACTAATTCTCCCAATACACCCTCACTATATCTCCCAATACACCCCCACTATTTCTCCCAGTACATCCCCACTATATCTCCCAATACACCCCCACTATATCTCCCAATACACCCTCACTATATCTCCCAATACACCCCCACTATATCTCCCAATACACCCCCACTATATCTCCCAATACATCCCCACTATATCTCCCAATACACCCTCACTATATCTCCCAATACACCCTCACTATATCTCCCAATACACCCCCACTATATCTCCCAATACACCCCAACTATATCTCCCAATACATCCCCACTATATCTCCCAATACACCCACACTAATTCTCCCAATACACCCTCACTAATCTCCCAATACACCCCCACTATTTCTCCCAGTACATCCCCACTATACCCCCACTATATCTCCCAATACACCCCCACTATATCTCCCACTACACCCCCACTATATCTCCCAATACATCCCCACTATATCTCCCAATACACCCACACTAATTCTCCCAATACACCCTCACTATATCTCCCACTACACCCCCACTATATCTCCCAATACACACCCCACCCCCCTATATCTCCCAATACACCCCAACTATATCTCCCAATACACCCCCACTATATCTCCCAATACACCCCCACTATATCTCCCAATACATCCCCACTATATCTCCCAATACATCCCCACTATATCTCCCAATACACCCCCCCTATATCTCCCAATACACCCCCACTATATCTCATAATCCCCCCCCCCCCTATATCTCCCAATTCATCCCCACTATTTTTCCCAATACACCCCCCCTATATCTCCCAATACCCCCCCCCCCCTATATCTCCCAATACACCCCCACTATATCTCCCAATACATCCCCACTATATCTCCCAATACACCCCCACTAATTCTCCCAATCCATCCAGTGCCCCCCACCACCACCATCCCTCCGTATGGCGTCAGAGGTAAGGTCAATCAATAGAGCGCGGTACCAGGTTTTTAGTCTTATTCCGGGATTTGTTCGTAAAAGTATATAATATATCTAAAGTGTCATTTTGTTTAACCCTTCCATTGCCGGTGACGTGTATCTGATTTTATTGCCACTACATTTAGACGATTTATTTAAGCTTAGGAAGGATATATGGTCGCTAAAAGGATTAATTGAGGTAGTCTGTGGCCTTTTTATTGGTAGACGTCCTTCCTAAGCTGAGTTAAATCGTCTTATAGTTACCAAAATATAATGAATAGGACGTCACTGTTACTGAATGGGTTAATGATTGTACAGTAGGCTTTAATCTTAGTCATGATATTATATTTCACAAATGTCTAATTATAAATGCAGTATACTGTATACTGTATACTGTATAACCGTACATATATAGCTTCGTATAGGAGGCTTCAATTCAATGCTCGTGTTATATTTCGCATATGAAATTAAATATATCACATACGATACCATCAGATGTTCATAATAGACTATAAATATACAAACTCTATATCACAAATATATTAAATTTACGGGTGGAAATGTTCGCAGAGTTGAATTTCTACCTTTTAAATCGTAAATACCCAATTTAAATAATGTTTCGTCTAACCTCGGAAAGAATATCATGCGATCATACTAAAAGACTTAACACTAGTCCAACTGACGGCTTGGGGGGGGGTTTATATTCATGTATTTAATTATTCTTGTTTTCTTATATTGATATATTTGTGTATGTATTTTTTGGTATTGTAGTTGTTGGCACTAATAGCTTTTGCCACCGTTGAATAATGTATTCTTAGTCCCCCCCCCCCCCATGATTAAATCAATGTCTTACCATCTTTAAGCAATAATATTAATAATATATATACTGTGTATATATAATATATATATATATATATAAAGGAAATATATATAAACACGTACCCTAAACCTTCGTTTAAGCTAACTTTTGTAAATTTTTCAGTAGAATAACAGTCCGGCTCAATACCAGTTTTACCTCATTGCTGGCTCACTATCGCTCCCCCCCCCCAAAAAACAAATATCTGTGTCATATTAATTGTAAGTTTTCCGTATATTAACCATATATTTCGCTACATAGGCCAAATCTGAGGATATAGCTCTTAGCCGTATATTTCGCTACATAGGCCAAATCTGAAGTTATAGCTAAATAATTAAGATGGTAACATGGCAATTTACCGTTATCCTAAAGTAAATAGACTATAGACGGATAGTAAATGACTTGACTAGACTGAAATACTCCAAGACTATAATCCTGAAGCTGTCGGATCACAGCTGCTTCCATATGTTGCCAGATAAAGCGGCCGTGAGACGTAGCCTTTAGGGGGAGTTTTTTTTTGTATTATTATTTATTTCTGTTTGTTTTTATTATTATTATATTTATTCATTTTCCACCCTAGATCTCCATCAAGCTTAAAAAATACCCCCAAGACCCCCCCCCCCCCATCGAGATCAATTTGTGTATTAGCCCAGGTTCCTGTTAAATTGCAAGCTCACCACGAAAAAGTCGACACTGAAAAGGCACGAAAGATTTTAAAATCGTCAAACTAATGGGGCGAATGTCTTAAATCTCAAAAGTAATGGGGCTAAATATGAGGGAGAAGGGGATCCACAAAACTCCATTAGATCAGAAATACACCACGGTTAACCGAGTTACTACGAGACGTTCTTGTTAAACTGAAAACAAATGTGTTGATACAATTTCACCCGATCGTGGCAGACAATCTGAATCAAAGTAAGAGAGAGAGAGAGAGAGAGAGAGAGAGAGAGAGAGAGAGATTTAAATATATATATATATATATATATATATATATATATATATATATATATATATATATATATATATATATATATATATATATATCACACACACACACACACACACACACACACACACACACATGATAGTTCACACTATATTAAACACCAATAGGGCAAAACAGAAACACCAACATTAATTACAATACTTAAAAACACAAAACAAAAACTGCCGAGTAAATTATAAAACAATGCTAAGGTAAATTCCAATCGAAGACATCCGCCAAAATTGAGGCGGCCATTGCGAAACAGCTGTTAAGGGGGGTCACCGGATTTGTTTTTATCTTTCTCTCCTTTTCTCTCTTTCCCTGGCTTGTATCCATTCGGCCCCATTCAGTCAACTGTTTTAAGACGTTTATCCCCATCCAGGTGTTGATTTCTTCCTGGCGAGCGATAGCAAGCCAGCATTGCATGGAAAAATCCGGCTTCGCCAGAGACATTTTTCTATCGAAAAATTTACAAATATAGCTTTGTTAAAACAAAAATATATATATGCTGGCTCGCTACCGCTCACCAGGAAAATATTGACACCTGGATGGGGGTAAACGTCTTAAAACAGTAGGCTGAATGGGGCCAAATGGATAAAAGCCAGAGAAAGAGAGAAATAGAGAAAAAGATTAAAAAAACCACAGGTGACCCCCCCCTTAACCCTATCTTGTGCGAAGCGGGTGATTTTGCGGATCCTCTCTGCTTCACTCCATAAGTTTGGAGATTTTAAGACCTCTCACCTTATTAATTTGGCAATTATGACATTTCACCCCATTCAGGGTGTCGCTTTCTGGGGGACGATCGAAAGCGAGCCTACAATTTAGGAGAAATGTGTACATTTTTCTACCAAAAATTGTAAACATTTAGCTTGAAGAGGATCTGTGGGGCGATTTTTGTATTTTCTTGCTTTTTTCACCAACAAATAATACACTGCTCGAAAATCTATCACGCGAGACGAACGATACAAAACAATAATACACAAGATTACTATCAAAACAACAATGAAAGAATTTACGCAAAAATAGACTAAAAATAAAGTCTAAATAGAAGGTGTGGGGGTTATGTGTGTGTGTGTGTGTGTGTGTGTGTGTGTGTGTGTGTGTGTGTTTTTTTTTTTTTTTTTTTTTTTTTTTTTTTTTTTTTTTGCGATTTTAACTCCAGGTTCGCTGTATGATGAATTAGCGGTTCTATTGAGGGATAGATTTTGTTTAAAGCACATCATCATGTTGAAAGGGTTTAAGGGGAAATGGCGGTATTAAAGGCGATGTCACACGAACGCTTTTTTCGGCAATTTTCGATGATCAAGTTATTCTCCGCAATATTTCGGGGCTCTTTTTCATTTTTTTTTGTTTTTTTTGTTTTTGTTTTATTCCCACCACAACACCTAACACCTCCAATGAAATTAATGAAAGCATAAATGTGATCCACCAGAATTCGAACCCAGGTAATCACACAGATTTTTAGACACTTTAACCATTACACCACCAAGACGGTTATCTGAGACTAGACTGAGGGTAAATTACGTTAGGTGGTCGTCAAACTTATAAGTTAACACAACCAGAACAATTGCCCGAAAAAAGTGTTCGAAAATACGCTCGTGTGACACCGCCTTAAGGATAGTATTATAATGTATGTGGTATATATTTTCTGTCCTCTTGTCAGCCGAACAAGGTAGGGAATCAACACTCGCCATAAAGACACAAAAATCGTTAGCGTTAAAGGAGATTACAGCAGCCTCATTTGGCATGTTTTGTTTTGTTTCAAAGGATACAGTGTTTTATTGTTGTTTATCATGGTTTGAGAGGAGGATTTGTCTTAGTTTACCCATTCCTCCAACTATCTTCAGACACCAATAAGGAATGGAGAAGACAGGTTTGTTTACTATCAATACCGTAGTAGATGGCAAATTAGCACTCCCCATATGCACACAAAATCGACATGACAACATAAAGAAAAGAGGAGACAGAAACGACAGAGGGAGAAAGAGGACATATAACGATACAATAGACAAATCAGAGGGGGTGAGAATTAAGTAAGGGAGCCCACCTCGCTTTTTTTTCTCTTTCTCTCCCTCTCTTTGGCTTTTATCCATTCGGCCCCATCCAGCCTACTGTTTTAAGAAGTTTACCCCAATCCAGGTGTCAATATTTCCCTGGGGAGTGGTAGCGAGCCAGCATATTAATATACTTTTTTTTTAACAGCAAGCTAAATTTGTACATTTTTCGATAGAAAAATGTCTGCGGCGAAGCCGGACTTCTCGATACAATGCTGGCTTGCTAACACTCGCCAAGAAGAAATCGACACCTGGATGGGGATAAACGTCTTGAAACAGTTGGCTGAATGGGGCCGAATGGATACAAGCCAGGGAAAGAGAAAAGGAGAGAAAGATAAAAAAAAAAAAAAAAACGTTGACCCCCCCCCCCCCCTTAAGACGTAGGCTACATATGTTACCTCTTATCGAATTAACACTCACCATAAGGAAACAAAAATGGACACGGCAGCAGAACAGAGGGAAGGAGATGGAAAGGATGAGAGTGGGTACAAAATAACGGATAATTGGAGAAACATGAGAAGGTTATTTGATGTTATGACGTACATTTGCTCCCTCCTATCAGTCGTGTAAAGCCGGTATCACACGAGAGCTTTTATAGTCAACCTTCGATGATCAACATTTTTCTGGCAACATTGCTGGAATATTTTGCACTGGTATCGAAAACTAGACTGATGGTAGATGAATTTAAGTAACCGAAATATTACTAAAGTTGACCTCACAAGCTGCCAGACCAGTGTTGCGGATAAATGTTGAGCCCGTGTGATACCAGCTTAAGGTGGCAAATTTATACCCACCATAAGGAAACAAAAATAATCAAAACAACAAGAAGAAAAGAGGTAGAAAAGAATGAGAGAACATGACAAACGTTAACATAAAAGAGGAGGTAGAAAAGAATGAGAGAACATGACAAACGTTAACATAAAAGACAGAGATCATTTATATAATACGATGGACTTACTGTTAAGGGGAGATCTTCAATTGAGGGATTTTTTTCTTAGTCCTTTCTCCCTCATGTTTAGCCCCATTGCTTTTGAAATTTTAAGACGTTCACCCCATTAGTTTGGCGATTTTAAGAACTTTCGCCTCATTTATGTAACTTTTAAGACCTTTCGTGCCATTTAGGTGTCGATTTTTTCCTGGCGAGCGATAGCGAGCCTGTAATTTAAGAGGAACCGGCCTTGGGCCGGGACATTTTTATACCGAAAAACGTACAAATTTATCTTGAAAGGGGGTCTAGGGGGTGTAATTTCAAGCTTGATGGAAGTCTAGGAAACGCACTAAAAACCTCCCGTTAAAGCTCCCGTCAGCCGAACTAGGTACCGATGCGATTTAATTAACAACCACCATAAGGAAACACCAATCGACAAGACCACCAACGAAAAAGGGTGGAAGAGACAGAGAGGAAAAGAGAGAGAGAAGACATACAAACGATTAAATATAAAAGACAGACAGATAAAGGAAGAGAAAGGGAACATACAAACTATCAAATGGGTGTAGCGTATTGTGTTACCTCATATCAGTCAACCTGGAAGTGATGCGAATTACCACCCACCATAAGGCAACTCATAATCGACGAGACCACACAAGTAACCCACAGAAAGGAAGGTATCACAGACATTATAACATGAAACAATAATACGGAGGAGAGATGTGTTGGAATACTGTAGCGTATTACCGTAATTTACCTCCTGTCAGCCAACCTGGGTAGCGATTTATAACACCCACCATAAGGTAACAAAAATCGACATGACATCAACCAGAAATTACGAAAGGAGACATAGAAGAATAGTAGGGACACAGTAACACGAAACAATAATAAGACAGATTATTTGCTAAATATTGTAGCGTATTATTTTACCTCCTGTCAGCCGACCTAAGTACCGAGGTAGCAGGGACACGACTGGGCCAAGATGGTGGCGACGATGGGCTAGCCAGGTCCCGGATGATGACGTCACACAAACATGGCCGCCCGCCCCACTCGCCTGCGTGGTTGCCTAATAATTTCCCGTCATCATAAACTCATAAAAATCGCCCCAGTTTCCCTCAGTATACTAAAAAATAAACCATTACATTTCTCCCCCACTTTAAACACGTGAATAGTCTGGCTAAATCCTTCGTGAAACAATTATCTAGTATGTTTATTATTTCCCCAATCTTCGAAATTAACTTAATATGCCTCCAAGCTCACTAAATATACTCAGAAACTAACAACTATATTAAACCCAACTTATATAATAACAAATATAACCGCTAGAATCCCCAAACGGGAAACTGTATTATTTATAGATCGTCCTAGGCCAGTTTCCAGGGTTACGGACGAGGAAAAGGAACCCCAGTCCAATCCGACGGTATCTGGCAACTCAGCTAATCACTAAAGCTAAAATTACTTTCCAAAACAAACGTATAGAGGCGAATTACGACAATGTATTGGGTGTATTGCTATTGTCTATACTTTATATGATTGTCAGCCTTGAAATATTATATTGGTATTGATATTAGAGGTAATATTACAAGTGAGTAAATTGAAGGGGATGGATGGTAACTGGCAACCCAGACTGTGTGGGCTGGTGTGTGGGCCGGAGAGAGAGAGAGAGAGAGAGAGAGAGTGTGTGTGTGTGTGTGTGTGTGTGTGTGTGTGTGTGTGTGTGTGTGTGTGAGAGAGAGAGTGTGAGAGAGTGAATGAGAGAGAGAGAAGGGGGGGGGGGTTGAGTCCGCGCAGGGAGATAACGATTTTCCTGATACACCTGTACTTTTCCAAAACAGGACGTTACAAAATGTGAGAATAGACCGAAAGAGTGGACTGTAAGGCTGGTGTATTGATTAGAGGCAAGAGAGAGAGAGAGAGAGATGGGTGGAGAGAGGTGCAGGAGGTGGGAGATGGAGGGGTGAGGAAGAGATAGAGGGCGGGGGGGGCAGGTGATAGATGGGGGGACAGGGAGTGGGAGATAGTATGAGAGGGAGGGGGAGGACAGGTGGGAGATAGAGACGGGTAGGGGGAGAGAAAGGGGGAGGGGATGGAGGACAAACGATAGATATGATGTATGGGGAGTGAGGAAGTGATAGGGACGGGGGTGGAGGACAAATGGAAAATGGAGGGGTGAGGGAGAGATATAGATGGATTATGAGAGAAGGGGGGGGGGGGGGGAGGGAGGTACAGAGAGGGGGAGCCAGAGTGAGAGATATAGGGAGGGGATAATGGACAGGTGGAAATGGAGGGAGGGGGGTGTGGGGATAGAGGGGTGGGGGTGAGTGGGAGAGGTGTGTAGGATAGAGGGAGAGTATTGTGGGATAGAGGGAGAGTAGTGTGGGATAGAGGGAGAGTAGTGTGGGATAGAGGGAGAGTAGTGTGGGATAGAGGGAGAGCAGTGGGGGATAGAGGGAGAGTAGTGTGGGATAGAGAGAGAGCAGTGGGGGATAGAGGGAGAGTAGTGTGGGATAGAGGGAGAGTAGTGTGGGATACAGGGAGAGTAGTGTGGGATAGAGGGAGAGTAGTGGGGGATAGAGGGAGAGCAGTGGGGGATAGAGGGAGAGTAGTGTGGGATAGAGAGAGAGCAGTGGGGGATAGAGGGAGAGTAGTGTGGGATAGAGGGAGAGTAGTGTGGGATACAGGGAGAGTAGTGTGGGATAGAGGGAGAGTAGTGTGGGATAGAGGGAGAGTAGTGGTGGATAGAGGGAGAGCAGTGTGGGATAGAGGGAGAGTAGTGTGGGATAGAGGGAGAGTAGTGTGGGATAAAGGGAGAGCAGTGTGGGATAGAGGGAGAGTAGTGAGGGATAGAGGGAGAGCAGTGTGGGATAGAGGGAGAGTAGTGTGGGATAGAGGGAGAGTAGTGTGGGATAGAGGGAGAGCAGTGGGGGATAGAGGGAGAGTAGTGGGGGATAGAGGGAGAGCAGTGGGGGATAGAGGGAGAGTAGTGGGGGATAGAGGAAGAGCAGTGGGGGATAAAGGTAGAGTAGTGTGGGATAGAGGGAGAGTAGTGAGGGATAGAGGGAGAGTAGTGGGGGATAGAGGGAGAGTAGTGAGGGATAGAGGGAGAGTAGTGTGGGATAGAGGGAGAGCAGTGGGGGATAGAGGGAGAACAGCGGGGGATAGAGGGAGAGTAGTGGGGGATAGAGGGAGAGCAGTGGGGGATAGAGGGAGAGTAGTGGGGGATAGAGTACAAAGGAAATCAAGCAACAACAGATCTAGTGACCCTTCTAGGCTGCTGTCCTCCAAAACACTGAGGATCAAGTGTCCAAACAGTGGTTTAGAGTGGGTAAGGGAACATTGGAAAGGGAATTCCTGCCCTGGAACTAATGTCCGTGGCAGGATTAGGAAGTTAGTAGGGGACAGATGGGTTAGTAACTGAGGGGGGGATAAAATAAAGTTATTCATTTACAAACGCAGTCAGTCGCGGGTTTGATGCGAGATATTTGTCTAGGCGGAGTTTAAATGAATCAACGGTGATGCAGTCTATAACGTCTCGGGGAAGCCCATTCCACAAGTTGACAACTCGATTGAAGAAGAAATTCTTAGATTCGTGTGAGTTAAAAGATTTACCAATAATTTTGCAACCGTTTCCCCGCGTGTAATTAGATTGGTCGATAGTGAAGTACTTACTACAGTTCATATTGTCGATGCCTTTGATGATTTTGAACACTGGAATTAAGTCACCTCTTAATCTGCGCTGGGTTAAAGGAAATAGATTTAATTCTCTAAGACGCTCTTCGTATGGTTTGTTCTTTAGGCTAGGTATCATTTTGGTAACTCTACATTGAACTCGTTCTAGCTTGTTTATATCTTTTTGGTAATAAGGGCACCAGGATTGAACGCAGTATTCCAGAAGAGGGCGGACTAAGGAATTGTAAAGGGTTAGGATAACTTCTTTGGATTTATGCTCAAATGACCTGCCTATAAAGCCAATTATTTTGTTTGCCATCTTAACAACTTCTGAACATTATTGACTCGGTTTTAGGTTACTCGATATTGTTACTCCCAGATCGGTTTCTCTGTTTACATTCTTAAGCTGAGTGCCATTCATCGAATAGTTTGCCTTCTCATTTAGGTATCCGATATGTAGTACTTTACATTTATCCGCATTGAAATTCATTTGCCAAATTTGGGCCCAACATGACAATTTATCTAGATTGTGTTGCATATCGTCAACTTGTTCTTTTGAGAGTACGCTATTTGCAATTTTTGTATCGTCAGCAAATTTTGAGATTGTACAGGTGAGACCCTCATCTATGTCGTTGATGTAAATTAGAAAGAGAATTGGTCCCAGTACGGATCCCTGGGGTACCCCGCTACTTACATTGGTCCATTTAGATGCCTTACCGTTTATGACTACTCTTTGCTTTCTGTCGCTGAGCCAATTTTCTATCCATTTCAACACACCGTCATGTATTCCATGCGCTTTTAGTTTTAGCAGTAAACGTTTGTGGGGAACTTTGTCAAAGGCCTTTTGAAAATCAAGGTATATAATATCTACAAGCTTTACTCTCATCGTAGAGGTTGAGGATATCGTGGAAGAAGTCTAAGAGGTTTGTTAAACAGGAACGTTTTTTACGAAAGCCGTGTTGAGTATCTTTAAGTATGTTATTTTCCTCTAAGTGATTTACGAGTCTGTCTCTTATGACCGTTTCTAGCATTTTACATACAACTGAGGTTAAGCTAATTGGACGATAGTTACTGGGTAGGGATTTGCTGCCTTTTTTTAATATCGGTGTTACGTTGGCTAGCTTCCACTGATCAGGCATAGTTCCAGACTGCAAGGATTTATTGAATAGTAATGTCAGTGGTTTGGAGAGCTCATCGTTAGCTTCCTTTAGAACTCTAGGCGAGATTGTATCAGGTCCTGGCGTTTTATTTACCTTGAGTTTATCTAAACAATTCAATACTTCTCTCTCTGTAACGGTGATATTGCTTAGAACATCTGAATTATCAATCTGAATCGGCGATGGTGTAGGGATATCACTGAGGTCTTCTGTTGTAAAAACTGATGCAAACAAGGTATTGAGGGCATTACTCATTTGTACTTCGTCTTTGGTGTATTCTCCATTTTCATCGACTAACGGTCCAACAGTTGAAGTAACTACTTTTTTCTTTCTGATATAACTATAGAATTCTTTCAGGTTTGTTTTACAATTGTGTTTCGCAATATGTAACTCTAAGGTCTTTTTACTTTGCTTAATTAACTTTTTGGCTTTGCATCGTAGCTCTACAAATTTCACCCGTTCTTCGTCATTTTGTGAGGATTTTAATCTATCATTAGCACATTTTTTAGCAAGCAGGCAGTTTGAAATATCTTTATTCCACCATTTGGGCTTATTATTATGGCCTGGACGCCGTATTTTCGATGGTATGCAGTCTTGCACTGCTTTTAGGTAAGTGGTTTCGAATAACTTCCAAGATGTATTTATGTCGTTATTGTTAATTAAATAGCTCCAGTCAGTTTCTTTAAACATAGCTCTAAGTTTATGGAAGTTTGCTTTCTTGAAATTAGGGACTTTTTCGATGCTACTATTTGGTTCGTTACTAGTAAACTTTAAAGTGAAAGTTATCGTACGATGGTCGCTGTTACTGAATTCATCACCAACATTCAAATTCTCTATTAATTCTTCTTTTGTTGCAAGAACAATGTCAAGAACATAATAACATTATGACTACGGGTCGGTCGGCGTTCGAACAAATTGATAAAGCGAACTCTCTTGCAAGTTCGTATACAAGTCATGTCCGGAGTGTGAAGTAAGAGTATCGCCACACTTGGTCACAGGTAAATTAAAGTCGCCAAAAATTACGGTATCTTGCGAGTTACTTACATCTGCAATTTGTTCGTAAATTTCTCGGTCAGTTTGCAGTGATTGAGCTGGAGGTCTGTATATTAACGCAAGTATTATTTTTGTACCTTTATTATTTTTTATTAGCAAAAAAGATGTGTCGACGTTCACAATTTGAGGTTTTGACAAGAGGGTAGGGTTAAGAGTTTCTTTGATATAAAGTAAAACGCCACCTCCATTTCTATTTATTCGGCTTTTCTCAAACATTACATAACCGGGAAGTGAATACTCTGCTAAAAAGTCTCTATCTTCGGTATTGAGCCAAGATTCTGTTATGCCAATCACATCATAATTTTCTGTAAACACTAGCTCCTCTAAATCTGAAAATTTATTGGGTATGCTACGAGCGTTTGCATAGAAAACCTTTAAATTTGTTATTTTAGATCTCACGGAACGCTCTTTAATAATATTTTTGGTTCTTGTCGGATCTACATTTATGTTCATGGCTGTCCTCGGTCCTCGCTGTCTTCGGTAGAGGGAGAGCAGTGGGGGATAGAGGGAGAGTAGTGTGGGATAGAGGGAGAGTAGTGTGGGATAGAGGGAGAGTAGTGAGGGATAGAGAGGAGGGGGTGAGATAGAGATGGGGCAGAAGAAAGATATAGGGGATGGAGGACAAGTGGGAGATAGATATATGGGTGAGGGGGATAGAGAGATAGAGTGGGATAAAGGACAGGTGAGAGATAGAGATGGGAGGGGGGTGAGACAGACATGATGAGAGGAAAGGTGGGAGATAAAGGTGGGGGGAGTAAGATTTAGGGGTAGGGGATGGAGAGAAGACAGGTATGGGGAGGGAGGGAGAGATAGGTAGGGGGAGGAAGGGAGAGAGGGGATGGGAGGGAATATAGGTAGGGGGATGAAAGGGAGAGGGAGGGAAATGGGTACGGGGAGGGTAGGGAGAAAGGGGAATAGGAGGGGAGGGAAGGGAGAGAGCGAGATGATAGAAATATAGATATGAAGAGGGCGTGGAGAAATGGGGCAGGGAGGGAAAATATGTAGAGGGAGGGAAGGAGGAGAGGAGAGGAGAGGAGAGGAGAGGAGAGGAGAGGAGAGAGAGAGAGAGAGAGAGAGAGAGATATGAGAGAGAATATAGTGTAGGTAGGAGGAGGGCAGGGAGAGATGGGGATGGGAGGGAAGGTAGATAGGGAAGATAGGTAGGGGAATAGATATAGAGGGAGAGATAGTGCAAGACTGGTGGGAGACAGAGAGGGAAAGGAAGATAACTGGTGAGATAGAAAGGCAAGAGATAAGAGACACAAAGAGATAAGAGAGGCAAGAGATAATAGACACAAAGATGAAAAGTGAGAGATAGGTGAATGCAGGTGGGAGGCATCGTAATAAGAGAAATGAGATAATGAAGAGGTATAATAAAGGGAAGTAGAGGAGAGATAGTGAAGCAAAGGATAAAGACAGATCAACACAAGGGGGAAGAAAGTATAAAAGAGGCGTGAAAGGGAAGAATAGAGAGGGGGAGGGAGTGTGGGAGAGTCGGAGGGAGTGAGGGGAAGGGAGTATGGGAGGGAATGAGGAAGAGGGGAAGGGAGTGAGTTGAAAAAGGAAAGTATAGAGAGGTTGAGGGAGAGGAGTGGGGTTGGGAGTGAGGAGGGAATTAGGGAGCGGGAGATGATTGGGATAGGGAGTGAGAAAGGAGAGATGAGTGGGGAGGGAGGGAGAGATGATTGGGAGAGGGAATGAGGAAGGGGAGATAAGTGGGGGAGGAGGGAGAGATGAGTGGGATAGGGAGTGAGAAAAGAGAGATGAGTGGGGGAGGAGGGAGAGATGAGTGGGATAGGTAGTGAGAAAGGGGAGATGAGTGGGGAAGGAGGGAGATATGAGTGGGGGAAGGAGTGAGAAAGAGATAAGTGGGGAAGGAGGGAGATATGAGTGGGGTAAGGAGTGAGAAAGAGATGAGTGGGGAGGGAGTGAGAAAGGGGAGATGAGTGGGGGAGGAGGGAGAGATGAGTGGGATAGGGAGTGAGAAAGGGGAGGGAGAGATGAGTGGGGAAGGAGGGACAGGGAGAGAGGGAAAGGTGAATGGGAAAGGGAGGGAGGGAGTGCAGAAGAGATAAGGGCGAGAGATATGAGTGGAGGAGGGAGTGAGGGAGGAAGGGAAAATGAGTGGGGGAGAGAGAGATGAGGGGGGGGAGTTATGCAGAGAGAGATGGGTGGGGGAGGGAGTGACAGAGAGGGATGAGGGGGGGAGGGAGTGACAGAGAGGGATGAGGGGGGGAGGAAGGGAGGGAGAGATATGAAGGGGGGAGGGAGGTAGAGCGTGAGGGAGGAAGGGAGGTAGAGCGTGAGGGAGGAAGGGATGTAGAGCGTGAGGGAGGAAGGGAGGTAGAGCGTGAGGCAGAAAGGGAGAGAGATATATGAAGGGGGGAGGGAGGTAGAGCGTGAGGGAGGAAGGGAGGGAGAGATATGAAGGGGGGAGGGAGGTAGAGCATGAGGGAGGTAGGGAGGGAGAGATATGAAGGGGGAAGGGAGGTAGGGAGGGAGAGCATGAGCGAGGAAGGGGGGGAGGGAGGTAGAGCGTGAGGGAGGAAGGGAGGGAGAGATATGAAGGGGGGGGGGGAGAGAGGTAGAGCGTGAGGGAGGGAGGTACAAAGGAGTACAAAGGAAATCAAGCAACAACAGATCTAGTGACCCTTCTAGGCTGCTTGTCCTCCAAAACACTGAGGATCAAGTGTCCAAACAGTGGTTTAGAGTGGGTAAGGGAACATTGGAAAGGGAACTACTGCCCTGCCACTAACGTGGCAGGACTAGGAAGTTAGAGCATGAGGGAGGTAGGGAGGGAGAGATATAAAGGGGGGAGGGAGGTAGAGCATGAGGGAGGAAGGGAGGGAGGTAGAGCGTGAGGGAGGGAGGTAGAGCTTGAGGGAGGTAGGGAGGGAGAGATATAAAGGGGGGAGGGAGGTAGAGCATGAGGGAGGAAGGGAGGGAGGTAGAGCGTGAGGGAGGGAGGTAGAGCTTGAGGGAGGAAGAGAGGGAGGTAGAGCGTGAGGGAGGAAGGGAGGAAGAGATATTAAGGGGGGGAGGGAGGTAGAGCGTGAGGGAGATAGGGAGGGAGGTAGAGCTTGAGGGGGGGAGGTAGAGCGTGAGGGAGGTAGGGAGGGAGGTAGAGCGTGAGGGAGGAATGGAGGGAGAGATATGAAGGGGGGAGGGAGGTAGAGCGTGAGGGAGGAAGGGAGGTACAGCGTGAGGGAGGGAGGGAGGTAGAGCGTGAGGGAGGAAGGGAGGGAGAGATATGAAGGTGGGAGGGAGGTAGAGAGGTAGAGCATCAGGGAGGAAGGGAAAATAATAAATATCACCCTCGGCTCTTTTAAACCTCAAGTATCAAGGCTTCACACACTTGTTGTTGGAGAGAGAGAGAGAGAGAGAGAGAGAGAGAGAGAGAGAGAGAGAGAGAGAGAGAGAGAGAGAGAGAGAGAGAGAGAGAGAGAGAGAGACGTATGGTTAACCCTCTCACTATTCACACACATGTTCACTTTATTGTGGCAATCATTAGACGAATTTATGTAGCTTAGGAAGGATCTTGAGGAATCTAAGAGACAAAACATACTCAGTTAGCCTTATTCCAACAAACCATCAGAGACAGAAGAAGAAGACGGCCAGGCTAATTTCGAAAGTCTTACTATTTCGATCGTCTTACTATTTCGAGTCTTACTATTTCGACAGTCTTATTATTTCGACAGTCTTACTATTTCGCATTTATAACTCCACAGGCATGTCACATTCCAGAAATAATCGACATTACAGAGTATACGAATCTATTATTGCAATTAGGCTAATACAAAATATATTGAGGGGATGGTTGTTTTTCAGATTTTTAAGACTTTTGGCCCATTAATTTGGTGATGTATAGACCTTTCACCCCATTTCTTTGTCGATATATATATATATATATATATATATATATATATATATATATATATAGAGAGAGAGAGAGAGAGAGAGAGAGAGAGAGAGAGAGAGAGAGAGAGAGAGTAGATAAACAAATTTAAATTATTTGAGGAAATATAGATATATACAGTATAGTAACATACACTCTTTCTCATATATAGTTATTTTTAGCCTGTCCTGGAATCAAACCCACATTTTTTGCAGTATTGGGAGCCAAGCATCTTACCAATCACGCTATGACTTGGCTAGTATTTCTAAAGGCGAGGGTTCCGTTCCAAACCAGGGTTAAAAATAATAAATAAGAGAGAGAGAGAGAGAGAGAGAGAGAGAGAGAGAGAGAGAGAGAGAGAGAGAGAGAGAGAGAGAGAGAGAGAGAGAGAGAGAGAGAGAAAAAAAAAGTAAGAGAGAGAAGAGAAAGAGAGAGACAGAGAGAGAGAGAGAGAAAATGAATGAGTGAAAAAGATACATAGACAAAAAATATATATAGAGATATATAAATAGTTAGCTCGTGAGGACATATTAGGGGGAGGATAGGCTAAGATAGGGTCAGATTACCCTTGATTACTCCACTCCACCAACATACCAGTATATGACAATAATAGTTCCCCCTGCCGAAACTATAATATGCTATCATCTTTCATATACACAAGGCACAATATTAGCATAGTTACTATTTATTAGTTCACCTGTAACCAAAACCATAATATATAACACAATTATATATACCGGTACAGTATATATATATATATATATATATATATATATATACCGCATATATAATTTAGCTATTAGAAGACAATTTTATTCAACTTAGGAAGAAATTATGCGAGTTAGAAACTTACAAGGTTATTAATTTTGAGAGCATAAAAACTCTTAATTCCTAGAGATGGGCCAAATGGATACAAGCCAAATAGAGGGAGAGAAAGAGAAACACAGCGAGGTGGGATCCCTTAAGGGGAGGTTTTTAGTTTGGTCCGTAGATATCCTTCAAGCTTAAGATTACACCCCCTTGAGCCCCTTTCAAGATTTTGTTAAATTTGTACATTTTTCGGTAGAAAAATTTCCCGGCTGAAAGCCGGTTCCTCTTAAATTACAGGCTCGCTATCGCTCGCCAGGATAAAATCGACACCTAAATGGCACGAAAGGTCTTAAAATTGACAGAAATAGGGCAAAATGTCTTAAAATGTCCAAACTACTAGGGCGAACGTCTTAAAATCTCAAAAGCAATGGGGCTAATCACGAGGGAGAAAGGGGTCCAGAAAAAAATCCCTCAAGTGGAAATCTTCCCTTAAACGATTTAACTCAGATTTGGACAGCCCTGTCAATAACTCTCAGATGGCCACAGTGTCTTCCTAAACTTAACTGAATCGTCTAATAATAAATACGGTTACGTAGGAAATTTCTAGAAGGCCTTAGGTTGGCCCTTAACCCCTTCTGTACCGGTGACGTCTTTTGTATTTGATTTCAAGCTAGATTTACACGATTTTATGTAGCTTAGGAAGGATATGTGGTAGCTAAAAGGATTAAGTGAGATAGTCTATAGCTTTGTAGTTAATGGGTAGACAACATTCCTAAGCTGAATAAAATTGTCGAATAGTAGTCAACATAAAGTGAAAAGGACGTGGCCGGTATAGAAGGGGTTAAGGGGAGGCAGACCGTTTTTCTGGACCCCCTTCTCCCTAATGTTTAGCCCCGCTAGTTTTGAGATTATAAGACGTTCGGCCCATTAGTTTGGCGATTTTAGGTATCGATTATTTACAATTAGGTATCGATTATTTCCTACCTTGTCAATTTTAAGACCTTTCGTGCCATTTAGGTATCGATTATTTCCTGGCGAGCGATAGCAAGCCTGCAATTTTAAGAGGAACCGGCCTTTGGCCGGTACATTTTTCTACCGAAAAATTTAAAAATTTATCTTGAAGAGGGGTCTAGGGGGTGTTTTTCTAAGCTTGATGGAGGTCTAGGGAGGAAACTAAACAAAATATATGAATAAATGAATTAATAGACCAAACAAACGGTCTACCTCCCCTTAAGTCCGGCTCATTATTATTCTAATTATATTTAAGTTTCTTGGTTCATTGTTGTTTAGAGGACTTACTTGTATCTATGCTTTATAATTATTTGTCCTTGCTGGTCAAAGCTCATTTCAAACCTCAATATTTTTTTTAGAATTTACAACAAAATAATAGAATTAAATGGAAAATAAAAAATAAAAATAGGAAAAGTGGGGATCGGGCCTGAGCATATAGATAGATAGATAGATAGACAACAAAGTAAATGCATGTAGCGGCCTGTTCCAAGCATTAATTTTGCTACTCTATATATGCCCCGTTTTCTTCCAGCTGACGGTTAATTGGTATTTTTTCTGCTCGATTAATACGCTTCTACGGAGGTTCTGTAGTGAATGTTGTTGTTAATCATGAACACTTGGCACTAATATGAAGCAGAGACATAAAAGTTTCCTATTTTTTCCGTTAGTTATCGAGAAATCCGTTGCTAAGGGATTCCATTTACCGTCAGATGAAATGAAACCGAGTATGGTTAAACGAGATAATCCTACAACCACTTTATGTTGCTAGCCTTTCCCCCCGTGGCTCTGTTCCCTTATATCTTCATTAGAACAGCCAGCGGCCGGTATTAAGGTCTATTTCACAAGGAATTTAATGGGAGATGGGTCGTTTTTCTGGCCCCCCTTCTTCCTCATGTTTAGCCCCATTAGTTTGTCGATTTTAAGACCTTTCGTGCCATTTATGTGTCGATTTTTTCCCCTGACGAGCGATAGCGAGCCTGTAATTAGGGAAGGAACTGGCCTTCGGCCGGGATATGTTCTACCGAAAATGTAGACATTTATCTTGAATTTTTTTTTTTTTTTTAAACTTACTGGAGGTCTAGCGGGGAAACTAAAAATATATATTAATTTATAAATATATAGACCAAAAAACAAGCACTACCCCCTTAATTGTGTAGGAGACGGTAAGAGCATACACTGCACATAATGGGCATGAACAGGGTATTTAAAGTGCCCATAATCATTCACCCCTTTAAAGGTATATTGGTGGTAATAGAAAGGTAAATCATCAATATGCCTAATGATATTATATAAGGAACACCCGTCCTTAATCATCCATTACAAACCCCAATGTACTTGGAATAAACTAATGAAAGCATATGGTCCTCGAACTCGGGACACCACACCCAGAGCATAAGCATCTAAAGTTATTCTAAACCATTACACCACCAACACAGTTACCGTTTATACACCTTTGATTTTGACAGTGTATGGATGGCTCGGGTTTGAATCCGCCATGGTACAGTTGGCTCTAAAAGTTTATTTTATCCCACCTACTTTCTGACCCCCCCCCCCCCAATGAAAAGGAAATAAATAAATATAAAATAATAATAATAATAATAATGCAAAATAGATAAAATCAAAACCTACCAGACTAAATAAATTGCGAAACTATAACGCCTGTGTGTGTGTGTGTTCTACCTAGAAACACCCTGTACCCTGGCAATATGCAGTATGAAAGATATGCATATGCGAAAAGTTGAAAAAAAATGGATATGAGAGATATCTGTATGTGAATTGAATTGAATTGAATTAAGTTTATTTTGCTCAGACTTTTACAAAAAAGTATGGAGCACATTCCCTTACATCATTCCCTTACATATTACACATGTACAATATGCCTTTGCTAACTAAATTATCGTACACGTAAATACACTGGTACATCTTAAACAAACCATATTAAATGTCCTAAGGTTTGATCTATCTATACATATTAAACGTTCTTTGGAGAAAAAGTGACAGATTCTTCATACATTTTAAGTTAGTAATATTCATTAACAGTATATATTTATACTGTGTTGGGTTATGCCTGTAATAATGAGTAATGTGTGTGAGATAGAGGGTGAGAGAGAGTGAGTGTGAGTGAGCATGTAACGGTCTTTTACATGTTAGCCATGAACGTGCGCGTGTGCACACACACACACACGCACACGCACACACACACACAGAAGTGGGGTGAGAACCGATGTGCTAACGTCCATCAATAATGTAGGAATTGTAGACTGGGGGTTAAATGGGATGTGGGCCAACTGTCTGTCATTGGTATACATCCTCATACATGGTAATATATTGGTATACATTGTCAGTCATACACATCCAAACACACACTCATTCATATAGCATACACCTCTCCAAACACACATATACACACACCGAAATACAAAACACACTCACACAAACTCACATACAACCAATACCCAAATGCAGATATACAATCATAAACACACACACACACCAAAAACATATACACACTAACAAAAAACACACATTACACAGACACACATTTACACGTACACAGATGGGTGAGCATCGAGTTCCTTAGCCACATCAATAATACACAAACTGTAGAGGGGGGAAGTGGAATGTGGGCCAACTGTGCCATGCATCCTCAGACAGTGTCATACATTGCCATACACGGACATTCATTGTAATAATCATACACTAAAACACTGCTGAACGGTCATACACTTTTCTGCTATTTTGGTATGAGCATCCTAGGTTCGAGTCCTTGGAGTGCCACATGTATTTGTTGATTTCATTAATTGAGTGTATATGTAAAGTTGGTTGGTGAAAAAATATGAATTACCACTGTTATTAACATACACTTTTAGATATTACCAATAAGCCATAATACACTTAAATGCATTATCAAAACACTTCCATACACTATCCTAAGAAATCGAGCAGTAGTGTACGTTCATACATTGCTATACACATCTATAACAACACCATGTGTTGCCCCTTGTACCTTTACTTACAGTCTCTGATTCACACGCACTCTTGCAACATGCAACTCACTCATGTACGTTCACGCTTTAATTAAGCACACATACAGTACATACACACGTAAATGCACATAATTACATACGAGCACTCGCACGCGCACACACACATGCACTATCATAAGCTACCATGTACGCAATCTCATAAATATCCATACACTATTATGCAGGCATATCACAAACGTTCAGACACGATCACATAATCACATTCCAAACGTTCATGCACAATCATGCACGCTCATAAACGTTCAGTCTCATAACCGTTGATTCACTACCACAACAATACTCTCATAGACGTTCATGCACTACCATAATGCTCTCATAAAGGTTCATGTGCTACCATACACTCTCATAGACGTTCATGCACTACCATATACTCTCATAGACGTTCATGCACTACAATAATACTCTCATAACAGTTGGTACACTACCACAATAATACTGTTGGGCGGTACTTGAAAAGTAGACATAATGGATAAAAAAACACCACCTGAGGAAGAGTACTTTATTGACAACGTTTCGCAGATAGCTTCATCAGGTGACTGAGAGTGACCTGATGAAGCTATTGGCGAAACGTTGTCAATAAAGTGCTCTTCCTCAGATGGTGTTTTTTATCCACAATAATACTCTCATAAACGTTCAAACACTACCATATACTCTCATAAACGTTCATAAAGTAACATGTACTCATAAACGTTCATAAAGTAACATGTACTCATAAACGTTCATACACTACCATACTCTCATACACGTGCATACACTACCATATACTCTCATAAACGTTCATGCACTACCATATACGCTCATAAACGTTCATACACTACCATATACTCTCATAAACGTTCATGCACTACCATATACTCTCATAAACGTTCATACACTACCATATACTCTCATAAACGTTCATGCACTACCATATACTCTCATAAACGTTCATACACTACCATATACTCTCATAAACGTTCATGCACTACCATATACTCTCATAAACGTCATACACTACCATATACTCTCATAAACGTTCATACACTCATAAACGTGCATACACTACCATACACTCTCATAAACGTTCATATAGCACCATGTACTCATAAACTACCATACTTGCATATATGTCCATACACTACCATGTACAGTACACTCATAACCACTCACCCACTCTCATACACATTCATACATTACCATGTATATACATTCATACGTGTTCATTTTGGCTCTAACGTGTACATACATGCATTGTGTCATTCATTCCCGACATTACGCATGCAAATACATAAGACAGCCTTGTGTGGTAGAGACCCTATAGTAACAGAGATCGGCCAACATCCGCCATGTTGGTACCACTGGTGTTACCAGCCTCGCTTTACACCCAAATATGGCAGTTCTGCCTTTTGTCTCCCTCACTCACATAGCAAAACAAAAATAAAAAACAACATGAAAATAAAATAAAATAAAATAACAATAATAATAAAATAAAGTGTCGGAAATAATGGTACAGAATAATTTGGTCTTTCCATCTAAAATGGTGTGGTGTCCCGAGTTCGAATCCTGGGAGGACCATATGCTTTCATTAGTTTATTCAAGTACATTGGCGTTTGTAATGAATGATTAATGTTAAGAACGGGGCGTTAATTATCTACAATATCAATAATACAATATCACCCAGTTGTGTGATAAGTACGGCACCAAAATGTCTTCCAAAGACAATGTTGTCTGCTCTCTCTACCTACATAGTCTCTCAAACCGGTACCGTACTTCACCATGATGAACAGTTCCGGTGCCGGTAGCCAAAGTTAATTACCATACGGTCATGTAGGGTTTTAAAGTTGGGGTGGGGGGCTCTGACACCCTTCTCCCTCATACTTAGCCCCATTAGTTTTTAAATTGTAGGAATATAGGACATACGAATGATTAGTTTGAGGAATCGACGATTTTAAGTTCTTTCCTGGCGAGCGATCGCGAACCTGCATTATGTGAGGATCGGCCTTAGGCCGGGGCATTTGTTAACGAAAAATGCACACATTGATCTGAAAGAGTGATCTTGTGGATATATTATTGTTTTTTACACCAACCAACTTCACATCTAAACTCAATTAATGAAATCTATTTTAAACTTGATGGAGGTCTAGGGAGGAAACTAAAACATAAATAAATAAATACATAAGCTAACAAATATAAATCTGGCCTTAAAGGTGACGTGTGTGAGGCGGATGGGAGGGGGACGTACACTGCGCTTTGCTGAGGCGCTCATCTCCGTTCCTTATAATTTTAGAACCGGTGTTGGGTGAGCTAAATGTTCTATCACAAAACCAAACTAATGGGTCTAACGTCTAAAAATCTCACAACTAATGGGGTTAAAGACGAAGGAGAAAGGGGTCCAGAAAAAAACAAAAAACACCTCCTTAACCTTAATCTGCCTAATAATCACAAAGGTTCCTATTTTCATCCGTACCTTGACTGAGCTTGGCACAGTAAATAACTGCCTCCTTTGTAGTTCACACACGCACACATATTTAGCTATGCACGCGTTCAGGCACACGGGCTAACGGGAAAAAAAAAAAAAAAAAAAAAAAAAAAAAATATATATATATATATATATATACCCTCTTCCAAATAGGTGGCCCAGGAATCGTGAACCCTAACCACTGTAACTCAAAAGGGCTAGAACAAATGGGCTCTAAATTTCCACACCTATTCCCTGGCTGACCCGCCCCAAATGGGAGAAAAATTAGCTCGATCACTATAGTCGTTTGTGAGTTGTAGAAGGTAATGTTCAAGAGCTTTGGCCTACTTATTTTGAACAAGGTTTAGTACTACTATTACTATCAATAATAATAAATGCATACAATACAGAATACCGGTACATAAAGAATAATAGTAATGATGATGAATAAATACACGAAGAAATACAAATTCATCTGACATAAAGTTATTGGGGGTGTTTCCACGTACCGGTCCAAAATACAGGTACAGTACTAATTACGTTTCGTGAAAATTAATGATACTCTAGTCTCAAGTATTTTACGATTATCATTACACACATGCAGACAGGCATGCACAGCTCACACAGGTAGCCTATATATATAGATAAATGGATAAATAAATACATTTCGCCCCACGTCTCTGATGAAAATTAATTTCAATATGGCTAACATCAGACTAATTTTGCTAAGCTTAGGTAGTACGAATGTAAAGTAAAGGTGTACCGGTACACATTTTCATAATTAACCCTATGACTCCTACAGATCCTTTCAAAAAATGAATAAAATCGTCTACTGATAGCCAGAACATGAAGGAAAACGTCATCGTACTGAAGGGGTTAAGGAAGCCAATGCAACGATAACTACTCATACAATCCCTCACATTTAAGCAAACCTGACATAAAACATTCTAAAACAAACAGAAAAGATATATAAATAAACATAATCAATCAATCAATAAATAAATAAATATATACTGTATATATAAATACAAAATGGTACGGTATAAAACAAAAACATTTTAAAACAAACAGCAAACCTATATAAATAAATATAATCAATCGATCAATAAATATATATATAAATACAAAATGGTACGGTATAAAACCAACTCAAGCACTGTACCTACCATCATAACAGAACCCATATTACACAAAGGAATAACACCGTATTGACACAGACACACACCACCAGACGCCATACAACACACTCACACACATTATACACACGAGCATACCACACACAAACATAAGCAACATCACACATGCAACACCACACAAGCACACATATAACCTACAAGCACTACACATACACACATATACACATACCACCCAAACGTACGTACACACACACACAACGCTGTTAATATCATCCAACATTTAGACACGTTGATAATAGTATTTTGACATATTTCATTTGGACTGGTCTATCCCGCGTCAGTGTTGTGGTGATGAGCATGGCAGGGATGAGGCATAGGCTATTATGTAAAGCTAGGGAAACTGTAATGTAATACTGTATATGTACCTTAAAGGGGAGGGACTCGCTTTTTCTGGACCCCCTTCTCCCTCATGTTTAGACCCATTAGTTTTAAGATTGTAAGACCTTTCGCCCCATTACTTTGTCAATATTAAGACTTTCGCGCCGTTTTGGTGTCGATTTTCTTTCCTGGCGAGCGATAGCGAACCTGTGATTTTTGAAGGGATCGGCCTTCGGCCGGGATATTTTCTACCGAAAAATGTACAAATATATCTTGAAAGGGGGTATAGTGGGTGTTTTTTAAGCTTGATGGAGGTCTAACGAGGAAACTCAAAATTAAATCTATAAATTATTAAGTAGCTCCCCAAAACAAGCACTAGCCCCTTAAATACTGACAGTACCGGTGCCGTCCTTTTAACTTTATTTTGGCTATTATTAGCCGATATTAATCAGTTTAACAAGGGCCTCCACCAATGAACAGGCTTCAAAATATCTCCCTCAACCCTTTTATGCTACCACAGATCCTTCTTATACAGTACTGCATAATATAGTCTAATTATAGCTAGCATAAAATATAAAAGACGTTGCTGGTGAAGTAGGGGTTAAGCCCTTCTGTACCGGGGACGTCTTTTGTATTTTAGTTGGTTGGTGTAAAAAAAATAATAATTCTAGCTATATTTTGACGATGTTGTGCAGCTTTAGAAGGATCTGTGGTAGTGAAAAGGGTTAAGTGGGGTAGTTCGAAGCCTTTTAAATGTTTGAGACCCTTTTCAAGCTGAATAAAATCGTCTAAATAGTAGCCAGAATAAAGTTAAAAATACGTCACTGGTACTCAAAGGGTTAATATTTTCACTAATATGAGGATGTTATGTCCTTGTTATTCTGACATCGGTAGATTATTATATTACTCTTAGGAGGGTTAGCTACTTAACCCGTTCAGTACCAGGGCCGTCCTTTTCATCATATGCTGGCGACTATTATACTATTTTATTCAGCTTGGGAAGGACGTGTAGCACTGATAAGACATCAAACGATCTCAACCAACCCTTTTAACTACCACAGATCCTTCCCAAGCTGCATAATATCGTCTAAATACAGCTAGGAAAAATATATAACGCACGTCGCTGGTACTCAAAGGGTTAATATTTTCACTAATATGAGGATGTTATTTCCTTGTTATTCTGGCATACGGTAGATTATTATATTACTCTTAGGAGGGTTGGCTACTTAAGGGGGCCCACCTCGATTTGTTCACTCTTTCTCCCTCTCTGTTTTGAATGCATTCGGTCCCATTTAGCCTACTGTTTGAAGACGTTTACCCCCATCCATCTCCAAACTAACGGAGCGAATGTCTTAAAACTTCAAAAATAATAAGCTAAACATGAGGGAAAAGGGGGGTCCATATAAAGTGAGAACTACTCCCTTAATCCTACCACTAATATGATGGCGTATTTCCTTGTTTTCTAGCTTAAATTGTATATATAAGATGTAACTAGTCTTAGGAAGGGTTCAAGTAGGCTAAAGTGTCATGTAATGTTCATACCTTTAATAATATGATGGTGTCACACTCTTTATCCTCAGGCTTGCATTAGACGATCATACTAGATTTAGGAAACACCTCTGGAAATGAAAGGGGTAAATGTGTGTGTGTGTGTGTGTGTGTGTGTGTGTGTGTGTGTGTGTGTGTGTGTGTGTGTGTGTGTGTGTGTGTGTGTGTGTGTGTGTGTGTGTGTGTGTGTGTGTGTGTGTGTGTGTGTGTGTGTGTGTGTGTGTGTGTAGGTAATTCCTATGGAAGAACGAGTGCTTAAAAATAGATCCAAAATATTATTATTATTATTATTAGTAGTAGTAGTAGTAGTAGTAGTAGTAGTATTATCAAGAATAGCGAGAATACCGTCATCAAACCTAGGATCCAGAGAATGTTCGTTGTTGTTATGTTCTATGTACATGAAGGAGACAAAAGGCAAAACTGGCTGAAACAAATGTCCCCCCCAAGGTTGTAAAGTGATGAGCCAAACTCAAGGTATGTTAAGAGGTAATTTAAGTGTGTTGGAAAGAAGTGTGGTGTGCTTGTTAAGTGTAGTGAAATTAATAGGAAGAGGTGTTTGCGAGAGTAGGATGAATGACTGTAGGTGAGACACAAATAGAAACGGTGGGGGAAGCCAAGCAAATTAAACAGGAGTTCCAGAAACTCCTTATCATATGGCTATGTGGCCTCCCCTGTAGTCCCTTAAACCTGATCAAACCCGAAGAATTAACTAAAATTTCCGAAGTAAATACAAATAGCATATGGTAATTACAAGATTAATAAACACCTTTTACATGCATAAATACCGCATGAATATTAGCATATGGTAAAATACAACTATACCATACTCCTCGAAATATTCGTAAGCACAGAAAATGGTACAACACTGCATATATTCATACACAGTAGGCTATAATTACGTATATGAATGAACTCGCATAAATCTCCATAAAATCCCTACCCACCTTTTATTTATTGCAGTGCCTTTTCGTAGAGACATAAATATCAGCACTAATAAATCTTCATGCAATCGCAAGCCGAGTATACGTTCATGCACGCACGCACACATGCAAACACACACACAGTTCAAATTATTTCTTCCTACACATGTATGATACGGTACACAAATCAAAAGGAATAGGACACACACACACACACACACACACACACACACACACACACACACACACACACACACACACACACACACACACACACACACACACACACACACACACACACACACACACACACACGCCTACATACATGCATACTGTTATATAATTATATATATACCGGTATATATATATATATATATATATATATATATATATATATATATATATATATATATATATATATATATATATATATATATATATATTAATGTATGTATACATCTTATAAGAACAAAATCTGATGAGCATGTTGGAGGTGGGGCAGAAAGAAGGAAGGAAGGAGGAAGGGAAGTAAATAAGAAAGGTAGTTATCTGCTCAGCATGCTGGGGACGGGACAGCCTAGAGGCAGAGCAGATAATTAGGTAAGGAGTGATGGGAAAACTAGAAAATAGACCATAAAATAAAGGAATGGAGTAAGACCGTACGAAGAAAGGAAAGTAAGAAATAAAGTTAAGTAGGAAGGAAGGAAGTAAGGATGACAGGAAGAGAGCGAATGTAATAAAAGAAAGATGTAATGACAAAACACGTAAAGTAATACCTGCTAAGTATGCTGGGGGTGGGACTGTTTACTGTAGAGGCAGGGCAGATAACAGGGCTAATTATGATAAGAAAATAAAAGAACACTAAAAAAAGGACGGGAAAGAGGAGTTGGAAGAAGGGAGAGAGAGGGAATGGAGGAAGCGGGCAAGAGAGTAGGTTGAACATAGAAGAGGAGGAAAATAATAGTATAAAGGGATAAAGAGAAAATAGGAGAAAGGGAGGAAGCGATTAGATGAAAGAAAGAGTATGAAAACAAAAGGGATAAAGGAAAATAAAAATGAATAGAAAGGTAATTGGGGGAAGGCAGTAGAAGAGGAGATGGAAGAGCGGAAAATTATAGGTTGAAGAGAACAGTGGAAGTGGATTTGGAAACTGAAATGAAGGCTCGTCTCATTGTCTCACTTCCTTCCTCACCAACTCAGGACTAAATAATTTGTTTTACCCATTATGTTTCTTTTCATGAATATGTAGAACAGAATATCAAAATACATACAGTAGTGTGGAAATTAATAAATATGTTCAACAACAAATTAAATAGGTTATAAATAAATTAGCAGTATAAGTAATATTACATGTTTACAATTATATTCGTATGGTACTCATCATGCCAATACAAATAATTGCACCATAAACACTAGAAATAGTAAATCACACACATTACCGGTATGTGACACATACACACATTTTCATTGTCCTCGATTCAAACGTTTTGAGTACCGGTAATTTATAATATTAGTATAGTATGACCTCAATACAAAACACAGAAAGACGAATAGGCTACCGGTACCGTATGTATAAACAGTAATGGTGATCGAAGATAAGAATGATTGGGTTGGTTTGCAGTCACTTTTACGTAAGGCACTCTAAAAAAAAAACTTCTGGATTTCAGTAAGAAATTATGGTTTGATTATTTAAATATTTACCGTATACGGATATGTTAGAGCCTAAAGTTGAACCAAAAACATTGCTAGGCTACTACTATGGGTTTCAGAGGCCGTGTTACATCGTTTTTCGGAAATAACTTATTAACAAACAGTTGGATTAGTATGATATTTTGACAGCTTTTTTCACACCGTGCCCTAATTTCCGTCAATATAGTGCATTACCAAAAGTGTAGAATTAAGCTAGTTGTCCCTGTGTCATAAGGTTAAAGTCACACCTGAATGACGAGGAAACGGGACACGGTTAGGCAACCCCCCCATATATATATATATATATATATATATATATATATATATATATATATATATATATATATATATATATATATATATATATATATCTCTCTCTCTCACACACACACACACACACACACATGGAAACTGCGGCCACTGGCGGCTGGCGCATTCATTATACATATAAAAGTGAGGCATGCATTAGCCTATGTGTTAATTTTATATTTATATTTGATAGTGACATAACCTGAATGTAAGGGCAAGAGTAGGGTAGGGTGATGGGTGATAACGACCGTGTTTGATGGAAGAGCAATGGTTTGGTGGTTTCCGGGTGTTGTGTGATTTCGTCGTGTGCCACGGGCTTACGGCAGCAGTCGTATACCGTCAGCCATACGTGACGTTGGCTCCAGCGATGCAAATTATGGCGACCATGTTAAGTCATAGTCCGCGTGGCTGTAAAAACGCATTACCTGTGAAAACCACCAAACCATTATTGCTCCTCCATCAAACACGGTCGTTATCAGTCACCACCCAACCCTATTATCGCCTTTAAATTCAAGTAATCTGTCAATATCAAGTATAAATATACAGAAATACATACTGTTTATATATCTATACTTGATATTGACAGATAACTTAAATTTAAAGGCGATAATAGGGTTGGGTGGTGGCTGATAACTACCGTGTTTGATGGAGCAATAATGGTGTGATGGTTCTCACAGGTAAGCCACGGTAGCCTTGTCAGTTTTTTTAAAGGGGGTATCACACTGGGCCAATTCTCGCCATTCTACCGCAAAAAATGGAGCTACCGCCAGTCTCCAGCACAAATCTCACCATTTGATGGAGCTAGGATGCTTCCCGCACTGGGTAGGAAGCTCCATTTTTTGATGGAGGTAGATTGTCAGCCTCTTTACAGCTCGCATTTAATCTCATTGATATCTCAAGTATATGACGTCGAAATATTTATTTTGCTACATAATTGTGTTTTGATTGTGAGAAGGGCTGCGGATAGACATAAACTAAGTGAATTAATGCTAAAATAGCTACACCACTTGCAGCTACATAACCACTTCCTATACCTACGCCACGGCGATTGGTATGAAACGAAAACATTCGGTTGTGTAGCAGGAGGAACTGTTTTTCAGATGCCTATTTACTAAGAATCATTGAACAATATATTTATCCTAACCTATTATATTAGTGGACTATTTATGAATGTAAAAATATATTGTAACATTACCAAATTATTGAGATAAATACAAGTCTACCCGCATACCCAGGATTATAGCCTACCAAGCATTCTACAACCTCCGAAAAGTTCAAAATATTTCCTCATATAGCATAATAACGCAAACTTGTAGATTGAGTCATATTGAAATATAATTGTCGATATAAATCCATATTACTCTAAATTATTGGTGAAACAGCACAATATAAACGATCGTTTAGTGCCGAGGTAACGACAGGGGCTCCGTTTGCGAAAAACTTCCTCATAGCTACTTATATAAGCTTCAAACGCAAAACATAGCAACATTAACGTATAGATTGGGTCCTATTACACAAAGTTTGTCAATATCAATCCATATTATTCTACAGTTTAAGTGAAACCACTGTTCTATAGCCTACGCCACGGCGATTGGTATGAATCGAAAAAGTTCAAAATATAAATTTCCTCATATAAGCTTCAAATTTTAAAAAACTTACACTAACGTGTAGATTGAGTCATATTGCATTATAATTGTAGATGTAAATCCATATTACTATACATTACAGTATAGGTGAAACGGACCAATATAGGCTAAGGTCGGACAGTGTTATTGTTGTGTCGGAGACTCACGCAGCCAGGACGCTTGGCGTGTGTGATAGAATTTGCCGGCGCTACTGACCGGAAACGGAGACTGGAGATTGGAGAATGGCGAGAATTTGGCCCATTGTGATGCCCGCTGTTAGTCATTAATGTGCGATTTTAACCTCATGACACAGGGACAAGTGGCTTATTTCTACACTTTTGGTAATGCACTATAGGGTAGGCCTATTGACAAAAATTAGGGGACGGTGTGAAAAAGTTGTGTCAAAATATCATACTGACCCAACTGTTTGTTAATAGGCTAAGTTATTCTCGAAAAACGATGCCACACGGCCTCTGAAACCCATAGTAGGCCTAGTAGCCGCCAACTTCAACATCATGATAAGGTCGTATTATCCTGTGGTGCCTATTGACTGAGATTTGAGGTTAAACAAAAAATAATAATACATAAATAACCGAGTTGACCATAAAAAACTAATGATTGCTAAGGCCTAGGCCTATAGGCGTAAATTCCCAAACAATCTGTAACACCATTAGCCCAAATAGTAAATCCCATCAAGCCATCACTTATTTGTGTAACGCTTTACGCTGGTGTCAATGCGGCCTAATTAATAAAAATCAAATAAAATTAATAAAATTAATAAACACAAATTCTCAGGTAGGCTATGTGAAGGCATCTTTACTGTCCGTTGATTGGCTAACATTTCAGGTACGGCGGTGGTGATTGGCTGGGCTGGAGGTGTGGGGCTCTTACCCTACTGATGATCACGTGCATATAATATATATCATTGTATTTAGCCTAGGCTATATAGGCTATGGACAGTACGGTAACTATTAAGTTGTATTATCATTATAGTTAACTTGTTATTGTATCGTAGCATATAGCTTATTGTTAAACAAATGCACTGTTTCACCATGAAAAAATACGTAATGTCGACATCTAATCTCGGTCGAGGAAAATAGGCCTGTTAACATATCTTATTTATAAACGTAGGCTAGGCTATAGGCCTATCATAAAAAACAACATGTCAATTATAACTAAACGCTAAATAGCTCATAGTTAACGTGCATTACCTCCATACACCGAATAATACATTGTATATAGACTAGCGAAGGTGAATCAATTATGACAGGGACAAGGTTGGGTAAATAGGAGGCAGAATGGCGATCGAAATGCAGCGGAAGTACTAATCTTACCTGATTTCCGGACATCACGTTTTCAATCGGCATCAAAACATATCCTTGGCTCTCTCCACACGTTACGCCACATTTATTTGTACCGGAGTAAGTTGAGCCATTGCTAATAACCGCGGATTCGCCGGATTTATATCACATTGCAACAAATACACCCACACCTGCCGAGGGACGCGGGGAGAAGGAACACTGAATCCAGTGTTGCCAACTCCGATTCACGAATGCCGCTAGTGAGCCATGCAAAATCCGTTAGGATGCAGCTAAAGTAGTAAATACATGCTATAGCTAGAAAAGTCCGTATATTTCTAGAATACTACTTAAACATTGCATAATCTATAAAGAATATATAATATTCATGCAGCTAGATGGCCATTACTGACGCTTTATCAAAGTAAATATTCTGGATTTAGGGTTAAAGCAGCTAACTTGACAACCCTGGATAGCACTGATGAGATGAGATACCCCGAAAACAAAACGACAACACAGTCCGAAGTAGCTCTCAGAACTAGTTTGAAACAAAATATGGAACATTATAGTTTTGGGACTGTATTAGTACACGTGTACATAAATATACGGTATTAATGATTGCCTATACCGAATTAACATATTGAAAACATCCGTTTAGGCCTATACTGTAGCCTATGTAGGCTACGGCAATACATTTGTTTATCAAGAAAATTAAAACTCATGACCCCCCATAGAAATTACCAACTTACCAAGCATTGTGACACAAGTTTTATAGCTAGTAGTAGTAATAGCATACTGTCAAAACTACTATGAGGATAGAGGAAACTATAACCGGTAAATTAAAAAAATATACTTGAGATTAGGCTATGCTTCCGTCTAAATTGTAATTTGAGAGACCATCGTTATCATGCAAATAAATATTGCTGGTCTCTCTTTCCTACACGGATATATGTAGTATGTATGTATGGATGTACAGTATGTATATATAAACCAGCATCAGTGCTTCAAATAAAAATTAAAAATACCGACAGAACCCCGCGTTCGATACCCAGCGGTTGGTGATGCATGGACAATCTCCCCACACCTCATGTCTCTGTTAGCCTAACTGTAAATAGGCCTATATGGGTCCTTGTCAGGGTAACAGGGTTGATAGGATTTAATCCCTCAAGCTATATTCAAAGAAAAGAAGCTATATGCATACAGCATAATGACAAATTTAGCCTATATACATCAACACATATAGTAAGTGTTGAATATCAGGTTAGCATAAAAGGATGGTATATACAACAAACGTAAGCATATTTAAATAGGCTACGCTTTCTTCATGGTGTAGGCTAGGTTGTGACTGTCTCGAATTTACAACATATCTTAGATATTTATACACAGAAAAAAAAAAAAAAAAAAAAAAAAAATGAAAGGAACATACTTTCATCTAGAATCACCCCACTCCTCGTGCTTGGAAGCAAGATCAAACTTTCTCCTGGGACGATCACATGCTTTCATTAATTTCATTGGGAGGTGTTTGGTGTTGAAAGTGGAATTAATATAAAACAATAAGACAATAGTAGGCTATTAGAAGGTGGTTTTAGGCACCTTCGCTACAGTCACATGGCCGACATTTGTTTTTGTCAGATTTATTTTATTCATGGCTAGATGTAGGCCTAGGCCTTAGCAAATACTCTAAAAATCTTACCAGGCTCCGCTTGTTGATCTTGGATGGCATAGTTAAGCATATGCAAGCTTTTGAATGAATTCAACAAGTATCTGTTACTCTTTTTTAGCCTCTTGTCACATTGCTCATATGTGAAATCCGCTTATGTGAACGCGTCAATGCAGTGAGCAACCTATTGAAGGCGGAGATAATAGTATAGGCTTTACCGTCATTATTTGATGCGGCCATAGATTTACTGTGATTGACCGGTTTCACTTCAAGCCCATCGCCGCTATTAATTATTATTAATTAGTATTATTATTATTATTATTAGTTATTCTGCGTAAACATAATGGTAGGCTATCAATCCCCCGCATCCCTGACTAAGGTTAGCCTACTCAGCCTGTTGATTATCTCCTACGGATATTTATAGACGCTTACGAAATGGTTATACATGAATTTAGACGGTCCGTGTGAATGTCAGTCAAAACAGTAAACTGATGATACTCAAAGGTTAAGGTCGATCATAAAGGTACATTTTTCAACTTTTTAACTGCCCATTCAAATTTCACCATACTCACAATGCTAGATACTAGCCTATACCGGTGGCAATCATACTGACCAACTTTCAGAAAAATATTCCAGTATAGCCTATCCTGTACGGAATCCTGGAATATGGATCCTACGACTTGTGTAGCCTATGAATTGAACTACATTCTTCAAATAACACTTCCCTTCTTCTTAGTCTTTATTTTATTAATTTCACCACAACACCAAACACCCCCAATGAAATTAATTAAAGTATATATGATCCACCGGGATTCGAACCTGGGTTATCACACACAGATTTTTGCCACCTTAACCATTACACCACCAGGACGGTAAATACATATAGGAAAAGGTTAACTATCTTTCATCACGCCGTGGTAGCCTATTATTGGTTAGAGCATCGACAATCGTCCTGCCTGTAGGTGGTTCTAGCCCGGTTGAGAGTATGCTATACAAACATTTAGTAGTTCACGTGTATCTGTGAGATATACTTAATATATATATATATATGAATTACTTAAGGAGTGCGTGCGGAGTTACATGGAGGGATAGACAGACTAATGAGGAAGTAAGAAGGAGGTGTGGTGTGGAGGTAGATGTGCTGGAAAGTGTGAAAAGGAACAACTTGAGATGGTTCGGCCATATGGAACGTATGGAAAGCGAGAGAATGACTAAGAGGGTGTACGAGAGCGAGGTGGAGGGACAGAGGGGGAGAGGTAGACCGAATATGAGGTGGAAGGATGGAGTGAGGAACTACATGAACGAAGGCGGTGCTGGTTGGGGGGAGGGGCATCGACTGACTGGGGACAGAGGTGCATGGGGGCGGTTCGTTCGTGGCCACCCCTTCGGGGATCACGGCGTCAGGCAATATATATATATATATATATATATATATATATATATATATATATATATATATATATATATATATATATATATATATATATATATATATACCGGTATATATATATATATATATACTGTATATACAGTATAATGCCTACCGGTATATAATATACAGTATATATACACACATATACAATAAGAAGGGGGGGGGGGGGGTTACGTATGAATCACACACATGCACACAATTGACCATACAAAACATTACACATACACAAGCCTACATGAACACACAAAACCACACACACATACACAACCATGAAATACCGCACATATCCAAATACAAATTACTCCACAGAGAACAATAAACACTTTATACTCTTTCCGCATTGTTTATTCGCCTGTGCTATATTGAATTTGGTGTACGGATACCCGTGCATGCATACGTACTGTGCCTGAGTGTATGTGCACTTGTGCAGGTACACATGCAAATTGGCAAGACTGTATTCCTAGTGTGTGTATATATATATATATATATACAGTATATATAGTTTATATAAAATAGTAATCGTGTGCATGATCGTGTTTGTATGTGTCGTATTTACTTTGCATAGACCTATGCGCTAACTACACGTTGACATATGCCAACAACTAATAACTATACCAAAAGTAACGCAGCTTAATGCCAACATAGCCTAACACAATATAGCACCAACATTAATACCATAATAATACAAACTTTCGATAGTAATGAACACAGCACAATACTCCCCCTGCCCCCAATTAAAAGCCAATGCCCACCTCCCCATTGATTTCCTACATTCCCCCACTCTTTCATTGACGACACAGCCCCCCCCCCCCTTCCCATTTCCTGGCATTGTGAATTAATGCCACCTCAATTATACCCCTACCCTCATTAACGATACATGTCCCCCCTACCCCCTACCCTCATTAACGGTCCATGTACACCCTCCCTCACTCTTCATTAACGGTCCATGTACACCCTCGCCCACCCTTCATTAACGGTCCATGTACACCCTCCCCCCACTCTTCATTAACGGTCCATGTATACCCTCTCCCACTCTTCCTTAACGGTCCATGTACACCCTCCCTCACTCTTCATTAACGGTCCATGTACACCCTCCCCCACTCTTTATTAACGGTCCATGTACACCCTCCCCCCACTCTTCATTAACGGTCCATGTATACCCTCTCCCACTCTTCATTAACGGTCCATGTACACCCTCCCTCACTCTTCATTAACGGTCCATGTACACCCTCGCCCACCCTTCATTAACGGTCCATGTACACCTTCCCCCCACTCTTCATTAACGGTCCATGTATACCCTCTCCCACTCTTCATTAACGGTCCATGTACACCCTCGCCCACCCTTCATTAACGGTCCATGTACACCCTCCCCCCACTCTTCATTAACGGTCCATGTACACCCTCGCCCACCCTTCATTAACGGTCCATGTACACCCTCCCCCCACTCTTCATTAACGGTCCATGTATACCCTCTCCCACTCTTCATTAACGGTCCATGTACCCCTCCCCCCACTCTTCATTAACGGTCCATGTACACCCTCGCCCACCCTTCATTAACGGTCCATGTACACCCTCCCCCCACTCTTCATTAACGGTCCATGTATACCCTCTCCCACTCTTCATTAACGGTCCATGTACACCCTCCCTCACTCTTCATTAACGGTCCATGTACACCCTCGCCCACCCTTCATTAACGGTCCATGTACACCCTCCCCCCACTCTTCATTAACAGTCCATGTACACCTTCTCCCACTCTTCATTAACGTTCCATGTACACCCTCTCCCACTCTTCATTAACGGTCCATGTACACCCTCGCCCACTCTTCATTAACAGTCCATGTACACCCTCGCCCACCCTTCATTAACGGTCCATGTACACCCTCGCCCACTCTTCATTAACAGTCCATGTACACCCTCGCCCACTCTTCATTAACGGTCCATGTACACCCTCTCCCACTCTTCATTTACGGTCCATGTACACCCTCCCCCACTCTTTATTAACGGTCCATGTACCACCTCGCCCACTCTTCATTAACGGTCCATGTACCCCCTCGCCCACTCTTCATTAACGGTCCATGTACACCCTCGCCCACTCTTCATTAACGGTCCATGTACACCCTCTCCCACTCTTCATTTACGGTCCATGTACACCCTCCCCCACTCTTTATTAACGGTCCATGTACCCCCTCGCCCACTCTTCATTAACGGTCCATGTACCCCTCCCTCCACTCTTCATTAACAGTCCATGTACCCCCTCGCCCACCCTTCATTAACGGTCCATGTACACCCTCGCCCACTCTTCATTAACAGTCCATGTACACCCCCGCCCACCCTTCATTAACGGTCCATGTACACCCTCGCCCACTCTTCATTAACGGTCCATGTACACCCTGCCCCACTCTTTATTAACGGTCCATGTACCACCTCGCCCACTCTTCATTAAACGGTCCATGTACCCCCTCCCCCACTCTTTATTAACGGTCCATGTAAACCCTCTCCCACTCTTCATTAACGGTCCATGTAACCCTCCCACACCCTTCATTAACGGTCCATGTACACCCTCCACCACTCTTCATTAGCGGTCCATGTACCCCTCCCCCACTCTTCATTAACGGTCCATGTACCCCCTCCCCCACTCTTCATTAACGGTCCTTGTACCCCCTCCCCCACTCTTCATTAACGGTCCTTGTACCCCCTCCCCCATTCTTCATTAACGGTCCATGTAGGCTACCACCCTCCCCCACTCTTCATTAACGGTCCATGTACCCTCTCCCCCACCATAATCTCATTCACCGCATTGTTTCAAGTTCATATTATTGCAACTGTACCCCATCGCTCATATCCCCCCCCCCCCCTTCTCATTCAAAATTCATGCCCTCACTAACACCTCCCCCCCATCATTGTCAACCCAAGTACCCCCTCCCCCCTTCTATAATCTCAAAGCCTAATTATACCCCTCGCCTCATTAAATATTCCGGTGGCCAGGAACCCTAATTAATTCGGCCAGGCTTCCCTCTCTGCCCACAGCCTACTTATTATACATTTTTAGGACGCTATTGGGCGACCTTAGAGGAATTTTTACAGTACGAGCGTTGGACAACTCTCCGCCATGACGCCATTTTGGTACTCTCCGCCATGACGCCATTTTGGTAACTCTGATACGTAGCTTGTAAACATTTCAGTCTCTTTATATTAATATGGTGGCTAACATTAGACGAATTTCTTCAGTTTAAGTATAGTACCAATATGAATCAAATGGGTAAACATACAGTATATATATATATATATATATAATAAATACAGTATATACTGGATTATATACTGTATATAGATAATATATAAATATAGTATATATAATTTTATATATATATATATAATATATATATATATATATATATATATATATATATATATATATATACAGTATATATACCCCTAGAAAAGTGCTATATAATAGTTTATTAATAGAATAATAACTATTTACATTACCTACAACTTTAACCTAATTAATCATCATTTCATCAAACTAGCCTTAATCTAACTTAATGTAAGCATACTTGCACCGTATTTCTTAAAACTTAAAAACAGTAGAGATGTTTCAAGAAAAAAAATACTACACACAATATAGTAGAGAGAGAGCTGAAGGGTTGGGGTAAATCCAGTTATTGACACACATTTACATATACAGTACAGTATATTACACAATATTTATGGACTAGTCTGAAGTTTGATCAAATCCATAGATGATAATAATAATAATAATATAAATAATAATAATAATAATAATAATAATGTATGTAGGTACTGTATATACTCCGGCACTCATCCCATTTTTTATAATAATAATGGTAATAATAGTAAAAAATATATACATTCAGCTAGCTAGTTGTATTTAGCTAACCGGAATGGGACAGGATTTTATATATATTGGTAATAATAAAGGAATAAATATTGAACTAAACTCATTCACTTAACGGTGTAATTCATTAAAAGTGTAACATGGATTTGTACTTCCAATATTAGAAACTGGGCTTGGCCTTATATTATTACTTTACCTACATCCTGGTCAAATATTTGCCCATATTAAAGGATTGAAACAAATAACTAATAACCTTCATTCAATATAGTGTCTTGGTAATTAGTACCAAATATCTTGAATTATGGGGGTAGGGTTTATTTTTTGGTCTATTTATTCGCTTTTGGAGCGAGCGTCTTAAAATCTAAAACTAATGGGCCTAACCAACTATCCATACATCCATCTATCCACTCCCATCTTCCACAAATCCATCTATCCACACACCCGCTTTCTACACATCCATCTATTCACTATCCACATTCCATACACTTGCCATCCATCCATCCACTCCTCATCAGGCATCCACCTCCCACAAATCCAAATACAAGAAACTCCACCCCGTTATTCAAGACAGATAATATTCAGTGACGTAGGCATAGACCTGTGTGCGTGACGTAGCCCCCATATTCAGTGACGTAGGCATAGACCCGTGTGCGTGACGTAGCCCCCATATTCAGTGACGTAGGCATAGACCCATGTGCGTGACGTAGCCCCCATATTCAGTGACGTAGGCATAGACCTGTGTGCGTGACGTAGCCCCCATATTCAGTGACGTAGGCATAGACCTGTGTGCGTCACGTGACGTAGCCCCATATTCAGTGACGTAGGCATAGACCTGTGTGCGTGACGTAGCCCCATATTCAGTGACGTAGGCATAGACCTGTGTGCGTGACGTAGCCCCCATATTATCCCCGCCCCCCACACACACATCCATTCACCTCCTAACTATAAAGATCCGCCCACGCCCGTCCAATACAAATACCAAAACAAACACCATCGACCCCAGCCGTCTATAGGGAAACTTGGCCCGCTCTCTTTTAAGGGAGGATGGTTCACGTTTTGGTCGATTCTTGTTTTTTCATTTGTTAATTATTTTTCTAGTTCCTCCCTAGACCTCCATCAAACTTAAAATAACACCCATTAGATCCCCCTTCTAGATTAATTTGTAAATTTTTCGGGAGCCCTGCCGAAGGCCGGTTCTTCCGAAATTACAGGCTCACTATCGTTCAGCAGGAAAACACAAGACACCCTAAATAGCACGAAAGCTCTTAATATTGACAAGGAAATGGGGAGGAAGGTCTTAAAATCGCCAAACTAATGGACCGAACATTTTAAAATATGAAAATTAATGAGGCTAAACATGAGGGAGAAGGGGATCTAGAAAAACGACCCATCTCCCCTTACCAGTGATAGCCCAGGGCCGAGAATCACGAAAGCAACTAAGTTCTAAGGGACCCTAGCTACTTTCGTGAATCTGTGCCTTGGGTTGACTATTTGTACCTTTCATATTTAGTTGCACATTCAGGTGTAACAAGTATTAAAAAATCGCTGTATTTCAATGTCATGTAAAGTACTGCTATAGACAGATAGGATATTAGTATATTAATAGCCGTTTCCCTCCTAATATACTGTAGGCCTATGTGTTTATATACTCATCTTTAATTACGCAATATAGTGACATACGACTATTTGTGGTGGCTTAATACAACTTGAGTATGAAACTATAGCGATGCCATCTGTTATTAAAAGGTCATGATTGTTCGGTGAAATGCATGCAAGGAACAACTATATATTTCTATCTATCTATCTACTCAGGCACAATCCCCATTTTATTTATTTATTTATTTTTGTATTTTATTGTGTTTAACTGGGGGTGGCCGACTCGAGACAGAGCCTGAACAGGGGAAAAACAATAATAATAATAAATGATGAACACACAAAATCAAAACAAATTCACACACATCAAGGTCGCCCAGAAGACCCAGAGACCACGGATTACCAAGGTCACTCCAGCACTCCCTCGGCCCCCGACCTCCCAGAGAAGTTCCGGTCTCAGCAGGCAGACATGCAGCGAAGCCTAACCACCAAAAGCCCGCCCACCACACATCCAGGTGCACCCTTCATATATGCCGGCTCCCCGGGCCAGGCACCTGACGGACTATTATCTAGTCCAACTGGTGCCCGACCCCTTCTCCCAAGTGACCACGTTTTCACTCATCTATTCACAAGCATTCTCCATTCATTCCTGGTTATTACCACTTCCCTTGCCTGATCTATAGTTATTCCTCTATCTTCCAACGCTTGTTCTACAGTCTCTCCATCTCAATGGTGGTCTTCCTACTCTTCTACCTCCCCTTGTATCTGACTCACATTCTCTTTGTAAGCCTTTCATCTTCCATTCGTTCAACATGACCATACCAGCTCAGCACCCTTCTTTCCACTCTGGCCGACAAATGTTCCTGCTGCCCCACTCTCCTACGGATCTCTTAATTCCTCAATCTGTCTCTATGAGTCACTCCACACATACTCCTCAAGCAGCTCATCTCCATCACATCCAGCTTTCTTCTTTCCTTTACCTTCAGAGCCCATGTCTCAGCCCCATTCATCACTTTTGGTTCAACAATCTCATAATACATTGTACTTTTAGCTTTCATTCCGAGATTTCTCACCTTCCACATACTTAACTATATACAGTATTAAGGCCACAAATTGTAAGATAATGGACCTGGTTGTGTAATGTACGGCTATTTGAAAGGCTAATCGGGTTCAAGTGTCTGGTTTCCGCTCTTAAACTTATCATTAAAACAGTTTGGAGCAATTTGTAATAGTTATAATAGGACTAAGGACTCATATTATCCAATACTCGAATTGGTGAAATTGATCGGGTACACGGTGGTAACATATTCACTATGTTACCAGTTCGCTCTATGAATTGCTGGTCTCCTCAGGGTTTTATATATTATTATAATTTGTATTAATATTATTTATATATACATTAATCTAATTTTTGTTTATTTGTATTGAGTTTATATTCACATTTATTTTCGGGTGGGGGAGAGAGATAGGTTAACAATGAAATCCTAGCGCCAGGGAACTGGGGCTATATGGTACTAAATTACATCAGAAATTTGATCAGAAAAGAGATTAAATATGATTAAGTAACCGAATATGATGGAAGAGGGCACTAGGACTCACAGATGAACATGAAGGGGAGGGGGGATTTAAGACATCTAGATAAAAGCTGATTTATATCTATTACGGTTACATCTCTCTATTACTATTATCAGACGCTTAACAGCTTGGGGATAGTACTTGGCCAACCTTCTCTGTAACATCTCTCTCCAGCTTAGTCAACTGTACTATAACTGGTTCCAAATTGGTGGGCCAGAAATCCTGAACCCTAACTCCTAGAACTAAAATAGGGCTAGAACAAATGGGCTATACATTTCCACACCTATTCCCGGGCTGACCCTTCCCAAAGGATAGAAATATTAGCTTGATTACTCTAGTTGTTTGAGAGGTATACAGGTTGTTGTTGTTCCCCAAGCTGCCTGGCCGAACAGCCCCAAGGCCCCGAGCAAGGCCAAGACCATAACTGAGCGCCCCCACAGAACCCTCCCTGCCGACTACAATAAAGCCTGGGCGACCGAAGCCACTCCATGGCGGGGAGCTGAGGAGGGTGCGGAAACGCCCAGGAAACCAAAGCCCCACCCAGGGCCCTGTGCCCCTCACCAATTATGAAGAGAAAGTTGAGGGGCAAAGGAAAACTGACGCTTTGGCTTCCAATCTTGGTAGATTGGGAGGTCAATCCACGGAAGGGACGCCGTCACTTGAGATCTAGAAAATATATAAGTAAAAGGAACAGTCAGAGTAAGCTATGGGTATGGCAGAGATCGCTCAGTTCTCACTCAGATAACCCAGCCCATCACCAAAGGTGATACAGGTATACAGGTTAACCCATTCAGTACCAAATAAGTCTTTTTCATCATATTCGGGCAACTATTAGACTTATATTTAGCATAGGAAGGTCCTCTAGCAATAGTAAGGCTTCATACTATGTCAACCAACCCTTTTAACTAAGACAGATACTTCCCAAGCTGCATACTAGTCTAAATATTGCTAGAATATAATATAACACATCGCTGGTACTCAAAGGGTTAATGTTCAAGCGTTTTGGAACACTTATTTAGGATGGGGTCTAGTCCAGGGTAAAATTGATCCCATCAAAGGTTTTTTGCTAAAATTATTATATTCTACAATACACATTCCTTATTATTGTAGATTTTTTTTCTCGCTACGATAACCTTGGCCATGGAGTTCCCATATCATGTAGCAGTAGATTCCGAAATGAACACTTAAATATAATACGGATGGGTTAATCAATAATAATAAGATAATATGGGCAATGGAGACTTTAACCCCTTCAGGATACGATGACGAGCTTCTCAATTATATTCTGGCTATTATTAGACTAGATTATGTAGTTTAGGAAGGATATCTAGGAATTAAAGAGGTAAAAGCTATCCTAATTAACCCTGACTTCCAAATTACCTTCCCGAGTGGCATAAAATCGTTGAATTATAGCCAATACAACAATCTCCATTGATGATATGCAGTTTGGTTTTATGCCAGAACGTGGTACAACCGATGCTATCTTCATAGTCAGGCAGATACTTACTAAAAGACAGGTATCTTTACTTTGTATCTGTATACCTGGAGAAGGCCTTTGACAGGGTGCCTAGAGATGTTGTGCCATGAGGAAACTTGGTGGACGAGTGACTGGTGCGTGTGATAATGAAGATTTAGGAGGATTAGCGAACTGCGATCAAGGTGAAAGGTGTATAGAGTGAAAAGTTCAACAGTCCATGTTAGAGTTCATCAGGGTTCAGTGTTAACCTGGGAACGGTGACAACACTCTTAAGAGGTTTTACTGGGCGACTGAGAAAGCTCTTGAGAGGCCTAAAAAAGAAATTTTAAAAGGCCCCAGTGGCACTTAAAAAAAAAAATATATATATATCTCCATAACTCATATCACTCTTCCACATCCCCTCCCCACCTTCAATTATCACCTATTTTCCCTGTAGTTCCCTTATTCATTGGTATATTTTCGTGTAAGCATCTCCAAACCGATCCTAGGCTGTGGTCATGCGAGTTACGTAAGGTAGAGACCGGGAGGGTGTGAGGGAATAGGTCCGTACAGTACTGCTTCAACCCTCAAGAGAAGAGGGTGAGAGGCCAGCTGGCTCACACTTGATGAATGAACCGCTCGCTAACAATTCGCGATTTTGACCAGCCAAATCATATTCCCACTAGTTTTATTCTAGTTACAAGTTACGATCTTCATAAAGGTAAAATAGGCGCACATGAAAAAGTAAGAACGATATTAATCGTAAAATTACTATTATAGGCAGGAATGGAGCCTAATATTGCCCCCCCAGAACTGCGGTATTCACTACACCCTGCGCACGCTTAATAGGTTAAGCCCCCTCTTTATTATGGTCCTGGAGGCACTGTCTAGAGGTTTTAGATCCAGACTCCCGTGGGAACTGTTTTATGCAGACTATTTAGTCCTAATAGCTGACCATGTGCAAGATGCTAAGGCCAAATTCAGAAGATGGAGAGAGGGCATGGCGAGCAAGGGTTTAAGAGTCAATATTAACAAAAAGGTTACGCATTGTTGATCGAGACTAGGTAATGTGGAAAAGAGCGGTGCATACTCATGTGCAGTGTGTGGAAAGGGTGTGGGCGCTAACTCTATTCGATGTAGAATCTGTCTATGTTGGGTGCACCATGAGAGTAAGCGCTGTAGTAGAATAAAAGGACCCCTACCGAAGGATAAGTCAGAAATAGAGAAATTTTAGTGTTTAGTATGCAAAGGCGAGCTTGTCTTAAATGATGATCCTATGGTTGTGAATTTTGGAAAAAGTCATTAGAGCTAGTGGATAAGTTTTGTTACCTAGGAGATACCATCTCTGCCGGTGGTAGGGCCAAGGCTGCCATTGTCGCTAGAATTAGATGTGGCTGAGGGAAGTTTAGAAAACTGCTGCCAATTCTGACCATGAAAAGAATGCCTCTCCCCCTGAAGGGAAAGTTGTATGCCTAATGTGCTAGAAGTGCAATGACTTATGCCTCAGAAACATGGGCCGTTAAAGTAGAGGATGTCAACAGAATGGAACGTAATGAGAGGAGAATGGAGAGATGGAATTGTGGGCCAGTCTGCAGGATAGAATAACAAATGAAGAGCTGAAGAGACTTTTAGGTATAAAGAGTATTAGCGAGGAGATGCGTACAAGTAGACATATGGATGAACAAAATTGGGTGAAAAGATGCAAGTCTGATTGAGGAGGGAGCTGCACCAAGGGGTGGACCGAGGAAGACTTGGGATCGGATGTGCCGATCTTAAATCCGAAAACTTTACAAGTGAAGCAGCCCTTAACAGGGTTGCCTGGAACGCCGCCATTAGGACAAGAGACTGAAACTGCATGTATGTGTGGAGCACTGTCTTAAAATGTTATGTATGTATGTAATCATCCTCTAATACTAAAATGTTTCCCCATTCAGTACCATAACATAACATCCTTTTTATCATATTCTATCATATCTATTATAAGATATTCAGCTTAGGAAGGACATCTACCAATTAAAAGGCAACATACTAACAATCCTTTTAGCTACTCTATCCTTCTTAAGCTTCATAACAGTCTAAATGCAGCTGAAATAATAGTAATAAGTCACTGGTACAGAAGGGGTTATTGACATCTTCAGTAAAAATTAATTATTAGGGTAATCGGCTTAGTTAAACTTCTAAATTCTCACACCATCAGTCAATATCGGTCATTATGGAACGAACACATTGTAGTAGAGGTTTATTAAAATTATAAATAACAAAACTATGTTAATCTTTGAAGAAATTTGACGAAAAAACAAATGTCTTAAAAATAGGTATAAATACAGAGCTTTTAACTATATACACTAAACACTCTGAGACCCTCACAAATAAATTTAGATGGTTTGAGTTAATAATCTACACAAATTAACTAAATTAGAGTACAAAACAAAATATGCATATATCTAAATTATTTCTACTTAACAACTTGAGGCTACATTTAACACTAAAATAAAAATAAATCCGCAGAAACTCAAATATACATACATACAAAGACTAACAATATCGATGTCTACGGTAAATATTTATTATATATATTTTAAAATTAACAAATTCAAAGAAAACTATTTTCATTTGTTTTTAAATACCCAACCCAAAATATATAAATTAATTTTTTTTTTTTTACAGTGTGTGTAGTATAAACCTGTTTCTCATGCACAAATGCTCAAAGCTCTATACAAATTAAGTAAATTATACATCTGGATACGTTAAATAATATGAAATTCCCAAGAACATATTATCAAGAAATGCTTAAAATGAACGAAAGAATCCGAACAAAGTGATATAAAAAAAAAAAAAAAAATCGGTGCATACAATAAACTTTTCTTAAATTGAAATAAAAGTACTGTACGGGTTAAGTAGCCAACATTAAAAGCCGGTTGAACCTAAAGATCTATTATTGGAAAGTTTGTTACATCACAATTCCTTTAACTTCCATATAGCCTAAATTAATTGGAAAGCTAAATATCAGATTTGATCAATCTAAGCTCCAGTTAGCAGATTTTATTAAACCTTTCAAGTAATTATACAGAATATATTAAAGATATTTAAAAGCCATAGGCCTACCCCTTCAGCAACATTTAACCCAGTGTTGCAGCTTGTATTGAAGGGTGAATAATGAATACTGTACAATCGCAGTCATTAATTCATATACATTTGGACTGAAAAGTAAATAAAAATCTTTAAAAAAAAGTAAAAACTATCAAATTCAGCTCAAACCAGTTTTGAAAATAAGTCAGCACTCCGCAATCATGACTGACTGACTACATGGAACCACGCGAAGCTTCACTACTTTGGCTATATACACTTCCAAACAACTTACTATACATACAGTATACGAAGCGAAATATACACACATACATACAGCAATTGAGGAGCCTATCAAAACAACTGGAGGCTTCACCTAATAATAGCCTGGACTCTCCTCAGGCTTCACTCGATTGGCGGGGACACCTGAGCTTCAAACCAATGATGAGAACTTCCCACATAACCCCCCCCCCCCCCCGGTGCTCGCTACTGCTTTCACAAACTATGTATATAACATGTTAAAGGGTAGTGTAGAAGGATAAATGTGCACGATTAAAAATACGGCAAAGAGTGGATATTCTAAAAATAAAATGAGCCACTTTGAATGCTTTAAAATAGTACCGGTATAGATAAAGGTTAAGCACCTAAAAATTAATTAAGAACCTCTGGAAATGCATTTCGTAACTTTCTACAGACAAATAATCATTTCCAAATGTAATGCAAATAATAACACTAAATTATTAATTTTGCCTTTATATGCTTTTACACATGCAGGCTACTCATGACAAAATATTAATTTATATTACGTATATTGCTCCATGAAATAGACTACAAACCAGGAACAAACCAACCTAACATTAAATTAAGATAAAGATTCCATTGTGTAGGCCTATGGTTTAGTTAAATCACTCTAATATTCCGATTTTCAAAATGTATCTTAGGAAGTTTTTTATGATCGAAGGAGGGATTTGGTAAAGTACCGTTTGCAGTAGAGTTTAATCCACATTAAGACTGCTTGGTTGGCCTACTTGTGTACATAATTTATATGCATGTTTAGTAGGAATAGTAATAGTTGAAAAATTATAAAGTACTTCGCAACTTTTCTTAAGCTAAGCATAGGACTGTTGTGCCAAATAAAACTAATCTAAAATACTTAGTGAACAAGTGTACTTGCTCAATACATGGATACAAACCGTACAATCAGTCCAAGGAACAGAATAAATGTTCCCAGGTGACAAATGGCAGTATATAATACAGCCTTTGTTAAGACATATATTTTGTAAAGTAAGCAAACTTAATTTAGAGTAACAAGAGATACTAGTGTAAATTTTGCATACAGCGAAAATCTGAATGTATATCAAACCACATCAATAGCGAAGGACTTATATCGGCAAAGGGCTGAATTTAATAAAAGCAAAGATACTTTGAAGCGGTGAGCTTTAGTGGCAAAGTGTACAGTACTGTCGTTCACATCCTCACTTTAAAATGTTTCGTTGTAGAAGTACTGATGTAATATCTCCCTTACAACTGCAACGGTCTCTTCATCCTAATAATGTCCCTATTAATGCAGTAAATCCATAGCATCTTCCCTATATATATATACTGTATAGTTATTCATTAATAAAACAGAACTTAGGAATGCACTTATGGAGGGAACTATGAATACAAAACCCTCGTCGGGAACTCTGTATTCTCATCTAAAAACAGTAATTCTTTGAGTCTGTAACAGCGTTCCTAATAGAATCAAACCCGACTACTAATAATGCAATGGAGCCCTAACATGGTCTGACATTTAATTCTAGCATCTTCCCTGGTATTGTGAAGCATAAGTATCATTATTTATAGCAAAAACAGTGTGTTCAGGAGAGGACTTGGGGGTACGCTTACGGGGGGAATTATACTCCGAATATAGCGCCCTCGTTGGCGACTCTGTATCTTCATCCAGATACTTCTTCCTGGAGGTGATGATGGTGGCGTTGCAGCGTTGGGCGCAGATGAAGGCCATCACCACCAAGACCAAGAATATCGCCGTCAGGAGGGAGACCAAGGCGTATACGGTGCGGTAGGACACACAGTCTGTCGGGTCGGGCTTGAAACTGATTGCGTCCAAGTTGCTGACGTCCACGATATTTTGGTCTGCAAAGTGTTATTAGAATGTTAGTCATGATATTGCTGTAAATTCAAGAGCATACCAGTATACCGTATAGCAATGCAGCAATTTCAATCACTGTCTAACTTAAACGAGACCATACAATCCTTTACTATAACCCACATGCTTCAGAAGTTTACTGTAAAGGTTCAAAGATTCGATAATTGGTGCTCACGTCTGTACAATAGTAATAAAACTATGAATGTGTGATTTGTGGTGTCCTTGAATATTTTTAACATTGGCAAGGATATAATGGAACGTGTTATAACAATGGATTAAATAAGTTTCATAATCTAGCTCACGAGTTGTGGTTCAGAGGAGCGAGCGTCTAGTCATAAAGTGGCTGTGTCCGCTCGCCTGACACCTCTTTAACCCTTTGGCTGAGGCTATGTTTGGGCTATTTAGGGCATATTCAGGCACTCCTGAATGATAAATCAAGCATCTGCATTAAATGAAGTGTATTCTGCCGAAAACTAGGCGCAAAAATAGCTTCAAAATGACACCAGAACTGACCGTGTATGTGGTCTGGTTCAACCGCAGTGGTCCCAGTGAAACGCGGGAACCCCGCTATTATGTAACACTCGCTCGCTTGGCTACACTGGTGAGAGACTCGCCCGAGACACAGCCTAGCTCAGTGAGCTGCTCGGTGCTCTGAGGGTCAGAGGTGTGCCCCTCACGGTCCCACCCACTGACACTCGATTTTTAAGTTTTTTACAGGCTTTTAAAGCCTGGAAATTGCTGTAACTTGCCAAAACATTCCAGAACATCACCCGCAGCAAAAGGGTTAATCATGGCTCTGACTCTCCTTGAGCCAAGGTGGTAGAGAAATTAAAGATTGTGATTGTACAAAGCAGCACTCAATAGAAAAGAATTGATGAGCGAGCACCCTCGCACTATAATGTTATAGACCAGCGTTTCTTAACCGAGGGGGGCGGGGGGGCCATTTGACAATGCTAGGGGGGGCATGGGGTAATCAAAGTTCAAAATAGGGCTAGGCCATTCAAATGCATACAGGGTAATTGCAAAGATATATATAAATAAGAAACTTTGATAGAAAAAATACCAAGCAACCACATGTAGTGTCGACATAAACCATTAACCAGTTTTAATCCTTGCATGCAGATTGGTTAATTTTTCCCCCTTTGTACAGTATCTTGAGTCTTGAGCATCCATATGTAATGGATACAAAACAATTAGTTTTCTAGGCATCAGAGGCGTGGGGCGTGGGAGGTATCATGAATACAGTCTTGACCAAAAGGGGGCACAGTGCTAAAAAGGTTAAGAACCACTGTCATAGACTGACCTGAAGGAGGAGTGGTTTGCGAGAAGCCCAGGACCCTGAAGGTGGTAGAGAGAACCGCCTGACGGAAGAACAGTACCCAGGGCTGCTTCCTACCCCGGCCAAGGTTTATGTCTGACTCAACACACGACGGACGTTCAGGGCACTCGCCGCTGCAGATCTGGATAATGGGAAGAATGTGGGAATTGTCTATATACCATTAATACCATATATTAATAAAAACTTTTTTTTATCAAAATTATGAAGAAATTATAATCTAATATGATTGTCACTCTTAGGAGCTCTATCACTTTATAATACATACATACATACATACAGTACAATAGTTTGTCATTTTTCCATTACATGTATTGTAACGGCTCAGACAGTGTTGCCTTTCAGTAGTTGGAGTTTACTGTAGTACAATAAAGTCCTGCCACAGCACTGCCCCACCAAGTCATCACTGTGGCTGATGTTGGTTTAGTGTTAACCGTGCCTCAGCAAGACTCAACAGAGTCCCCCTGCAGCACTTTCACCTGCAGTATCTGCAACCACACCAGCCTTAACAGAGTTACAAAGAGACAGAATCATAACAAGACTACTGTATATTAGGCAATTGGACTATATAACAAAGTCCTGGGCGGGTGCCCAAAATAGGGGAGCTATCCCCCTGCTAAAAGGCGGCTTTCTAGGGCCTTTCTTAGCTAATGCCGAGAGGATTGGGTTCTACTCATGTGGTGTTGGGTTGGTCTATCAGAGTGAAAGTTCAGCGTTCTCTGCCATACCCATAACTTACTATAACTGTTCCTTTTACTTATATATTTCGTAGATCTCAAGTGGCGGCGTCTCTTTCGTGGATTAACATCCCTACTGCCAACTCTCTAGATTGGCAGACTGGGAGCCAAAGAGTCACATTTTTCCTTTGCCCTTCATAATTGCTGAGGAGCACAGGGCCTTGGGTGGGGCTTCGGTATCCCGGGAGTTGCCTCGCCCTCCTCGGCTCCTCGCCTGCGAGTGGCTTCAGTCACCCAGGCTTTATTGTGGTAGGCAGGGAGAGTTCTGTGGGGGTGCTCTGTTATGGCCTTGGCCTTGCTTGGGGCTCTTCGGCCAGGCAGCCTGGGGAACAGCAACAACAATAAAGTCTTGCCCCAACACTGCTCCAAGATGCAAACACTGTTGCTTACAAGAGGAGTTTTACTGCCTAGGTGTGTAGGTATTAACCCTGGTAAAACTAGTATGAAATTACTAATAAAAGATCTAGTAAATGGAGTAAATTCCTGAAAATAATTTAATTATATTGCTAAACATCGTAAACAAATACAGTAAGATCTAGTAGCAGCTGAATGGGAAGACATTCATACTGAAAGGGTTAAGCAAGTACTGAACCTTTATGATGCAGACGAGTGTGATGTCTTGAGGCGAGGCACGGGTGTTGAAGACCTGTAAGGCGGCCCGCTGGGTAACACGCTTCAAGGAGTCCTGGTTGAAGGGTCCAGAGGCATCCATTTCGCTCGTTACCACCTCCTTGAACTCACCCATCACTTGCGACGCACTACACCCATCCTACAACAATGACAAAAGTGGTCTCCTCCAAACTATGTTTGCCGAAATTATACAATCTTCGTCGGTAGGATTTGTAAAAAAACTAAAAAGATTTATATTATACATAATTACATATTCAAGATCTTTATTTGGTATCAAAATAGAATCTTAACTATTGACCTACTTACGATGAGCTCAACTATTGTCAACTATTGACTTTACCTTGACCAAGACCAGATTGTGGGTGTCTTCATCCCGTGCTTCACACTTGACGACGTGTAGGTCAAGAACTAAGTCAGGGCTGGTTACGCTCAACTCCAAAGTCACCCGCGATCCCAGAGTTGCAGGGCCAGTCACTTCAGAAGACTTCGAATCTGGTATATTGCACAAAGTATTTGATCTATTAAAGAAACTTTCTGGCTAAGTATAGTAAGACTACCATCTATATACGAAATATTCAAAGTGTGAAATTTGGTAAGAATTAGCCTATTTACCCCCAATCTGAATAAAAAAATCTTACCGATATCCACATTAAATTGATAAACACCATTGTGCTGAAAGACTTAAGTTAATTGTGATATAATCTAACTATTGCATAATCAATAGGTATATTTACTAACAGATTGCATATTTTCAAGACTATTAAATAGAGCATAATCAATAGACTCACAAGAATGATCCATAATAATATTTCACAAGGCTCTGACCACGATAGCCTCTTCACCTTATTGTAAAAATATTCTATTTTATCCCTCATAACCCTTTGGGTATTACGCATTTTGACAGTTTATTCAGGCTATCTTCAGACTATTCTAATCAGTTTAGGAGGCACTAGAATGTCAACCAGTAGTTTAATACCGCTTTGATTCCTAGTTTCTTCGTAAATTGTATAATATTGTCATAACCAGAATAGTGTAAAAATGCGTCCTCAAATACGAGAAGAGTTAATAATATCCCTGAACTAAAATACCAGACAAAATATATTCCCGCTACGGTACAACAAGAACATTAAACAGCTCTAGTACCTGAATCTCCGTGATAAAGGACAAATGAAGTCTTGGCAGCTAAAGTAGGATCCTGCTTCGCTTTATTAGAAGTTCCCAGATGGAGGTTAGAACCTTGAATGGAGTTTTGATGAAGAGGCTTGGACACTACCTGGGAATTGGAGGGATTGGTAGGGATCGCAGATGGATTAGAAGGCACTACAAAGGGATTGGAATGAATTGGAGGAAAAATGGAATATACGGGAGAAGGATTGAGTTGTAATTGAGGATTGGAAGGCACTGGCAGATTTGCAGGTAGGCCTACTGGAGAAGGTATAGAATGTACTGGGATGGGGTTGTTTATATGTGGAATAGAGGGAACGGGTTTATTATGTTTAGAGGGACTTTGAATTGTAGAGGCACCATTATCTCCCATCAAGTCTTTCTTGCACTCCACCTCCATCCCACACGTGTATTCCCCAACCTAGAATGATAAAAATAATGATAGACACAATATTCTTTGAAATATTGCACTAAGTTAATGAAAAGGAGTTTATTACCTATTTAAGTTTTCATGTATATATATATATTTTGTTCTCATTAACGTTAAGTCTGATTGAAATTAACACTGGAGGTAGAACACTTGACAAAGATACCCTTTCAACTTTTGTCATGGCTTTAACCGTAACTATCAATAAAGCGTCTCTCCCTTTTTCCATGCAGTCTACTATTATTTTTTATATATATATATTTTTTTAAACTTCTAAAGAGATGGTGCCTACCTGCAGGATAAACTGTGCCTTGAGGTTGCTGCAGGTGGTACAGGCGGGGTCCAAGTCACTCCGAACTAAGCTCGGAGTCATCCTCCATTCGCCTAATTTCACCGCGTAAATTACCTGGGAGAAATTACAGTCGTCAAATTTATACATTCGCATGTAGCATTGAGCAGATATTGGAAAATGGGGAAAATAAAAAGGATCTTCAGGGTAGTGGACATCTGGTCTCGCTCATGACACTATCAAATTTGTAAAGTAAATTCTGTACATATATTCTTACTGTAGCCTACCATCACGCAACTTTTACTCAGGCGATTATTACTATTTAGACCATTTGATTTTTTTGTAGCATATAATTGACCTAGGAGTAAAATTTAATATCCGATACTTGTAACCAACGATTCATAAATATACTTTCCAAATTTCATACTTGGGCATAGTGTTACAGAATAGGTCAGAGAGAGTCTGTTCCCGTCCTCCCACCAAGATGAGCGGACCCAGTACCGCCGCCTGAGAACAGACAATTACCTCAGCCTTTCAGTCGCCATTATTACTTTCTCCCAACTACTTCCAGACATAGAAAGACCAATGTTAGGGGTATATTGAAACTATATACCTTCCTGTATGTACAGTATGTATATACTCAGGCACACGCCCCACAGCTGGGGGTGACTGACTCAAGACAGATAGTTAATACTTTCTTAAGTCGAGTATATATTACAAAGTACAGTACAGTACTTACATGATAGGCCCCGTCCAAGACCGTCTGGCCCCGTCCTCCAACCATACTGAGCTGCCCCAGTACTGCGGCCCGGGAGCTGACAGTCACCTCGATAACGTTATCAGAACACCGACCCTGGGGAGGTATGGATCATGAGCAGGGTTAATTCAAACTAAAAAAAAAAAATACACAAAATTACATACTGTAGCTTGACTAACTTAAAGAATATAGAGAGGGATTAATTACAATATAGATTTATTTTTAATATATAAATGTGGCTTTACTAATTATAGATTAGTGTTTATAGAAGTGCACTAAGTAAGCTATAGTCTATAGCGAAAGGATTGCTTAGTACAGGGTAGCCCTATAGAACATAAAGGCTGATTTACACTTAATTTAAGAGTAAATTACTAATAGGGAATTATTTAATTATTCAAACCTATATGGCTATGGCTGCACCCTGTGCGGCTAATTAATAATTAGGCATCATATGTATTTACCTTTATAATAAAGTGCGTCAAGGAACACCCTGGAAACATTGTAACACTAGCTCGAACACCACCATAGAAGAAACTGATCAAGTCCTGCTTGCCGAGTTTTTTTTCTTCCGGGTTTAATTGTACCGGTACGGTGTTTAATTTTTCCTCTTGCTGTTGCAATTTTAGTTTTTGTTGCTGATGCAGTTTTATTTGCAGTTGTACTTTTTCTTCTTGCTGCTTCTGTAGTTTCTGTTGTAGTTGCAGTTGTTGCTGCTGCTGTAAAATTTGTTGCATATCTTTCCTTTGCTTAGCTTGTTCAAATTCTTGTTTTTGCTTGGAGTTTTGTTGTGCCTGCTCCATTAGCAGTTTTATCTGTTGTTGTTGTAACTGTTCTTGTTTCAATTGTTCTTGTTTCAATTGCTCTTGCTTTATCTGCGCCTGCACTCTTTGTATTTGTTCTTGTTGCATTTTAAGTTCCTCCTGCTGCTGATTTATCAATTGTTGCTGTATTAAATGCTTTTGGTTGGCATCTACTATGGTCCGACTCATGTCTACAGTTTCCTCTTTGTCTATCGGGGAATCCACTATATCATTCGACTCTAGCTCGCCTTCTCGGATCACCAAGTTTTGAAACATTCCTAAGGGGTTGTTCTCGCTTCGGTCGGTAATATTTTCGCCATCGTCGCTTCGCCCCTCTCCCTCGTCGCTGTTCTCTTCAAAATCTATGTCTGTGTCGTACGTAGTGTCTTCGAGGGGGATGTGGGCCGCTGTTACGCACGTCTATCGAGGAAAGGAATAAAATAGTTATAGTCAAAGTCACGGGAGAAAAGAAATTCCCGTTTGGCAACCGTCTTCCAACTTGTTTGAGTTGGTGCATTCTTGTGGTGAATAGCTAAATTATATACAATGATGCTAAAGACAACAGACTTCAGTGTAAAACAGTAAAATACATTTTATTTACCTTTTTTCTAAACACAAACCTAAATGAAACTATACTCTTATTTTTTTCCAGCTGATCGTAAATTGAATCTCTTATTAGCCGATTTCTTGATACTTAACCCTTAAAGAGCGGCACCCGGCTATAGCCGGGCACCAATTTGCAGCAAGTTAGGAGCATTATTATGACTTTTAAAGGGTTAAAATAGAGTGCAAATGGCCGGGAGTGCAGCGGGCCACACATCAGACTCCCAGGGCCTACTGCCGCCCACTGACTCACCCTCCCTGTGTTCTCGAGAGGCCGGCAGTGTAGCCAGTAGTGAGCATAGCTGGGAAAAATATACTGCTATACGCTAAACTCCCATGTTGGTGGTACCATTGTATGAGAACCACGAGTGCTACGTAGCTCGTTCTGGTCTCATTTTGAAACTTTTAGCGCCTAGTTTTTTGCTGAATAAATTTCTTTTCATCCAGATACTTGGTTTATCATTCAGGAGGGCCTGAATATGCCCAAATAAGCCCAAAAAACCCCGCTACACGAGGGTTAATGGAAATAAATGAAACTACTATGGCTGTGTGTCATTAATGCCAAGTTTTCAGAATAACCATCATCTTTCGCTACAAAATCTAACTTATAGCTGAGTAACGAAGATAGAAACATGACAATTTAGGCTCAGCTGGAAAAAAATATAGGAGAGAGAGCCACTGGCAACCCTCCCCTCTCGCTGTCTGTGAGCCAACTGAGGCGAGCGGGCAGTGTCTGGGTGTTATACAACGATCTTTTATGCAACCCACTTGTGCTACATTATCGCGGGAGAAAAATAACCGATAAATGATGAAAATAAGAGGAAAAATAGGTGATAATTAAGGAGGGGGGGGGGAGGGGGGGAATAAGGTGGGGAAGGAGGGGAGGGGGGGGGTGAGAAACACATGGATGAGTACTAGAGGGGAATTATCTCCCCTAGAGACAAATTCCTTTGTTTGGATAGCCCCTGGGATGTTTTGGAAGGCTTTTTTATGGTCCTGCTTCTGTGAGGCCTATCGCGCTTGCCGGGTTAAGCTACCCTCGAGTTTCATTTAGGTTTGGGTTTAGAAAAAAGGTAAATAAAATTTATTTTACTGTTTTACACTGAAGTCTTGTCTTTAGCATCATTGTATATAATTTAGCTATTCACCACAGGAATGCACTAACTCAAACAAGTTGGAAGACGGTTGCCAAACGGCAATTTCTTTTCTCTCGTGACTGACTATAGTAATAATATTTAGATATACAATATTTTAGGGGGTGGTTCCCATTTGAGGATTTGTATAATTTTCACTGAATGGATATTATGATTTAATTTGAATCTGATAATTCATATACTGTGTATATATATATATATATATATATATATATATATATAAAATTCCAACCCCCTTCCTCATACCGGTCAATGTTAAGCAATGCATATATTGTCATTAATCTAACCTATTCTAACTGATTATGCGCAAGGCGCAAACGTGGCATAATACTAAACAAAATAATGTGGGAGTTGAAAAATATAAGACTGCGTCGTAACAAAATGGAGAATTATTCTATTAGTGTTACACCGGGTCGTAGGCCATCGATCATGGTCTTTATAAGAATTTCATATAAAGTACTTCATTGCTAGTCACAAATTCATGGTACGGGCACTATATAAGGCATTGCCAAACGGCAAACTCTCCCTATAATTTTCCGGCGGCGTCGCCAAAATTCTCGCTACCATGAATTCACCAGAGACCTCTGGTGGATGCTTCCGAAGTAGTGCCAGACCTACGACTGTAGCCTAGACAAACAAGATTCAACACCTAAGGTATACAAAGTTTCAAGATTTCTTACGATTCTGCATGTATTTACTATATACTAGATGACTATACACTAAGTGCTTATATAATATGGTAGTCGTGGGAATGTCCATATGTAGCAAGAAATTACTAAAAGAAAAATTATAAGGAGGATTACCTATCATAACAAAACGGCGCGAAAATACCCTCTTCTATATAAGTTATTTAATATTATGGGCGACTTTAAAATATAATTAGCATCAATATTGCTATGACTAATATGAGTCAGCTATAGAAAGTATATATGACATGTAGCTTATAATTAAGAATTATGGATGGAGAGGGAGGGTGATGAACTGCGGGATATCGACATTTAACCAGGGAACGGCGAGAACACTCTTAAGAGGTTTTGGTGGGCAAAGGCAAAAACACTGATAAATCTACAGTTAAACTACCCCTATTTTGTCGCTATGCTGTTGGTACTAATGGGTTAATATTATTAGTAGTAGACTTAGTATGGTTTGATGCACAGAAATGTATATTTGACTTTAAATAGATACATTGAAGCATTACAAACCTTCGCGAACCCATAAACAGGGAACGTGAGCTGGGTTTAGACCGTCGTGCGAGACAGGTTAGTTTTTGGTTAAGTTAGGTTAGGCTAATGTTAAAAATACTAAAATGCGACGGTCCTCGGTATTAAACAACACTGTATATTAAATAAAAAATAAAAAACAACAAATTAGGCCTACCTGAAAAACTATCTGGTTGGTGATAATTTTGTTATCAAAATAAGTTTTTTTTTTCAGTTTCCACGTCTGCTGAACCATCCAAACACGCTAAAAAGCGTGTTTTGAAGGGGGGAGGTGGTGGGGGGTAGTATAACTGTAGATTTACCAAAACACTTAATAGGCAAGGCCTAAAAAAAAAAAAAAAAAAAAAAAAAAAAAAAAAAAAAAGGCCCCAGTAGCACTTAAGTGAAATGGTGATTAAGTGAGATAATTCCCCTCCATACCTCCTATCACTCTTCCACATGTGTCGAAATCCCCTCCTTTCCCCCCCACCTTCAATTATCACCTATTTTTCCTCTTATTACCATATTTATTGGTGTATATACCGTGCCAATATCTCCAAACCGATCCTAGGGTGTGGTGCTACACAACTTACGTGTGTATGCGTGGGAAAGTGAGAGAGAGACGAGCCTCACACCCTCAGTCTCTCTCCAGGCACCGAGAGGGGGAGGATATAAGTCACGGCAGCCTCACATTTCATGAATGATCGGTCGGCAATAATTCGCGATGTTGAATATCCAAACACTATTACCACTCGTTTTATTGTTGTTACATGTTACTATCTTCATAATAAACTTAAAATAGGCGCATATGAATAAGTAATAACTATATTAATCTTAAAATGAAGATTATAGGCGGGAATGGACCCTAATATTGCCGCCCAGTAGCATGGTGTTCACTACACACAGCTCGCCGTTCAAAGGTTAAAGGTCCCAGGTCGCTTACAGTAGGCTACAATACGTGTCTGAGGCGGCAACTTCAAGAATTCTTGGTAGGGTCAATTGACCACTTGCGAGTTTAGTTTTATAAGAAAGTTGGAGCTGTAGACAAATTTGCAGAATTACCAGTGAAAATACGGTCTTGGTACATTTATGTAGCCTATGCATAAAACCCATGTAAACATACAGTACTTTTTATCCATCAGGAACCTATATAATTATTGCATTTGTTTATTAGCAATGTTTACAGCTCCAACTTCCTTATAGCCTGGAATTTGACCACTTGCGAGTTTCAGGCTATAAGGAAGTTGGAGCCGTGAATATAGATATTAAAACAAATGCAATAATAAGGAAAATATTAAGGAAACTACCCACCAATTATTTTCATTATATTTTTTTTAGTTTTAGTTTATTTGCATCAATATATAGTGATTGGCATTAGTTTCAACCTCCGCACAGTTTATAGGGATTCCAACATGCATTTCAAAATGGTCATGAAAATTGGTGGGTGGTTTGCTTAATATATACCAATAATAATGTAAGTTTCTGATGGATAAAGGTTATGCTGAATTGGGGGTAGCCTACTTATCACCGAAACTACCACTAATTATTTCTCAATATTTGAAGGATATTATAGAATAAGGATGTTGCAAAGATCATATTGAAATGCGTTTCAACCTCCGGAGATACATTTTATGTGCACTATATAAAGTAGGCTACTGTAAAAACAAAAATGATCCCTATAAATCTCCCTATTGATGGCAGTGAAATTCTTATTAAGCCCCATACTGTTAAAATAGATACAGATTTCAATAAGTCATGTGGGGGGGGGGGGGTTTGAGGGGGGCAAAGCCCCCCTCCACCCATCCTGTATCCAAAGGCAAAACAAATTTTATATTTACCCTGAAATTGACAGTTTTTTAAGATCGCTGGATAATGTGAGAAATAACATTTTCCGGGGATTGTAACTAATTTCAATTAAAAACACTTCCTCACATTCAGTCGTGGTCGCTGCTTAAAAATCTTTTATGGATGGCCTCTGTTCCCCCTTGAGGACTTCATCATGGATCAAGGGGCCCAGGGGGGATCAGAGGCCATCCATACAAGATTTTTAAGCAGCGACCACGACTGAATGCGAGGAAGTATTTTTTTTTTCGTACAGAATAGTGGAAAAATTGAATAATCTGCCAAGAGAGGCAGTAATGGTGAAGACTGAATGGTTTCAAGGCAAGGATTGATCCGTTGATAAGGCAAGAGGGGGGGGGGGGGCACTACATGAGCCAGCGAAGGCTTACTGCCCCGATCCTGGAGGTGGATTCACTAACTGTCGTACGATCCGAAAACGCTGGTATTCACGAAGCGTCGTAGCGGCCATCTTTAATCGTAGGAAGCCCCCTTTCGCAAAGGGTGGTCCGGACCACCCTTACATGAATTTGACCCGGATATAGGTACACAAATATCTATAACACAACCCGCGACCATAAATTCGTCTGCAGTAGGCTATAGCTCTTTATGACACACTAAATCATTATTGAGGCAATAATAGCGCAATATGATTATTAACTTGTGTTTACACCATTAAGGCATTTAATACAAAGTATGAAAATATTTGTATCCTTAACCTAAGACGTGCGCATGGGGGGTATGAGACACCACACGCCTGTGCGCACGTATTTGAGTTGTTCCCATCACTAACAGTTATTTTACCATAAATAGCATTAATACTTATCCATATGCGCCTATTTTAGGTTTATTATAAAGGTATTAACCTGTTACAGCAATAAAACCAGTGAAAACAGCGTTTGGATGGTCAAAATCGGCAATACAGGCCGGGATTTACATAATGTATGGCTGAGGCAACCTCCTCCCCTCCCCTTGTCTGGAGAGACACTGTTACGCAATAGTCTCTCTCTCACTCTTTCCCACGCTTGGTAACAGTGATGACAACGCCCTGCTACCAACTCGCTAATGTTAGCACGAAAATAGACCACAGAATAAGGGAATAACAGGGAAAATAGGTGATAACTGAAAGTGGGGAAGGAGGGGATGTGGAGTAGTGATATTTGGCATGGCCCAGGGGCAGCAAAAAAAAAAAAAAAAAAAAAAAATTGAAGTGTTTTAAATGGATTTTTTTAGGCCCAGGATCTTAAGTCTTCCCACAGTCGCCCGGGGAAACTCTTAAGAGTCTTCCGGCACTTGCCGGGTTAATGTCTTATGACAGGCCGAATTAAGCTATGAATAGCCTACATATGCCAGCCTAGACCTAGTCAAGGTTAATTGATGCACAAATGCATGTGCTGCGACAACACGTAGCCTACCATTAGTAGATTTTATCCCTCATTTATTGCGGAAATGTTTTATTCCAACCCCACCACCTCTGAGTTAGATTAGGGTAGCCTATTCCTCAACAAATTTGAAAGTATCACAGGAACAAAATGATGAAAAGAATTACCCTAGGCCTAGCCTAAAAATAAATAAATAATAAATGGTGTTGTGAATAATTTTGTTTAGCCTAGCCTAGGCCTAGGGCCCTAGGCTATAACCTAGGTTTATTTTGAAAAAGTTAGGGCTATTTAGGCTAGAAAAGTTAGGCCTATGTATGGTATTTTGGTTAGGCTACCAATGCCTAGCTGGGTTAGATTAGGGTAGCCTATTTCCTGAACAAATTTGAAAGTATCTCAGGAAAAAAATTACCCTAAGCCTAGCCTAAAAAATAATAATAATAATAGGCTAGCCTATATGGTGTTGTGAATATTTTTGTTTAGCCTAGCCTAGGCTATAACCTAGTTTATTTTGAAAAAGTTAGGGCTATTTAGGCTAGAAAAGTTAGGCCTACGTATGGTATTTTGGTTAGGCTAGTAATGCCTAGCTTGGTGTAGCCTAAGCATGGTAAAGTAGAAGCCTAGAAGGTAGAGATGGTGTTTGCAGGCATACCGTCCTCATTGTTAACTAGCGGTTATTAGTCCCATGCTGGTAATATATTTGATGATGGCAATAAGTCATGGGAGGTGAGGGGGACAAAGCCCCCCTCAACCTATCATTATATCCCATGGCCAACTGTTGGGTAATAGGTTGAGGGGGGCTTTACCCCCCTCATCCCCCATGACTTATTGTAATCACCATATATATTTCCAGCAGGGGGGCAAATAACAGCTGGCCGTGGGATAATTTTGTAATTAAATGCAGTCAAATTAGATGCGAACATAACCGAGCCTGCAACTTCATCTAAACAAGGAGGACAGTATGCCCACTAACACCACCCTTACCAAGGTAAGAGTTGTGTTAGCGGGTGTGCCGTCCGCTTTGTTTACATAGTCGCACACGGTTATATTCGCATCTAATTTGATGTGTCCACCATTCTTTTAACTGCCTTCGTGGTTTAATGCATAAGGTGTTGATATTCGGTGTGAGCGTCCTGGGTTCGAATCCACGGACTGCCACATGTGTTTGTAATATTTCATTAATCGATTTTAGGAGTAGAGTTGGTTGTTGGATAGAACATAATAATTGATATTGGTTCAGAAATACTTTTGAGAGGCCTTCCCTAGTGGTTAAGGCTCCATTAATTGCTCTTTCCATTCACATATGCATAGCCTACGTGAGTTGCAGTTGGGATGCGTGTACATGCTTAGATTGATATGCAGGATTCGAAGTTGCATAATAAATCGTAGGCAGTGTCCACCATTCTTTTAACTGCCTTCGTGGTGTAAGGCATAAGGTGTTTATATTCGGTGTGAGCGTCCTGGGTTCGAATCCACGGACTGCCACATGTGTTTGTAATATTTCATTAATCGATTTTAGGAGTAGAGTCGGTTGTTGGATAGAACATAATAATTGACTGCTGGTATTTGCCCCTGCTGGTAAAATATATGATAATGACAATGTCGTGAGGGGTAGGGTGGGTCTAAGCCCCCCTCACCCCATTCGGTTCAATGTTATTTTTAATACCACAATTTTTTTGATATATTTGAAGATAAATATTGAATCTATATGCTCTAAAGATCATAAGAAAATTTGTTTTAACCCTCGGCAAAACCTAATAAAAAAGTATGGTACTAAAATTTAATTTTCGTAACAAGGTTGTCAATATGGTACTTTCCCGTTATCAATGTACAATCAAAGCTGAAGATTGCAGAGTAAACACCGTAGACTTCATCGAATTTTCTTTCACCTTGTTATAATAGACAGCCAATTTTGTTTTTATTTACCAAGGGATTAGTACTCCACCAGCGGGGGTGTGGGGGCGGTAGCACCCACCCATAATACTAGGTTAGGTTAGGCTAACGTCTTTTCAAATCACTATGGCCCCCCCCCCCCTTAACTTGGGCCACTAACAGGCTTCCCTGTAGCCTAGCTAGGCTAATTTCTTATCAATTCACAAGACACCATTTCTCTTCCTGTTGTGGATCGAATTAGCCAAGCTAAACAATAAAAGGCTCATAAATTAAAATATATTAAGTTCTTCTTGGCGCCTCGGTTCTGAACCGCCCACCTCAACACCACTGAAGTTGAGGTGGAGCTGGTAAGAATGATGGTAATAATAATTAAGAAAACTACGGTACCTAAAACCAAAAAGAAAAACCATGGGAAAAATAGTAGTAGTTTCGGTTATATTTTCCGAATTGAGTTTTATATACTGTATGTATAAATGTACCAAGACCGTATTTTACCTGTAGGCTATATTACGTTAAATATCGTTGTCTACAGCTCCAACTTCCTTATAGAACGAAACTCGCAAGTATTCAATTGGGATAAAATTGAAGACAACCCGGATAAGAGTCCCATCGATAATTATCAGTGTTCTAGAACTTTCATGGACGATTCTTTGTTGGTGTACCATACATTTAATTACCGTCGCAAATTCACTATAGGCTAAGTGAAACCCGAGAAACTGTTGGATTGTTCACCCATAAACAGGGAACGTGAGCTGGGTTTAGACCGTCGGCGGAGACAGGTTAGTTTTATCCTACTGTTCACACGTTATAACAGTCATTGTGATAGTAGTCGCGATAGGTTAGGTTTGGTTCTTGGCTCGAATTTAATGGATTTAGCAGGGGAGGCGGGAGGGGGCAGCCCCCACCCATAATACTAGGTTAGGTTAGGCTAATGTTGAAAATACCAAAATGCGACGGCCCTCTGTATTAAACAACACTGTAGGCCTGTATCAAAGAACAATAGGGCTATTCTGCAGAAAAACTACTCCTCGATTACGGGATTCCCGTCTCATGGATTTTTTTTTTTTTTGCTCTTACCTTACTCAGGGGACCTTAATGATGTGCGGATAAGGGCTACTTTTCTTATTTTGTCAATTTGGTTTTCACTCCCCTATAACATTATCAGAGTTATTTTTGTACACCAAGTCCAGGACACTTTGTTTACATTCTAGCCTCCTTGGTGTTTAGTAGCCAATCAGAGTGGAGTTTAACCTACAAGAAGTCGGTAAATTTTTAATGGTACTTTCCTGTTATCGACCGCCAAAGCTGAAGATTGCAGAGTAAACACCATAGACTTTATACCATAAATTTTGTATAGTTTTAATACCTAATCAGCGGGGATGTGGGGGCGGCAGCCCCCACCCATAATACTAGGATAGGTTAGGTTAGTCAAAGTTGACTAAATAGAGTAAACTCCTAGATTGTTGGGGTATCTGAATAATTAAAATTAACAATGCAAATGCTAATAAAAAGTGCTTTCCGCACTTTCTAACAATAAAATACAGTCACTTACAATGCATTAAAATACATAAAGAAAATAAATATAACTTAAAATAACAGTAGTAGTTATGCAGAATTACCATAAAATCAATTTCAATAAGTCAATAAGTCCCCACTAGTGGGCGGCACATTTTAATATTGCTGCTGGATAATGGGTAAACACTAAAATACGCCACCAAGTTACGTTAGGTTGCTAGGTTAATGACTAAATATGGTTTTCGGAGGGCATGTCTTAATTGCTAGGCTAAATAATTATTAAAAATACATTTGCAGAAGGAAAAAGGTAAAAATCTAAGACCTGTCCGATTAGTTTTTAATTTTCCATTTCTTTGATATAGGCCTAGGCCTACCATGATTTTATATACAAAGGCCGTCGCATTTTAGCTATTAGGCTACCCATTACCCAGCAATCTTAACTGCACAAACCACGGTCATTAGCAGCATAGGCTACATATCGTGAGCAAGTTTGAAAAGACAAACAGGACTCGCAATACTAAACTTACCACACAAACCAGGAAGACGTGGAGCAATAACAAGGCGGTGGTGGAAGTCATGATACAAAATAGTGATACACAGGATCGCCGAATATGAAGGAAACTTCAAAGCGCCGTCCACCCACGACTACCGACAACTAAGCTCTGAACACCCGTCGGAAAACCCGCCAAATTATGAGGTGCAAACTAAGAAAGGAAACCGTTTCATGCGATGTCTCCCCAATATATGTCGCGAAACTTTTAGCTCGTTTCCACTGCATATGACTCATTTCAGACGGCTGTAGTCAATTTAGGAATGCTTATCTCGAAAACCATAGGTTATCTCTAGAAGTACATTTTGTTTATTGGTCTCGCAGATGTCCTTAAATTAAATAATCGCGTATAATATGGTAATTTTAATGTTTGCGCGATTTTATTTTTTTGCAATTAGACAAGCGTTATCTCATTGTTATCCCTTTAAATCCTAACCTGATATTTGATTCAACATTAGATAGCACAAGATTATTTGAATCGGCTGTTGAGTGCCACAGCTATTTGAAGATCGGAGAACGAACACCCAAGTTCGAACCTTGAAACCGCGAAAATGTGATATTTTCACGGTTTCTAGGTTCGAACTTATGGGTTCATTCTCCGATTTTGGGTCCCTTACTGCAAAGTTCCATTTTCGTGTCCAGTCCAGAGCTCAATAGAAAATGAATGAATGAATGAATGAATCTACTGTAGTCTATGCAATATCTAATAATAATACTGTAATATTTTATGGTCTTTTATTGGGTCCCAGTTCTTGCAGAGGAATTAATTAGCGCTCAGAACACTACCAGTAGCCTAGGCCTATATTATCGCTCATTGAGGCCAAACACCTCCCGATGAAATTAATGAAAGCATGTGATCCTCCCGGGATTCGAACCAAGGATTATATAGGCCTATCTATCCTCCTTGGTAAACACTTACGAATTTTAGATGGCCTCGTTAAAGGCCCCATTAAAAATTTCAGAACACCTTGATGGGTCACTAGGGCACTAGGCCCTATAGGCTATAGGCGCGTTTTCACGAGCTTTTTATGGGCCTGGATGTACCCAGGTCGACCCAGGCCTGTTTCTGTTTTCGCGATTTTGAGACTAGTCTGACCTAAAGATCGGGAAAATTGAGCCTGACTTTACCCAGGCTGGATTAGGGCCCTCTGATTGGCTAAGAAATGTCAATATGGCTGTTCCAATAAAGAAGCACTGATAGATGATTACCTACTTTTTTTTTCTTCTCTATTCTGAATATTATTATGGCATGCGAAAACATACTAAAATACATGCAATATGAGATAAAAAAACAAAAAACACATCAATGTATTAGACAAGGACAAGGTATATCCCCCCAAAAACAATATTAACTCCCCTAAATAAATCCTAGATCCCTACTAAAACTTCTAAGATCGCATGGTCTGGACCATAGACTACATATAACCTAGACACTAAAGAAGACGCCACTAATCTGTAAATAGTGAGCCGCGCGTTCGAGAGATGGCAATACGATCACAAAGGACAATGGGAGGAGAGGGTCCCCTTCTTCTTCTTCTTTAGAACCCGCCCGCAGACCGTGCAGATCCACAGGGCTGACCTTTGTATCGGTACTGGCTCAGAAACGTTAGTAGGAGGGAAAGTTTAGACTAGAAGGATAGTTTAAGAGACATATATTTTTCTTTTTCTGTATAACCCCCCCCCCCACTTCCTCACCTCCGCTCCCCCCCCCCCCCCCTCACCCATTTCTCTTCCTCCACAGTTTCTCCAACATCCTCTTCACCATCTCCATGTCTTGTGTTTCCATCTCCTGTGTTAGCCCCAATAGCGCCCCTACCCCTCTATCTTCCCTCTGCTTAATCTCCTCCCACCCCCTCTCCCCAACTCTATTCCTCATGTACCTCTCCAACTCGTCTCTCTCCTCATCACAAAGACATTATATTGACTATCCTTGTCCTTGGTCCTCATTAACTCGTAATAATCCCTACCTTGTACTAATAACGCTATTAATAAGCAATTGAACATTATCCAGAGACTCTGCAGACATGACATAGTTAAATAGACATAAGTAGAGGCTACTGTAAAGGCGCCAGTCATCGTGTAATTGTCGTCATTATGAGGAGGTACACAAGCAAAACTCCTCCAACACCCGCCATTGTTGATGTCAGATTCGGGAGTTGCCAACGTCAATGGTGGGACAAAATATCCCTAGATGTCATAAGTATAAATGTCCAGTTTTAGTGCTACTTGACAAATTAACATCTACATAACATGTAACATACTAATATATATTCAAAATGACAATTTAATTCTTATTGTGTTGCTTGAAGGTATACAGCTTGCATCATATATGAGTAGCCTATGTTTTATAGTGTATATGTATACTTAATGTTTTCATCTTGCTTATATATATATCTAAGTTATACTAAATAATTTACAAGTGTTTTTACCAACATTAATTAACTCTTAAATACGTTCCCTCTTTAATCTATTGCTACCTCGTTTTGCGGATATTCCCTTAAGTTTGGAAACACTGCAGCAAGCTAGCTGGCAGGCGCGCGCGGCGCACAGACTATCTATAATAAGGACAAGCCACTGAGGTGCTTTGTTACAGTACAATACAATAGTGCTGCCACCAAATCCCTAGGACGCGCGGACAACTAACCGTGTGACGTCACGCTTCCGTGTCTAGGTTATATGTAGTCTATGGTCTGGACTCTGGGCAAAAAACCCAAGATCTTGTGAAAAAAGCCAAGCACTCGCATCACTGGGAACGAGTTCTTCACCGTACCCGACATTTTCAGCCATCTTGTTTGTTGTCACAAGTGACGTCAGCATCACCCAGGTCAACCCAGCCCAACTCGGTCCCCAGGGCTGACTTTAACAAAGTACACCCAGTCCCAGATGACGTCACTGGCTCGCAAAAATATCCACTGGGACTGGGTCGACCCAGGTAGCCTACACCTAGGTAAAAGGACACGGGATCATGAGCTGACCCAGGTGTACCTGGGTGTACCTAAGTTAATTGTTTCGCGAAAACGCACCTTATCCTATATCGATATGTGTAGGCCACGCCCCCATCCTCTAGCGCTGTAGATTATATAAAAGTAATTCTCCCTACCAGGAATTCACCGGAGACCTCTGGTGGACGCTTCCGAAGTAGCGCCAGAGCTACGTCTGTCGACATCAACAATACTGAACACCTAAGCTATGCAAAGTTTATCACGATTTCTTACGATTCTGCATGTTTTTACTATATACTAAATGGCTACACTAAGTGCTTATAGGCTATACAGAACGTATATGGTAGTTGTGGGAATGTCTATATGTAGCAAGAAATTACTAAAAGCAAAATTATAAGGATAAACCATCATAACAAAAAAGCGCGAAAATATATTCTTCCTTATATATATAAATATAAGTTATTTAATATTATGGGTGACTTTAAAATATAATGAGCATCAATATGCAATGACTGTAATGTGTGTCAGCTATAGAAAGTACGACATATAGCTAAAAATTAAGAATTATTGATGGAGGGAGGGTGAAGAGCTTATTTTGCCAGTTGTCTTAACAAGACCTATTGAAGGGTAATTATAATAAGAAAGGCTGTGGTGGATGAGTTAGACCATATGAGTTTGAAATTCTACGATCCTCAGATGTGGGGAAATTGATTAGGAGAGTATCATTTGTGTTTTGGGAGTTTCAGAGCGTGAGGATGCCCCTGGGTGAAGGATGTTATTGGTTTGGGGCTGCTGAAGATGGAAACTATTATGATTAGGATGTGGAGTCACGAAATGTGTTTTAATGCCATGCTTTTGCTTGTGAAATATCTTAGAATGAGATGAGCTGAGCAGTGTGAGATAATAGCAGAGGTTGTGGCCAAGGGTTGCCTCAGACCCGAGTGATGTTTGCTGCAGTGATGACGGATGGTCGATGACCAATTGATGGTTTCAAGGGTAGCGGCAGTCACCAGAGTGAATGTGAAAGTGTATGGTATTGCCATGGTGACCTAGACAGATAGCATGGTGATCGATGATAAATTTGTTGATCTGATGGGGGTGTCAACTGTGATGTTTGTAATATGGCCAGATGGTTTTTCTAAGGACTGTCAGCTGTTGCCGTCTCCCTTGACCAAAGAGATGGAGTTTTGGATCTATAGGTCTTCTTTCTGATGCAACCATAGCCTGGTTGACCAAAGGCCATGACCTGGGTTACTGTCCACATGGCGACCTTTAAATTATTAGATGTGAAGCTTTGGGGAGCCTAAAAGAGACTAAAGAGAGACTATTGACGGGCCCTAGGGATGGCATTCAGTAGCACCGTTGCTGGCAGCTCAAGCTTGAAAAGAGAGAACATCTGGATGATGTTCATCACCTTGCAGATTGGTGATGGTTTGAAGTGTAGGAGTATTTTTATACAGAAGGGGGGAGGAGAGGAGTGATTGGAGTTTATTATAGTCTATTTGCTATAACATAGGTCAGATACTTTGACCATAACCTCTTGTACGTTATAAGGGGCTAAAGAAAAAAGGGCTGTAAATTTCAACACCCATCTTCTGATTGACTCTTACCTGCCCGACCCAGCTGGAGTGAGGATGTGTTCTTAGTGACTCCTAGTGACTGGACTTGTTAGTTGTTACCCCTTAGTATGGTGGCAAGTGTTTTAGCTTCGTGAGACTCTTAGTGAAATGGCGGGTTTTTATGAGAATGCGACATTCTCCCATATTGTCCAGCGTGGTCTTGCTTTTCAGGGAAGACTAGATAATGTCAACATTATCTAGGACGAAAACCTAGCCTTAAAGCTAGCTTTGGCGGATAAGAAAAGTGACGCTAGTGCCTGTGTCGTTCAGGACTGTGAAGTTCCCTGGAAAGTGGTTGCTGCTAGTGCAACGACGTCCACACTGAAAAGGCAGACGGTAAACCTAAACAACAAGTTCATCACCTTTGCTGACGAATGTGATGGTGAACGTGAAGAGGATAGGGAGACTGGAAGTGCTTTCCGCAGCGAGGAGAAAAGGAGAAAGAGAGAAAAGGAGGCTCCAAACGGGGAGGGTCTGTACACAGCCGGATACCTTACCCTCTACGCATGCGCGAAAATGTAAGCCTCCCTTGGCCCCGCCTACTGCCGAAAATGTACAAATATTATATTATATTAGATTAGATTAACCTAACCTAACCTAACCTAACCTAACCTAACCCTAATATAATATAATATAATATAACATAACACAAATAACAATAAAAATATAAAAATATACTAAACTTTGAGTGGGATCGAACACTGGATATCTGAATGCCAGGCGGGAGCTCTAGTGACTGTACTACAGAGCGAGCTGGCAGGAACGGTTTGAAGGGTTTATTTAAACGCGGGGAACGGGGGACGGGGCCAAGGGAGGCTTACATTTTTGCGCATGCGTAGAGGGTAAGGTATCCGGCTGCATACAGACGCTCCCCTCCAAACGCAGGTAAGTGTGAATTATCAGTGTAATGGGAGACTGGGGCAAGATATTTAGGTAACAATCTCCACCATAGTCAGGAAACTCGAGTGGTAGGTTATTGGAGAGATTGGAGAACGTCATTACGACTTTGGAGATTAACTAGTAGTGCCTAGTGCAGTTAGCAATGATGTTGGTAGGCTTACCAGTGTTGAACTGCATAAGTTGTATAGGGTAGCCTTAGATAGGATTACTCAACCACTCCACATGCAAAGCCCAATGCTTGCTCCTTCACTCCAAAAGACTCCTACACTTCCCTATTACTTGGCTCATCTAGCCTATTCACACCAGATGCCATTCTGAAAAAGCCCATCTCCACAGCTCTCAGTTTGGAGAGGTCCTTAATTGTCATTTGTTGTGCATATCTCACTTCCATACGAGAGGCTTGGGAGCAGCACACAGTTTCTCAGTGAAGATTTCACTTCTTGACTAACCATTCTTCCTTTCAGAATACAATGAAGTTCTCCAATTACCTTTCTACCTTGATTTTTTCTCTCTTTTATCTCGCTCTCTATTTTACTATATTTGCACACAAGACAGCTCCCAAATACTTGAAACTTTCAACCTCTCCCAATAGTTCCTTTCTCATGTTTATTTTACAACTTTTATCATGTTGTTCTTTCTTGATTCTATAGTTTGTTTTAAAATCAATGGTGTCATGCATTCTTCTCTCAAACACCATTACCTTACATTTCCATACATTGACCTTTAACTTCCTCTTTTCACATACCCTGTTGAAGTCTGTGACCACTCTGAAGTTAATTCTCATTTTCCGCCAACAGAACTGCATCGTCCACATATAGGCATGTTAAAATCTTCCACTCTCTTCCCTCTGATTCCAGCCTACAGTAGCTCCTATACCCATTGATCCCACCCTACATTTTCTAATCACTGCATCCATGTAGGCCTATATATTAAACAACCAAGGTGACACGACATATCCCTGCCTTCGTCCTTCATTGACCTCAAAACTCTCGGCAAGATCCTGTGTAGCGGGAGCAACCGATTTTCAGATGCCGATTTACTAAGAAACATTGAACAATATCTTTAACCTAACCTAACCAAAACCTAACCTAACCTAGTATATTAGTGGACTATTTATTAATGTAAAATGTAAAAATATATTGTAGCATTACCAAATTATTGAGATAGATGTACAGGTCCACCCGCTACACAGGATTATACCAAACTCTCACTTAACTTATCACCTACCTTCACATTTGCCTTTGCATTCCTATATTTTGTTTACTGCCATTAGCAACTTCCCTCCCACACCATATACTGTTAATACATCCCACAGGCCCTCCCGATCTACTTTGTCACAGGTTTTTTCCAAATCCATAAATGATGCATACAGTTTTCTGTTCCTGGCCAAATGCTTTTCTACCAACAATCGCATTGAGGCTATCTGGTCAATGCAGCCCCTTCCCTTTCTGAAACCTCCCTGTTCCTCACCCATTTTATTCATCCGTGACCTTTTGTAGTCTGTTACTACTCTTGCATATAGGCTACCTTTCCATGTGTGCTAAGCAAGCTAATTCCCCTATAACTCATACGTTCTTCTTTACTACCCTTCCCTTTGTACAAGGGTACTACCACTGCTTTCCTGCAGTCCTCTGGTACACTTTCTTTTTCCCTTGTTAACCTCTGAAGTGCACATGGGGGGTATGAGACACCTCTGCCTGTGCGCACGTATTTGAGCTGTTTCCATCACTAAAATATTTATTTTACCATAAATAGCATTAATACTTCTCCATATGCGCCTATTATAGGTTGATTATAAAGGTATTAACCTGTTACAACAATAAAACTAGTGGAAACAGCGTTTGGATGGTCAAAATCGGCGATACAGGCCGGGAGTTACATAATGTATGGCTGAGGCAACCTCCTTTCCCGCCACTTTTCCCCAAGTCTGGAGAAACACTGTCGATCGATACTCTCTCTCTCTCTCTTGCACTCGCTTGCTAACAGTGATGACAATGCCCTGCTTGCAACTCGCTGTTAGCACGAAAATATACCACAGAATAAGGTAATAACAGGGAAAATAGGTGATAACTGAAGGAGGGGAGGAAAGTGGGGGAGGTAGAGGAGTGATATTTGGCATGGCCCAGGGGCAAAACAATTTTTTTTTTTTTTTTTTTTTTCGGGGTTTTAAATTGAGTTTTTTTTTCCCCCGACTCTTAACCCGTCCAGCCCCGGCTAGTTTTGTAATGTTTGTTCACCAGAACCCGGCCGGTTTTCAATTTTTGTTTTTATTCCAGAAACAATAGCGAATGGGTTAGGAATGAAGGAAAAACCACGAAAAACCGCTCAAAAAGCTTAAAGAATGGTCCTACAGAGCCCCCGAAAACGTATTTTACAAGAGTAAAAAATTGAAGGCAATTACCCCCAAAAAAAAGGTTATTGCGCGCTCACGCGCACGCACGTGGACTTTGAGAGTTTTTAACCATCGGCACGGTTGCGTGGGATACGTACACAGTTCCCATACAAATCTGAGCCCTCTTGAGTGGCTACACCTGAGGTTACGGTCGGCGCAATTAGGGTGACGCGCCAGGCGCGTCTCTGGGGCTGTGCGTTACATACATCTCCGACGCGTCAGGCGCGTCGCTGGGGCTGTACGGGTTAAGAGTCTTCCCGCAGTCCGCCGGGGGAACTTTAAGAGTCTTCCCGCAGTTCCTGGGTTAATTTACATATCCTATACATTATGCCTACAGCTTTATATCCCCCATATCTGAGCGTTTCGCCCAAGATGTTATCTACTCCAGCAGCGATGCCCATTGTAAGTCTATTACTGTAATTGCTTTTTTTACTTCTATGCTTATCTGGCTTTTATCAACCCTGTTTCTTTTGCCTCAGTCCATTCCCATGGTCGAGATCTTTGCCTTCCCGCTAATCTTTACAGCCGAACTACTAAAACAATCTTTCCACACTTCCACCACACCGTCACCCTCCACCACCTCCCCGTTATTGTCCCTCATTCTACCACCTGAGACACTCACGGTCTTCCTCCATCTGGCTTCTTTCACAGCTCTGTAAGTCTGCTTTCTTGTCACTCAGAAACTGTTCACTAATCTTCTTCCTATATTCCTCATTATAGAGGTGCAAAGTGGATGAAAGGTATCAATAAGGGAGATATTAATATGGTATTAAAGCTTAATAACTGCGAGATATCTTGTTCAAATGGCTTCAAAATGGGTAAGTTCCGCTTTAGAAAAAATGTAGCTAAGCACTGGTTTGGAAACAGAGTTGTGAATGTGGAATAGATTGCCTAGTGCAGTGATTAGCTCTGGAAAGGTAGGCAATTTCAAGCGTAAGCTGGATAGTCCTAAGAATTATATGGGTTGGGTGTGAATGGGATCTGCCTCATGTGGCCAGTCAGACATATACAGATTTTCAAGTTCTATGTTATTAATGGTAAAAATAGCAGCTGTCAGCTGGATTGCTCTGGTTCTTTTAAAGTTAGTGGTCAAGATTTTTGGCCTATTTATTATAATTATACTGTACTACAGTGGGCATCATAGAGAAAGGCAAAGTGGAGTTCTGCAGCTGTGAATACGAGACTGCTTGGTATGATAGTGTAGTAAGAAAATCTAAGGTATTTACTCCCAGTATTTCAGTTATTCATGCCCAGGCAGATGATTCAGCAGGAATTTTCTTAATTAAGAATTGGTATAGTTTTCTGGGGAGTAAGCCTCTTTTATTAATCCAAGCATTAAGTAGTGGAGATGGAGTGATTTTCCTTATTAACCCCCAAACAGCGCCTCATAATTATGAGCCCCTCGGAGCATCTGTGGGCCACAGTGGGTCGCCTCATATGATCCCTTGTATGTCTTTGCATTTGCCACGCTATTTGGTATCAAATGGTAGAGCCAAAGGCCTGGCTGGGTTACCAGAAACCACCATGCCGATTATCCGCGGCAGGTGAGCAGAGGAGAACTCCAGTATGCCTCCAGCCAAGCAAGGAGCTGGATATGTCGCAAACACTATTCGTTCAATATGGTAGGCCTACCGGTAACCTAAACACTCCTACTTCCTCATTTGATTGTAAACCATTGAGCACATATAGGATCAAGATTATGATGTCTACGTATAGGCCAGAAAACTACTCTTAAAAAAAAACATGAAAAAAGTAACCCTTCGTTTAGAGAGACTTATAGCGAGTGAAAACACACAAAGCATTGAGAAAATGGTGGAGTGTGGGTCTGGAGTATTATCGAGTGATACACAGTTATTCGCGTCACCAGTGTTGAGTCTACACATGACTTAGGAAGGAGAACTCGGTTTCTACAATTACTGATAATACGGTAAATTACATAGATATGTTTTTTTTTGCAATAACAATTTAATTTATAGATTTACAGCCACTGGAAATACATGAAAACAGCCTGCTGGCAGTAATATGTCAATTATAAACAACCCATTATTTGAGGAATTACACTAGACCAGTGAGGTCGATCAGTGTAATAATAATAATAATAATTCTATATATCTATCTGCTCAGGCCCAATCCCCACTTTTCCTATTTTTTATGTTTATTTTCCTATTTTTTATTATTTTTTATTGTTTTTGTATTTTCTTGGGGGTGGCCGACTCAAGACAGAGCAAGAACAGGAAAACACAAAACACAAGACAAAACAACGAACAAACACAGACAAACACAAAATTCACACAACTAGGTCACCCAGGAGAATACCCAGAGACCAGGGTCACCAAGGTCGCTCCAGCACTCCCCCGACCACCCGGAGAGGCTCCGATCTCGGCAGGCAGACATGCAGCGGAGCCAAAGCCACAAGCCCGCCCACCACACTTCCAGGCGCACCCTTCATATTAATCGTCTCCCCAGGCCAGGCGCCTGATGGACTATTATCTAGTCCAACTTGCGCCCGACCCCTTCCCCCAAATGACCACGTGTTCACTCAACTATTCACAAGCATTCTCCATTCATTCCTGTTTATTACCACTTCCTTTGCCTGATCTATAGTCATTCCTCTATCATCCAAAGCTTGTCTTACAGTCTCTCCATCTCAATGGGGGTCTTCCTGCCCTTCTATCTCCCCTTGTATCTGACTCATATATTCTCTTTGTAAGCCTTTCATCTCCCATTCGTTCAACATGACCATACCAGCTCAGCACCCTTCTGTCCACTCTGGCTGACAAATTTTCCTGCTGCCCCACTCTCCTACGTATCTCTTCATTCCTCAATCCGTCTCTACGGGTAACTCCACACATACTTCTCAAGCAGCTCATCTCAATCACATCCAGCTTTCTTCTCTCCTTTTTCTTCAGAGCCCATGTCTCAGCCCCATACATCACTGTTGGCACAACAATTCCTTGATACATTGCACTTTTTACTTTCATTCCGAGATTTCTCGTCTTCCACATACTTCCCATTGCTCCGAAAACCTTCCTTCCTTCACACACTCTCTGTTTTACCTCCATTTTCATACCTCCACTCCTGCTTATTGATCCTCCTAGATATTTAAAACACTCTACTTGTTCCAATATTTCCCCATCCAGCCTCACAATCAATTATAATAATACAAATAATCTGAACGATTACAATGGGGGTTTCCCGCCATAGGCTTGAACCCCTAATAATAATAATAATAATAATAATAATAATAATAATAACAACAATGTCTTTAATTAATCAACTGCACCAATTCTTCTACAAGAATTCACCAATGCTCAGCTGGGTCTCAAAGATCGAATCAGTAGGCCTACATACATACATACAATGGTTTAACGTCAGTGTGCTTCATTAGCTAATGCTCACAGTTTCATGAATAATAATGAATTGTGTACCACCATTACCTGTCTGCAATTGTATAACACTATTCAAACCCTATCCATGCAACATAAGAAATAATTTGTATAGGTAATCCTCACTTGAACACCAAACAGTATGAGACCTTAACTCTTTTGCACTGCGGGCATATTTACGCCATATTAGGGCTCATTCAGGCACTCCTGATTGATTAAGCAATTGTCTGAATTAAATTAAATGTATTCAGCCAAAAACTGGAAGAAAATCGCTTCAAAATTACACCAAAACGAACTTTGTAGCTCGTGGGCTACCATAGACATTCGCTAATACTAAGCAATTATCGCTAATGTCGCGCTACATTTGCCCTTGGCAGTGCTGTATGTCTAGCGAAAGTATGGCTCATACTCATCAGTGCCCCGGCCCGCTTGCTGGAGAGAGGATGGGTGGCCTGCCGCGCTCCCGCTCACTTGCACTCGATTCTACAGGCTTTAAGAGGCTTTAAAAGCCTGTAAATTGCTATAAATTGCCATGGCGTTCCTGAACGTCTCCTGCAGTCAATGGGTTAATGAAAGTAAATTAAAATAAGTCTAAAACATTATTATTCTTTATTGTCTGTAAATGCCATTCTCAGATCATAAAAAGTGACATTTTCAAGACGTGTAACTGAAGAGTTAATCATAATAAATAAAAATAAATATCTATCTGAATTTGAGCATCATCGACCAAAATTCACCAAGTAGGCCTACCACTATATCTAATATCCTGTTAAATTATGCATTGTAATTTATTATTGCTAATACCAGATGATTAGATTTGCCTAAAAGAAGACCTCTGGAAGTCAAATGGTTAAAACACTATTTCAATAAACCTTTTTCAAAACCATGAGAACATTATTTAGCTACCAACAAATATTTGTTTATTTTAGCAGGATGTGATAAATGCTTTAAACCTCACTTAGTATTACTCTGATTAACATTATACAACTTAATTCCGTCTTAGTCCTAGATATTGCCTTCATCATATAAAATCTAATGTTTACTAAAAGTAACCATACAGTTGCCTTTGTATCTATGTCCCTACCTGTTCAATCGCCAAAAGTAAATCTACCATCCTGTTACAAGAGCTACAGAAGTAGAAAATAACGGATTGGTGCGTACTCTACTTCCCATAGCCAATTCTGACTTTTTTTGTTTTAATAATTCTTGTTACCAAGAGTGGTGAAGGCAATGGGACCATAACAATGTACCCAATATTCCCCACTGTCTCACTCGCACAGCTCACTGGCCCAAGTCGGCCTTTCTCTTTCTTTAGTATGGTTGGTGGGTCCCATCACCCACTCATTTCTATCCAGATAATGTTCTGTAAACCAGTGGAGCTCTGCATATAGTAACATACACAAACAATCTCCAACAAGCAAACACTCCTCATCAATCACTTCTCACATGTCAGCCACCTAAAACCTCACAAAGACGACCGACGTGTCATCCGACGTAAGAGACAATTCCCCACAGACCCTGACCAAATCACCAGACAAAGCAGATCATCAACAATCTCAAGCACTCACCCGCCTGTGGCCTAGACAACATAAGTAACATACACCTCAGACACCTGGGACCTCAAGGCATACAAGCACTCACTAACATATCAAACTAATGTTATTCACACAACACAATACCAGACATTTGGAAGCATGGTATCATCATCACATTCCCCAAACCCAACAAAGACCCCACGCTACCCTCCTCGCACCGCCCCATCACACTCCTTTGCACCCCCTCCAAAGTCATGGAATGCCTATTATTATAACTAATTACACCCGACCTACCCCTAGCTCCAACACAACATGGCTTTAGGCCACTGCACTCCACAAACACTCTTCTCACAGACCTTACACAAAGAGCTTTTGACGGCATCAACTCAGCTAGACCACCACACAGATCATTATTAGCCACACTTGACATTAGTAAAGCCTTCGATGCCATCCCCCGCCACAACCTAACAAACAAAATCTACAACACAAACATGCACAACACAAAAAGGTGGCTGGCCAACTTCCTAGCAGGCAGATGTGCACACGTATCTTTTGCCGGTCAGTCATCTAGAATCAGAAACTTTCCAAACGGAGTCCCACAAGGATCCGTCCTATCGGCCGCACTCTTCAATCTGTACATGCACGATATAACTACACCCAATACGCCCCAAATAAACTTAGACTCCTATGCAGATGACATAACACTCACATGCACACACCATGACCCAAACAGAGCAACAGATCTCCTTCAACCCTATCTCAACACACTACAAGGCTGGTGCACTACAAACAGACTTAATCTAGCCCCAGCCAAATCCACCGCAACCCTGCTCACAAGCTGGACAGAACACGAATACATCCCTCAACTCACCATAAACAACACTCCCAAAATCCTAGGAGTAACATATGATACTCATATGACATTCAAACAGCACACCACAAATATTAAAAAGAAACTGACACCCAGACTTAACGCCCTCAGATCACTTGCTCACACAAAATTTGGACACAACAAAGAAACCACCTCCACAGTATATAAACAATACATAAGATCAGTGTTGGAATATGCAAGCCCAGCCTGGGCTTCTAACCTAGCTGAAACACATCATAAGACCTTACAGACTATTCAAAACAAAGCCCTAAAGATCATTACAGGCTGCACAGCTACTGCACCCACAGATCATCTACATCAAGAAACCAAAATCCTCAAAGTCAAAGACCATCTGGACATGAGAGGCACTCAATTCCTGGCAGCAGCCTCCACGAACCAGGACCACCCACTAAACTACATGGCAACATACCCACAGACACCAAGACATATCAAAACAACACCCAGCACAAGGTATCACACACAATTATTGTCCTCTCTCCCTCCCTGCCCACCCCGAACCAACTTCCAGAAGCACATCCATACTCATATCTCTCGCCGATCCATCCACTCACTCACAGACAACACGCAGCTGCATGCACGACCTCCCGAAATCCATCCTTCCGAATCCTCCCTTCCTCGCGAGGACAGAGTCCACCTGGCCAGGCTGAGATGCGGACACCATCCAGCTCTCCTGAGCTATCAGAAGAGACTGGATGACTCCGTTGTCGACGCCTGCCCGGGATGTAACACAGCACCCCATACCATTAAACACATCATAGAAGACTGCATTTCACACAACCACTTACGCCAACAACACAATCTACACTCAATGAGAGCTCTGTGGGAAAGCCCGATCGTGGCCATGGCCTTTCTCAGGGACTCGGGGCTGTTCGGCCAGGCAGCTTAGGGAACAACAACAACAACAACAACAACTATTTGTTTTGTAGATTTTAAGTAGATCTGCTAACATAATGTTTCTTGCCTGGTTAAGATCGGAGGTAAACTACTGGCTGGAAATTGACCATACAGAGAATACCTCTAAGGCTAAGGTAATGATATATATTAATAAACACTATGTAGGTAAACTGAAGCCTCCAATTTGTATTTTGCTAAGGTATTCGGTAAGAATAATACCTGTCCTGGGGATGGTAATTTTTCCTTACCAGCTTTTCTTACCAAATATAAATCGCACAATATTTACCTAAGGGGACAGGGGGCTAGGAATCCTTCAACCCTTTTCAAATTCTCTTACTCGACGAGGCAGAGAAAGGGGCAAGGGAACGCGAAAGCGGTCCCGGACCCTCAGAATTGGAACTTTAATTAAATTTTGTTTCTGTTCGGACTATCTCGAGTCGGCCACCCCCAGCAATAGGGTATGTGCCTGAGTCTGTACATACTGTACATCCACACACATCACTTCTATTAATAAGTCTTTCCCTTTTCTTGTCCTCATTCAGGCTAACAATATATGATTAACTGTATATGCACCTAAGGGATCACCTCTAATAATAAATCTTTTTCATTCCCCATTCTGGTGAACACTAAAGGAATTTTATTTAGCTTTAAGTAATCATCTATAATAATAATAATGTTTTTTTTTCTTATTCTGACTAACACTAAATTAATTGTACAGTAGCTTACTTCACTAATAATTATGAATTGTCTTCATCATTCTGGCTAACACTACAGGATTTCATTAAAGTTTACAAAGGAGAATCACTGGTACTAATATTGGGATCTGGCTAATGGTCTAATAGAAATCACCTTTAATAGTAAACCTTTTCATCTCATTCTGACTAATACTAAAGGAGTTTCCAAGTTTTACAAAGGAGGATGACCACTGATAGTAATTTTGGGATCTAGCTAATGTAAATCATCTTAACCCCTTCAGCACTATAACATATTTGTTTTACTTATATTCTGGCCATTATTGGACAATTTTATGCAGTTAATATGCAGACCAATACTACTTAGATTGTTTATTTAGATATTATTTAACCCTTTGAGGCCTAGAGATAGATTATAAGATAAAGGAAATCGTCTAATGGTAACCAGAACACATACAAATACACATACAAAAATACAAAGACCGAGTGCTCCACACATAGTGCGTTTCCGGTCTCTCGTCCTAATGGCGGTGCTCCAAGCAGCCCTGTTCAGAGCTGCCTCACTTGTCAGGCTTTTAAATTCAAGATCAGACCATAAGGTCTAATCCCACATCTTTCTTGGCCTGCCCCTTGGTGCATCTCCTTCCACGTTCACAGTCTTGCATCTTTTCACCCAACTCAGTTCATCCATCCTCTCCACTAGTCCTAACCATCCAAGCTTGTTAGTACGCATCTCATCACTGATACTCTTGATACCCAACTGTCTCCTCAGCTCTTCACTAGAATCCTATCTTGCAGTTTGGCCCCACACATCCATCTCGCCATTCTGATCTTGTTACGTCCCATTCTGTTGATATCATCCATTTTCACAGGCCACGTTTCTAAAGCATATGTGCTTCCAACACATGAAGCGTACACCTTTCCCTTCCAGAGGAGGGGGAGTCTTCTCATGGTAAGTAATGGCAGCAGTTCTTTAAGCTTTCCCTAGCCGCATCCAATTCTGGCGATAGTGGTGGCCTTGGCCCCACCACCGACAGAGATGTTATCTCCCAAGTAGGAAACTTTGTCCACCATCTCCAGACTCATTGCCAAAGTTAAGTCTAAAGCCAGTTATTTAACACAAGCTTACCTTTGCATACTACACATACAAATTTCTCAACTTCAGACTTCTTCCTTGGTAGAGGTCCCTTTATTCTAGATTCTAGTGTAGCGCTTGTTCCCATGGTGTGCCCAGCAGCGGCAGACGCTACACTAAATGTTCGGGGCTGTTCGGCCAGGTAGCCTAAGGAACTACTACTACACTGAATTGAGTTCGCACCCACCCCTTTTCTGCATACTGCACCTGGATATACATCACTTTTTTCTATCTTTCCAAGCTCCAATCTACTGTGTAGAACCTTGGTTATATTTATATTAACTCTTAATACTTGATATGCCATGCCCTCTCTCCAGCTTCCGAACTTGGCCTTGGCATCCCACATACTATCTGTAATAAGTACAAGGTCATCTACTTATAGCAGTTCCCAGGGAAGCACAATTCTAAAAAATCCAGATAGTGCCTCAAGAATAACGCAAAAAATATGTTATCGTGCTAAAAGGGTTAACAGTAAGTAATATTTTTCTCATTCTGACTGATACTAAAGGAATTCCCTAAGTTTTATGAAGAAGGATGACTGGTAGTATTTTGGGGATGTGGCTAATGTAAATCCCCTCTAATAGTAGGTCTTTCTTTTTCTGTGAGGCTAAACACCAACAGATTTCACTAAAAAAATATTATGGAGGAGGTCCACTATTAGTAATTTTGGTATCATGGACTATAATAACAATTAAAAAAAAAATACTATTTGTCAACAGCCTACCGGGCAAAACTCTTTATAAGGCTGGTATCATAGACTACAGTAATGTTAATCACCTTGAACGGTTATATTTTCTCATTCTGGCTAAATATTAAATGTCTTCTGTAAGTTAGACACAAGAGGATCACTGTTAGTAATTTTGAGATCATGGACTAATGTAAATAACTTCTAATTTTATTATTTTTTTTCTCCTTCTGGCTAAACACTAATGCACGTACTCTTAAACAATTCTGTCCCTTTCCAGCACCTGATAGTGAACGAATTCTGTGGGAATGAGTATGATTTACAAAGTACAGTACAGTCAATCCTCTGCTTATGCGTGATCCATTTACACAAGAGGGGGGGAGGGGGCAGAACCCGACAGATTCAATGTATGCGAAGTGGTCCCATTTACACGAATCAGGGATGGAAAGTGAAGGAAATCCGTAACAAAAATCCACTTACACCCCCCACCCCCCTATCACGCGAGGGAAACTATATACCGGTACACTGTATTAAGAACTGAGATGGGGCACCTTAATCTGAGGCTTAAACCTTCCTAACTCTTCATTTAAGGTGAATATGACATCCTTTAATTCGTTTTCTATTTGGCTCAACCTAACTTCATTTAAGGTGAATATGACATCCTTTAATTAGTTTTTAATTGGCTCAACTGTTAGGATGTTATTATATTCCATAACCACTTTCCTTTGCCTCTCAACTTTCCCTTTATAATTGCTGAGGGGCACAGGGCCTTGGGTGGGGCTTTTGTTTCCCGGGCGTTTCCGCACCCTCCTCAGCTCCCCGCCTTTGAGTGGCTTCGGTCACCTGGGCATTATTAGTGGTAAGCTGGGAGGGACCTGTGGGGGCGCTCGGTTGTGGCCTTGGCCTTGCTCGGGACCTTGGGGCTGCTCGGCCAGACAGCCTGGGGAACAGCAACAACAACCACTTAAATATGTCCCAGGAAACATAAATAGATGGTGTAAATGAGAGGGTCCGGAGGCGGGTGCCGCCCATAAGTAGTAAATCCCATGAGGCACGTTATTCCAAAATTATGTGAATTCCAATTACATGAGGCCTCGTGTCGCCCATATTATCGCGTAAGCGGACTATTGGCTGTACACGCTTTAGCACGCCTATTTCTAAAGATAACGTAATTTTTTCAAGTTATTTCGTCTATTAAAATGGCTCTGCAAAGAGATAGAATTGCTTAAGAATATAGGAATAAAGAACTTCATTAAATGTTTTACAAAGGAGAAAGAACCACTTGTAATAATTTTATGATCTGGCCAATGAAAATCACTTCTAATACAGTACTATGTCTTTTGTTCTCATTCTGGCTAAACACTCGAGGGTTTCTGTAAAGTACACAGACGATCACTGGTAGTAATTTCGGGATCTGGTTAATACAAATCACCTCTAATAGTATGTTGTTGTTTTTTCTCAACCTGACTAAAACATTAAATTATTTCTGTAAGGAATGTAAATCACCTCTAAGTATGTTTTTGCTCTCATTCTGGCTAAATACTAAAGTATTTCCTAAATTACACAAAGGAGGATCACTGGTATAGTCTACTCCAGTGGTTCTAAACCTTTTTAGCACTGCACCCCCCTTTGGTCAGGACTGTATTCATGATCCCCCCCCCCCATGCTTCTGATGCCTAGATTTTTTTTTTTTTTTTATCCATTCCATATGGATGCTTAAGACGCAAGAAACTGTAAAAAGGGCGAACAAATAACCAATCTGCATACAAGGATTAAAACTGATTAATGGTTTTATGTCAACACTACATGTGGTTGCTCAGAATGACGGTTGTGAATTTTTCCTATCAAAGTTTCTTATTTATATATATCTTAGCTATTACCCTGTATGCATTTGAATGGCCTAGCCCTATTTTGAACTTGGATTACCCCACGCCCGCCCTAGCATTGTCAAACGCCCCCTTAGGGGGGTGCGCCCCCCAGGTTAAGAACCACTGGTCTATTCGCTGTAAGTAGGCAAAAAATCATAAACTCTATCCTCTGTAACTCAAAAAGGGCTAGAGTAAATTGGCTGTAAATTTCCACATCTATCCCTTGACTGACTCTTCCCAAATGGTAAAAATATTAGCTCGATTACTCTAGTTGTTTTTGAGTTACAGAGGTTAGGTCATTATATCTCGCCTACTTACAGCGAATATACAATAATTGGGAGTTATGGACACAAACACAAACATCACAACACTGTAACATGGTGGCTAAAGGCAGTGTCACACAAGTAAATATGGCGGCACACTTTTTGAGTCTAGAACTTTGATATTATGCTAGTTATCCATTTAATTAGCAACAACTTGAATAATAACTCACTAACACTAGGCAACAACAGCCATGTGACACTAAATAATAATGAGAGATCAGAGTGGGAGAAAAGAAACGACGCCAATGGGAAACTAGCAAAAAAAAAGCATTGAGACAGAAACCCAGCTCAAAGAAACAACATGTAATTGAGTAAGGAAAGGCATAAGTGATTCAAGAAAAGTGCAGGATTCACTCAGAACATCTTAACAAATATTGAGGGCGATGAAGATGGGATATGAAACAAAAGATACGATGATGGGGAACCATTAATTGAACAGTCAAATATAAGATGATGAACCGACAAAGCAGCATCTATTTTGAAAGATTCTTTATTTCAATTGACTGAGTGAATAGGCTGATTATACCTGTTATAAATGCTGTGGGAAATGCCAAGCTAGGCCTACGGAGGATATAGTCAACATTGAGAATGTGCCTCTAGAATGTGTTGATGAATTCTGTTACCTGGGTGACATGATCAGTGCTAGGGGTGGTGTAGAAGCTAGTTATGTTGAAAAAGTCAGAAGTGAATAGAAGAAGTTCAGAGAATTGTTACTATTATTGTAAACAAGGCATCTCTCCCTCCAAAAAAATTTGCAAGCTGCATGATGTATAGTATGTGTGAAAAGTAATTTGCATATGGTATTGGGATGTAGCCAGTTAAAAAGAATGACGCCCAAAAACTTGAGCGTACTAAAATGAGAATAGTGAGATGGATGTGTAATGGCAAAGTGAGAAAGAAACCAGCTAGAGCAGAGTTGAGAAATCCTCCAGTATGGACGGCAGCCATCAGGTAAGCAAGCTACACCTGTGCAAAACATGAAATTGTATTATCAATTGGTACTGATTACGGGCTACAAGATTTTTTAATTTACATGTGATCATGGAGGTGAAAAGTAATAATAATAATCTGGTCTTTCGTTTCTCGAAAACGCCAGTTCTTCCGAGGGAATTCACAAGTGCTCCAAACGCGTTACACCACAATTAAAGGAAATATGGCATTGTTCATACAGTATAAACTGCTCCCGTGGAAATGGCAGCATCTAAAGCCTGTAATAATTTGTCACTGTGCCTCTCGCAAGATCAAAACTTCTCTGGAAGAGAAAGGTCTAATATGTCCCTTGAAAGGTTCAATAGAATTCATCGATAGTGGCAATTGATTAAACAACCAAAGAGCCATGTAAGAAAAGGACCGATCGGAGAAGGAAGGCTGCTGGATGGCTTGCAGTTCCTTGACACACTAACGATCATCATTGCTTCGAAGGATCGCACCCGGGTGTGCCAACGGACGCTTAACAGTTCAGCAAGATACTTACGGTCACCAAACTTAAGAGCCTTACGGTAAAAGTCATAAGACACAGTTTAAACTCTATCCTAGCTTTAACTGGCAGAATATTTGCCTTCATATGACACTCCTTTACTATAGGTAATCCACCATTATTATACTAAACCATTATGGCACTTGGCTACTTCTGGCAATCACTGGACCATTTTTTCAAACATATTTTTCATACTAGTAATTACAGAATAAAATTCAATCCAGGTACAATATTTGGTTGAGTTCGAGAGATATAGACATTCAGAATTATATACTTATTCACAAAAGTTTAGGAAGAGGTGTTTCTAGTTGTATGTGTAATATAAATAGGTTAGGGTTGACAAGCCAATTACTGTAGTACACTATGGTCCAATAAGTACTATTGCTAAAAATATTATCCACAAAAAATTAGAAAAGTTAGATTAACAAATTATATTTAAAATGTATGATAGGTACATCCCATCACTTAATTTAGTAATATAGGTCTACTCATTGTGGAGGGAGGGTATATTTTGTCTAGACTTTGTTTACGACCTCCAACACCACATACAAATTGTCCAGTCTAATGTATGACAGAATCTGTTTAGGATGATCTAGCTTTAAAATAAGTTTGAAAAAATAGCCCAATTCCACATCAACAACATGTACTGCATACTGACACTATGACATTGTATCTTATAAATGCAATATAATTATATAAACAAATCAATAAATTAAACAATGACTGCCTTATACAATACAGTAAAAATATTAATATTCTACTTAATATCACAATGAAATTATTGCAGAATATTTGGAAGACAATTAAGAAAATCATCAATAAATGTCTATATATTCTTGTGATTCGTACTACTCTATTAATAAATGTACACAATAATACAAAATTCTACTAACTGTGTTGGTTACAAAAATTCAGGTCATACTTCAATACTCATAAAAATGCATACTGCACAATTAATTGACTAAAATACCTTTGGTTCCATTTGATAAGAGATTTGTATTTGGCTTTTAACTCTTTTAGTATGGTGACACAATTTCTTCATCTAATTCTGGCTGAAAGTAGATTATTTGAGTTTTAGTTTATGAAAGACATCTACAAACCAAAGGAATGAAAACTAACTACATAAATCCCTTGAGTCCCACACGACCTTCTAAATCTTTATGAAATATTCTACTAATAGCTGTAATAAGACGAAAATATGCATGCTCATACTGAAGAGCTTAAAGATCACTGAATCTACCACGACATCAACCAAACTAGCCTCAATACGATGGTATAATTTTCATTATATTATGGCTTACATTAGATGATTTTACAAAGCTTGGCAAAAACCTTTAGGAAACAAATAGGTAAAATTAATTGACTATAGGGGGATGCACACAAGCACTTTTTCCCACAACTCTCATATGGCAACTTATATAATAAAATTCATAATTGTGCCACACATATAATAATCAACCTTCAATCCAGTGCTAAACTCTAAAAACAATAATCTGAAAAAAATTGCGTGAAAAAGCAACAATTATCTACAATAACGTTTTACTCCCACAAGTCCATCCTAATCTGACTAAAATTGTCTAATGATAGCCAGAATAAAAGGAAATGTGGCATCATTGTACTTTTTTCCATCTTTGGGAAGCGGGAAATCAGACATCACTTCTTAACCAGGTAGTGTTGCAAACTAGTCCACCAGTCTTGGAAGAAGGATGAGGGCGGTGCGATCAACTCTTTCAGTACGGTGACACCTTTTTTGTTTATATTTCGGTTAGCATTAAAGATTTTAAGCAGCTTAAGAAGAACCTATGAGTATATAAAGAAACACTAATTCTGATAGCTTTTACAACTATGATTTTTGGAGGCCATTCCTAAGTTGAACTACATTGTCTAGTGTTTGCCACAATAATGTGAAAATTACGACATTGTATTGAAGTACCTGTACTGTAGTTGCAAGATTGATTGACATGCATATAAATGTTCTCTTCAACCTACAGTACTATCCATTTTATTTACACGTGTAAATATTCTCCATTAAACTTATTGACTGATCATATACTCGACTGATATGTGCGCTTAAATTTTACACTGAACCTATTTTAACTTATACATAAAAATTCTCCACTAACCTTAATGTTTGACTGACTGACAAGCATACAAATTCCAAGCCATGTGAAGAAACACACACTGTGATTAGAACATACATGACTAACAGGTACAGTACTGAGCAATTCTATCTTTTCACTACGCTCAAAGTACAGGTGAGGACAGCTCTGAGCAGGATAACACCAGAAATAAAATGTAGAATACAAGCGCAAACTAAAGAAACCCTTATTCTATCTTTGCGATTCAGTATTAATCCTTGAAGCTTTATAAACTTCCAAACAGTTTGTTACTCAGCTACGGAAACTTGCTCTGTCATGTTTGAGCCATTATCAGTAGGATCCAAGAACTCGATATTCATGACTCAACATTGAGCGGATTCCTCATAAACTTAGCTCTCTTCTGAAAATCTACACAGTGCTACAACTACCAGAAACATTCGCTCTAGAGGCAAATAAATAATTCAGTTACATGCTTAATAATATCCTGCAAACTTAACTCTCAAATCAACAGAATGCTTTTTAGGTTAAGAATCTATTTTAATTGAGTCAAAGTGACTAAAGCAGGGTCTCTTTAGTTCATCTCGTTTTAATTTTTTTTTATCAATGGCAAGCTCCATGTTGGAACGGACCCAAACTGTACATGCTACTTCATAATGCAGGAAAAGATGGGATTGTTCCGCTCCTCTCGGAAGAGATGTCAAACATGTACCAAAACACTCCAAATGACAAAACACAAGAAGTGTGTCTGTCAGGGTTTATGAGGTGAGCTTTCATCAATGATATTTACTGCCCACCACCTTGCCTCCACCCTGCTCCTCCCATTTCCTCTCTCCACCAGACCAATACAAACATACACACAGCCGCTCGTTGCCGATTTTTTGCCACATTTTCATCTACGGACCACCGTAACACCTCAACAACGCATCTTTTGGGTATTCATATATATATGGTTGGACGCAGAATTGAATTTCCTACACGATGATGTGGTTTTCATTGCGTTTTGGAAGTCGCCAAATTGGCCTAGGTCTAGCACAGGGCAATGGTGAGTCCTAGGGGGTCTAGCAGCCCTTGAGTTAAGAGAGGCAGCACTGTATTGAAGAGGTTAATCCATATGATGAGCTAAGACTGATAAACTATGCTGCAAGTGACACATTATCCAGTCTTTATTACTGACTGTGCTTTGATCACTGAATAAAGGTTTAGGAGCCTCAAACTAAAGTCCAAAAGCCCATATTATGCTAACAAATAAGAGTGGCTGGTATGGCCTAAATCATTAGTTCACCAAAAAACTTGATGATAATAAGTATCATATGTATCATAATGTTTAAATAAGTATATACAAAAAGTGAGATAATTGGAGAGGCCATTTCTCGAACATTTTACAATGTGAAACAAATAACACTAGTTACTGGCTAATAGTAATACATTACGACTTGACAAAACATTAATAATTATTTTTAAATGACACAGTTTATGACTATGATAAGATTGTTGGCAAACTATTGATTTTGACTATATAGTTGATTCAAGACATAACTTTACCCTCATCCCATTTTACATTGCTGATCAGGTAAATATTGTTGATGATTATTCCTTACCACATTATTATACACTAAAATACTGAAGCAACTGCTAAGAAGAAAGCTCTATCATCGCTTTAAAACTACAGAAGTTGTCTGAAGACCAGATTGTGTATTATGTGAGGTAAAGAAACTTCTTGAGGCAACTGTATCAGTAGTCTCTCTCTCACTCTCTCACACACACACACACACACTCGCACACTCGCACACACACACACACGAATCAAAGGGATGGATGAACCAGCCAGGCTAGACCTAGTCTTCACCAGTGATCCGCATGACGTTAAAAAGATAAATTATCGTTGTCCCTTGGGAAAAAGTGATCGCAAGATTTTAGAAATAGAGATGGATTTGGGGAAAAATGAGGAGAGAAATGAAGGACATCAAATAAATAGATACAACTATGCTAAAACTGATTTTAAATCATTGAAACATTATTTCCAAAGTATAAATTGGAAGGAACTAGAAAGCCTGGAAATGGTTCAAGACAAATATAGACTTTTCTTGAAAGTATATGAAGAAGGGATACATAAATATGTCCCAAGGTTCCAATCAGGGGTAAAGAAGGAAAAAGAATGGTTCAATATAAGATGTAGTAAGGCACAGGATAGAAGAAACCGAGCCTGGAATATAGCACGGAAGAGAGATAGTGAAAATAACTGGAAGAAGTACAAGGAGAAAAGAAATTAATACGTAAAGATACGACGCGAGGAACAATATAAATATGAAAGGAATATTGTAGAGAAGTGCAAAAACGAGCCAAAACTATTTTATAGATTTGTAAATGGAAAAATAAAAACAAAAGGTATTGTCAGACAAAGAGTTAGAACGAACAGCTATGAGAAAGATAAAGACTTGTGTGAAGTTATGAATGAAAAGCTTCAGTCAGTGTTTGTAAAAGAGGAGGAGTTTATAGAACCTGATAGAGAAATGAGAACACCACAGATGCCTGAAATGAAAGTGACAAAAAGTGAAGTGCTGAAATTGATGCAGGATTTGGATGTGAGGAAATCAATGGGACCAGATGGAGTGGCTGGATGGATCCTCAAAGAATGTGCGGAAGAGCTAGTGGAACCAATCTATGACATCATCAAATCTTCACTGAATGAAGGAGACCTGCCAGTGGAATGGAAGAGCGCTAACATAGTACCTATTTACAAAGGAGGAGACAGAGAAAATCCGCTTAACTACAGACCGGTGTCCCTCACCAGCATTGTTTGCAAAATTTGTGAGAAAATTATAAGAAAAAAGTGGACACACTTCATAGAGGGACATGGGGTGCTTAGTGAGAAACAGTTTGGATTCAGGGAAGGGAGATCTTGTGTATCTAATTTATTAAGCTTTTATAGCAGAGTGGTAGATGTTACACAGGAGAGAGACTGTTTACCTGGACCTGAAAAAGGCCTTTGACAGGGTGCCTCACAAAAGGTTATTGTGGAAATTGCAGGTTGTTGGTAGGATGTTAAAATGGATGGAAAACTTTTTAATAGGAAGTGAAATGAGGACCACAATACGAGACGAATATACACAGTGGAGGAGTGTGACGAGCGGAGTACCACAGGGATCAGTGTTGGGTCCGATAATGTTCCTACTTTATGTAAACGACATGCCAGAAAACTTGAATAATATGAATATGTTCGCGGATGACACTAAGATCATGAAGAATGTCACCTGTATAGAAAGTTGTCAGGATCTTCAAAAGGACCTAGATAAGTTGCACAGATGGAGCCAAACCTGGAAAATGAGTTTCAATGTAGAAAAGTGTCATGTTTTGGAAGTGGGAACAAGTGAGATAAGGCCAAGCTGGGAGTACAAATTAGGAATTGAAATAATCAGCAAAACATGGTATGAGAAGGACCTTTGAGTGATAATACAAGATGATCTATCGCCGGAGAACCATATTAACATGATCATTGGAGGAGCATATGGAATAATAACCAATATGAGAGTGGCATTTAACTATTTGGATGAAGAAATGTTAAGAAAACTGATAATGACTATGATAAGACCAAGATTAGAATATGCAGCAGTGATATGGTCACCACATTTGAAAAAACACAAACAAATTAGAGAAAGTCCAAAGGATAGCAACGAAGATGATCCCAAGATTGAAGGAGTTGACATATGAGGAAAGACTTAAGACACTACAACTGCCTACCTTGAAAGAGAGAAGGGAACGAGGCGACTTAATAACGATGTTCAAGGGAGTAAAAATTTTGGAACAAGTAGATAGGGAAGATCTATTCGTGAGGGATAATGGAAGGACAAGAGGACACGAGTTTAAACTGAGGAAGGGCAGATGTCGTAAGGACACAAAGAAATTCAGCTTCCCATATAGAAGTACAGAGACTTTGAACAACTTGGAGGAGGAGGTGGTGAGAGCGAAGAACATTAACATGTTCAAATCTAGGTTGGATAAAAGTAAATATGGAAATAGGACAACATAAGCTATGATATGTTAGTCCAAAATACTGGGAATTGGGAATATCCATTACGATACTTGTCTAAGTAAAATGGATTGATTATAAAGTAACTAAGACAGGACAACACGAGCGCTGCTCAATTCCTGTAAACTACAAATAGGTAAATACACACACACACACAGATCTGCATTCTTTGTCTGCCCACCAACATTTTTGAGTTAGGGATACTAATGCAGTACTGGTGAATTGTGATCAGCAGAGATGGTTTTTATGGTTTTAAGTCAGTGGGCTTATGATAAGAGTACTATGCTTGGTTCAATTAAACTTGGCAGATTTTCCCACTCTTTTCCTCACAGTTGCTATTGATTGGCTCAATTTACTTCTATCTTCTGGACATAATAAAACTTCTTGATTGTTCAGGTTCAAGGGCAACTCCACACACCACTGCCAACCACTAATGCTAATTCATAATCATACTTCAGGGGTGAGGATTTGTTGTCAAGTTAATTTGAGCAGAGTAGACTACAGACACAAAGGGACAGAATAAATATAATCCCAGCAATATTTCTCCAGGACACACTGGGATTGGAACCTATGAAATCAAGGTTATTATACCCTGTTCCAATTAGGTAGGCCAGGAATTGTGAACCCTAACCACCTGTTACTAAAACAAAAAAAGGCTCGAGCAAATGGGCTGTAAATTTCCACACCTATTCCTTGACTGACCCTTCTCAAATTATATAAGTATTAGCTTAAGCACTCTAGTCGTTTGTGAATTATAGAGGTTAATGTTCAAGAGTTTTAGCCTACTTTTTGCAACAGGATATAGTCCAGTACTATGCAGTTGCCCACACACTTCTGACTGTTGCAGAACAAATTGTATTTATGATAACCTATCATTTGAAGAGTTAAAAATGGTTTTAAATCTTTCCATGGTCAGCAGCGCGTCTGGCTACTGATTGAAGGGTCGGTAGTTCGGTCGGCTGTGCCATTGGTAGATGTCAATAGTTTGGATAATTAGCGATTAATGGGAAATGTCCAGTTAAGTCCCTGTAACAAGGGCACGCCCTAGCCCTGTTGATCAAGGGAGTGCACAGCGTTAAAACTGCATCTGCATCATTTCTAGAAAGATATATACCAAATAGAGCATAATTAAAAGTACCTCTGTGATAGCTGGACGTGTGGGCAACTGTACTATAACCACTCTGGCATACCTTCAATATTATAAGTAGCGATACCAGTATTATGCTAAACATAATATATATATATCAAATCTTTCCTAATATTGCTACACAATACTGTAAAATGCCCACAATATATTTTCTCTACTACTCATCTAAAGTATTACACAGAGAAGGTGGTCGAATACAAAATTGGCTGCTAGGAGAACTCGTTCAAACACAAACTTGACCACAAGAACTAAGGTGGCAAACGAGAGACTTTTCATACCAAGTCCCAAAAGTAAGTCCCTTGTTTTTAGTGATTAGCATTAAATATAAAGGGTTAAATTTAAGTTCTATTTTTATTATTATACCCATGTAAGTAATCAAGTGGCCAAAACAATTTAACTTCATGCACATTTTTCTGTATTCCCTCCCACACTCCACTTATCTTGAAAGAACATTGCCCCAGTGTGCCACCCTGAGGAGAACCCAACGCAATCAAACCGATTCCTCCCCAAGGTAGAGTTCTCTTACCAATAAACGCAGTCTTCTCCTAGATGCTGAGTTTTCTCCGTCCGAGCTCTCCTAGAGGCTGTGTTCTGACAACTTCCCCATCTTTTCTATAGGCCCTTTTTTTCACATATTATTCATTTTAGCAACTACAAAAATGAACTTCAAATTGAGTAACTTATCCCTTAGTCAGTTTATTGACAGTTGGAATCAAGCTAATTATTCCCAAAAGTTCATATAGAGGCAATAAATAATGTAATGGAAATACCTGTAGTATTAAACATTACACTAAATTTATTGTGTTGGAGGTAATCCAAAATTGATGTATGAAAATATGGCCCTAAAGTTACATTTTTATCTATTTTCCTTCAACACATTCCTCCCTTATTAAAAAATGGCTCATCTCTTTACAGTACATTTTTCCACATAATGATACTGGAGCATAATATAACTTGAGACCATAGCATATAGAGATAAATGCAAGTACAGTAAACATAATTCATAAATTTCATACTGGTGATAGGCTGGTCTATCAGAATGAGAGTTGAGCGTTCTCTGCCATACCCATAGCTTACTCTGACTGTTCCTTTTACTTATATATTTTCTAGATCTCAAGTGACGGCATCTTTTCCGTGGATTGACCTCCCTACTGCCAACCCTGGCAGATTGGGAGCGTCACATTTTTCCTTTGCCCCTCAACTTTCCCTTCATAATTGCCGAGGTGCACAGGGCCTTGGGTGGGGCTTTGGTTTCCCAGGCGTTTCCGCACCCTCCTCAGCTCCCCGCCTTTAAGTGGCTTCGGTCACCAGGGGCTTTATTAGTGGTAGGTAGTGGTAGTGGTAAGCAGGGAGGGTTCTGTGGGGGCGCTCGGTTATGGCCTTGGCCTTACTCGGGACCTTGGGGCTGCTGGCCAGACAGCCTGGGGAACAGCAACAACAACAAAACAACATAATTCATAACATATTCTTACAAGAATTTCTATACGACTCCCTCTATAAATTCTTGCAAATCATATAAAATCCTCTATTCTTTTGTGTAACAATTCTTGACATACTATAAATCTTATACTCACTTAAAACTCTTCTCCAACATTTAACCCAGCAGCTGCGACATTATTTCTGGAATGTTTTATTGGGCGACTGTGACGTTACTTCTGGAAAAAAAAAAAAAAAAAAAAAAAAAAAAAAAAAAATAAAACGGCGAAATAAATGCAATATATGATTAGGTGGCATGTCTCCATACCATCACATCCTTTCCTCCCCTTGCATGTGTTTCATCCCCCCCCCCTCCCCCTTTCTTCAAATTCTTCCCTCCCCCGCTCCCTATACTTCCTCGCTCCTCCCTCAAATACCTTCAATCCCCCTCCTCTATCCCTCCATTAACCAGGGGAGGTTATGTGAGGGTGACGAGAGATAGGAGGGTGTCACAGCCATGCTCCCATTACTGTAGCTTAAGCCACACTGAAGCTGTGTATACTATAATCTGTTTATTTTCAGCAGAAAGGAAAATTTCTATATTCCCACCTTGATGACTCAGATGTTACAAAGATTTTATAGCAAAGTACATTATAATATGTGAAAATTTGGCCCATGTACAGTAGCTTCATATTTTTCCATTAAGTATCAAGAAATCAACTGCTCAGGGATTGAATTTACTGACAGCTAAAAACAAACCTATAATACTGTAGTTGCTAGACCACCAGACGTCTCTTGAGAGCAGGATATAGTCGGGAAATATTGCGTGTGTCAGATAACGTCACCCAAATTGTGAAGATTAAAATTCTCACGAGACTCCTTAAACTTTCCGCCAAACAATAAGAATGATGAGAGACAAGCCGAGCCGCAGGGGCCCGTTGAGTACTAGAGAGTCCAACACCAGCCATGTAACTATGGCTGGCAACTGTAGTATACCTGTTACCATAGCAACTACTCGTACCCACCTCAAACATTGTGGCCGCGGCTGGCCACATCTGCAAACACAAGAAATACTATAAATTAAATTGGAGATACAGTATAACAAATTCATAGTTATTATTTATAGGGTGACAAAAAGACAAATTTCCATGCATGCGGATCGGCAGAAATAAATAGACCGCAATTGCCACATGGTAACTCCAGGCATTCTATGTACTGACTCAGTTCTTCAGAAAACTGTTATGGGATACACAAAGGCTAGACCACACAGTTATAGATGTACAGTTAGCCACATTAATTTGTATACACTCTACACTCTGTGATTTTATGTAAGGAAGGAAAATTAGTATGATTGATTTAGGAGTGTAGTATCTCAAGAAGTACTGTAGTTCATTTATATAATCAATTAGCTCTCTCACTCTTGCTAAGTTTCTGGGAAACTAATTAGCCTACCACTACAGATATACAGTAAACTTCCGTTAATCCGAAGGGCAGCGGACCGGCCCTCGTTCGGATTAGTGGATTTTTCGGATTATCGGACTTTACCCCTATGAACCTGTGTATGACGAAAACATTGAGGCATTAGGCCACCCAAATGACACAATGGTGCACACACACATATCATATGTTCATGAAATCACTTCAAAAGTTTACCATTGTCATTGTAGCCTATTACCTACTTCAAAACATTCAGATTAATGGTCAAAGGAATCTGCTGATATAAACGTAAACACCATATGTACGCATCGTCGTCTTCTTCTTCTTCCGTCTACTAGCGAGTTTGTCTTGCTCTTGAAGATCAGATCAGATGTGGTTCGGGAAGCAATGCCTTAACAACGGCACTTCCCTGAGAGGTTCTTGTAATTTTCCTTTTGTGACGTGCTCTGTTATATTATATTGTATTGAAAGCACCCTTGTCTTGTTGTCTTGAAAGAACCCTTGGGACGCTCCGATCACTGAACTATAAATAGTAGCGCATCGTAACGTCCAAAGGTGCGTTTTCAAGCTCAAGACTGAATGCGCTTGCAGAAAATGCGGTGCAAGCCAGTAGCGCATCGGAGCGTCCCAAGGATGCGTTCAAGAGCAAAACAAACTCTCTAGCAGACGATGTGGTGTTTACGTTTATATCAGTAGCTTCCTTTGACCATTAATCTGAATGTTTTGAAGTAGGTAATAGGCTACAATGACAATGGTAAACTTTTAAAGTGAATTCATGAACATATGATAGGTGTGTGCTCCATTATGTGTCATTTGAGTGGACTAATGCCTCAAAAAGGGGACTTTGGGACTTCTTGAAATTCGGACCATCGGGTGAATTCGGATTTGGCCTCAAATTGAAAAATTCGGACTATTGGGAGATTCGAATCATCGGTCGTCGGATTAACAGACTTTTACTGTATAATGATAATGATGATGCACTTTGGTCGGCAATACCCATGAAGTTTAACTATCTCGAGACTAGCTTCGTCGTTTATAAAAGCTTGCAAAACTACGTTGTAATGACCCGGCGCACATTCGGAACAATGGCTTCCATGACTCAAGCGGTCGTCACTGGTGTGTGGCATTGTGGGATCCTGCGAATTGCTCTCTAATTGGTTGAAGGCTCTGACGTAATTGGAGATCGCAATTTAATTGGATGATTACAATATTAGTTAAAATGTAAAACTTGCAAACTAAACAAACCAAAATTGGGACAAGGACAATATAAAGTCAAATTAAATTATCAAAATCGCTATGTGGAAACAACGCTTACTAAAATGAAAATTATTAAATAAAAGAACACAATCCACCACATAGGGTGTACATTAGTACATGAGCAAGTTAATCTGTTTCCCAAGCAAACTAATCGCACATATAACAACGCACTATCGTCACGTTAAAGGAATTGCGATTGATTGGTGACACTAGTGTTGACTGATGTACAAAGGGAGTACAAAGGAAATCAAGCAACAACAGATCTAGTGACCCTTCTAGGTTGCTTGTCCTCCAAAACACTGAGGATCAAGTGTCCAAACAGTGGTTTAGAGTGGGTAAGGGAACATTGGAAAGGGAATTACTGCCCTGGAACTAATGTCCGTGGCAGGATTAGGAAGTTAGTAGGGGACAGATGGGTTAGTAACTGAGGGGGGGATAAAATAAAGTTATTCATTTACAAACGCAGTCAGTCGCGGGTTTGATGCGAGATATTTGTCTAGGCGGAGTTTAAATGAATCAACGGTGATGCAGTCTATAACGTTTCGGGGAAGCCCATTCCACAAGTTGACAACTCGATTGAAGAAGAAATTCTTAGATTCGTGTGAGTTAAAAGATTTACCAATAATTTTGCAACCGTTTCCCCGCGTGTAATTAGATTGGTCGATAGTGAAGTACTTACTACAGTTCATATTGTCGATGCCTTTGATGATTTTGAACACTTGAATTAAGTCACCTCTTAATCTGCGCTGGGTTAAAGGAAATAGATTTAATTCTCTAAGACGCTCTTCGTATGGTTTGTTCTTTAGGCTAGGCATCATTTTGGTAACTCTACGTTGAACTCGTTCTAGCTTGTTTATATCTTTTTGGTAATAAGGGCACCAGGATTGAACGCAGTATTCCAGAAGAGGGCGGACTAATGAATTGTAAAGGGTTAGGATAACTTCTTTGGATTTATGCTCAAATGACCTGCCTATAAAGCCAATTATTTTGTTTGCCTTCTTAACAACTTCTGAACATTGTTGACTCGGTTTTAGGTTACTCGATATTGTTACTCCCAGATCGGTTTCTCTGTTTACATTCTTAAGCTGAGTGCCATTCATCGAATAGTTTGCTTTCTCATTTAGGTATCCGATATGTAGTACTTTACATTTATCCGCATTGAAACTCATTTGCCAAATTTGGGCCCAACATGACAATTTATCTAGATTGTGTTGCATATCGTCAACTTGTTCTTTTGAGAGTACGCTATTTGCAATTTTTGTATCGTCAGCAAATTTTGAGATTGTACAGGTGAGACCCTCATCTATGTCGTTGATGTAAATTAGAAAGAGAATTGGTCCTAGTACCGATCCCTGGGGTACCCCGCTACTTACATTGGTCCATATGTCTGGTGTGAAGGAGGAACGTAATGAATAAATGGCGCTTTACTTTATTTTATCTTTTTTATCATGGTTTAACCAGACCACTGAGTTACAAAACAAAACTCTTATAGGGCTGGCTTCAACCAAAGCTAAGGATTTGACAATACAGTATTAGGGGGAAATCACGGGCACAGAGAACTTAAGAAGCTATACAGGATGAGACATAAATAATCAGATCTTACCAAGGAGCGAACAGGATGCAAGGAAACGAACCATAGGATAGATGGAGAAAGATAGTGAGTCCATCAAAATGTCAGAGTAAGTCTTCCTGCCAAAATATAGAGTACGCAAGTGAACGTAAAGTGGGCATTAAACAAGAATATGGCGAATGGTTAGAGGGACACAATAAGAATGACATCCTGAACGAGGGTCATAGGACGACGATATTAAGTACCAATGTGTTAGTCAAGTATGGCCACCACTTGAGTTAGCGGTCGCCCTCTACAGGAATTAATTTTTAAATTTTAGTACAGTATACCAAAATATCCATTTAATGAATTTGGCCCGGTAAGGATATATATAGCAATGAAATAAAGTATATAACATACCTATAGGGCACACAGATATCGATGCATCCCGTTCAGGCAATAAACTTTATATTATCCGTAAATAATACATATTATAACACTGAAAGAGCCATTGAACCTTATGAAAACTACATAGGCTAACTATATTGTAAATTATTCAAACACTTACCTGAGCATCTTCTTAAAGAATACTGCCATAAACATTGGAAACTGCAATGTATATCCCTGAAAAGTAAGAGAAAAAGTATGAATCCAAAACTGCACAACAATTAGTTATTGCATTACAGCTGTCCTATATACTAATTTTTCAATTCCAAATCTATCTCCTCCTTCCTTACGTGGGTTAATAACCTTGTAACAGCTCATGGCGCCCAGTCGGCCATCTGGGCTATGCAGTTATGACTCGCCGTGGCCGCCAGGGCGTCCATCCAGGCCTTGTGGATTTAAACCCCGGGTGACGCCACATGGCATAATACGTGTTTTGTGCCACAACCTTGGGTGACGCCACATGGCGCATGCTGTTTCGCCTCAAGCAATCAAATTTTCCATGGTGCAATCACGGCCCTTTCAGCCTAGTGATGAACTATGTTCCATCCCCAGCCCCTCCTGCACCCTCACAAGCCTCTCCCTACTCCCCCCAACCATTTCCCCCACTCACAAGCACCCCCAACCATCTTCTTTTCCCTACCTACCTCGCATGTGCAGGGTCAATCTGGGACTGAATGAGAGAGTACGTATGGCCTTGGTCTGAGGTATCCCCGACAATGTGATCAACACACATGCACACACAAATATACTGTATATGCCAGTCAGGCTCTCGGTAACGCACTGTTCGGTAGTGCGATTTTGATCAAACAACGCTCTGTCAAATGTGCCAAGCTCTGATCTATCAAATGCGACAAGCTCTGATCTATCAAATGCGACAAGCTCTGATCTAACGCTATAAAGCTCAGCTCTAACAACGGCCGAGGGCCCAGCAATGCCCCTGATGTCCCAGATAACAGAGAACTGATGACTGTCTTCAACTTTTGGAAATCTATTAATATAAAATGTACTGTAGGATCATCACATCAACATCACATTATCACCACTACAGGTCAGTAAAGGCTATCATTATATAATTTTTACCTTTAATATTATGTTTATATGTGTGTGTACCAATATCTGTCATGTGTCATTTGGGTGGGTTTTGGGTGGCCTAATACCTCAAAAAGGGGACTTTGACACTTGGGCTGGGACAAAAAGTATTTTTTCCCATAAAGTCTGTTGTTTCAGTAAGGACATTTTCGGTAACACGGCGATAACATGGTACGAAATGACCGCGTTACCGAGAGCCTGACTGTAAACGAGTATTGATAAATTTGTCCTTACACACATGTATATGCACGCTCAAGCGGTGGAATTGTTGCTTGAGGCTCTTGCAGTGATAAACATCGAAGAAAGTAACATAGAAAGATGCGATCTTCACCATTCTCAAGCTGAATGAAGGTACTGTATGTGATTATGATATTTGATTTAATATGGAACATATAGTATTTATGGATACATGTATAAAGGAGTTTCCTAACCAAATATCCCAGGGTGGGACGACTAGTGCATAATTTAAATCAGTGAGAGGAAGAGTTAAAATAATAGGTTCAGAACTGACCAAAAAGAAAGCATCTGGGTAGGTGAGTTCTCCAGGGAGTGAGGCCGACTCCACGAAGATCCCCCACATAAACACCACTCCAGTCTGGTCCCGCGCCAGGGGCCCGAAATACCATGGACCTGGTAATATGACACAGGATAATATAATTACAGTATACAGTATATTTAATTCAACACACACAGATAGACACATAGTTAGACAGAGAGATAAAGAATTAAGTACTAGGGATGGGATGGGATGGAGGGGATGGGGGCGCCCCCAGATTCTACACTTGTTAGTATCGTAATAGCTATTAAGTACCGAAATACAGAAGAAAATAACCAAACTACTCAGCTCCACGAACTTACCAATGAGAGGATATAGGAGGAAGATAACTAAGAGGTAGAACATTGACTTGGTTTGTGCGATGGCTGAGGATGCCACCAGGAGTCTCTTGGGCAACAGCTGCTCAAACAATGCTGAAGAAAAAGAGAAGGATAATAGTTAAACTGGTGTTGTGGTTGTCATATTATATTAATTCAAATCAACTTTCAGATTGATCCCATTTTCTTTTAAAGCCAGGCTTTATTTAGTTAAGAAGGGATTTCTCATAGCCAAGGCCAGCCCTAGGGGAGTTCTATTTGGGAACTCGGTGGTCTGGTTAAACTAATTGTATATACAAAAATTCTCATAGCCAAAGGGATAAAACAAAGGCACACAGATATCTTTAAAAAATTGTCATGTTGCAAATTTGATTTTAAATAATATTTTGACATTTAACATGTAGTTTCTTTATTCATGCAGAGTTTAGTAAAATTTGCCAGAACGTCCCGGACTTCCCAAACTTGACTACTTCCTTTAACGTGATGATAGTGCGTTGTTATATGTGCGATTAGTTTGCTTGGGAAACAGATTAACTTGCTCATGTAGTAATGTACACCCTATGTGGTGGATTGTGTTCTTTTATTTAATAATTTTCATTTTAGTAAACGTTGTTTCCACATAGCGATTTTGATAATTTAATTTGACTTTATATTGTCCTTGTCCCAATTTTGGTTTGTTTAGTTTGCAAGTTTTACATTTTAATTTCACAGCAATTACTATTTGTTCGAGCTTAGGACGGGGTTGTGGAAGTGAAGGTGGTCTGGAGTCTTACCTGGGTACCTGCCGATCATCAGCATCACCACACACACCGCCAGGCCAATCAGGTACATTGCTAAGAACTGCTCAATCACACACGGACCAGAAAAAAAGAAAAGAAAAATAAGTGCATCAGTTAAGGGCAGATGAGCCATTTTTCTGGTTCCCTTTCTTCCTCATGCTTATCCCCATTAGTTTTGAGATTTTAAGATGTTTGCCCCATTAGTTTGTAGATTTTAAGACCATTCACTCTATTTCTTTGTCAATACTAAGACCTTTCTTGCCCTTTAGGTGTCAATTTTTTTTCATGGCGAGCGACAGCGAGCCTGTAATTTTGGAGGAACCGGCCTTTGGCTGTGACATTTTTCTACCAAAAAATGTACACATTAATCTTGTAGGGGGATCTAATGGATGTTTTTTTTAAAGTTTGATAAAGGTCTAGGGAGGAAACTAAAAAAATAAATGAATATATAAATAAACAGACCCCAAAACATAACCACTGTCCCCTTAACCCGTGGAGCCCCGGCTAGTTTTATAATGTTTGTTCACCAGAACCCGGCCGGTTTAAAAAAAATGGTTTTATTCCAGAAACAATAGCGAATGGGTTAGGAATGAAGGAAAAACCACTCAAAAAGCTTAAAGAATGGACCTACAGAAAACGTATTTTACAAGAGTAAAAAATTGAAGGCAATTACTCCAAAAAAAACAGGTTATTGCGCGCTCACGTGCACGCACGTGGACTTTGAGAGTTTTCAACCATCGGCACGGTTGCGTGGGATACGTACACAGTTCCCATACAAATCTGAGCCCTCTTGAGTGGCTACACCTGAGGTTACGGTCGGCGCAATTATGGTGACGCGTCAGACGCGTCGCTGGGGCTGTGCGTTACATACATCGCCGACGCGTCAGACGCGTCGCTGGGGCTGTATGGGTTAATACATACTGAACATGCATACCCAGTGCTTAAAATTCAAAGACCGAGTAATCCATAAGAAGTACAGTTTCAGTCTACCAAGCAGTTTGAGAATAAATAAAGGGAGGGCCGTGTGTCATACTGTCACCCTGGGCTATAGGTCAACCGCTTTGAAGTGATGCTGGAAAGTGTGACTATACGCTGTTTCTTTTCAACTGACGGTAAATTGCAAAGTTCCCATCAAGATTTCTCAGTTATTTTGAAGATATTGTTGTGAAATGCTAATTATACAAACGTGGTGTTAATATGATGCAGAGACATAGTAGTTTCATATTTTTCCATTAGATATCGAGAAATTAGCTGCTAAGGGATTCAGTTTATCGTCAGCTGAAAAGAAACCGAGTATAGTTAAATAACCAGACACACTTTCCAGCAAAGATACATTCTTTGGTCATATTATTGGCTACAAAATATAGATGATGGATGTTCCCGTAATTCAAGAGAGTAACATCTTTCTAAAGAAATTAATTAACGTTTGCATAAAATTAGTATCATAAAAATTCATACTTTTCTTGATTTTAAATATTACTCTGGCTAATCTTAGTAGCTTCTAAAGTATATAGCTTTACAAATTATTTCTCATGGTGAAGAGGTTAAGAAAGATGATTGATAATAATTAGCTGTACTGTATATACAAAAAACCTGACATACCACAGAGTGCAGCTTGATAGAGAGAGCAAAAGCAGCGAGGATGGAGGGTTGTGGCCGTTGCAGCCCGACACCGGCAGTACCCATACGTAACAGACTCTTACTGCCAGACATGTTCACCACCAGGATCTGACAACAAGAACACATTATTATTCACTTAGACTGGTGCTATGCTGCATATGAGAGAAGTGCGCTGTCTTATGGTATACTCGAAGTCACAGGAGAAAAGAAATTCCCGTTTGGCAACCGTCTTCCAACTTGTTCGAGTTAGTGCATTCTTGTAGTGAATAGCTAATGATATACAATGATGCTAAAAACAACAGACTTCAGTGTAAAACAGTAAAGTAAATTGTATTTACCTTTTTTTATAAACACAAACCTAAATGAAACATAAGTAGTTGTATTAGCAGTCAACTGATGAAATACATGGTTGTAGCCGAGCGTATGGAACGAAACAGTAGCGGAGGAAGGGGAGGAAAGAGGAGGATGTTAGATATTATACCATATATCTCCCATATAAAGCAATGTTGTTATGTCACATGTGTATAGGTTTGTAGTACAAGGAACATGTGAACAATGAGCACCCTGAACATAGGTATAAAGGAACATTATTGTAGAAAATATATGAAAATAATTTCAAGGGAGGGAAAGGGGAGGGGGATATCACGCGAAGGAACGAAACCGTTGTGGAGGAAGGAGGGTGTTAGATAATATACCATAAATATCCCATATGTTATTACAGTATGTCACATGTGTATGGGTTTGCAGCACTAGGCACATGTGAACAATGACCACCCTGAACGTAGGTGTAAAGAAGATTATTGTAAAGAAAATACAAAAATAATGTTGAGGGAGGCCAAGGAATTCAAACTCGTTTAAAGACCGTGCCACACACGGGATATCTCCTCCCATTTCCCTCCCTCAAAATTATTTTTGTATATTCTCTACAATAATGTTCCTTTATACCTATGTTCAGGGTGCTCATTGTTCACATGTTCCTTGTACTACAAACCTATACACATGTGACATAACAACATTGCTTTATATGGGAGATATATGGTATAATATCTAACATCCTCCTCTTTCCTCCCCTTCCTCCGCTACTGTTTCGTTCCATACGCTCGGCTACAACCATGTATTTCATCAGTTGACTGCTAATACAACTACTTATGTTTCATTTAGGTTTGTGTTTATAAAAAAAGGTAAATACAATTTACTTTACTGTTTTACACTGAAGTCTGTTGTTTTTAGCATCATTGTATATCATTAGCTATTCACTACAAGAATGCACTAACTCGAACAAGTTGGAAGACGGTTGCCAAACGGGAATTTCTTTTCTCCCGTGACTTCGATATAGTGAAGGAAGCTACTGGTAGATTTGTATTTATTTTATTTTTTCTATGTGGAGCAGAGACAAAAGGCAAAATTGCCTGTGATGAGTGCCTCCCCTAGATTTGAATAGTAACAGGGCCAAAATCAAGTAATGTTCGAGCCAAAATGCCTGGATACATAGAGTTTGCAGTAATTTAAGTAATTGGATGAGGGAAATATAGAGTCAGGGAGAGAGTTGTTGTTTTTGTTGTTGTTCCTCAATCTGCCTGGCCGAACAGCCCCAAGGCACCGAGCAAGGCCTAGGCCATAACCGAGCGCCCCCACAGAACCCTCCCTGCCAACCACGATAAAGCCTGGGTGACCGAAGCCACTCCTGCGGGGAGCTGAGGAGGGTGCGGAAACGCCCGGGAAACCAAAGCCCCACCCAGGGCCCTGTGCCCCTCAGTAATTATGAAGAGAAAGTTGAGGGGCAAAGGAGAGAATTCCAGAGATCAGCTGTTGAATAGAAGAAAGATTGGGAATATCGTTTCACTCTTGGGTTGGAGAGTTGCAGAGTAGGGGTGGGATTGTGTTGCAAGACAGGTGCTACGTACTACCCTACCGCGACAAATGTATATGTACATACAGTACATACATACAAGTTTAAAGACCACTTCACTTAAAGAGACCATGATTTTAGTCTATTTACTGTAGTACAGTACAATAAAGACTTGCCACTACACAGCCCCATCGTGTCATCAAAGAGGAAGATGTTGGTAGAGCACTAATAATGTCTCAGCAAGACTCAACACAGTCCCCCTGAAGCACTTGCACTTGGCGAATCTGCACCACACCAACCTTAACCATGCCATAATAAGGCAGTAACAAGAAGTCACCTAACTGCTACAGAGACTGACCGCTCCACCGAAGTGGCGGGCAGTAGAGTCGCTGCATCCCTACGACAGAGAGAGAAAGGTTGACTTATGCCAGTCGGCACAATTAATTTGATTTTGAACATTGTAAATTTAAAAAAAAAATTACATTACCAACACAAAATTTTAATTGTTAAATTCTTTCGATAATGTAATATCTTCATGTAAGCTGGGCAGTACGATGCAATCACGTAAGAGATAGGGAGAGGCTTAGGGGAGTGCAGGAGGGGCTGGGGATGGAGCTTACTTCATCACAAGGCCGATAGGCCCGCGATTGCACCATGGAAAATTTGATTTCTTGGTGCGAAACATGCCGACACCATATGGGGTCACCCTAGATGCTGTCTATTAACCCTATTGATGTCATATGGCATTAACCAGGGTTAAGGGTTTAAACCTACTAAAACAAAATATAAGGTTGAAAAAACGATTCACTGTCCAAGCGTACCTGCAAGGCTTTAACGAGGTGTTGGTGTGTAGGAGGTGCCTGGCCAGCTTGGAGGTGTAGTGTGGCCGAGTATAGCGGTCCCTCTCCGTGGTGGCACCGCGTCCAGTGGCCCAGGTTATCATCCACACGCACAGACACCTCCGCCATCTCCTCGTTGGAAAATGCTATCAACCTAATGGAGGAAATCAATATGGTTACCTTTTAAACCCTTATGATAAAATGTACACCTAATGGCAAGATGAAAAATTAGATTAGTTTTTAAGTAAGCCCTCATGGAAAACATTTCAACTACAGTAATGAAGATAAGAAAATAAGGATAATTTTTAAATACTGTATAGCTTTAAGAGGTACTGTACTATACATACATACAACATATATACAAGTTTAACCCGGCAGCTGCAGGGAGACTCTTAAGAGGTTTTACTGGGCAACTGCGGGGAGACTCTTAAGATCCTAGGCCTAAACAAATTTAAAAAAAAGGCCCCAGTAGCACTTGAAACAATTTTTTTTTCCCTCCATACCTCATATCACTTCTCCACATCTGTAAAAAGTCCCCCCCCCCCCCCCCCCTTCAATTATCACCTATTTTTCTCTTATTCCTGTAATTATCGGTTTATTTATGGCGCCAAAAATCCCCACCCGGTTCCAAGGTGGAAAGGGAGGGTGTGGAAGGAGGAGAGAGAGAGAGCAGTAGCTCACACTACTGCCAGTATCTCACCAGAGCTCGTGGAGGGAGGGTGTACTCTCGCTCCCTGTCAACTTCATGAATGAACTGCTCTGCAATATTTCATGTTTGTCACCCCCCAAACACTATTCCCACTTGTTTTATTGTTGTAACATGTTACATCTTCATATTAAACGTAAAATAGGCGCACATGGATAATTATTAATTATATTTATGGTAAATTAAAGATTTTACTGAGGAATGCATCTAAATACCTACGCACAGGGGTATGGTGTATACTACAGGGGCTGTGCAGCTGAGAGGTTAAAGACCGTTTGTCGACATACATACATACATACATAAAATGTTAAGACTTTGTGTTCCACACATAAGTGCAGTTTCAGTCTCTTGTCCTAATGGCGGCGTTCCAGGCAACCCTGTTAACCCTCTCACCACGGAAGGGCTCTTGAACGCCCATAAAAAAGCATATAACAGGTACCCGGAAGGGCTCTTGAACGCCCAGTGGTTGAAAGCCTGTGAGCTTCGTGTGCGAGGCGTCGGTCCGACGCATGTAAACAACAGCCGGCTGGACCGACGCCCCGCATCTCCGGCCACAAGAAGGAGAGCGTCGCTTGTTCGTGTGTGCCTGTATGTTGTTGTTAAGTATCGAAAAGTAGTGTAAAGTGGCTGTTTTGGCCATAAAGTTATCTCCAATGAAATCATCATCACAACTCAACCAGTTGACTTAGAGAGCTCTACTTAATGCCATTCTACAGGTAAATAACACAGCTACGCTTGGGGATGCGCGGGAATGCGGGAAGCAGTCTGATTAACAAATATACGGTAGCCTAGCCTAGACGTTTTTCGGCCAAAACACCTGGGTTTCGAGGAATATATATATAATACATAGCCGGGGCTGGAGGGTTAAGGGCTGCTTCACTTGTCAAGTTCTTGGATTTGAGATCGGCGCGTATAGTCCGATCCCAGGTCTTCCTCGGTCCACCCCTTGGTGCAGCTCCCTCCACAATGTGAGAGTGTGGTTACAGTCTCACGTCCTAAATGGCGGCTTTCCAGGCGACCCTGTCAAGGGCTGCCTCTGTTGTCAAGTTCTTTATTTTGAGATCGGACCGGAGTACCTGATCCCACATCTCTCTATGTCTATCCCTACGCGCATCTCCCCTCACGTTTACAGTCTGGCATTTCTTCACCCAGCACTGATTATCCATTCTCTCTAAGTGTCCAAATCAACCAAGTCAGCTCGTGCGCATCACTTCACTGATACTCCTAATGCCCTTAATTCCTCAATTAATACACCGTTCCTGAGGATAACCCCACATCTCCATCCCACCATTGTCTTCTCATTCCGTTCCATTGTATTTATATCCTCCACTTTAACAGGCCACCTCTCCGAGGCATAGGTCATCACACTCCTAACACACGAGGTATACACCTACCCTTTAAGGTTAAGGTGAGAGTCCTCTCATGGTCAGGAGAGGCAACAGCTCTCTAAAGATCAGCCACATCTGACTCTTGCAATGGAGCCAGCTTCAGCACTACCTCCGGCGGAAACCATATCGCCCAAATAGCAGAATCTATTCACACTCCAGCGCCACACTGCCAAAATCAACACTAACAGGCGGGTCATTTAAAACAAGTTCTCCCATTAACACTGCACATTCAAAGTCTATGATTATTGTCAAAGGTCCTCTAGCCCCACTACATATCTTGTGTACCTAGTCACTACAGAAGCAAAATTGAATTGAGTTACTTCCCGCAACCTTCCCACATACTGAGCATGGATAGTCTTTTCCATAGTTCCGTGCCCTACTCCATTAATCATGACCTTTGTTTTATCTATGTTAATTCTTAGGCCCTTGTTTGCCATACCCTCCCTCCATCTAACTAATAATACAAGGTGATAGTAAGTATTAACCCAGCAGCACCCACCTGATGACATAAGTGATGGAGTGTCGAGTCTTCTGGTGCCGGGTGAGACTTGTGAGCAGCACCACCGGCCATGTCGGGTGAGTCACATCCACCCACGATACACGCCACCCGTCAATGCCAACCAGACGGTACCTGACGAACACACAGATAAAACAAATATATTAGACAGTGTGCTAAGGGGTAGATAAAAGATGATGTGGCATGAGATACAGAGGAAGAAACTCAAACTTAGTATTTGCATTACAATACTGTTTAGAGATTCGGCAAGAGGTACAGCAGCCTACAGGGTGACTAAAAAGTGAACAAGAATTAGTATACTGTAGTTGGATAAGTTCCTAACTATGATAGTATGCACATTATTAAACACAAGGACTACAATAATATAAATATAAAAGTGTTCAGACCAACCTATGTCTGTGTGTCCAGTCAGCCAGTTCCAGTTCATGCAATCCTGAGGTGTGAGTGATCCACATGGTGTCCACAAGGCCCAGCCCAGCGTGTAGGTGTCCACACAGATACACCGCCCCTCCAGCCAGTGTACCACGCTCCTCCCCCCCTGACACTATGGTGCTAGTGGGGTAGTGTCCATATGTCACCACTACGTCCCCCGCTGACACACCGCCTGTTACAAAACATCATCAAAACCAGCCTTGAGTGGGTCACAGCATACTACTTAACCGTTACCCAGCAGAAGGTCACTGTTAACCCAAGCTTCTAGATACCTAGAGGTGGGATGGTGGTGCTGGAGGTGTGGGCTCCAATATAACTTTGGTGTTGCAGCTGAGGATTCCTCTCTCTAACCTTCCCCACCAAGATGCTGCTTTTGGGTGATTATGGTTTACATGCATGTCTCCAAGCCATTTAAAGAATTAATCACTTTCCAACAAATGCGATCTTCAACTGATAAACATCAGGAGCAGCTGTCCTAAAACAAATGTATGTATTGGGATTGTATTGAAACTGACAAAAAAATGTATGTACAGTATGTACAGTATGTACCGGTATGTATGTACATACTCAGGCACATACCCCATAGCACAAAAAAATAAAATAAACAATATCTATCTATCTATCTATCTATTGCCTGACGCCGTGATCCCCGAAGGGGTGGCCACGAACGAACCGCCCCCATGCACCTCTGTCCCCAGTCAGTCGACGCCCCTCCCCCCAACCAGCACCGCCTTCGTTCATGTAGTTCCTCACTCCATCCTTCCACCTCATATTCGGTCTACCTCTCCCCCTCTGTCCCTCCACCTCGCTCTCGTACACCCTCTTAGTCATTCTCTCGCTTTCCATACGTTCCATATGGCCGAACCATCTCAAGTTGTTCCTTTTCACACTTTCCAGCACATCTACCTCCACACCACACCTCCTTCTTACTTCCTCATTAGTCTGTCTATCCCTCCATGTAACTCCGCACGCACTCCTTAAGTAATTCATTTCCACTGCTCTCACTCTTGGTCTGAGTCTCTCAACCAACGTCCATGCTTCGCTTCCGTAAGTCAGTGTCGGGATTACCACACTGTCATGCAAGGACTTCTTCACTTCCATACTGACCACCCTATTTCTTGTTACTGCTTTTAGCGTTCCTACAACCCTCTTCCCCTGTTGTACCCTCTCCCGCACCTCTTCATCCATAGTCCCATCTTTACTCAACACACTGCCCAGATACTTAAAAGAGTTGACGATCTCCATAGCCTGACCGTTCAGCTTCACCTCACACTCTGTGACTTCACCCCTTTCGAAGACCATAACCTTGCTCTTCCCCGTATTTACCTTCAAATTCCGTTTTTCGCACACTGTTCCAAACTCATTTACCAGACCCTGCAACTCCCATTCATTATCACTCATCAGAACTGTATCATCCGCAAACAGCAGTATAGGTAGCTTCCACTCAATTCCCTCCCTTTTCAGCGATACACCAACATCCACTGCTCTTGATAGTATTTCTTTCATAACTCCATCCATATATACAGTAAACAACCACGGGGACATCACACACCCCTGTTTCAAACCAACATTCAGGTCAAAGAACTCGCTCTGCTCACTCTCCACACGTACTGCCGCCTTTGCACCCTCATACATGCTCTTCACTGCTTTCAGCAACTTGCCCTCTACTCCGTATATTCTAAGTACTTTCCACAAACCTTCTCTATCCACTCTGTCATAGGCCTTCTCCAAGTCCATAAAGGCAACATACACCTTTTGTTTCTTCTCCAGATACTTCTCCACAACACAATTCAGGGTAAAAATCTGATCTACACATCCTCTTCCCTTCCTAAAACCTCCCTGCTCGTCGCCTATCCATTTCTCCGTTCTCACTCTCACTCTCTCAATCACTACCCTACTGTATACCTTCCCTACTACGCTTAGAAGACATATTCCTCGGTGGTTACCACACACTCCTCTTTCCCCTTTGCCCTTATATAGGGGGACTATTATGCCAGTCTTCCAGTCATCGGGTGCACTCCCCTTCTCCCATGCTAGTTTGCACATTTTCCATACCCATTCTATCACTATCTCACCACCATACCTCAACATTTCCCCACACACTCCATCTGTTCCTGGTGCTTTCCCCAACTTCACTCTTTTCATGGCTTCCCACACTTCTGACCTCCTGATCCCCACCTCCTCCTCCACTACTTCTCTTCTTCTCCCTCCCATACCATATCCAGCTATGTTTGCTGGCTCTTCAAAATTTGTACAAAAATTGTACATTTATGTACAAAATTTGTACATAAACAATATATAATGAATATGTACAAATTTTGTTACCCACGGCCAAATGGCCTGGGTTAACATAATGCTGGACACATAATATAGAACTCTTTATAGTAAATGATAAAAAGGAAACCCGATACCCAACTCACGTTGGATCTCCTCCTGCAACTCCTGCTGGTGATGTTGAGAAAGGTATCCAAGAAAATTGAATGCCCTGATACCTGGCTTGAGGGAGGCATCCAGGGGTAGCAGGGTCACATTGGGGCTGCCTTTATTCTCTGATATTATCCGGGTTGTTTTGAGGTTCGGTTGTATTGCATGGGCTCTGAAGTGGGAGTGCTCAACCTCATCAAAGTTATCTGGAAAAGTATGGATTTTATAATAAATTTAGATAATTAAATTAACCATGCCAGATATGTTTCTCCATGTTAGTTTCCCTTCACAATTCAAACAAGAAACAACATTTATTGCATGCATAGCTATTATATATTCATACAAATTTAAAGACCGCTTCATCCACAGAGAGTGTGGTTTTAGTCTACAGTGCAATAAAGACTTGTCACTTGCCACAACAAAGCCCCATCATGTCATCACAGTGGCTGATGTTGGTATAGTGCTAACAGTGTCTCAGCAAGACTCAACAAAGTCTCCCTGAAACACTTGCACCTGACAAAATCACACCACACCAACCTTAACAGTGCTACAATAAGGCTGTAACAAGAAATCACTGTAACTGCTACCGGTAGAGTTGCTGCATCCCTACGCCATTATATATACAGTAGGGTCTCACATAGAACGAGAAATTGGTCGATAAACGAGGCCATTCTATGCGATTTCGTTCTATGTCAACACGGCATTTTGGTGGCCCAATATGGTCAATGTTCACTGTAAGCGTAAATTTCCGTCAGGAGCGTACGATATTTTGTACGTTTTGTACGATATTTCGGCGCTCTATATGAGAACTCCTCGGATTTGCCCCACTTTGGTGGCGGACTCGTTTTATGTGATCACATTCGTTCTTATCGAAAATTAAATATTAATATTTTAGGTCGCTCGTTTTAATCGAGACTCGTTTTATCTGAACACGTTTTATGCGGGACCCTACTGTATATATATACCAGTTAATCTGCTCTACATAACTAACTACAGTAACTAACTATACCGGTATACAGTATATATATATATATATATATATTTTTGTTTTTATTCTATGTGAGTGAGGGAGACAAAAGGCAGAACTGTCTGTAGCGAGTGCCTCCCCCAGAGTTGAAAGAGTGACAGGGCCAAAATCAAGGGACATTCGAGCCAAAATGCCTGGACACACAGAGTTTGAAGTAATTTAAATCATAAGAAGAAGAAAAGACTGGCTGGGAGAGAGTTCCAGATCTCAGCTGTTGAATAGAAGAAAGACAGAGTAACGTTTCACTCTAAAATATATATACCTGTATATATAAATATATAGTTGGGAACACGAGAGCAAATAAGATTGTTGCATACATAAACACATCCACCTTCAGCATTAAATTGAGGATAGAGATAGTAGGAGGATACAGAGAGGGTTAGATGTCTTTTGTCCTACACAAGCGAGTTTCGGTGAGGAAAAGTAAGTCAGGTTTGGTAGAAGAGAGATAGAGTTCCACAGAGAGGAAGTTAGAGTAAAGGCTGCGAATGTTACAGAAATCGATAGCTAGAGTACTAGGTAGTGGTCCAGGGCACATTGAGGAGTCGATTCCAGGGGACTGACCAATGGGGAAATTTTTGGTCCCCTCTCCCAGGGATTCTGAGGCTGGATGTGTTTTGTCTTAATGGGTTTGTTTTTCTTAACTTTGCAAAGTTAGTATAGTACTGTATGTAATTGTATATAATGTGCTTGTGGTATGATGCATTGATAGGAAGAGAAGGTGTTTTGGAGGGAAGATTGGGGATGCCCTCAATATTGGTGAGGCATAGAAAGGATCAGCAAGGGAGGCCAAGTGGTTAATAAATAAGCTCACCATGGTTGCCAGGAATGTCAAGCCAAACTGTAGTATTAGTGAGGGCTAGCTTCTCCTTCATGGCTTGTTTGTACACTCCCCACTCCTCAGGTAACTCCGCCAGTTTCACCCCGAACCTCTTGCTGTTTGTCAAATCTCCTGGTGGGGGCAAGAAATGAAGGTTAGAAAAGAATTACTGGTACTGTACTGCACTGACAAATTATTATTGCACTGTTGGTGACAAGGTAGTTGTTGTTGTTCCCCAGGCTGTCTGACCAAACAGCCCCAAGGACCTTGGGACTGGTGACAAGGTAATGTATATCAGTTAAAAGTGACTGGTGACAGGGTAATGTATATCAGTTAAAAGTATCTTAATCAAGCATTTTTAACTTGAAGTTTCTCATATTACCTCTGCTGACTGACAGTCTGTATTTATTGATTACTTATCTACTTCTATTGGTTATTATTTTTGTTTTCATTGTTCTTGTTTAACCCGCTGAGTACCAGCTAAATATTTATAAATGCATAGGACCGGAGTAATTGGGACCGGACCGGCCAGGACGCAAACCATGCGTCGCTGGGGTTTAGCGTTACATACATTGTGGACGCAAACCCTGCGTCGCTGGGGCTCAGTGGGTTAAAGGGTACTGGTACTCTTTATTCATGTTATTACTTCTTTATATGTTTTGCTATTTTTCTATCTTACTTTAATATAGCTATTCACTTTTCATAGTATCAATCGCTTGCCTTTATGATTTCCTTATTTTTATTTTATTTTTATTTGTTTGTATTGATTGATGCATTTTGTTTACCACCATGCACTCCCTGCTCAATAGCTGGGCTAGGGTAGGTGCTCTGATGTATCAGGGACTTCAGTGAATAGTTGCCACAGATTGCTAGTCCGCGCTGTCTATTACAGCACTGGTGTCTCCCAAATAGCACACTGGCTGGTCCGCGACTCGAACCCTCGATCTCACGGTTTGCAGGCGAGTGCTCTACCAACCGTGCTATAGCCTGTGGCCATACTATAAATGTGGGTTATTTCTAGGGTAACAGTTGGTAGGGGTCATGTGTCCATGCTATGCCTTTGTCTGAGCCACATGATCAATACACACACATGCACACACACAAATATTGATTGATTTCTAGTCCCACACATAAATATGCATGCATGCTCAAGGAGTGGATTTGTTGCTTGAGGCTTTGGCAGTGATAAACATTGAACAAAACAATGTAGAACGATGGGGTTTTCCCCATTCTCAAGCTGATTGAAGGTATATGATCATGATACTTGAGTTAATATTGTATTGATAGTATGGATGAAGCTACAAGATGCGCCAAATATAGTGGTGAGTGGCACCTGATTTACACTGCCGGGTGCTGGGAGTTAACGTACCGGTAATGCTGGAAAGTGTAACTGGTCACTGACTCGATACACTTTCCAGCAAAGATACATTTTACGATCAGCACATTGGCCACAGAATGTGGAGATGGGCATCCCCACCTATCACCTTAAGAATATCAATGATATATACTATATTCAATAAACATTAATCATTATATATATTAGGGTATACAGTACTACATAAGGATACACTATGTGTGTGTGTGAAGAACGTAGAAGATCAGTGCTACTTGTGCCTAAAACAGATACTGGTGTGTGTGAGACTACATAGTGATAAAAACACAGAGTAGCTGATGTATGTATTGTATGTACTGTATGTATATACTCAGGCCAAATCACCACTTTTCCCTTTTTTTTTGGGGGGGGGGGCACGACTCAAGACAGAGCCCGAATAGGGATAACATAACAGATAACAATGGACACACAAAAACAAAATACAAATTCACACACATCCAGGTCATCCAGGAGAAGACCCAGAGACCAGGGTCACCAAGGTCCCTCCAGCACTCCCCCGGCCCCCGACCACCCAGAGACGTTCCGATCTCACCAGGCAGACATGCAGGTATGTGTGTGTGTGAATGAATATGTGTACTGTATTTCTTTAGTAAGAAGACGAGAGAAAAGAATAATCGTTACAACCTGTGACTAAAACTGCTGCGGGCTTTATGATGGTAAAGGTGTCTTCCACAAACTTTTTGAAGTACTGGGCCTCCACGTTTCCTTCTGCTCCCCCACGCAGGTGAATGTCAGACACCTGCCGGATCAAATCCCTTTAGTCGGTGATGATGCCATTTCTATTTTCGTCTGGTTAACATTATTTCAGCTTATAGATCTCTCACAGTCAAGGGGATTATAACTAGGCATAATTATTTTGTCTACCTCTTTCAATGCAAATATACCATTACAGTACCTTCTTTCATGAAGCTAACATTAGAATGTAACTACAGTACAGAATTTTGTTTATCTACGAAAATATCTTCCATCGTATAAGGGTTAATCCATATGTTACTCTTAATTCATTAACCCTAAGAGATCCTTGCATATACACATATGTACACTCGGTCCAAGAAGTATCTGCACCCCTACGCTGATCATCTGGTGTGTACAGCTCGGAAGGGTTGGCACCTTTGCCTGCAACTATATCCATGTGTTAGAGAGGATCCTCTCTATCACATGGATATAGTTGCAGGCAGAGGTGCCAACCCTACCGAGCTGTACACACCAGATGATCAGCATAAGGGTGCAGATACTTCTTGGGCCGAGTGTACATACCAGTACAGGGGCAAGGGACATCCATATTTTCAAGAAAAAATTTGATAAAAAGTAGACTGAGAGACGGGACAACACAAGTTTAGCTCAACTCCTGTAAACTACAATTAGGTAAATACATATATTTAAAGACCGAGAGTTCCACACGAAGTACGGTTCCAGTCTTATGTTCCAATGGCGCCATTCCAGGCAGCCCTGTTCAGAGCTGCCTCACTTGTCAAGATCAGATTGTAAGGTCTGATCCAACGTCTTTCTTGATCTACTTGGTGCAGCTTCCTCCACATTCACAGACTTGTATCTTTTCACCCAGCTTAGTTTATCCATCCTCTCCACATGTCCAAACCATCCAAGCCTGCGTGTACATACATACATACATAACATTTTAAGACTACGAGTGCTCCACACATACGTGCAGTTTCAGTCTCTTGTCCTAATGGCGGCGTATGCATCTTATTCTTATTATCACCAACCCACCAATTAACTTACAATATCACTGATACTCCTGATACTTAACCATCTCCTCAGCTCTTTACTAGATATTCTATCTTGCAGTTTGGCCCCACACATCCATCTCACCATTTTTATCTTGATATTTTCCATTCTGTTTTATCATCCGTTTCGACAGGCCACGTTTCTGGAGTATAGGTCATTGCGATTCAAAAAAATAAAGCTTACACCTTTCCCTTCAAGGGGAGTGTGGGTATTCTCATGGTTAGAATTGGCAGCAGTTCTCTTAACATTCCCCAGCCACATCTAATTCTGGCTATAGTGGCAGCCTTGGCCCCACCATCGATATAGATGGTATCTTCCAAGTAACAGAACTTGTCCACAATCTCCAGCAACTCACTACCCAAGTTCACAGTCACGAGTAGGTTATTCAACACAACCTCACCTTTGCATACAGTACTATACATGCAAATTTCTCTACTTCGGACTTCTTCTTCAGCAGATGGCCTTATATTTTAGTGCAGCAGTTCTTCCCATGGTGTACCCAGAAACAACAGATGCTGCACTGAATTAAGTTTGCTCCCATCCCTTTTCTGCATACAGTAGTGCAAATGGGTATAAATTACTTTGTTCTACATTTTCATGCCATTATCTGCTGTGCAAAACCTTGGTTTTTATTTAAATTAACTATTAATCATTTACTTGCCATGCCCTCTTTTCATTTTCTGAATTTGGCCTTGGCATGCAGCATATTATCTACAATAAGAAATAGGTCACCTGCTTATAGCAGTTCCCAAGTGAGCCCAATACTGGCTTCTTGTTACCTAGCTGCTCTCTAGTTTCACTCAAGTTTCCTACATCTCTACTGTCATCCTTAGCTCGCATAGCTAAGTTGAAGATCCCTTTGGGATTTTCTATGTTATACTTCAGTGGTCTGGTTAAACTGTATTAAAAAAAAATATATATTCTATGTTACACACTTAGTCAATGACCAAGTACTGTATAATTTTAATTGCCTTGTATATCTCTGTTTTGGCAGCTAGCGTAGTTGCCAGATACTCCTCCCTGCTGCCGTCTTTCTTCCATGCTTTGAAGCATCTTTTTTCATTTATTGCATTTTCAACCTCATCATTCCCCCACCAGGAAATCTTATGCCTGGGAGAACCCTAAGTTTTGCCACAGACTTTGTCAGAGGCAAAAAGAAGGCTACATTCAAGGAAGTTCCAGTGGCTAATTACATCATATGACCTAGCACCCCTATCCATTTCCTCGAGTTTGCTATGAACCTATCCCCATAAAATATTATGTTTTATTCAGCTACCATACTTTCCTTTTTGACATGTATACCTTCTTGCAAACAAGATCTCTACTTAAGCTCATGTCACACACTAGGGGCTATTTTGGGAGATACATTCTTCGCTCGGGATGACATTTACATCCCAAACCCACTTCCAGTCTTTCCTGCTCACCAAAAAGTAATCTACTGGCTACTGGTACCCCTAGAACTGTATGTTATCAGATGACTCAGCCTTTTCTTGAACTTAGTGTTACACACAATCATGCCGAGTGCAAGACAAGACTCCAGTATACATTTGCCTTCAAGATTTCTCCTTCCGTATGCATTTCCTCTATGCACAGCCTCATATCCATCAGCTCATGCTCCCACATGCCCAAAAAGGTCCCCACCTAGCACTATAGTATCATGCTCAGAGAAATAATTAATTACACTAATCCAGTCATTCCAGAAGTCCTCTTTCAGTTCTCTACTCAAACCAACCAGTGGTTGATATCACATTCACAATTCTTTCACCAACTTTCAGTTTCAATACAATAAATCTTCACTTATTCTTTTTATCTCAAGCACACTCTTCTCCCACTCCTCAGCCACCAGAATACCCACTCCCCTTTTAACTTTTTCAGATTCATCTCCCTTCCAATAGATCCTTAACCTCTTGTTTTTCCAACTATCCACTGCGCAATCCAGCCCTTCCATTGGGTTTTCTGACTGCAGTACATATCCACTCTCTTTCTTTCAAGCACTTCCACAACTTAATTCGCTCTGACATTCATACTTCCTGGCAAGCCTGAATGTGTGGGAGGCTGCAACCACTCTCAGGTGCGATTTTCTGCCATCAGACTTGCATGGTTTATGTGATGTTGGGTGTGTCATGGTAGGTAAGAAAACTGGCAAGGATATATTACAATCCCCAGGAAATCGGCTCCAGATTGCCCCGAAGACCATCCCTAGCACCTTTACCAAAGGATTGCATGGGGTAGGATCCAATAGCCCAGGTGCATCCTACCAAAACCAGCCGCAGGGACACACCCTGTATGCATAAACGGCACTATGGCTGGTATGGTATTCATTACTTTTATTGATTTCACTAGTTAGGCATATTTGTAAATTAATTGGTGAGTTTGTGAAAACAAATATGAAATTATACTGTACACCTATAGATATAGCGTGTCAGTTTGAAAAAAATACTATGCACTGTAGCCTCTGAATTCCTTTGGCCAGGTCAGCTCCGAGACACCAGAACTGGGTCTGGGGGAGGTAACACTCATTGCCAGTGTGCCACCATTAGGCTACTTGGACTATACTGTACAACAATGAAGTCCCACCACAACACTGCCCTACCATGTAAACACTATGGCCCACTCTGGCATTCCGCCAAACAGCATCCAAGTAAAACTAGTAAAGTCCCCTTTGGCACCTATCCACTCTTCACCAGCCTTGGCAGTGCCATACTAAGACAGCACCAATAGCAAGGATGTATTGTATTGTGATGGCTGTTGGTCCACAAGTCAATCGTCATCCCCCCTATTTGTCGCCTTGCACAACACGCAGTAGGATGTGTGAGGCATATTCTTCTCTTCCTTCAATTTAAGATGAAGACCCCCTTACCCTCTGGGGCAATAAAATTGGCAAGTAACAACTAGAATAAATAAAATATCAATCAGGCTATTATACTGAAGATTATATTGTCAATTCAAAGGTCAAATTAGTTTAGTAGATTACTGCAAGCTAACCTGAATCAACCAAGTGACACCCCTGTCAGTCTCCTGCTGCAGCAAGTCCTCCCACTCCTTCTGTGTGTACTTAGGGATGCTGTGTTCATGCGGGTGAAGTGACGAGGCGTGGTCCTCATCTCGGGGGTGGAGTGACGCGTGGGAGTGGTCGTTGGAGTAGAGTGATTCATGGGAGTTATCGTGGGGATGGAGCGAGGAGTGTGAGGTGCGGTGTTGGTGTGGGATGAAGGAGAGGTCCGGGAGAGGCGGAGGGCGGGGAGAAGACCAGGACTTGACCACCAGGAGAGACATAGAGAGCAGGAAGAGAGCAGAGGCCACCACCAGGTATGCCCGCCGACCCCGCCCGGTCAGCCCGCGGGCCAGCAGCCCCGGCATCGATCACCCTCTCTCTGCAACAAAGTATTACTGTACCGTAATAACTTGATATAAAACACAGAACCGGTAATCTAAATCACCATAGAACTGTAATATAATATTGATAAACCATAACATAAAATATAAATTGGGAGCTGCACATTGTCACACCACTCATTTATGTATCTTTTCCTTTTAGAGCTTGTGGACGTGGTGACCTGGTGGGTGAGTAACTTACCCAGCCTGGGAAACAGGGTTCATCAAGATTCTTTTGACATATCAGGCACTGACAGGTTGAATAAATTGCTGTGTATGTCATTAACTAATCTGGGTCTGCCATTTGGGGAAGTAAATTGTTGGAATATTCAAAGGCCAGTCTCACAGTTAATATACAGTAGGGTCTCGTAAGATGTGAGTTTATGGTCGATGGATGCGACCGCATCTTACGATTTCGCATCTTACGATTTCGCATCTTACGATACACGTAGCTTATGGGAAAAACGTCCCGCCTAAGGCTCGCATTTTAAATTTTGTTTTCGCATCTTGAGGTTTCTCCTCGGATTTAGCCCACTTTGAGCCTCCGATTCGCAAATTATGGTCAGTTTCGCATCTTAAAATAATTTATTTTATTATTTGGGGTCCTCGCATCTTCTGATCTCGCATCTTACAAGACCCTACTGTATACCTATAGGCTACCGGTAATAATTCTGTGAGAACATTTTCAAAATTAATTATTAAATTTTTAGCTTTAGAATAACCCACAAACCTAACCTAACCTTTCCTAAAGGCTAAAGAGTCCTCTGATCCCTAATTTCCCTGTACTGTATAGGAAATAGAAAAGGTTAGGTTAGTTTTCTAAATTTAACAGCTAGCTGCGACACTTCATCCAGAATGTTCTACTGGGTTAATGCCAGGCTCCTTCCATAAAAAAAAAAAACGCTCCAGAGCCGGTGAAATGGAAGCGATATGTGTTTAGGTGGTATGTCTCCTTACCACCACTTCCTGTCCTCCCCAGGAAGAATGTAAAATTTTTAGCTTTAGAATAACCCACAAACCTAACCTAACCTTTCCTAAAGGCTAAAGAGTCCTCTGATCCCTAATTTCCCTGTACTGTATAGGAAATAGAAAAGGTTAGGTTAGTTTTCTAAATTTAACAGCTAGCTGCGACACTTCATCCGGAATGTTCTACTGGGTTAATGCCAGGCTCCTTCCATAAAAAAAAAAAACGCTCCAGAGCCGGTGAAATGGAAGCGATATGTGTTTAGGTGGTATGTCTCCTTACCACCACTTCCTGTCCTCCCCGGGAAGAATGTAAAATTTGGGCGTACCGCCAGCCTTGTTTACACTACGCGCCGTGGTGTCGGACGCTTGCCATCATGTTACCGTCTATTTTGACTGTCTTTGGGCTTTGGATACAATAATATGTTGAGGGGAGGCTTTGCCTCCCATCAAACCCCCCCCCATCATGACATATTGTCATCATATATATTGCCAGCAGGGGGCAAATAACCGAAAAAGTCGCCGTCAAAATAGACACAAACTTAACCACAGCGATCGACAAATGTAAACATGGCGTCGGGGAAGGCGTCGGAAGCTTGCCATCATGTTCCCGTCTATTTTGACTGCCTTTGGATACAATAATATGTTGAGGGGGCGCTTTGCCCCCCCTCACCCCCCCATGACATATTGTCATCATCATGTATATTGCCTTGAGGGGGGCGCTTTGCCCCCCCTCACCCCCCCCCATGACATATTGTCATCATCATATATATTGCCAGCAGGGGGCAAATAACCGAGAAAAAAAATTGCCGTCAAAATAGATGCGAATGCGGCGAAGTTGACCGCGGCGATCGCCCTATGTAAACATGACGACCGTACGCCCGGAATCTACATCCATGATCTGTCCCTCCTCCCCTCCCCTTACATGTGTGACGTGTCCCTAATTAGATCCCTACCCACTAGTGGGGTGGCATGGGTAAACTTGACTAGGTGTGTTTGTAGATTGTTGGATAATGGGTAAATACTCATTTCGGTCAATATACAGGAGGCGCTACAATATAGGTAGCAAAATTCTAATGGTAGTTTTGGGTTCCTATCATCATATGCTTCATTTCTATATACTTTTTATCCCCGGGGAAAAAAAATAAAATCTTGGGTTTTTTATGTTTTACTTGGATTTTGTTTTTATTTTTTTATTAACCTAACCAAAAAACCTAACCTAACCTAACCTAAATGTATTTGGGGGCTATTAGGTTAGGTTAGGTTTTTTGGTTAGGTTAATGACCAAAACAAAAAATCCCAAGAAAATAAATGAAAAATCCCAAGTTTTTTTTTTTTTTTTTCCCCGGGGATAAAAAGTATATAGAAATGAAGCATAGGCCTATGATGATAGGAACCCAAAACTACCATTATAATTTTGCTACCTATATTGTAGCGCCTCCTGTATATTGACCCTCATTTCAGTTAACGGTACTCATTACTAATCAGTAACTAATGTAGGCAAGGCAGTAGTGTTTGGGCATACCACCCGCCTTGTTTATGCTACACGGAGCGGCGGCAGACGCTCACGATCATGTTCCCCTCTATTGTGATTGCCGTTGGATACAATAATATGTCTCCCCTCACGCCCCCAAGACTTATTGTCATCATCATAAATTTAGCCAGCAGGGGGTAAATAACAGAAAAAAATCTCCGTCAAAATTGACGGGAACTTAACTGCGGCGATCGACCTATGTAAACATGACGACCGTACACCCGGACACTACATCCTTTCCCTAATGTTACATGTATAAGAAACCAATGTATAGGCCTATGAAGGAAAAATGGTAAAAGTTTATCACCAACCAGTTACAAGTTTTTCAGGTTATTTTTTGTTGTTTTTTCTTTTTCTTTGATATACAGTGTTGTTTAACCCTTCCTACCCGGGCAGTCTTAGCTAAGGACGGTCGCCCGTACCCGGGCGAAATGGCTGAAAAACGTCTAGGCCTAGGCTACCGTATTTATGTTTATTTTCACTGCTAGAACTTTCCCACTCATCTATAATCGTAGTGCGGTTTTTAATCTGTATTTTGGCATTGAGTAGAGCTCTGTAAGTCAACTGGTTCAGTTGTGATGATGATCTCAGTGGAGCAAATATTGCAGAGATGTTGCCAATATGGGGGCTTTTCAGACACTAATTTCGTCTTACGTCAGAACAATAACATTGAAGTCTTCTCCTTCTTGTTTTCGGAGGTGCGGTGATGCAACGCTTGGGTTTGTTGACATACGTCGTACGAACGGCGTTCAGACCAAGCTTAATTAGGCTATTAAGCTGCCGCCTGGCCCGCCTTAGGTAAGGCAGACCGGGTAGCGGCCATTATTTCGAGCTGTCCTTACCTAAGGCAGCCCGGGTAGGAAGGGCTAATACCGAGGACCGTCGCATTTTAGTATTTTCAACATTAGCCTAGCCTAACCTAACCTAACCGAAAACTAACCTGTCTCGCTGCCGGTCTAAACCCAGCTCAAGTTCCCTGTTTATGGGTGCGCGATGGTCTAAACCCAGCTCACGTTCCCTGTTTATGGGTTCGCGACAGTCTAAACCCAGCTCACGTTCCGTGTTATGGGTGAACAATACAACAGTTTCTCGTATTTCACTTAGGCCTATAGTATTTTACCTAATTGTAGTTTACAGGAGTTGAGCTAAGCTCGTGTTGTCCCGTCTCTCAGTCTACTTTTTATCCAATTTTTTCTTGAAAATATGGATGTTCCTTGCCCCTACCACCTCCTCCTCCAGCCCATTCCATTTGTCAATACATCTATAGGGGAAGCTAAACTTCCTGATATCGTTCTTGCAGGTAGGTCTTTTTACTTTGTAGCTGTGGCCTCTAGTTATTCCTGTATCCATAATTAATATATCCTCCCTATCCAGCCTCTCCAGCCCCCGGGTGCATTTGTACATCATTATCATGTCTCCCCTCTCTTTTAGACTCGGTAGATTTAATTTGTCTAGCCTCCCTTCATATGGCAGTTCTCTGAGACTTGGAACCAATCTAGTAACTGCTCTCTGAATTCTTTCTAACTTGTGAATATGCTTCTTTAGATGCGGGGACCACACCACTGCTGTGATTTTGCGACGGTAATTACATGTACACCATCGTTCATGAAAATGATAACACAATAATAATCATCGATGGGGCCTGTAACTGGTTAGTCATAAACTAGGCTAATACCGGAAAAACATACATAGGCCTAGGCTACACAAAATTGTTGCTGAAAATCACTGTCGTTCCTAAATGTAATATATACCATGGCCTAATACCAAACAAACTGAATTATGACAAACTATATTGCTCTCTGCATTTTACTTAAGTAGGCCTATTACATGGTACCTAACATTCATACCGAGCTGTTACTCAGCTGTCAAGTTGAAATGCTAGGCTATAAAAATAGGCCTAGCCTAACATAAATTAACTGTATAGGCTATAACTTTAAGCAAAATCATACATACTAGTGGTCTCTCGTGTCGTGATAATTATAATGACTGGAGCTTACAATGTGGCCATACTATATAAACGAGTAAAGTAATAATGCCACATCCAGGGACCGATAACCGATTGTCTCCGTCAGGGCCCGTCAGCTGGGTGTGTGTTGCAGGTCTGCCTTACGTATGACTTATTTCAATATTGTGTATAAATAATTACAAATTTTAAATAATAACAAATACATCTTCTATAACAGTACCAATTATCTCATAATGATGAAGTATTTCATGATAAATAATGTTATAAAGAATATTGATGAATTGTGCAGTACAACACTTTTGCCACAACAACAATATTGATGCTAGACAACATATTCAGGAAAAATATTACATAAAGTAAAATATGTATATATATTTAAGTAGCCATCCCTACTAATATGATATGATTATATCACAGTTTTATTGGTTAGAGTATATCACTCTCATATATGGTTTTAAAAAGTGAAATTAATTATATTTGAAGCACTAAATGTAAGAGGATGAACCCATATAACATTATAATATATTATTTTGTCTCGAAATTAAGATTAAAATTTATCATAACAAGAATATTTCACACGTCGTTCTATGGTTCTATCCAGTAAATTGTAAGCAGACTATATTATGTAAAACAAATCCTGAATATGGTCGACGAGGTCACCCCTCACTTATTTCAGCAACTGTCCAACTGAGCAAGCAACACAGCTGAGAAATGGCTTGGCGAAGGTGACGAAGAGGATGTTAGCGATAATTTTTTGCACTGCCATTTAATCCCGAGGAAGCAAATCAGCAACCCAAGACTAAAGAAAGACAGCGAGTAGTGTTTGGAAGCCATTGATGCTCAGATATTGAACACAGAGGAGGGCTGAGGGGGTAAATTAGCAACCATGATGAACGACTTGACGCGTAAGGTTGATGCCTCTTTCTCGCCCAAGTCTTCTCCTAGAGGCTCGAGATCTCCTATGGCCAACCAAATGCTCTCGAGGAACGACTCTACAGGGACACTCAAGATGACCATATCTGCAGGGAAGCATCCAGCAGTTGTACACTCTGGACCTTTTTATTTGATGAAGGTAGGAATGGTCTCTCTCTCTCTCTCTCTCTCTCTCTCTCTCTCTCTCTCTCTCTCTCTCTCTCTCTCTCTCTCTCTCTCTCTCTCTCTCTCTCTCTCTCTCTCTCTCTCTCTCTCTCTCTCTCTCTCTCTCTCTCTCTCTCCTCTCTCTCTCTCTCTCTCTCTCTCTCTCTCTCTCTCTCTCTCTCTCTCTCTCTCTCTCTCTCTCTCTCTCTCTCCTTTTAATAACCCTCTTACTTTTTTAAGTTTTTGGGTACCCTACCGGTAATTGTTTTCCACTTACTGCTCGCTTTCAAGCGCTATATGCGCTGCCGCGAGACGATACAGTGCCGATTCACGTAATTAGGCTAGGCCTAGGCTATATGTTATCGCTGTTTTAACCCACAATAATCGCCTCTACGACTACAAGTCTACATACAATGTACTGTACTGATTATGCATTCAAATATAGAGCAAAATCCATACTGTTTTTAAATGAATAAGCCTAGAACATAAATTTAAAAATCTTACTGTTAGGTGTGATCGTGATTTTAGCAACTAGGCCCTATGCCTTGTGTGGGCCAATCGGCTTTCTGCAGACTCCCATTTTAATGCATTCTTATACAGTATTTATATATCTATGTATAGGCCTACCGGTAATATATACAGTAGGCCTATACTGATTACTGTATTATGTTTTTTCTTCAGATTCAGTGGTTTTCTATACGGAGGACCGTCGGAAACGGAAATGTTAGTATTTACCCATTATCCAACAATCTTAAATACGCCAACCACTAGTGGGGAGGGCTAAGCCTATGAAGATCAGGAAATGTGTGGTTATAGACGTGAAAAGACGATAGGCCTAATAAGGCTTTTGAGAAGGATGGTGATAGCGGGTGTACGCGTCTTCTTGTTTACAGGAGTCGTAAGGTCGCAGTTAGGCTATGTTTGTGTCTAATTTAACCTTTTTTTTATAATTTTACAAAATTATCCAATGGCCAGCTTTGACAGTAAGTTGCCTAATTTTCAGCCAAATCAGAAGCACCTCTTGTTTAATTTGAATTAAAAAGCCTGATCTACTTAACTAATTTATTACCTTAATTAATATTACATCTAATCTTCTATATTTAATGACTTAGGCTGTAGTTTTACTTACAAGGGCTATATTGTTTTCCAGGATCCAGCAACGGAGAATGACTTGACAGGGGCCAACAACTTGATGGCTCATTTTAACCTTGAACATTCATACAACAAATTCACAGGGAAGAAGGTTAGTTGCAGTCTTAGTCTTACACCTTTTCGACGGTGCAAAATTACGTTTTTGCAATTAATTTTTACTATCCAGAGAGTTGATAGGCATTTATCGTGATATTTTTGTGTTGATTCTAGGCTACTGGTACTCCTTTGAATGTGGCATTTACGAATAGATATGTTCTATTTTTATATGCCATCTACAAATAAGTAGAATCACAATGAGAATTAACGAGAAATGTCTATCATAGGCCTATCTGGATTGTTGAAATTGCGAAAATATTATTCTGGACTGATGAAAGGTGTATTAGTTTTTCAACTATAAATTGTTATAGTTTTATGTCTCTTAGACTAGAGTATTGTATCCTCATTGTGAAATCTATTTTTTTTTTTTACAATAGGCCTACTGTGGTAAAGCTTCGCTGCGTGTATGCCTGCTGACTCAGGAGAACGGAACTTCTCCGGGAGGTCTGGTACCTGGGAATCTTTTTCTGGAGATATCAAATGGGCCTGGGTCTCTGAGTCTTCTCCTGGGTGACCTAGATGTGTGCGATTTATTATTATTTTTTTCGGGCTCTGTCTCGAGTCGGCCACCCACGCTATGGGTTATGTGCCTGTGTGTATACATACATACTGTACAGTACATACATACATACATACAATAAAGATAAATTTAAAATTATCTTTTATCCACAGTATGTAATTTTATACAGTATATCCCCTACTTTTTTGTAATCATTCATTAGTATTAGTCGTTCCCTAGACTGCCTGGCCGAACATGAGTTTTCATAATTACTATATTTGCTAATGTTCTCATCAGTGTATCATGAACCTGTACATCAATAAACATTGTTCCATAGCTAGTAGTTGCTTTGATGATCTATATGTATATACAGTAATATGCTAAAGAATACCAATAATCCCCTACAATAGTAACTGTACAAGGAGTTTACACGTGGGGTGGAGTTAGGAATATCTTTAACCAACTTTACTGTACCTTATATAATTATAATGTAATCCTCATGTTTTCAGGTGCGAGATTCTTTGTCTTCCTTCCTGCCCACCCTCCCGGGAATCATCGACACACCCGCTCACCTCACAAACTCATCACTCAGATCATTGATAGAAAAACCTCCAGTCTTCAAAGAATTCACACTACTTAACCATCATCAGGTTTGTGTACTCAAATTTGTTTTGTGTTGCATGTGAAAAAGATTTTTATATATTTTCATTTAGGCCTACTCATTTTTATTAAGGATAGGATGTATAAAATTAGAGGTCACTAAGCAAGACTTAATAAAACATCTTTCAAAAGCAGTTCGGGATGTTTCAAAGTTCAGAGATAAGGTCCTACTTTGATATTTAATTAACATTTTTGACATATGACCTGGCCAGGCTTCGAATCCAGGCCTGTAACGTAGCAGTCCAACACCAAACCGACTAAACCACCGAGGAGCTATATAAGACTGAAGGGGATAAATACAGATACTTAGTATAAGAAATTTAATAACCTGGACCTTACTCAGGATAGCATGGCCTATAATTTCTTAAATGTAAGTATAACTCAACCACATCACCATTTGCACAGTTGGCAGCATTCCGGCTACACCCGGGTCCACTACCAGAGCAGTATCGCTTCATGAACCAGCCTCCAGGCCAGCGACGCCATCGCAAGCACAAGAAGCACAAATACCGCCCGGGGGAGACTCCAACACAAGACGGTTCAGCAGACGGCGCCGACATGCACGAGAAGAAACACAAAAAGAAAAAGAACGATGACGACAAGGAGAGAAAGAAGAAGAAAAAAGAGAAAAAGAAGAAGAAACAGAAGCACAGTCCCGAACATCCCGGAGCCTCTGGGAACGACCCGAGTAGAGTTAGTATGTGAAATGGACCTTATGATGAGTTGGTCACCCTCAATCTTTCTGCCATCAGTATCTTCAATATATATATTTTCAAATATTATATTTCATTTTAACCGAGGAAGACATTTCATGCCCAAGCAGCCAATTTCTTGACACTTGATTGCAGAATCATAAACTAATACAGTACTTCTCTGGTTCATAATAATTGACGTTACATTCATACTGGTACACTTTAGTGAGTTAAGTGATTCATCAGAAGTATGGTTTCAGTCTTGAGCCCTACTTCTAATATATAATATAGTCACAGTTCGGTTATCAAGATAGTGGCATGAGAATTTCTCCCCCAGGTTAAGATGAACAGAATATTAACTAATATCGTTCTTAACCCATGAACTGCTAAGACATGCAAAATAAAAGGCCAAGTTGAGGGAGGGATGAGGGGTTGGGGTATAAAGGGGGGGGAAGGAGTGGAGGAGTGGAGGATGTGGTATGAAAAGATGCATCATGTCACTACTTTCTATGTGTCACCCAAATTTCAGAAATTTCCTGGCACTGGCATGGTTTCTGAAGGGCTATGTTTAAATACCATGGCTTCCAAGAGGACCTTCATAGTCCATGGGTTAAAACCAATAACTCCCAATGAAAGCATATGATCTTCCTAGTCGAAATAACTCCTGATACATTTGGATGGTTAACAACTAATACAAAGGCATCTCACCTTCTTGGGTCTCCAGAACAAATTATAGGGTAGACTAGCCAATATGTACGCGGAGCTTTAATTAGTTCACAAATTATTAAAAATAAGACTGTTACCTTAACAAAATTGGTAGAGTTAGATTACAAGTGTTAAGTGTCAATGTATAGTACAGTAGGCAAGATACTATATTCATTATTCTAATTCTGTTAAGCATTTTAGTTCTATTTTTTTATTGATTCCGCATACAAGTTGGCCAGTCTACCGTATGCCACTCATGAGAAAAACATTAATACATGAAGTTTTGGTTTAGTGCTCTTACCTGAGTTAAGTGATATGTGACTTAAAGTTATCTTAAATCTTTTCCTCCCTCCTTTTTTTAGGCCTATTCTACGTCTTTCCCAGTCTGTGGACAGATGTAGAAATATTAAGATTTGTTTTTGGTGTAGACAATGATTGTTGACAAAGGAACAGAAATTAACGCCTGTGCAAATATCTGGAGATTCCTACTCCGTGTACATTGCACATCACAACCCTAAGAACAACAGAAATTAGGATTTGACCTTAACCCTGTCAGTATATAATGAGATTTGATTTGCCTTGGGGTGTTCATATTTAGTGACGGAAAAAATAATATGCCCCTTGTTGTACAAGTCGCCTTAATGAGGGAATAGTGTTGATATGGATCAACGGTCATCCTATATACTTTAATGTTTTATTGTAGTATTATTTTGTAGTGTGGTTACACTGCAGGGGGACTATAGGGTCTTGCTGAAGAACAGTTAGCATTATGCCAACATTAGCCACAGTGATGATATGATCGGGCAGTGTTATGGCATAACTTTGTTGTACGGTCGAGGTTAATAAGTGTTGTCAAATATTTCACAAAGTTTCGGACACTGACTAATACTTTGAGGGATAAGCACTTTTCCCAGTAACTATAAAGATACCAATAACACTTCTTGAGCGAAAACTACTGGAATCTATGACAACACTTAATACCCCCGATTGTACTACACTCAAATTGCTGAAAGGCAACCCCTGTCCTCATCTGAGCCAATATAATATAATGGAAAAGGACGGTAAACCATTGGATTGTATGTACAGTATGCAGAGATCCTTTATAAGCTCTATAAAATCATCTACTAGTAGCCAGAATTAGATTGTATCATGCATTAAGGTACTGAAAGGGTTAATTGCACTAGATTGCTTATGTTATCATCTTTACCTTCTAACCGGGTTCAAAAATTAATGTTACCTGCTTCACACATATTATTATACATTATTTTACTATGTATAACAACCACTTAGGCTACACCGGTCTGTAAATTTTGACAAACCTAGAAATTCCAACCCCAACCTTTCGTAACTCGAAAACTCAAGAAATTGTACCAAGAATTCCATTTTGGGAAGAGACAACCAGTTACTGGTAATAGATGTGGACATTTCAGCCTGTTCTCTAGCCTTTCCTGGGTTACAAGAGACTGGGTCATAATGAATAGACTATAGTTGAAATAGTTTCCAAAATAATATTTCTTGCTACTCAGTCACTATTTCAGTTTCTCATATCACTTGGTGCACGATCAAGAAAATTCTGGATTAAGAAGTGGATAATTAATTGTAAATATTTGAGTTGAAATATGGAGGAATATATTTGGTAATGCATTATTTGTGTTCTATGATCTTGAGATTTGTTTTTACATTAGGAAACTTAAAATGTCAACCCCTTTCTGCAAAGGCAGACCTCAAAGTTGCAATAGACCAGTGTCATACTTACAATGTGAATGTTAGTACTTGATCAGCATGATTGAGCTGATTACAGACTACATTAACCCCTTCTATACCGGCGATGTCTTTTGATTTTATTCTGGCTCCTACTAATCAATTTTATTCACTTTAGGAAGGATCTTTAGCAATAATAAGGCTTCGAACTATCTCAATCAACCCTTTTAACTACCACAGATCCTTTCTAAGCTGCATGAAATTGTCTTAATATAGCTAGAATATAATTAGAAAGACGTCATCAGTAAAGAAGGGGTTAAAAACCACAACCATACTCCCCATGCACCCCTACACACTATCCACAAGTGGACAGTTGGGCTTGCAACCCTCTACCGAAACAAGTTAGGTAGTAGAGTGAAAATTACAGTACAGGTATATTGAAAAGACTTAAGGTATGCTTAATGAACTTGAAAGCAAGGGATGATTTTGTTCAGTCTGCTGACAGTACAGTATTATCATTGTTTTCTTATGTGTGGAATATTTAACTGCTCGACAGATAAAGCTATTTATTTATTCAGTTTCTGAAAATTAAAAATGGTGTTGAACAGCATTAATATCTTGAACATGTGACATTACTGACTTGAAAACAATATCTATTACATTTAAAGTTTAATGCAATCACAATATTGTTGCTATTGTAAGGTGAACACTATGTAGCTAAAGGTGGACTTTACATTAGCGATTTTCCCCCAGCTTCTTATCTGCATCTTTATCCTGGCAACATTCCGAGACTATTTTGCATTGGTATCAGCAACTAGATTGAAGGTAGAATAATACAAATTATAGAGTTCTTATCATAGTATTATTCAGATCAGAATTGCGTATTAAAGTTGCTAGTAAAAGAACTTGCGTATATCTGCCATTAGCTGCATATGTAGACTATTTAATAGTTTTAACAATTTTATAAAGAAAATAAGTTTATTACTGATTTCAACATCTTAATGCTTGCTTATATTTTACTTTGTAATATGATTTTCATGTGCCGACTGGTGATTCCAAATATTAAAATTATAAGTACAGTACATAATGCATTGCATACTTTTTAATAAAAGTTAAAACATATACTGTACATTGTATTATTTGCAACTCGCTGAATATTGTGCTACCTTTGAATACGGAAAAACCACAAATTTGATAGTGTAGAGAGAATAGATGGAGATAGTTTCCCAATTGACAGTTTCAGAATATTATAGGTGTGATCCCCTAAGGGATGACAGAAAACTAATATTTTAAATGACCTCTGAATCAATGATGAATGACGTACTGCCAATAATCATATTTGGCACCCTGCCGTCCAGACAAGCCCTTTATAGGGACCACTTGTCCACCAAGATTCTAAATACAGTAGCCTACAGTACTATACATCATAGGAGGCATGATTAATTACCTATGGAATTTCAATTGAATCAGGAGCCACTATGAAACTTATATACAGTATACAGTACAGTAAATAGAAAATGAGGACCATTTCAAGCTTCTGTTTTATGCTTACTATCCCTTGCATGGTTGGCCTCGTTGCCAGATTCCCTGGAATATTTCGCCCTTCTGATACCTCAAGACTTGATACAGAGGGAGGATCAATTTCGTAATTGATTCCGGGGTCAATATTAAATTATAATGTAAAACTTGCAAAATAAACAAACCAAAACGTATACGAACACAGTAAAAAGACAAAACAACGAATCAAAATCGCTATGTGGAAACAACGCTTAAGTAAAATAATGATTTATTAATAAAAGAACACAATCCACCACATAGGGTGTAAATATTAGGTTTTCTCTCATCCCTTCGAGGATCAAACCTATAATTTAAGGGGACCGGCCACTTTTTAATAGGGGGTGACACTGAACTTGGTCCGATTTAATCTATTTTTTATTAACTTCACCACAACACCAAACACCTCCAATGAAATTAATGAAAGCACATGTGCGATCCACCAGGATTCGAACCCGGGTCATCACACACAGATTTTTGACATCTTAACCATTACACCACCAAGACGGTTAATGAGATTTCGCGCACATATAGAGGATGATGTAACTAGGATTTCTGTTATTTTGTTTTTTTTATTCTAGGTTAATTAGCTCCTGAATTAGGGTGGAAATTAGCTCTAAAATTAAACAAAAATTTTGAAGTCAAATAGTTCGAGACCCAAGCACTGTATAATGTTTTCAGAGGGATCAGACAACTCAGGACAGGTGGTTTTACAACTATTGTTTTTATTTTTTTATCTAATTGCGGAATTAGGTGACTCGGAAATTAGGTAATGATTTTGTACTCGGTGGTTAGCTACCTATGCCAAGGGGCTGTGTCTCAAATGCAACAAAAGGAGACAATAGCTTTATAGAGCATTTCAATGGTATATAAAACATTCCTAGAGGCCCAATAATACATTTATTATTAGATCCCAAAGTGCGACAAAACAGGTGTTGAGAAAAACATGTGAATGTCTAAGGAAATTGGGTGAAAATTTTTAACTTTTTGGTTTACAATATTTTACGCAAGAATATGGCAGAGTAGAAGATACAGCTTTTGGGAGGTTGTAGAGTATTTTACGCTCTTTCCATTTATATATGTACGATCCTCGTAAGACCAGTAGTTACTGAGCCTGTCAATTTCAAAGTTCACTATACAGTATAACGTTTTTAGAAATACCGGAAAAGTTTGGAAAACATAACAAAAAAAAAATCCAATGGGTTTTCACTAATAACATTTCACTGGCTTATGAAGGGATGTTGAGAAAACACATTTTAATACTTTATGGTATTTTCAGGATTTCGAGCTTTTTAAGCCTAAAAACCGGCCGGTCCCCTTAACAGTGACCCCTCCATCAATGACGTACTGCCGCACTCTTAAGTCTAGAGGCGGGACATTCCTATATCAATTAACCCATTCAATCAAGGAAAAACAACAAAGTTTCTCTTAATATTTATATTCTTGATTGGTAGAAAAATAAGAACAATAGTAGCTCATGCCAATCCTTACCATGTTTACCTGTTGATCTTGGATGGCCATGTTGAGCAAATGTCAACTTTTAGATGGCTTTTATAAGTACCTGTGACTCATTTCAAGCCATTTATCACATGACTAGTGCAATGTCTGCACCTGTAAGTATGTTTATGGGGCGTGACAAAAAGCATGTCCATGAATATGGACGTAAGAGACGACTAAAATGGGTTGGCTAGGGAAGGCATCGGACTGTTAAAAATGCGTCCCTTTTGCATCATTGTAGCTCCAGGCCACCAATCCTTCAGAACTGTCATCGGGCACACACTGGTTGAGTCATGCTATCATAGATCTAAAGTGTTTCCTTGAATTTATTTCAATAATCTAATTTATTAATTTAACTCTCAACACCAAACACCTTCCAATGAAATTAATGAAAGCATGTGATCCACCGGGATTCGAACCTGGGTTACCACTCACAGACCTTGAACATGCTAACCATTACACCATAAATACAGTAAAAGTCTAGCACCAAGCCTGAAGAGTATTATATGGCATTAAGTACAGTTAAAGTAAATTATGCAGTGAGACTGAAAAGAAATAACAGGGACTAAACATGAAGTAGACTGATATGGGAGACTGGTTGATTAATTTTTACATAGATGAATGCCTTAAAAAAATAAAAACCACTTTTGGGGCAAGAAAAATCCCTATAAAAAACACTTAGTTTATTCATATAAAATATAAATCAGGCAGATCTGTCAATACTGTACTATGATATATATTTACATTTTGTTCCTATTATAATTACCAACAGTGGTATAATTTATATGTAGGCTACTTGTAATTTCTCAATACTCATCAGTAAAGTAATGAATTTTGTAAAGAAATTGGCCAGAGAGTTTGTGGTTTGTTAACCTCTGAAGTGCGCATGGGGGTAATTGGAAACGTCCCCCTGTGCTGACGTATTTGAGGTGTTTCTGAAACAACAATAAAACGAGTGAAAACAGCGCGAGTTGTATAATGTATGGGTGAGGCAATCTGCTTTCCCGCCAATTAAGGCCACTGAGACACAGTCGATCGATACTCTCTCTCTCTCTCTTGCACTCGCTTGCTATCAGTGATGACCACACCCTCCAATCGGATTTCTAATGTTAGCACGAAAATATACCTCAGAATAAGGGAATAACAGGGAAAAATAACTGAAGGAGAGGAGGAAAGTGGGGAAGGAGGGGAGGTAGAGGACTGAGATTTTGCATGGCCCAGGGGCCAAAAAAAAAAAAAAAATTTTTTTTTTTTTTCGATGTCAAAAGTTGATTTTTGTTTTCTCTGACTCTTAAGAGTCTCCCCGCAGTGCGCCGGGGGAACTCTTAAGAGTCTCCCCGCAGCTCCCGGGTTAAAGAACATGTACTTAACCCTTTCGCGCACTGCAAGATGCGATCGCGTCCTTACAGGATAATTTAAACCTTTGTGACCATCAGGGATATTTAGAAACCTTTAGTATAATTACTTCAACCTCTGCAGTTGTCTTTGAGCAAGTTGTGGGCAGAAAACCTATTTTGGAGAAGTAATTATGAGATTAAGAATATTCTTTTCCGAATATTAAACGGCAACCCCCATACCTGAAAGGGTCAATGCTACTCAAGATTCTCAGTTAAAGGCTAGTTTAGTATTTCCAGGTACAATTAATCTTGGAATTAGCCTTCAAAAATTAGACAGAATAAATTAACATATTGCATATCTCGGAGTACTAAATGAGCTTGGCAACAAAAATAAAATGGCCATATACAATACATCATACTGATCAAGAATATATTTTCTACATTCTGGCAACTCCAGGCAGGCTCTCAATGCACTTTTGTCCTTTAGTGATGGGCCAGTCAAAATCAGTGCCATCCACAATGGCTAAAAATTAGTATTTTTTTTGTTTTATTTTTTTTTATTAGTTTAACCAGACCACTGAGCTCTACAAAAGAACTCTCATAGGGCTGGCCCGAAGGATTCGATCAAGATATATAACTAAACGAGTCAAGATAGATCGGGAAGGGCAGTAGGGGAACAAATCGAGGAAGGTGAAGACACGCAGACATTTCTCGCCATTTCACCAGTTCAGCCGGACCACATGAGCTCCACATCAGAGCTCTCATAGGGCAGGGCCGAAGGATGAGGCAAGAACTGCTACACCGCAACACCAACCAAGAAGTGATCAGGGCGAAGAATGAAAGATCAGGTCGAAGGTAGAAAAAATCACATCGAGAAGCAAAAAATGCATTACCGAAGAGAATCGAGTCAGTCCGGCCACATCAGCAACCGAAGAGACAAATCAGGCAGGAGTCTGCTACCTAGCCAGGCCAGGGAGACATGAGATATAGGCTGCCCGAGGACAGCCAAATGGGACAGAATAAGAATAGAAGGGGAAAATCATAGAATGAGGAATGAAAAACTACTCAAAATTAGTCAAGCTGAGGACGAAAGCTCGAGGGGAGATAGTAAGGGTAAGTACCACAACCATCCCCGATCAAGCTCCAGTCGCCGGCCCCGAAGCCCCCCAACCGCGTCAAGGAGAGTAGTATCAGGGGGGAAAAATTAGTATTATAATAGTAAATAATATTTTGACATTTAACATGTAGTTTCTTTATTCATGCAGAGTTTAGTAAAATTTGCCAGAACGTCCCGGACTTCCCAAACTTGACTACTTCCTTTAACGTGACGATGGTGCGTTGTTGTGTGTGCGATTGGTTTGCTTGGGAAGCAGATTGGCTTGCTCATGTGGTGGTGTGCACCCTATGTGGTGGATTGTGTTCTTTTATTTAATAATTTTAATTTTAGTAAGCGTTGTTTCCACATAGTGATTTTGATAATTTAATTTGACTTTATATTGTCCTTGTCCCAATTTTGGTTTGTTTAGTTTGCAAGTTTTACAATTTAATCTAAAGTACATCACATGGTTTGCATGTCTGTGATGTAATTTGAATTGTTGACCTTTGTCAATGAGTATTATTATGAATAAGTAGCCATGACCTTAATTAGAGACCACCAAGATCACCTGGTGTGGCCAGCTTCTTGGGAGTCTGCAGAATTTTCAGAGCATTTGACGAGGCGATCAACCAGATGAATCCAATTTTGTTATGAACCAAGCCCAAATTCAATCACATTCCACTACTTGGGGGGACACAAAGGCCTGTCATTGACATATCACCCACGCTGTCTGGACACTGGTTTCCCGCATGTAGTCACTATTATCAAAATGCCTAGTTTCTGTGGTGTTTCAGGCTGTTCCGGTAACTATGCTTGAAACTATGCTTGATGCTTACCACATGTATCCATCCATGCTATATGGATGTTCATACACAGAGACCACCGTCTTGCAGTAGATCCAGGAAGGTGGGCTAAAATGTTAACACGCTGCCCTTCACCCGCTACCAGCGTAAGACATTTTATATATTGTATATAGCCTACTTAGAAGGGATCGGACGCAAGTTGGACTAGCTAATAGTCCATCGGGCGCCTAGCCCAGGGAGACAATTAATATGAAGGGTGCGCCTGGAAGTGTGATGGGCGGGCTTGTGGCTTCAGCTCCGCTACATGTCTGCCTGCCGAAATCGGAACCTCTCCTTGTGGTCGGGGGCCGAGGGAGTGCTGGAGGGACCTTGGTAACCATGGTCTCTGGGTCTTCTCCTGGATGACCTAGATATGTGTGAATTTGTATTTTGTCTTCGTGTGTTTATTGTCCCTATTCTTGCTCTGTCTTGAGCCGCCCCCCCCCCCCCCAAAAAAAAAAAGGAAAAGTGGGGATTGGACCTGAGTAAATATAGATAGACTTAGTTCTTTGGCTTTATCATATATATATTGTTGCTTATAGTCATCGGTAGTTTGAATAGCAGTAACAGTCGCGTAGATATGCCATGGTCTAAAATAGAGGTTTGGGGGTAAAAGTGGTTCCAGCATGTTTGTATACCCCACGCAGGTGTAACAAAGAAGTAAGCGCAAGGACTCTATTCTTTAGTTACCTGCAAGCAGACAATTTTAGTCAGTATAGGAAGGTATCAAAGAGTTGAAGAATAACTCAAAGAAACTAACTGAAAGATTTTGCATAAATTGATTAAAATCATTAGAAGGTAGATACATTATAGCACAAATTAGCATCATCTGACCGTAAAAGTCAAGTAAATAGGCATTAATTATAGTTTCCATCGGATTGAGGCAAATAAATTGTTACATAAATTTAATCTTTTTAGGGTCAATTATTGTGACTATTCTAAAATTTGACACCAATAATTTTTATCAAACATTTTTAACTTGAAGTTTCTTGTATAACCTCTGCTTACTTTTTGTCTGTTTGTATTTATTGTTTTTCTTTTTCTATTATTATTATTGACAATTTTTTTTAATTAATTTTTCTTGTTAAAAGAGTACTGTACTCTGTTTTATTTTGCAATTATTTGTCTTTATATTATATCTATTCATTGTCGATAGTATCAAATGCTTTTGTGATTTCCTTTAGTTTATTTGTACGATAAATGTAGGTTATTTGTAGGGTAGTTATTGATAGGGGTCACTTGAGGCTTGCTATGCTTACAGGTACCTACCCGATAGCACTATCGGTAGTGAGTGCTGTATGTTTTTTTGTAATATTATAGATATCTTATTAATATTTGTATTTTGTACTATTGTTAATGTCTTGTCAAATCGCAAATATGATTTTAATGGAACATTTTAACACTAATTGTAGTTTCTTTATTCATGCAGAGTTTAGTCAAATTTGCCAGAACGTCCCGGACTTCCCAAATGGACTAATTCCTTGAACGTGACGATAGTGCGTCGTTATGTGTGCAATTAGTTTGCTTGGGAAACAGATTAACTTACTCATGTAGTAATGTACACCCTATGTGGTGGATTGAGTTCTTTTATTTCATATATTTTATTTTAGTAAGCGGTTTCCACATAGCGATTTTGATAAGTTGTTTTGACTTTATATTGTCTTTGTCCCAGTTTTGGTTTGTTTGGTTTGCAAGTTTTACATTTTAATTTGTGGTCTGGCCCAAAAACTATATCCTATCCTATCTTGCAGCTTGGCACCACACATCCATCTCACCATTCTCATCTTATTATGTTCCATTCTGTTGATATCATCCGCTATGACAGACCACGTTTCATTGCTCTTTTAACACATGAAGCGTACACCTTTCAATTATTCAAGGGGAGAGGGAGTCTTCTCATGGTAAGTAGTGGCACCAGTTCTCTTGAACTTTCCCCAGCCGCATCTTATTCTGGCTATAGTCGCAGCCTCAGCCTTACCACCAGCATAGATGGCATCTACCAAGTAGTAAAATTTGTCACCATCTCCAGTTCCCCATTGTCAAAGTTAACGCTCTCGAGCCGGTCATTGAACACAAGCTCACCTTTGTATACTATGCATACTAATGTCTCAACTTCGTATTTCTTCCATGGTAGAGGTTCCATTATTTTAGTGCAGCACTTTTTCCCGGCAGTGGAGACGCTACACTGTATTGAGTTCACGCCCACCCCCTTTCTGCATACTGCGCATGGGTATACACCAATTTTCCACCTTTCCAAGCTCTAACCTACTGTGTAAAACCTTGGTTTTATTCATATTAACACATAAACCTTTACTTGCCATGCCCTTTCTCCATCTTCTGAATTTGGCCTCGGCATCCCACACACTATCTGAGGATTTTGAAAAATACAAGTACAGTATATAATTAATTCATTACACTCTGTAGTTCATTCACTAAAATTAGGCCAGAAATCTTGACCACTATCTCTTGTAACTAAAAGAGGGCTGGGGCAAATGGGCTTCTAATTTTTACTTACATTTACCGGTGAACTCATTCCTAATGGTAGTAAGAGAGTTGCAATTTCTGGCCTAATAATAATACACTCTATATTTGAACCAAACAATTTTTAACATATAAACAATCTAATTAATTAATTTTTAACAGACTTTACTATTCATAAAACATAAATAATGATAACATTCTCATGTAGTATAACCCACCTATAACCCACCCATATGATTATGTACATTTTAAAATAATTTTGATAATCCTTTGGTATTTTGCATTGCTCAATGAATTCTAAATTTAAGTTGAAAATAATGGAATGTAAAATAGTTGACTTCATTGAAAATATACGGTATATATTTTGGAAGCACATTTTAAAGGAAGACAATTTATGTATATAATCAGACACATATACTGTATATAGGACATATATACACATTTTAAAAATACTGTTAAGTGAGATTTAAGAATGCAGGCTAAATACTATGAAGGCATTATAAGGAACTCGCAAAATACTCTTATATACAGTACCGGTAACATGACGTAATTTCGGACGGGGAGGTAACTTCGGACACTCTAGAAAACATATACAATGAACCACAGTTATGGAATAAATACATGATGTTATGGAAAAACAAGTATGTCTGCAGTGTTCTTCCATAATGCAGTCATTTTTCCATAACTGTAGCTTACATACTGTTATCCAGAAGAGTCCGAAGTATAGCTCCCGTCCGAAGCTAGGTAATTTCACGGTACATATCACAGTAAAACCAACAGATACACTGTTAAGAAAAAATATTCATGAAAGTATAACTTCATTAGTCTTGAGATAATTTTGATTTTTGTGCATCTCCTTGGTCTACTTTTCATTTAGTAGGCCACAATGAAATGATAAAATCAAAGCATCGCTACCCAGTCAAAAGCAAAATTCATAACACCATAGTAGAGTGGGATTAACAGTGGATTTCTTGAACAATGATTAAAGAGTGAGCTTTGATGTACAGTAGGGTCCCGCATGAAACGAGTCTCGATTAAAACGAGCAACCTAAAATATAAATATTTAATTTTCGATAAGAACGAATGTGATCACATAAAACGAGTCCGCCGCCAAAGTGGGGCAAATCAGAGGAGTTTTCATATAGAGCGCCGAAATATCGTACGCTCCTGACGGAAATTTACGCTTACAGTGAACATTGACGATATTGGGCCACCAAAATGCTGTGTTCACATAGAACGAAATCGCATAGAACGGCCTCGTTTATCGAGCAATTTCTCGTTTTATGCGGGACCCTACTGTATATACTCAGGCAAATACCCCATAGCTGAGAGCGGCAGACTCGAGACAGAGCCCGAACAGAAACATTGTTTAAAGTTTCAATTCTTAGGGTCCGGAACCACTTTCGCATTTCTTCGTCTCGTCTAGTAGGTAAATTTTACCAGGGGAGGGGGAGTCCTAGCCTCCCACCCCCAAAGTACGAAAAGAAGTACGAAAAGTAGTACAGTACAGAAACAACTAAGGTTGGGTAGAGGATTTTGATTTTTGTTTTTCACAAAACAAAAACTATAGTCTGGAATTTTTCTTGGCAGTTTGTGTGTCTGTGGGCAATTTGCTCACACGGGATACACAGCTTCTTTTTCTTTCTTGTGTAGCGTACTTGAAGGTTTTTTCCCTTTCCTTACACAGCTAGCACAAAAAAACTATAATTTCTACCTTACCGGTCCTAAGGGTCCCGATTATGGTTGTAAGTTTACTTGTACTTAACATCTCTGCTGCGTAGGTGGGGTATTGGCCACCCCTCCCTGTGCGGAGGTATTTAGACTGTTTCCTAAACTCAAATCGTCATCGTACCATAAATATAATTAATACTTATCCATATGCGCCTATTTTAAGTTGATTATAAAGGTATTAACCTGTTACAACAATAAAACAAGTGGAAACAGCGTTTGGATGGTCAAAATCGGCGATAGAAGCCGGGAGTTACATAACTTATAGCTGAGGCAGCCTGCCCGCCAGCCAGCCATCACGACGGCTGGAGAGACACTGTTGCGTGGTAGTCTCTCTCGCTCTTTCCCACGCTTGGTAACACAGATGACCACGCCCTGCTAGCAACTCGCTAATGTTAGCTCGAAAATATACCTAAGAATAAGGGAATAACAGGGAGAATAGGTGATAATTGAAGGGGGGGGGGGGGGAAGAAGGGTGGAAGGAGGGGGTGTGGAGGGGTGATATTTGGCATGGCCAAGGGGCAATTAAAAAAAAAAAAAAAAAAAAAAAAAAACGGGGCTGATTTAAAGTTTTTTTTTTTTAGGCCCTGGATTATATGAGGAGTTCCGCAGCGCACCGGTAAAACTCTTATGATGAGATCCGCACTTGCTGGGTTAATAAATGTAGTGGTATACATAAAATTGAAAAAGAATAGAATAAGTCACTCCTAGCATCAGGCAAAATATCATAAGAGAAAGAGCAAAATCAAGAAATGGCACTTAAGTGAAATTAGTGAAAAAGAAGAAAGTGAAAGTAAATTAGGTTGTTATTGTTGGTGGTGTTTATTTTTTACTAGCCCACTGGGTCTAAGTAAATTAAGTATCAGAATATGTAGGTAGGCAAGAAAAGATAAGACGTTCTTCAAGGAAGAAGCGGTTTAATGATAGCCAGAATAATGGGAAGAAAGGTATCATAGTATATATAGCCTATTGAAGGGGTTAAGCTGTACTGAATACTCAGATAGTAGCTAAAAAAAAAAATAGAAATGTCATTATCTGCTTGGAGGTATGAAACAAAAAAGCTAACATGCGTATACTTCAGTAGAGTACAGTACTCTCATCTCTATCAATAATTGAGCACCCAAATAAAGTGTCATAAATCTAATTGATAATGTTGAATTTAAAAAATCTATTTGTTTAGTTAAATATAATATCATGAATCTGTTTGTGTATAAGTTAACTCATGCAAATATATACATAATAGTACTATAGGGTTGTGGGGGTGAAATCTGCATCACAGGAGCACTCATAAAGTGGAATTTTGTCAAGAATATAATGCATCGTGTAGCGGACACCAAGTATCTTATTCGCTAAAACTGTTCAAGTGATACCACCTGGAGGAGTCAAAAAATAACTTTTTGTTTTACTTTCCAACATTTTTTGAGGGGCATTTTTGGTTTGATAGCTTATGGAAGGTTTTTCAATTAAGGAAAAGACAACCAACCTTCAACATAGTTACCAACACCAATGTAAAAAAACAAATCACATGGTTGATGCCAAAATAAAGCAGGTACACAAACACTGTCGGAAAGTCAGTTGCGTGACACCACCACCACCTTATACTATAGCTACGGGTCAGTCTGGTTGTTTGGGCACTGCATTGACATACTCTGCTAACACATCCCCCAACTCACACGCTGCCTCCACCACACCACCACTGTTGCCGCCACCACCACTTCTCACTGCACCCTCACCTGTACAGAAAGTATTAGTAGTAGTAATAATAATAATAATAATAATAATAATAATAATAATAATAATAATAATAATAATAATAATATAAAAGGTCTTTTGTTTTTCGAAAGCGCCAGTTCTTCCAGAGGAATTCAATAGCATTTTTTTTTTTTGGAATGCATTACACCACATATAAGAGAAATGTGGCATTGTTCATATATACTGTATAATATAAGATATAATCATGGAAATGGCAGCAGCTAAAGCCTGTAATAATTTGTCACCTTGCCACTTACAAAATCATAACATCACCGGCTACAGATGGCTAACTTGACTAATTCCTTGAATGTGACGATAGTGCATTGTTTGCTTGGGAAACAGATTAACTTGCTCATGTAGTAATGTACACCCTATGTGGTGGATTGTGTTCTTTTATTTCATAACACATCTTTTTATTTTAGTAAGAGTTATTTCCACATAAGTTCATTAAGACAAGAGACTGAAACTGCACGTATGTGTGGAACACTCAGTCTTAAAATTTTATGTACAGTATGTATGTATGTAGTTATTTCCACATAGCGATTTTGATAAGTTATTTTGCCTTTGTCCAAATTTTAGTTTGTTTAGTTTGCAAGTTTTACATTGTAATAGAGGAATGCCAACCTAACAAGGTCATATGAGGTTTTGATCTACAGTAAACCCTCGTTATCTCTTGACTAATTGGGGGATGGCCACTTCCGAAATGTCCGATTTTCCGAGATGTCCGAATTCCGGCTTGTGTCCGACTACAAAGAGGGAAAATGTCCGAATAGGAAGGGGGAGTCCGCGCCAAGATAGAAAACGGAGATCACCCTACCACTGCTACACTTTATATTACATCACTGCATGTGAAACTCGTCACATTAATGAAAAATACGAACATTATTATGTTTTCAGAGACAGTACAGTACTGTACATATTAATTAATATTAACACAATAGTTAAAAGGCACAGGCTTGAATTTGTCCTAAAACCACTTAAAACGGAGAGAAAACATTGTAAACCCGACACAAATCCCGTCCAACTCGGAAATTTGCCGAGATCTACAGGGACAGGTCCGACATGAGATGGCATTCCAAGAAGTACAGGTTTCCGAGTAAAAAGAGTCAGAGATGGCGGGGGTTTACTGTATTGCGCAAAGAAATGGCTTCCGTGAAATGTACCTAACAAGGTCAGATGAGGTTTTGATCCATTGTGCAAAGAAATGGCTTCCGTGAGATGAAATTGTTTACTGGTCACGCCAATGCGAACGGCATTAGGCAGCACGTAATAACTATAGTTAACTTACTCTGACTGTTCCTTTTACTTATATATTTTCTAGATCTCAAGTGACGGCGACTCTTCCGTGGATTGACCTCCCAATCTACCAAGATTGGAAGCCAAAGCGTCACATTTTTCCTTTGCCCCTCAACTTTCTCTTCATAATTGCTGAGGGGCACAGGGCCCTGGGTGGGTCTTTGGTTTCCCGGGCGTTTCCGCACCCTCCTCAGCTCCCCGCCATGGAGTGGCTTCGGTCACCCAGGCTTTATTGTGGTCGGCAGGGAGGGTTCTGTTGGGGAGCTCGGTTATGGCCTTGGCCTTGCTCGGGGCCTTGGGGCTGTTCGGCCAGGCAGCTTGGGGAACAACAACAACTATAGTTAGTCACCACATCCTCCAGGGCGAATCACTTGACATAGCGACGTCTGGTTTTCACCATTCTCCAGAGAAAGATTAGAGCTTGAGTTAGCAATGTAGTGGATGTCTGTAACCCTTTCCAATTCAGAGAATGATCGTGGCAAAATTTCCCAGTCGGGCAGGGTAATTTCGCTGTGAGGTATGTATGTTTAACCCTCGTACCACGGCGGGCTTTAAACTTTCGCGCTCCTCGTATCCAGCATACTCTACTAGACGAGACAGAGTAAAGGGCAAGGGCAAGGGAACGCGAAAGTTGTCCCGAATCCTAAGAATTGGAACCTTAAATGTTGTTTCTGTTCGGGCTCTGTTTGGAGTCGGCCATCCCCATCTATGGGGTATGAGCCTAAGTATATACTGTACAGTACATGGATTATATTGATTATTGATATACAGTATTTCACCATTGTAACCATTCTTAAGTCACTGTCCACTGTTTTCATGCATCGATTTGGATTACAGAAAATCATCAAGCCATTACTTTTGTCCCTGTGGCAAGCACGAGGCAGATAACTAATTGACTGTGTGCGTGCATTGTTATGTGTTACAGAATGCACGCCATGACAACAAAACTTTCTCTAGCATAGTTTTAGTGGTTTTATCTATCTATCTATATACTTATGCCCAAGCCTCAATTTTCCGTTTTTTTTCTTTTTTTGGGGGGGGGGTCGACTCAAGACAGAGCCAGAATAGGGATAACACAACAGAAAACAATGAACACACAAAAATAAAATACAAATTCACACACATCTAGGTCATCCAGGAGAAGACTCAGAGACCAGGGTCACCAGCACTCCCCCGGCCCCCGACCACCCGGAGAGGTTCCGATCTCGGCAGGCAGACATGCAGCAGAGCTGAAACCACAAGCCCGCCCATCACACTTCCACACGCACCCTTCATATAAACCGTCTCCCCGGGCCAGGCGCCTGATGGACTATTATCTAGTCCAACTTTCGCCCAAGCCCTTCCTCCAAATGACCACTTGTTCACTCATCTATTCACAAGCATTCTCCATTCATTCCTGTTTATTACCACTTCCCTTGCCGGATCTATAGTCATTCCTCTATGGTTTTATAGCCGTGTAATAAGTCCAGGAACCCAGGCTGCCATCCGAGCTGCGCAGTGAAAACTCAATCGGTCTTCCGTGGGTTAAAAAAAATCTATGGCGAGGCCCAAATATTTTTTTTTTTTTACAAAAACGATCGTTAGTATCTCTAGCAGTAGACTTGAATGTACAGATAAAGCAGAACAAAATGTACCGGTAATATTCCATTATGTATTTTTTGTTCTTTTAGCAAAAACAGCCGTTTGCGGCGAAATTAGCCTACTCCAACTTATCTTATAAAATAGTTTTCAAACAATAACTTACTCTCTGTTTCTGTTAGAGGAAACATCTGATCCAACTGCTTCAAGATATTCTCCAGCTCTTCCTTCACATCCGCAGCTGTTGAACTCTGGGATTTATTATGGTGCCCGTCCTTGGATAAATTCTCTGTGGACGCCGCTGAGGAGCCCACAGATGTCAGGTCGCTAAAGTTGACTTCTGTAAAGCTGGGTAGTCTTGAACCTTGGCCAGATAATTTGGGGAAGTTTGTGTCTGAAAAAATTTGTATTATAAGTATCAGTTTCAGAAAAAATAGGGGACTTGATTATTTATATATAAAATAACAGGTTGTCTACCTGATAGTACTGTACTATCTTTTGTGAGGATGTATTTTGTACTAATGTTCATATCTTGTCATATTGCACATTTGTTTGTATATTTGTTTTTATTAATTTTTTTTAATGTGCAGTTGTATGCATAAATTATAATGTTATAGTTTAACCCGTGGAGCCCGGGCTAGTTTTGTATTGTTTGTTCACCAGAACCCGGCCGGTTTTCAAAAAATGGTTTTATTCCAGAAACAATAGCGAATGGGTTAGGAATGAAGGAAAAACCACGAAAAACCGCTCAAAAAGCTTAAAAGAATGGTCCTAAAACGTATTTTACAAGAGTACGTGGACTTTGAGAGTTTTCAACCATCGGCACGGTTGCGTGGGATACGTACACAGTTCCCATACAAATCTGAGCCCTCTCGAGTGGCTACACCTGAGGTTACGGTAGGAGCAATTAGGGTGACTCGTCAGACGCGTCGCTGCGGCTGTGTGTTACATACATCGCCGACGCGCCAGACGCGTCGCTGGGGCTGGACGGGTTAACTAGTTTGCATAACCATGCACTATGCTTCCCAAGCCTGGTCACCCTGCACCTCAGCCACAAACATGAAGAAACTACAAACCACTCAGAATACAGCCCTCAAAATCATAACAGGCTGCACACAAACCACAAACATAAATCACATAGCAGGCCCGAAAGACCCGTTTGGACAAGTCTTACTCTTCAGCCCACGACCCACTTCACACATGCCACTCCCAAACAGATCACAAACCCCCACCTCGAGAAAATAAATCAAACGCCTTTATTCTTACTATGTGTGAAGGAGACAAAAGGCAGGTTGCCTGTAACGAATGTCTCCCACAAGGCCAAAAGAGTGACACGAGCCAAATTCAAGGGACATTGGGGACAAAATGCCTGGACACACAAAGTTTAAAGTAGTTTGTCATAGGATAAAGGAAAGATTGATTGAGAGAGAGTTCCAGAGTTTACTTGTTGAGTAGAAGAAAGTCTGATAAAATCCAATTCTTGGGTTGGAAAGATGGACAGAAAGGCGAGTGCCTCACATTCGCTGCAAAGGAGAGGGTTTGCACTGAGAGCTCTGAAGAATACAGATTGTTGTAATAGCGATAGAAGAGTGAAAGAGATGCAACATTGCGGCGTTTAGAAAGAGTGTAGGGAACTAGTAATAATAATAATAATCATCTTCTGGTTACTTATATAGCGCCCGTATCTCCTCCTTCGAGGATTCACAAGCGCTTGGCTTTCTTTAGTTTACCAGAGACCATTACCCATCCCCCTTGCTCATGGGGAGATGGTAACCGCCGGCTGTATCCCAGAAAAACATTTCAATCTGAGCGGGGATTGAACGCGAGACCTTCAAGGTGGGAATCAGGCACGCTATCAACTGAGCCAGCCGGACGGCTGAGGAAGTAAGTAAGTAAGAAGTGAGGAAGAAGTAGTAAGAGGAAGTGAGTTGATGAGGCGAAATGCTTTTGACTACTCTTTCGAGAAGTGCGGTATGGGTGGAACCTCTCACACATGCAAACAATACTCAATACAGGGGCGCACTGTGCCCCGATACAGAGGAAGAAGCGGTGCGGGGGTGAAAAACCCACGGATTCAGTAGTCAACCTATCCACCATCTGGATAGCTGGTATTTTTGTAGTGTCTTCCATGAGGAAGTTTTGAACCCACAAGACTTCTGTGGAATTGGCTCCCCAGCCGGGTTGTCAAATCATAGTCATACTAAAAGCCTAAAAGGAAGAATGGCATAATCACATTGAGAGGGTTAGAGACTTCGATAGACAACCTACCAACATGGCTGGGTGGAGGATGTGGCTCAGATGTGTTCTTCTGGTGGCAGGGTGTGAACGGTAGTCTCGCTCCGTCCACACAGGTCAACTTGTACGGGGTGCCACTCGGATTTTCAACCTGTTACATCAAGACAAAATTAGGATCAGAATAATGGTTGGCTTAATTTGTTTGTGGCTGACCCTTCAAATATTACACAGCATTCATCAGATCTAAATATATGATTAGTAACAATAACTGAATTCTCCAAAACCACATAAACATAACTATTAATACACTTCTAATTCTAGCGTATCAGAGATAACTGTAACTTCCCTGAGACTACCTATTGGCTATGGTGGATTGTTTCTTAAGAGTGCATGGTTCTCTAAAAAGGTTCCCTAGGGGCAAGAAAGCATGTAGCCTAAAGTTACCCACATGAATTGGTATACACTTTGGGATTTTATGTATGGAAGGAAACTTAGTATGATTGAATCAATACTGTATTTTATCATGCAGTTGTTATATAAATAATACTATCAATAAATGGTTATTATAGCAAATTGTTCTTCCAAATTATCATGCCATATTTCCTTTAGAGATATATACATACGGTACAGTATGTAAGTACTTCACTGACCAGGTGGTTTTCCTTATTATCGAGCACAGCTGTGTCATCAGGTGAGGGTCGTGAGGTGATGGGTGAGAGGTTAAGCAGTAGGCCGCGCTCCCCCACTATGGGTGTACTCTCTAGTCGGGTCAAACCTCTCACTCGGTCCAAGGCACTACCTCCTACTGCACCGCCTCGACCCTGGCTCCCAACTCTAGTTGTGTCAGATCTTGGCTGGAAGTTCTGTGGAATAATTGTATATAAATACAACCATATCAAGATTCTTATCAGAGCCATAACAACATTTTGCAAAGATTTTGGGACTTTGTAAGCAGCAATTTTACAATGCTAATGGATGAACTTGGTCAGTACAGAACCTGAATAGACAATAAATGTTTGGTCTACATCTGCTGAACCACCCTCTAATAATTCAATAAACCCCTCTAAAAATGACCATGACACTTTTTTTGCTTGATTTTCCTATACTACGTCGATACGACCTAGATGTGTGTGAATTTATTTTTATTTTATTTTGATGCTTATGTTCAAGCTCTGTCTCAAGTTGACCACCCCCAACTATGGGGTACCGGTATGTGTCTGAGTACATACCCACATACATACATATTACATACTATTATAGTTATCTAAGGACTTCACACACTGAATTTAGTGATTAGTTATATTAGCAGGCAAAAGTGCATTGCAAGCAGGGTGGATAAATATTCTCTACTGAATGGCCCCGTGATTGAGTGATGAGATATGAGCAAAGACATCAACCTACCTGGAGGATGACCTTGAGCTTGTTTATCTGAGTCTGAAGCTGCTGAATGTGCTGCTCCACCATTTTTTCTGACACTCCCTCATTGCTGCCTCCTTCTTCTAGTTGTCTGAAATAAATTATCAGTAAAAGTATGCTTACATTAGCAGTAAAGTATCTATACAGTACCTAACAAGATATTTCTATTAACCAAGAACCTTCTAATCTCTTTAAAAAAAAAAAAAAAAAAAAAAAAAAAAAAAAAAAAAAAAATTATATTTTTCAAAAAACAAAACAAAATAATAATAATTAAAGTGTTGCACAAAAGAAGGTCACCATAAAATCCATACAGTACCCATGACCATCTTGAAGGCATATAACGATGAGTGTAACTGGTGTCGGGTGATGAGGGGATGGTGGCTTCATTGACCTGTCCACATCCCATTTCCTTCCCCCTCTCTCTTTTTCATCAGTATAACCACTCTCCTACCTTTCCTCTTTCTTAACATTATCATAAGTAAACCTATCCTTATAGACCATAGAGAAGAGAGGGAGCTAAATTATTGAATTGGAGAAAGGTTGGCAAGAACTTTAGTTTTTTACTGTACCTGTGACCATCCTGAAGGTGCATAATGACAGAATGTATCTGGTGTCGGGGTGATGTGGGGAGGATGGTGGGTTCATTGACTTGTCCATCTCCTCTTCCTCCTTCTCTGACTCCCTCGCCCCCAACACCCTCTCCTTCATCCTCATCCTGGTGTGAGGTATTGAGGATGGTGCGTGAGAATAGCTCCTGTTCGTCGTTATCATCGTCTTCATCCCCACTGCTCTCACTCCAAGATACATTGGCTCCTCCTCCTCCACATGCTTCGGTACTTCTGCAGGATGAACGTTATTATTAATATCTAATGATAATGTACGACAGGTTGGGAGAGAGGTATCTTGACCAGGATTCGAACCCACTCACTCCAGGTATATTTGGGAGTCGGGCACCGTAACCACTCGGCCATGAGCGGATAAAAGGAAAGCAACCTTAGTTCTTATTTGAAGAACCAGGTCATAGTCTCGTAGAGGACTATGCCTTTGAACACGTAGTGAGTTTTTTAGACTTCAACCATGGCTATTTTACACTTCCCCCCCCCCCCGCCAACTCGGCTAAGTGATCTCTTCCATAAACACTTTGCTCACCTCTTCCACTTCCTCCGTTCTCTCCAAGAAAAAACTTACCTAGTCGTCTTTCTACTACTCTTGAACTATTCCCTGAATTCCTCCTCCTGTAACCTTTCCACCCTCTTCAGCACTCCACCTACCTCCTGCACTACTCTAGCTCTCTTCATCCACTTCTTCTGTATCCTAATTTTAGCTACTACCGGTCTCTGGGTCTTCTGGATAACATAAATGTGTGTGAATTTGTATTTTGTATTTGTGTGTTCGTTGTTTTCTATTGTGTTTTGTGTTGTCCCATTTTTTTTTTTTTTTAAAAGACCTCTGTCTACGTATTGTGAAAAACCTGTTATCCTCCTTCTTGCTCTGTCTTGAGTCCCCCCCCCAAAAAAAAATAAATAAATAAATAAATAAAATAAAATATAACAGAAGTAGGAAAAGTGGGGATTGGGCCTGAGTAAATAGATAGATAGATAGAATTCATAATGGTAAGACAAACCCCCCCCCCCCCAATACCCCTATCATCTAATACTGATTTCCTTATTTGTTCATCGATACATACATAGTCAATCAGTGCCTTCCGTTCCACTGTATCTCCCTCCCTCCTTCATTCCACTTTCCATGTGCTCCTGTGTATAATTTTGTGTCAGAAAAAGGTGTTGGCAATCGACAGCCTCCTCCCCAACACATACGTCCACAAGGGCACTGCCATTCCCATCTATCTAAATAACCAAGTATACTGTATATAAATTGTGAAAAAGGTCTAAAAACTGACCTCTCATCAGTAGGATCCTCCGGGCTGGAAGGTATAGCCAGGTACCTCTGTTTACTACCGCTGCCTCCCTTCAGACGGTGTTTCAGGATCTTCATCAGTGCTCTCCGCCACTCCTTACTGTTGGTCTACAAAACATTAGGATTATGAGAAGCCTTTCCCGAGTTCAATAAATTGTTTTAGTATTTATTAATTAAATCAAAATGTAAAACTCCCAAACAAACCAAAACCAGGAACCGCACAATATAGACAAACAAACTTACAAAAATCACTAAGTGGAAACAACCTATTGAAGATTTAGCAAAAAACTATTATGACCTTAACGGCTTTAATGTGTGAGAATGTGCTGATGGATATGAGGGTGTGCATGGAGGAAATGGATACGGGACTAATCTAGAAGGCAATTGTATACTGGAGTCCTGTGTTGCACTCAACATGGTTGTGTGTAACAATAAGTTCGAGAAAAGGTAAAGTCATCTGATTATATACAGTGCAGGGGGCTTCAGGGGATGGATGTAGATTCCGGGCGTACGGTCGTCATGTTTACATAGGGCGATCGCCGCGGATAACTTCGCGTCTATTTTGACGGCGATTTTTTTTCTCTCGGTTATTTGCCCCCTGCTGGCAATATACTGTATATATTGATGACAATATGTCATAGGGGGAGGGGGGGGGAGGGAAAATCCCCCCCTCAACATATTATTGTATCCAATGGCATTCAAAATAGACGGGAATATGATTGCAAAGGTCCGACGCCTCCCCCGCCGTCATGTTTACATTTGTCGATCGCCGTGGTTAAGTTCGCGTCTATTTTGATGGCGATTTTTTTCGGTAATTTTCCCCCTGCTGGCAATATATTATGTGATGATGACAAAATGTCATGGGGGGGGGGGGGGGCAAAGCCCCCTCAACATATTATTGAATCCAAAGGCAGTCAAAATAGACGGGAACATGATGGCAAAGGTCCGACGCCACTACGCGTAGTGTAAACAAGGCTGGCGGTACGCCCGCACTTAATATTCTTGCCGGCTTCAGTAGCCAGATAGATTACTTCTTGGTGAACAGGAAAGACTGGAAGTAGGTTCGGGAAGTAAATATCATCCCAAGCGAAGAATGCATCTCCCAACATAAGCTCCTAGTGTGTGACAAGAGTTTAAGGAGAGATCCTGTGTGCAAGAAGGTATACATGCCCAAAAGGAAAGTATGGTTGTTGAATATATCAGAATACTGTAGGGTAAGACGGGGTAATTTCACCGCGGCGCTAATAATTTGCATTCAAACGCCGATATCTCCGAAACTATTGCATGGATTCGGCTGCAGTTTGGCTTAGGTTGTAGAGCAGTTTTGGTTTAGGTTGTGGAGCAAGTTTGGCTTAGGTTGTAGATCTAGTTTGGCTTAGGTTTTGTTGCAGTTTCGCGGGGCCTGGAGCCGGGGCTAGCGGCGAGTCTGACGGTATGGTCGGGTGTGTGTGGGGGTGTTTGTGGGTGGTTTGTATGTTTGTTTGTATGTTTGCGTGTGACACAGTGTTGGCAGTAGCCGTCAGCTGCTGCCTGCTACTTTGCACCCACACGAGACACGTCCAGACCCGCACTAAATACTTCCACACCCGTAGGCCTAATAAATACGTCCACAACCACACTAGACACGTCCACATCCGCACTACATGTCCACAACTCCACACCTGCACTAGACACGTCCACACCCGCACTAGACACAGTGGCGCCTAGGCCTACACGTGTGACACACCTGCATCTCTGCCCGCCCTGTTCAGTTGTGTGTGTGTGTGCGTGCGACGTTTTTCTATTGGCATGTTAGTTTACTAGCTAGATGATGCGTAAAATAGGTCGCGGCGAAATTACCCCGCCCGGCGGGGCAATTTCTCCGCGAGAGTAACGTTTTTCAAAAAATCGGCAGCATGACCAAAACATTATACAGTATATGTGTTTTTTTTTTTTGGGGGGGGGGGGCATCTATAGCAGAAAGGCTGAATGTATAGATCAAAATTTTAAATTTTAAAATTCCATTTGTGGCATTTTCTATTCGTCAAAATACGTGATTTTCGGCGAAATTACCCCGTCTTACCCTATTGGGATACCATAAAACTGGGACGCTTCAGACTGCGGTCATAACTTCAGACATCGGCGATAATAAGTAAATAGCCATTGTCATTATAATTAATGGAAACACTTTTTATTTTTAGTTTTTTGTGGGGTCCGTTTAGAGAAATGGCAAAGGAAGAGCATGTAAAAGCCCTAGGGAACTGACATGAGTATAATTATGTAAAAAAAAAAAATATTATATACCGGTACATACATGACAAACAAATTTATATTTTTTGCTACCCTACCAAACTTCTATCACCCTGAAGAAATTTGTTTCTATGAATGATGTTGTGACTGATATAATTTTGTAGTAAAATTACCAGACAACATCCACCAAAGGAAATTTGTTACACTCGTATAACGCTCTAGCTAGAACACTATCATTGAACCTATTGTGTTTTCCAAAACAAAAAATGTTTACTTCTGCGGCCTTTGACACAGAGGATCACAAGTTGTTATTGAGTGATCTTTATGATTGTGGTGTGCGTGACTCCGCTCTCTTGCTTCTTGGGTCGTACTTGTCAGGTAGATCCCAGAGTGTGATGGTAAATCAAATGGTCTCGGACTCGACACCCCTGCAGTATGGTGTTCCGCAGGGATCAGTTTTAGGTCCTATCCTATTTATAATTTATATCAGCAGTTTGTCTCTTCTGCTTCGTGCACATAATGTCACCTTTCACTTTTATGCAGATGACACCCAGATTTATGTGAGAATCACAAATATAGTTGATATACGGAATAAGATGGAATTGTTGATGTCTGATATCAAGAAGTGGATGAGAGCGAGAAAACTTAAAACTAAAAGATGGTAAAACTGATATTCTCATCATCCGAGGAAATAGAAAAGCTGATGATATAGTAGGTGCCCTCTCCATCAATGTGGGTGGATCTCAGCTGCGACCGGCCAACTCTGTTCGAAATCTGGGTGTATATGTGAACTCCCGATTAGATTTCAAAGAGCATGTAAACCAGATAGTTAAAAGTTGTTACTTGCACATCAGAAACCTCTATTTGGTGAAGCCGTTTATAACCAGACGTTGGTTCACTCATTGGTCTTCTCTCGTGTTGATTATTGCAATGCCCTGTTGGTGGGTCTTCCAAATTATATTTTAAAGAAAGTTCAGTCTGTTCTTAACAGGGCCGCAAGACTCATTTTTGGTGTTCCACCTAGAACTCCTACTACATCTCTTCACATAGAACTGCACTGGCTGCCAGTAAAATCAAGAATAGAATTTAAGTTGTGTTTAGTGACTTTTAAGGTTCTCAAATTTGGTGAGCCTAGGTACCTTGCGGAGCTGCTCAGGCGCCCACCGGCACACCATGGTGTAGTTGTGCGTCATGACAATGACCCTTTTCGTCTTGATGAACCAAGGGCTTTCCAGCAGTCTTCTTTCTTTGAGAGGTCATTCTCCTACATGGCTCCGAGGTTGTATAACAGGTTGCCGCTGTCCATGAGACAACTGATTTCTGTTGAATGCTCCAAGAGACAACTTAAGACTTTTCTCTTTGAGAGAGGGGTCATGACAGATGGCTATAGAGTTTAGGCTATTTTGCCACTGCTAGTGATTGTTAAATGTGTGTTGTATATAAGCCTTCTTTTGATGCATTGATTTTGTTCTTTTTTCTTTCTCTTTCCGAGCGCTAGTGAATTCTTCGGAAAAATTGGCACTTATGAGAAATAAGTAACATGCTTATGATTATGATTATTATTATTACTTCGGACATGGAACAAACAAATTGTTTGTTATTATTTGCCCAATGAAAATATTTCATAATACTTGTCTATCATTAAAATGGTGGTTAAAAACCAAATAATCATTCTCTGAGTCCAAAAACCCATAAAAATATGATAATATGCTAACCGATTTATGTATTTAGGATAATTCTGGATGTATAATATATATAAATTAGGATAGACATATATATTGTTCAAATATATTTTTATCTGCCGAAAGAAACACCAACACATACGTTATACCAATAAAAATGCTCAAATTCATAAAAATGTATATGCAGTGATAGAGTATACATACCTATATATTTTCACTAGGCCTAGTTAATTTTCGAGTTATTGATTTGACAGCATTGGTTATTTTTGGAAATTGGAAAGGGGTGAAGTCAGAGTGTGAGGTGAAGCTGAACGGTCAGGCTATGGAGATCGTCAACTCTTGTAAGTATCTGGGCAGTGTGTTGAGTAAAGATGGGACTATGGATGAAGAAGTGCGGGAGAGGGTACAACAGGGGAAGAGGGTTGTAGGAACGCTGAAAGCAGTAACAAGAAATAGGGTGGTCAGTATGGAAGTGAAGAAGTCCTTGCAGAAGTGTGGTAATCCCGACACTGACTTACGGAAGCGAAGCATGGACGTTGGTTGAGAGACTCAGACCAAGAGTGAGAGCAGTGGAAATTAACTACTTAAGAAGTGCGTGCGGAGTTACATGGAGGGATAGACAGACTAATGAGGAAGTAAGGTGTGGTGTGGAGGTAGATGTGTTGGAAAGTGTGAAAAGGAATAACTTGAGATGGTTCGGCCATATGGAACGTATGGAAAGTGAGAGAATGACTAAGAGGGTGTACGAGAACGAGGTGGAGGGACAGAGAGGGAGAGGTAGACCGAAAGAGAGGTGGAAGGATGGAGTGAGGAAGTATATGAACGAAGGCGGTGCTGGTTGGGGGGAGGGGCGTCGACTGACTGGGGACAGAGGTGCATAGGGGCGATTCGTTCGTGGCCACCCCTTCGGGGATCACGGCGTCAGACAATAGATAGATAGGTAGGTTATTTTTCCTGCTCAATATTTTCTAAGAGTGAGTTCAATGCCTAACGAGAACAGATCCAAAAAGAATATCTGTTAAACATCATATATAACCCCCTCCTATACTGATTATACAGGCCTAAAAGTATTGACTGTGCATTTTCCTCTAAAACATCGGACAGGAATAAGCAGCAATACTAAAATATTCATATAAAATAGTAGGAGCCGAAAAATTAATGAAATAAAGCCACGAACGTACGTCCAAAGTTCTCCTCCGTTTGTCCGAACTTATCTCAGCTTTCTTGGCAATCATTTTCCATAAGAAATCACTGTATGTCCGAAGTTTGCCATACATCTCCGAAGTTAGCCACTTTTCAAGATGACTTCGGACATCATTTAGGATAAGGATAGCTCTCTTATTATGGGGGATAATTTTAGGAGGCTTCCTGGATTATGGCGCACTATCACCACATATCACTTGACCTAGTTAAATCTCTATAATGTGTTTACAGTCAGGAGAAATTGTTAAAAAACCTCGAAAAATTTCCGAAGTTACCCGGTTTTACTGTAGGTTTTGCAGCGAACTGGAGGAATGAATAGGAGTAGGGGCACTAAGTCAAATGATGTAAATGTTTCATATTATCACCAACCCACCAATTAACTTACAAATAAACCTAATTAATGAAATCAATGAAACTAATATAATGAATATATGTGGTACTCCAAGGATTCGAACCTAGGATACTCATAAAAAAATTCTGCGCACGAACCATTACGCTATCAAGACAGTCACAGGAAATTCCTTGAACGTACCTATCTTATAGCCATTGACGAAGTCTGTGGTAAAGCTAAGGGTCCCCCCCCCATGCATAAGATTTCCTGATGCTGGAAGGACGAGGTTAAAAATGCATTAAAGGAGAAAAGAAGATGCTTCAAAGCATGGAAGAAAGGAGGCAGCAGGGAAGAATAAAAAGGTGAGATAAGAATTACAGTTGAGATATTGTAGAACAGTATGTCAGGAATGATTATGGGGCAACTGTTTATACAGGCATAGAAATCAGAGAAGCTTGGAATGTACACTTTGAACGATTGCTCAACGTGGAGTTTGAGTAGAATAGAGAGAAGCTTAGTAATGAAAAGTCAATACCCTGTACTTGCCCTCCCCACCCACCCCAATAGTGCCAGCTGTTGTGAGCAGCGCAATAAATAATATGAAGGACAGAAAATCTGCAAGGTGCTCTGGCATTGTCACTGAGATGATAAAAGCCTTAGGGAATATAGGAGTGAGATTGGTCTATCTATCTATCTATTGCCTGACGCCATGATCCCCGAAGGGGTGGCCACAAACGAACCAAGCACCTCTGTCCCCAGTCAGTCGACGCCCCTCCTCCCAACCAACACCGCCTTCATTCATATACTTCCTCACTCCTTCCTTCCACCTCTCCCTCTCTGTCCTTCCACCTCGCTCTCGTACACCCTCTTAATCATTCTTTCGCTTCCCATACGTTCCATATGGCCGAACCATCTCAAGCTGTTCCTTTTCACACTTTCCAGCACATCTACCTCCACACCACACCTCCTTCTTACTTCCTCATTCATCTGTCTATCCCTCCATGTAACTCTGCACGCACTTCTCAAGTATCTCATTTCCACCGCTCTCACTCTTGGTCTGAGTCTCTCCACGAATGTCCATGCTTCGCTTCCGTAAGTTAGTGTTGGGATTACCACACTGTCATGCAAGGACTTCTTCACTTCCATACTGACCACCCTATTTCTTGTTACTGCTTTCAACGTCCCTACAACCCTCTTCCCCTGTTGCACCCTCTCCCGCACTTCTTCATCTACAGTCCCATCTTTACTCAACACACTGCCCAGATACTTAAAAGAGCTGACGATCTCCATAGCTTGACCGTTCAACTTCACCTCACACTCTGTGGCTTCACCCCTTTCGAAGACCATAACCTTGCTTTTCCCAACATTTACCTTCAATATTCCATTTTTCGCACACTGTTCCAAACTCATTTACCAGACCCTGCAACTCCCATTCATTATCGCTCATCAGAACTGTGTCATCCACAAACAGCAGTATAGGCAGCTTCCACTCATTTCCCTCCCTTTTCAGCGATACACCAACATTCACGGGGACATCACACACCCGTTTCAACCCAACACTCAGGTCAAAGAACTCGCTCTGCTCATTCTCCACACGTATTGCCGCCTTTGCACCCTCATACATGCTCTTCACTGCTTTCAGCAACTTGCCATCTACTCCGTATATTCTAAGTACTTTCCACATGCCTTCTCTATCCACTCTGTCATAGGCCTTCTCCAAGTCCATAAAGGCAACATACACCTTTTGTTGCTTCTCCAGATATTTCTCCACAACACAATTCAGGGTAAAAATCTGATCTACACATCCTCTTCCCTTCCTAAAACCTCCCTGCTCGTCGCCTATCCATTTCTCCGTTCTCACTCTCACTCTCTCAATCACTACCCTACTGTACACCTTCCCTACTATGCTTAAAAGACATACTCCTCAGTGGTTACCACACACTCCTCTTTCCCCTTTGCCCTTATATAGGGAGACTATTATGCCAGTCTTCCAGTCATCGGGTGCATTCCCCGTCTCCCATGCTAGTTTGCACATTTTCCATACCCATTCGATCACTATCTCACCACCATACCTCAACATTTCCCCACACACTCCATCTATTCCTGGGATCGGACTATACGTGCTGATCTCAAATCCAAGAACTTGACAAGTGAAGCAGCCCTTAACAGGGTTGCCTGGAACGCCGCCATTAGGACAAGAGACTGAAACTGCACTTATGTGTGGAACACTCAGTCTTAAAATTTTATGTATGTATGTATGTATGTATGAGAGAATCACAGATGAATAGATAGACAATAATTATACTCGCTTCAATATGGCTTTACAAATGAAAAAATTGGAGGTGAAATTACTACCAAGGGCAATGCTAAATGCTGATAAATTTGGTACATAACTGTTGTCATTAACTTTACCTCATGTTTTGTCTAGAGTTCCCCCCCCCCCAACAAAAAATAAATAAATAAATAAATAAATAAATAACAAATATAAAAAATGGGGAATGGGCCTGAGTAAATACAGTAGATAGACGTTTACCTCATGGCAGTATTCCTGGATGGGGTGCGAGAGCTTATGGTGTCGTGAGGTGCGTGCGTGTAGGAAACAATCTTGGCAAAGGTTGTACCCCAAACACCTCAGACACTGGTACCGCAGACCGATGATGGGACGCTGCTTGCACACTCCACACTTCACATCATGACACACTGTAACATAAATTTTAAATGTGTCTTGATAGTGTAATGGTTAGTGTGCGGAATTTTGGTGTGAGTGTTGTAGGTCCGAGTCCATGGAGTACCACATGTATTCATAACTTTCATTGATTTAATAAGTTAGGTTTATTTGTAAATTAATTGGTGGGTTGGTGAAAACAAATATGAATTAATTAGCAATTTACAATATGAAGCCAATATATTTAGATTGTTCTGCAAATGTTGGTACAATTCACATTAAGGGGGGTGACCTGATTTGTTTTTTCTATCTGGGTTGTATCTATTTGGCCCCATTCAGCCTACTGTTTTAAGAAGTATACCCCCTTCCAGGTGTCTATTTATACCTGGCGAGCGAAAGCGAGCCACCATATTTTGGATAACGAGTTAGACAGCTAGCTAAATTAGTACATTTTTCAATAGAAAAATGTCTCCAGCGAAGCCGGATATCTCCACAAAATGCTGGTTCGCTATCGCTCGCCAGGAAAAAATTAACACCTGGATGGGGATAAATGTCTTAATGGCTGAATGGGGCCGAATGAATACAACCAAGAAAGATAAAAAAACAAGTGACCCCCCCTTAAAATCAGTGTTGGGTACTGACCTAGTTCAGCAGCAGTGAGCCTATAGAGAGTTGTCCACCACACCAGGGTCTGTGGTTCTCTGAGTAGCCAAGCCAGTAGGGCCTCCTCTCCCACACCAACCTCTCCACACACCTGAAGGCATTTATATATTAATACCTTAAATGCAATGAAGCCTAGTATTTAATTTCATCTGGCTATCATTAAATACTATACAGTAGTCAATTTATGAAGGACAAGACACCTTTCATATTTCATGCCAGTTAACATTTTACTAATTTATTTAGCTTACGATGGACCTCTACCAACAGATGGCATTAAAACTATCTCACTTCATCTCATGACTCGACTCCCACAGCAGATTATTCTTAACCTTGGTAGAAGAAAACAAAAATCTCATACTGTACCTCTTTAAAACAGCTCTCCACCGCGGCCCCAACCAGAGAAAGACCGAAGGAGGGCTGCTCAGACAGTAGCTCGGGGATGCGCGCCAAGTCTCTCAGCAAGGCTGCAAGTCTTCGTCTGAGTAAAATATAACCATAATATGAGTGCAAAATTCACATTGCCATGAATACAAAATTGAAAAACTATAAACTACATATTTGAGAGAGAGAGAGAGAGAGAGAGAGAGAGAGAGAGAGAGAGAGAGAGAGAGAGAGAGAGAGAGAGAGATGAGAGAGAGAGGAGAGGAGAGAGAGAGAGAGAGAGAGAGAGAGAGAGAGAGAGAGAGAGAGAGAGAGAGAGAGAGAGAGAGAGAGAGAGAGAGAGAGAGAACACTAATATTTACTAGACAAGACATCGACAATATTATCTTAAAATAATATAAATAAAAATAAAATAAATTCGCTACATTTGCCTTTGGCAACACTGAATATGTCTCGCGAGACGTGGGGGAGTGTGTTCAGTGCCGTGGCGAAGATGCCGCTGAGCGGATGGGAGCCTTCCACGCTACGGATCACTCACGCTTGTCTCCACAGGCTTTAATGGTGTGTACGTCAACCACAGTGAAAGGGTTAAAGACCGAGTGCTCCTCGCAAAGTGCAGTTACGGTTTCAAATCGTAATGGCAGCACTCCAGGCAGCCAGTTTGGCCCCACACATCCATCTTACCATTCTCATATCATTACGTTCCATTCTGTTGATATGATCCACTTTGACAGGCCACATTTCTAAACAATATGTCATTGCGCTTCTAACACATGAGGCGTACACCTTTCCCTTCAAGGGGAGGGGGAGTCTTCTCATGGTATGTACATGGTATGTAATGGCAGCATTTCTCTGAAATATCCCCAGCGGCATCCAATTCTGGCGATAGTGGTGGCACCACCACTGGCAGAGATGGTATCTCCCAAGTAGCAAAACTTGTCTACCATCTCGTGACTCATCGCCAGTTACCACACTCGAGTCGGTTATGGAACACAAGCTCACCTTTGCATACTGTGTATACAAATGTCTTAACTTTGGCCTTCTTCCTTGGTAGGTCCCTATATTCTAGTGCAGCACTTCTTCCCATGGTGTACCTAGCAGCGGCAGACGTTGCACTGAATTGAGTTTGCGCTCATCCCTTTTCTGAATGCTGCACATATTATTATTATATATTTATTATAAGACCTGCAGTTGGTATTTCACAAAATATACCACATCTCAAACTACACCTGTATTCCTGTAGAATATTTCAAGTAGTGCCAACTACATCTGTAGGCTACAGTACTTTAAGGTTAGTTTATTACCAAGGTGTCAAATTAGGACAATTGATTTTGAGACTGGAATAGATATGAAAAGGAATATGGGAAATACATATAAATTGTATTTTTAGACAATTTTATAACTTTGAAAAACATAACAAGAACTATGAAGCATTACATTGTCTGTGGGGGCACTCGGTTATGGCCTTGGAATTGCTCGGGGCCTTGGGGCTGTTCGGCCAGGCAGCTTGGGGAACAACAACAACATTGTCTGTATGTACAACAACGAAAAAGAAAGGACTGTATTAGGACTGGCTTTGAATAGTCTCTCATTTGCCAACCTGTTAAGTATAAGTTCGGAATTCAAGCTAGCACAGGTTTAGATGGCCCCAGTTGAATTGTCCGGGAACCACCAAAAGTTTATTATCCTACATCTCATAACTATAAACCGGTAACCAACCTAGTGCAGCAGTTGTTGTGGTCGGCCAGCTGGTTGAACAGGTAGCGGTACTTCTCTTGTAGTCTACCTCCACAAAGTACCACCAGTAGCACCTTACAGCCCAGTACCTCTACCATACCACTACGACCCCTGAGAGAGAGAGATATATCAGTACAGTACTGTAGATGATAGACTGTTAGCATCTTACATTAGCTACCTAAAAATTTCCACACTGACCCCTGCATGAGAGCAATGGATATGTAGATACAAAAATATATATGGATAAAGAACAATAAATAAGTAGGTAGGCAGAAAGTGACAGAGAAAAAGAAAGAGATTGATAGACAGAAAGGGATATAACAGATAGAAATACCTCTACCGGTACATGCCAGTATCTCCACCATACCACTACCATCCGTGCAACATACATACTATAGAAAGATATAGGAATGGTTTGATGGAAAGATGGATGGATACTGAAAGATAGATTGAAACAGAGGTATACTTAAGAAAGCTACCATATAATGTTTATCAATACTTTGCCGTGTTCCCCAAATGAAACACACACCATACTCGTCCTGTGACCAAACCTCAGGCAATCTATGCTTACATATTTCATCCCTCATAATCACTTAAAGCCCATGGACCCTTTCAGTTCAAACAAACACTATATAATGTATCTTGATGCATTCAAAGCTACTGTACATAATGTTTTATAACTGACTTTAATAGGGGTTTGTTGATATGGAACCTTATAAAATACATCATCCTCTCCGACGCCTTGCTTCCTCCTGGGAAACTTCCGCTAAAGGATTGCCATGGTAAAAACACCTCCAGGCTACTTTGACGGAGAGAGCCGCTCGAGTCATGGTGCATGACAGTTGTCCGTGTGTTTTCTCATTATTTTGTGCCTAGTGGCTTCTCATTACCCTGTGTATCCCTCTGGCAATCTTTAGAGCTTAGCTCAGTGGAGCGGAGTGTAGGCTATGCAGGTGGGAGTATGTACAGGCTAAGACTAATATGCAGTATTCGAGAATGCATAATATATCGTAGGCTTGTGCATAAACCTTTAACTGTCTTGATAGTGTAATGCTTAGTGTGTGGAATTTTGGTTCAAGTCCTTGGAGTACAGTACCACATGAATCATTACTTTCATTGATTTCATTAGTTAGGTTTATTTGTAAATTCGTTGGTAGGTTGGTGTTCTTTTATGTATAAATTATTATTTTTACTTAAGCGTTGTTTTCACATAGCAATTTTGATTAGTTGTTTTGTCTTTTTACTGTGTTCGTATAAGTTTTTGTTTGTTTATTTTGCAAGTTTTACAATATAATTATAGTGTTTGTGTGTGTGTGGGACTTGAGTGTTTTGTGGCCGATGGCTGGTGGTACTGCAGGGTTGGACGTTGCTAAGGTCTCCACTGTATGTTCGGCCGAAGTGGACATGGAGAGTGGTCAGATGGAGGTATCACAGCAACCATTACCAAAAAAATTAGGGAGGTCTGCTTTTTCCTTTGATGACTCACGCTTGGATTGTGCCCGTCGGTCTGTAAAGCTGCTGTGTGAGAGTGCTCCTGGTGAAGATCATTAGGATGTACGGATAGATTTCGAGAATGCATAATATATCGTAGGCTTGTGCATAAAGAGAGGGAATATGATAGAGACTTTAAAGATAGTGTCAGGAGGATGTGTGTGAAGGTATCTTCTTGATGCGGGAGGGAATAAGAACGAGAGGACACTAAGAAAAATTACAAGGAAAGAACTAGGCTTGAAAAAGGCAAAGAACTCTTTTTGTGATAGAGTGGTAAATGAGTTGAACGCACTGCCCCAGTATGTAGTCGATTCCGAATCAGTAAAGAAGTTTGAAAGTAATCTTGATAAAGCATGGGGAAGATAAGATTTGAAGTTTGATTACAAATCGAAAATACAAAATAGTAAAAATGTTGCGTCTGCTGCCGCCGCCGCCAACACCGTAAACGACCGCAGCAGTGCAAGTACTGGTCTGGTACTGAGCTGGATACACAGGCCTAGTTTGCCTTTTTTCCAGAGATACAGTAGCTACTGTAAGATTTGGCCACGGTGGATACTTCTCACCGGTTGATGTATATTATTACCTCTATTCCCCAGGCAAATTATGTTTAACTATCCCAGAAGGTAACCAAAGCATTTTACACCTCTCCCCTTGCCAAATATGTTAAGGATGGTGATATATACTGTATGTGGTAAAATTACCTAGCCTCCCTGAACTTGAGAAAATTTGGTGATTGACTGTAAAGTGTTGGAAGACTATCACCCCTGGGGATGAAAATACGGGATACATTGGCAGCTACCTCCACTAACTCCTACAGGATAGATGCAGTACCCCAGCCCTGGGCCAAACACCAGCACCGCAACATGGGTGTGACCCCGACATGGTTACGAATTGGCAAAACGACTCTTTCAGCCTATCTATTTCGTTTTGGGCATATTGATAGCCCTGGGTGTCAGTGGTGCTCTCAACCTGAAATTGTTGGCTACTACGTTTTGGAGTGCCCCCGGTTCTACTCGCACAGAACTAACATGTGACATCGTTAGCAGCGCTTGGGTGTCACTGGCTTCTCGTTGGGGATCATATTTGGTGGCAATGGTTTTGATAAGGGGAAACTATTTCAAGCGATGAGCCTCTTCTGCAACTTCCTGAGGACGACGAGCCGCCTGGTCTGTCAGTGATGATACTCCACTACTGTTACGGAGGCAGGGTGCTTCTTCACGTCCAAGTTCGCCCTTCATTAAGAACAAGACCAAAGCTAATTTGTCAAGGCACGATTCCTTTGCCAGTGCCACAATGACCCGTTTTTCCTCAATATGTTTTATCACTTTCTTCTCCAATAGCATAGGCGGTCTTCAACTGCTGGTTGCTCCACTCACCTAACTCCCATGTATTTTTCCAAACATTCTAGGCCTAGATACTCAAAACAAATATGGCACCTCCTCCTGATTGTCATATCCTAAATGCTAACATCATAAGCCTAGTGCAATTAATATTAAAAAACAAATCATAACTGGATATTATTACTAATGATAGTCTAATTTTAAAGAATATGAGCAATTTATGACAGAGAGGGCCAAAAATAAGCTGTTAACATTATTTGTCATAAATCTCACCTGATCGCCCCAGTACAGTACTCTAGTAAATATAGATTTGAATATCTTACAAATCATATACGTTGAGGATGAGATTGACTGTGAGTTGCGTGGTGAGGGCAACCTGGATATGGCGATGTTTGTATGTGGTGCGTAACAGCTTGAGGACCACCTGCTCCACTTGTTTTACTCCCACCAGGTCGCTGTTCTCACCTGCCCGCAGACCCCCGTTGTCAAAGGCTGACGCCACACACTGTAGCGACACATCATGTACTGAAAGAGACACATTAGTCTTACTACATTAGCCGACACCAAACACTCCAATATCACGTTTACAGCAGGGTGGCAAACTTTTTAAAAACCTAGTTGAGTGTGAGATGGGATACAGAAAAATGTGCAAGAAGTTTAATTATTTTCGTTATTTAATCACTTGGAACTATGGAGTACATTATAACTTTAACTTTGTATATTTAAGACCATAGCTCACCTTATCAGCTATCCCCCCGAATCCGAATCATCATTATCAACATACCCGTTTACAATACTAGTAGAATTGGTTACTTATAAAATTAAATTTAAGCAATTTGTCTCGAGCCGGCAACCCTCAGCTATGGGGTATGTGCCTGAGTATACACATACATACATACAATTGTGTGTGTATGGGGGGGGGGAATAGCAGCTAGAGGATGACAATCCTTGAGTAGCGAGTTAGCGACATATTACATTACAGTATTGATGTAATCCAATTAATTACAATGATGTCATTATCATTTTATTCTGACAAACTAAGCCACCAAGAATGGACCTCTAGGAAACAAAGCGGTACAAACCACCTCAATAAATAATTCCCAAACTGAAAAAATTTCATACAATAGCCAGATTAATATGAAGCATGGTATCATTTTACAGTAGCTACTGAAAGGGTTTAGATTCTCTGCCTACACTTGAGTCTGGTCTGAAGGCGACGGAGCTTGCAGGCAGTGCGGTAGGCGGCATATTTGACCGAGTTGATAGACTGGATCTCTTCAAATATCTTGACATACTCTGGGTGGTCCCACTGGGTCACTCCACGCTGGTGGCTGAAATAAAATAAATTTAGATAAGCTTGGTTTTGGTTTGGCTTTGCTCGAAGAGTCTTAACCCTTTCAGACTCATATGATGCAGAGGTTGCCAGATTAGCAATAAGAAATAGAGTTCTCTCACTCTTATAATTACCTCTCCAAAATTAGTTTTCTGCCCACAGCTAACTCAAAGACAACTGCAGAGGTTGAAGTAACTAAACTAAAGGTTTCTAAATACCCCTGATGGTAACAAAGGCTTTAAAGTATCCCTAATAGGCTCAAAATCGCGTTATATGTCGGAAGGGGTTAGGATATTTAAAAATAATCTTAAGATATTCCCTCCCGGATAGCAGGAAAGGCTATGAAGACCAGGGAAAATATGGGGTTTAGGTCTACAGGTATACTGTATACAGTACTGTAATAAATTAGTGACCTTAAGTGAGGGTTGCCGCCCCCTCACCCACGCTGATTATTGATTAACCCAACCATCATAGACTTGCCTTATAATCAGCTACTGTCACTTATTCACTTCACTACCACATGTAGACGTTTCTTCTGTCATGAACCAAGTGTACTATAGCCTATCATGTAGTGCACTTGGTTCATGACAAAAGAAATTTATGGTTCACAAGAAATTCCCAGGTTTTATCGTTATCATGTGCAATTCAGACTAACTTTGGACATGAGACACTGCAACAGGTCCAGGTGATAGCCGATTACAAGAATTAACAGGATAAACTAACTTAACCTGGGGGCTGCTGAGTGCTGTCCCCAGACTCCCACAATATGGGTATCAATAGAGCTTTCTGAATAAGGTTACAACTTACAAGACTAGAAAAGAATAAGATCCCAAAGGAGAGATAATAACGTAGAAATAGGGGGAGTATACAGGTGTAGATTTACCGCTTGCAGTAAAGTGGTGTGCCACACTGCGCCGAAACTGTAATAGGATTATAGGCCTAGGCCTATTACCAAACGAGTAGATATATTCATCTAAATTAACGTAACCTAGTCTTGACTCAAAACTTTAGGATATCTATTCCATTACATTAAGCCAGTTAGCCAAGCTTCTTTGGCAAGGATGTAGTATTTGGGCGTACCACCCGCCTTGTTTACATTCCGCGGACACTAACGATCATGTTCCTGTCTATTTTGACTGCCGTGGGATACAATAATAGGTAGAGGCTTGAAGGGGGCTTTGCCCTCCCTCAACCCCCCCCCCCATGACTTATTGTCATCATCATAGGCTATATAATGCCAGCAGGGGGCAAATAGCCTAGCCTAACAGAAAAAACAATCGCCAAAAAAGACGGGAAGTTAACTGTGAGCGATCGACCTATGTAAACACGACCGTACACCCAGATAGGCTACTACATCCTTCCCGCTTCTATTTACTTGGCTAAGACCGTATGCACTACCAAGTTAGGCTAACTAGCCTAAATAAAACAGGCCGCCGCCTGAAGGCCTACTCACTTGACGTAGTAGGGGACCCCAGAGGGGTTGCGTGCCATAGCCCAGTCCTCCAGAACATGACCTGAAATATTAACAACAATAAATTAGGCTTATATCATAATTAAGAGATCTTGTTGGACCTGTTAGAATAATGGTACACAAGGAATCAAGACACACTAGCCTATGTAGGCTACTGCACTTAGGCTATCTATGTAATCTTTCAATATACCCTATTCACCAAATCAGAGTAGGCTATCACTGGCTGCTCATATATATCTTCACTGACCTTCTAAAGTCTCTACCATGGTGCCTATTCTGATATCCCCAGCAACCCCTTCGTGAGGTGGCAGCTGGGAGGTTTGAATCAACAGTTGTTATGACGGAAGCTCTTCCTCCAGCGTCTCGCCTCTGAAAAAGTTATCTTGTTTTATGTAGGCGCCATCTTAGATACCTAGTTCGTACAATATATCATCTTTTTAAATTTAAAATCTCGGTTTTCATTGTATATTATGCTTATGCATTAAGAATATTTAGAACAATAAACATACATCTACTATGCTAATACAGATTGTGATATTGGTAAATATCTTAACGTATGCATGATGGTCGCTATACTATGATTGTTCCTGATCATCTATAAATGTCTCTCCATCTTCTACTAGCAGGCTGAGTGTACCTCGGGCTCAGCGCACTTATACCGTAATAAACACGCGGCGCGATCCTTGGCTTTGTTTCATACTTTATCAGGTTATTACAAAGTTGCTGCTGGAAAATTATAAAATTATTTTCTCTTTTAACATGTATTATTTCATGTGAAGAAAAAACTTTGCTTCAATGTCGTGAAGACAATATATCCAGTAAAAGTATACAGTTGGAAGCTCTGGTTGGAAGTTCACGGATTCACAGGGGTAGTTTCAGCCCAGAATATGACAAACTCCATCTCGTCTCTTCAAGGAGTCGCGTAATTCAAATACGACAAACTACAGGAAGCCGTGAGGAAGCCTATATATAGTGTTTTTATTTTGTTTTTGTTTGTTCCAGCTGATGGTAAACTGAATCCCTTATCAACTGATCTATTTATACCTAATGACAAAATGGGAGCAGCGCCCTCAGACCATTCCGACTAGAAGATCCCGTCCGAAGGTCCTTCCCGCCCGAATGTTGTGGGCGGGAAGAGCCAAGCAATCAATCTTTCCTTGGCTGATCCGCCCTTCAAGATTAGACCGTCCCACCCATTTGTATGGTTCACACAACCTCAGCTGATCTTGCCTAAATGTGCGATGCAAAAGCCTGTAGGCCTAACCTTGAAATTCGTTATTACATTATATATTTTGTCTATTATGAGGCAATTTTATTCAGATTAGGAAGGTTATTCGAGACAGTCTTAAGCATTTCAACTATCACAGATCCTTCCTAAGCTGTATAAGATCGTCTAATGACAGCCGGAATTAATAAAAAGGTGACTTATAGAAAAAATAAGGATGTACAATTTGGGGCCAAAATATTTAGGGTGGATCAAATCGTTTTTGCGTGGACGGCAGCAGAGAGTTATAGTTAATGGTGAAATGTCGGGTTGGAGAAATGTCATAAGTGGGGTTCCGCAGGGCTCCGTACTTGGACCTCTGTTGTTCGTCATGTTTATAAACGATATGCCCGGGGTTACAGAAAATAATAGCGACATATTTCTCTACGCCGATGACACAAAAATATTTAGGAAGGTCGAGAACATTATGGACTGTGGAAGATTGCAGGAGAACATTACTGCGCTGAAGGGATGGTCAGACAAATGGCTCCTTAAGTTCCATCCTGACAAATGTAAAACAATGAGAATTGGAAAATCTGAGGTGCCTGATGGAGATTATTGTATGGATGGGAGTATGAAGCTTACCTCGGCAGAAAAGGATCTCGGAATTATAATTGATCATGACCTTTCCTTTGAAAAGCATATGGCAGAAAAAATAAACTGTGCTAATAGGATTGTGGGGCTTATTCGTCGTACTATTGTTAGTCTGGATGAAACCATATTTAAACCATTGTTTGTGGCCCTGGTCAGACCAATTCTGGAGTATGCAAGGCCTGTCTGGAGTCCCTACAAAATTACGGATATCACGGCTATTGAAAAAGTGCAAAGGAGAGCGACTAAGTTGGTACCATCTTTAAAGGACTTAACATATGAAGAGAGACTTCGGAAGCTAAATTTACCAACGTTGGCATATAGAAGAGCCAGAGGGGAAATGATAGAAACTTACAAAATCTTACAAGGGGTGTATGAGGAGGAGGCGAGTAGGGGACTCTTCACGCTGCAGGAGGATGATCGCACCAGAGGACACAGCAAGAAATTGTTTAAGAGGAGGTCAAGACTCAACATCAGGAAGAACTTTTTTAGTAATAGAGTGGTGGAGAACTGGAATGACCTTCCTGAAGAAGTGATAAGAGTGAACAGTGTGTTAAAATTTGAAAATACATTAGATATAGTTTGGGGTGACCAAGAGCTAAAGTTCAATGATTTTAAAGCCAAAATTAAGAAATTAAGACACGTCCACCCAAGCCACACACCAAGTAATGAAATAAATTATGAGCCGGGTCTCATAGGCTGAACAGCCTCCTACCCGGGTATCTTCTGTGAGTATCTGTGAGTAAACCTCAAGGGGTAATGTAACGTTTTCATGATCACTCCATTATTCGCTACTCTATTTGCAAAGTAACTGATTTCTATAAACATGGGAAATATGCTAATCACCATCGGCTGAAAATGGACAATTGGCAAATTAATTGGTTGTGATTTTTCCTATTAATGGGCGTGTTTTAGTCTGATCGTTATATATACGGTATATACACAAGGTTAGATACAATCACAAATTTCAAGGCTACAGGCTTTTTCATTGCACATTTAGGCAAGCACAGTTTCTTTAAGGTATACGCGAACCTTACAAACGGGCGGGACGGTATAATCTTAGAAGGCGGAATCAGCCAAGGAAGGATTGATGTTTGGCTCTTTCCGCCCACAACATTCGGGCGGGAAGGACCTAGCTAAGCGGGCGGGATCTTTTAGTCGGAATGGTTTGAGGGCGGAATAGTCAGTAAGCCGTTAGGTTAGGCTATGTCTATGTCCTTTCAAAGGGGTATAGGCACTAGTAAACACTAGGGTCAATATACAGGAGGCGCTACAATATAGGTAGCAAAATTATAATGGTAGTTTTGGGTTCCTATCATCATATGCTCCATTTCTATATATGTTTTATCCCCGGGGGAAAAAAAAAAAAAAAATCTTGGGATTTTTCATTTATTTTCTTGGGATTTTTTGTTTTGGTCATTAACCTAACCAAAAAACCTAACCTAACCTAATAGGGTCAATATACAGGAGGCGCTACAATATAGGTAGCAAAATTATAATGGTAGTTTTGGGTTCCTATCATCATATGCTTCATTTCTATATACTTTTTATCCCCGGGAAAAAAAAAAAAAAATCTTGGGTTTTTTATTTTTTTCTTGTATTTTTTTGTATTTTTTTTTATTAACCTTACCTAACCTAACCTAAATGTATTTGGGGGCTATTAGGTTAGGTTAGGTTAGGTTTTTTGGTTAGGTTAATGACCAAAACAAAAAATCCCAAGATTTTTGTTTTTGTTTTTGCCGGGGATAAAAAGTATATAGAAATAAAGCATATGATGATAGGAACCCAAAACTACCATTATAATTTTGCTACCTATATTGTAGCGCCTCCTGTATATTGACCCCTAATAGCCCCCAAATACATTTAGGTTAGGTTAGGTTAGGTTTTTTGGTTAGGTTAATAAAAACAAAAATACAAAATACAAGAAATAAATAAATAACCCAAGATTTTTTTTTTTCCCCTGGGGATAAAAAGTATATAGAAATGAAGCATATGATGATAGGAAACCAAAACTACCATTAGAATTTTGCTACCTATATTGTAGCGCCTCCTGTATATTGACCAACACTCGAATATTTTGAGGAATTAGAAGATGCCATGGACGAGGGGGATGACGTTGATGTGGTTTACTTAGACTGCAGAAAAGCCTTTGACACTGTTCCCCATCTCCGTCTACTCAAGAAACTACAGGCAGTCGGGATATCAGGAGACATCATAATATGGATCGAGAACTTCTTGAGTCGGAGAATTCAACGAGTTGTCAACAGGGGCGCACCCTCAGAATGGCTGGGGGTCTGGAGTGGAGTACCTCAAGGCAGTGTGCTGGGGCCAGTTCTCTTCCTTGTTTTCATAAATGACCTCATGGATACAGTTCAGTCAGACAGCAAGCTCTTCGCAGACGACGCCAAGCTGTACAGGAGAATTAAGTCCCTGCTGGACAGAGAAGGACTACAGGAGGACATTACCAGGCTGGAAGAGTGGAGTAAAAAGTGGCTACTAGAATTTAATGAGGAAAAATGCAAGGTCATGCACATGGGACGGAGGAACCCAGAGTACCAATACCACATGAAGAATAATCCGCTAACCACCACAGAGGAGGAAAAAGACCTAGGAATTTATGTCACCCCGGATTTGAAGCCAGCAGTACAAGTGGCCAAGGCAGCAGCCAGTGCCAACTCGTTGGTAGGACTTCTAAGGAAAACATATACATACATGGATTCAGAGATGTTTCTCCCTTTGTACAAATCCCTAATCAGACCTCGACTGGAATACAGTATCCAGGCATGGTCTCCATATACCCGTCGAGACATCAACAAGTTGGAACAAGTACAGCGGAGAGCCACTAAACTGGTGCCCGAGTTGTCCGAAATGCCATATGAGTTGCGACTGGAGCGTCTTGGACTAACGACACTGGAGCAGAGAAGGAAACGAGTAGACATGATCCAGACCTACAAGATAATTCATGGCATAGATGCGGTCAAGGACGGGCACTTTTTGACAATTGCATCAAGAGAAAACCAACCAAACACCCGAGGACACAGACTGAAGCTGGCCAAGGTCAGGCACAGAACCACGAAGAGGAACAACTTTTTTAGTGCTAGGATTGTAAACAACTGGAATAGTCTCCCAGAGGAAGTAGTTACGAGTCAGAGTGTAAATGTTTTTAAAAATAATTATGACCGGTTTGAGACTGAAAGATTGAGAAGAGGCAACCTTTATGAGCATTGACTCCTCTGCCTCTTAAACTATCACTAAGGTAAGGATAGCCTATACCCGGTCAGAGGTAAGAAGAAGAAGAGTCCTGCAGTAGTCTCCTTGTTACAAAGTTTGGTAGGGTAACGCAATCGCAGACGAGGCAGCCAAACTAGGACATCGACGGACGGGTTTTCGATTGCCGTACGGTGTGGACGTCCGCTCCTCGTCGGTCGCCTTTGTCCACTTGCGGAATAAGACTATGTTCCGTTGCCCGTTTGTGTGTGCGGTGTTGTGAACTGTGTATGGTGGGCAGGAGGTGGTCTAGCCGTCGAGTGCGTCCACGGCCGATCGACAAACAAGACTTTGTTTACCGCCATTTTGGTGGCAGTCCTGACGGAACCGGCGCTGTGATGCCGGCTGGTGCCGAGTCGCTGGTGATGGAGTCCTCTCCGCTCTCCACGAAGCGCGACCGGACGTCCAGTGACCCCAATGATGGCGCTGGGGGCCCTGGTCTCGGCAGGAAACGCCTTCATCCTGGTTCGCCCTCTCTTGGTCCCGGCACTGATGTGGACTCTGACTTGCCGGCTGATGGTGAGGGTGGTGGGATCCATGCCGCCCATGTGGCAGGTGGTCGGGTGGTCCACTACCTCTTCCAGGAGAAGCAACGCCGTCCGGTGTTTAGTCGCCCGGCGGCAGTGACGAAGGCCATCAATGAGGCCCCTTTTGGCAAGTATGCGGTTGAGGGTGAAGTGAGGGTTCCTGGGACGGGCTTGTCGGTGTGTGTGGGGCTACCGTGGAGCTGTCTCTCCTCCCTTCCCATGCCCCCGGAGAAGCTGGTGAAGTTGGGCGACTGGGATGTCACCTGTAAGGTTTCTGCTTCTCCGGCTAGTGGCCAGTATGTGTACGGTAAGGTTGGTCCTGTAGAGCCTTCCATCCCGGCGAGTGACCTCTTGCAGTCCTTGAAGGTTCTGGGGTCTACGCCGGCTGAACTGCTGGAGGTGCAACGGATGCGGACTCGGGCTGAAGGGGGTGTCTTGGTTCCATCGCTCAAATGCCGCCTCCGCTTCTTGGGTTCTGAGCTACCGGACAGAGTGGCCATTGGGCATGTCAGTTTCCGGGTGGAGAGGTATACTTCCCCTCCTCCGGTGTTACAACTGTCATCACTTCTCCCATGGGGTCGCGTCCTGCAGGAACAAGGTCAGGTGTGCTACTTGTGGTGGGTTTCATCCGGCGAAGGCTAATGGGACGACGTGCCTTAACGAGGAGAGCTGTTTCTTTTGTGGTGGGCGGCACCGGGTGATGTCGGGGGACTGCAGTGTTCTACTGGCGGCCCGGGACCTGCATACTTCCTATCGTGGTGGCAGCCTAGGATTGGAAGAGATGAATGGGAAGCTTGGAGACCTCAACCCTCGGCGTGGGTTCCGGGTGGCCCCCCCCCCTCCGTCTGCCCCGTATCTGGTGGAGGCCCGGCGGTTGCCTACGGGGTTGGAGCATGCAGCTGTTCGTAATCGCTTTGACGTTTTGGAGGATGAATTGGCCTCGGACGGGGTGCTGCCGGCTGAGGGGCTTCAAGAACTGGGGGTCACTCTTCGGCCCCTGTCCCCGGCTGCGGTGGTGATTCATAGCGCTCAGTCACCTGGTCCCCGTCTCCAACGCTCTCCCCGCGCTTGTCGTGGTGGCCGCCCTGTCCCCTGCCAGCCTCCCGTCCCGGACCGTCCCCCTGTTGGTGCCGCTCTCCGGTCTCAGCCACCCGCCAGTGCTGTCCCTGTGGATGACCCCCCTGAGTCGGCCCACGCCGGACCGCCCTCCTGCCCCTTGTCCTATGCCGCCTGTGCCGCCCCTCGCCCTGCCGTTCCTCCTCGTCCTTCTGCTACTGGTGACTCCTTCCGTCGACTGCTTCTGGACGCCTTGGATTGGCTTGATAAGGGCACCTCCCTTCGTGACATTGCTATGGCCCTCGTTCCTCGGATGCTTGGGCTTTGGTTGGCAGCCTGAGGTCTGCTCGCTCCTGGCATAGTGTTTTTCAGTGTTTTATGTTGTGGTGTTCTAGTGAGTCACTTGTCATTCGCCCGCAGGGCACTTCCATTAACAACCTTGTTTTGTGGCCAGTGTTTTTTACTTTTAGCCCGCCGGGCCTTAACTCTCTTTTGTTGTGTGGCCAGTGGAAGCGAGGTAGGGCTGTAGCAGGTGGTCGTCCCACCTGAGGTGCCCTTAAAGTGAACAAGAACAAGAACTAGGACATCAGCTAACCTCCATCGAGCCTCTACCCCATGACATCCACACACTATCAGCAGTGAGCAGAACAAGGGCAAGACAAGAATGGGACACAGAGCTTTCAAACCTCCTCCCTGAAAAGCACTTAGGCCTCTTCAGAACCGACTCATCACCCCATCCATGGACACGATCCCAAACTAGGAACATCGATGTCGTAATTACGCGCCTCAGAATCGGTCATTCCGGGTTGAACAAACATCTACACAGATTGAAATTGGCCCCGGATCCACACTGCCCTTGGTGCAGAAACACCGAAGACACCATCACTCATTTTCTTCTGCATTGCCCAAGATTTCACTCAATGAGAACAATCCTTAAAGACACCTTAAACAGGATGAATATTAATAACATAACCATCCCCGTACTACTAGGAGCAATAGACGTGACCCCAGAGAAAAGGCAGAGAGTGTTACAATGCACAATTAATTTCCTTAAAAAGTAGGGGAGAATTCCACGACTCTAAAGGCAGTCCTGACAAAACTCTCCTCGCTAGGGTTTATTAGTGACGTTCAGTTGCTACCTTCCCTCCAACACATCAACAACAAAGTTTGGTAAGCCTTGAATCCTTCAGCACGATTCTAGCTAAAATGAGAGGACTTTAGCAGTTTAAGAAGGACCGACCATGTTTTTGCTCCTAGTGCCAGTCTACCAACTCTGTTCTGTACCCTCTCCAGCCTCTCAACCTCCTCCTCAGTGCAAGCTATAGCCTCCAATCCATGCATTATTGCTGGTAGCCTACCCCAATCCCTTTTCATAGTCCTCTTATCACTTCATACCTATTTATCCTTTCTTTTACTTTATTTAACAAACTACCCCAGATTATCACTCTCTTTCCACAGACAAATAGCCTAGGCCTACACCAAAATTCGGTAAAAATTTGAGAGACCCCGGACAGCCTTTTTACTAGCCTAGTTAATTCTAGTTTTTTGTTTATTTGGTTTAATGGGTTATACTGATGTTTTGGACCGACAGTTAGCCCATCGATCTGTTTAGGCCTAATAGGTCCGGTAGAGCATATAAATCATTGCTATATATGGTATTAAGAGCTGAAATGTATTATAGGCTTAAGGGAGAAAAAAAAAAGGGTCAATATTTACGAGTCGCGCCACAGCTGGAATCTCATTTCTAAGGGTAGTTTTGAGTTCCTATCATTCTATGCTTCATTGCTATATACTTTTTATCCACCGGAAAATATATATATAGGCTAGCCTAGGCTATATAGGCTAGGCCTATATATATATATTTTTTTTTTTTTTTTTTTTTTTTTTAGCATGAACCTAACCTAACCTAACCCAAATGGGTCAATATTTACGAGTCACACCACAGCTGGGATCTCATTTTTAACGGTAGTTTTGGGTTCCTATCATTCTATGCTTCATTGCTATATACTTTGTATCCACCGGAAAAGTGTTTTTTCTTGTTTTTTTAGCATTAACCTAACCAAAAAACCTAACCTAACCTAACCTAACCTAACCTAACCTAACCTAATAGCCCCCAAATGCATTTAGGTTAGGTTAGGTTAGGTTTTTAGGTTAGGTTAGTGCTAAAAAAAAAAAAAAAAAAAAAAAAAAAAAAAAAAAAAAAAAAAAATCCGGTGGATAAAAAGTATATAGCAATGAAGCATAGAATGATAGGTACCCAAAACTACCCTTAGAAATGAAATTCCAGCTGTGGTGTGACTCGTAAATATTGACCCCTAAAGGTATTTGGGGGCTATTAGGTTAGGTTAGGTTGTTTGGTTAGGTTAATGCTAGGCTAGCCTAAAAAAGAAAAAAAAACAAGAAAAAAACAGATTTCCGGTGGATAAAAAGTATATAGCAATGAAGCATAGAATGATAAGAACCCAAAACTACCGTTAAAAATGAGATCCCAGCTGTGGTGTGACTCGTAAATATTGACCAAAAAGAAAACGCTAAAATAGCCTACATGTAGGCCTATAGTCCTAGGCTACTGTAAAAAAAAAGTGTTTCAGCCAGTACCCAACCAGCAGGGGTGTGGGGGCGGCAGCCCCCACCCATATACTAGGCTAGGTTAGGTTAGGTTGTTAAGTTAGGCTAATAGCACATTAAAAAAAAAAAAAAAAAAAAAAAAAAAAAAAAAAAAAAAAATCCAGCGGGGGTGTGGGGGCGGCAGGCCGGCAGGCCCCCACCCATATACTAGGTTAGGTTAGGTAAGGTTGTTAGGTTAGGCTAATAGCCTAGAACATTAAAAAAAATAAAAAAAATAGTCTAACCCAACCAGCGGGGGTGTGGGGGCGGCGCCGCGGCAGCCCTCACCCATAATACTAGGATAGGTTAGGTAAGGTTGTAGGGTTAGTTAGGCTAATGTCTTCCCAAAGTTGACTATTTTTATAACATGAAATATTAGGCTACCCACTCCACCCCGTGAAATCCGAGCCAGCTTTCGTCAAAAGTTGGCTCGGGTATTCACAAAATTGGGTTGTAGCCTATGGGTTTGCAATTTGGGAAAACCCGAGCCAAGTTTTGATACAAAACGCTATATTATTGTAATTTTTACGCTTTTAACCCCTCATTTTCCCTGAACTTCATAAAGTTCATAGCCCTCCCCACTAGTGGGGGGTGTGTTTTTAGATTGTTGGATAATGGGTAAATACTCATTTCCGCTCCTCTTCAGTATAAAACAACACTATATCTGAAGGAAAAATTACAAAACACAAAATAAAACTTACTGAAATCGGTTCAAATCGCTGTCGGTCCAAAAAGTCAGGTTTACCGTTTAATGTTATTTTAATACCACAAATTTTGTTGATATATTTGAAGATTCATATGCTCTAAAGAGTATAAGAACATTTGTTTTAACCCTCGGCGAAACCTTATAAAAAAGTATGGTAGCCTACTAGCCTAAAATGTCTTTTTCGTAACAAGGTTGTCAATACGGTACTTCCAGTTATCGATAGCTCTAAAGATCATATGAAAATGTGTTAAACCCTCGGAAAAACCTAATATAAAAGTAGGCCTATGGTACTAAAATTTAATTTTCGTAACAAGGTTGTCAATACGGTACTTTCCCATTATCAATGTACAATCAAAGCTGAAGATTGCAGAGTAAACACCGTAGACTTCATTGACTTTTCGGTTTAATGTTATTTTAATACCACAAATTTTGTTGATATAGCCTATTTGAAGATAAATATTGGGTAGCATTCAAGGAGACTACTGCAGGACTCTTCTTCTTCTTACCTCTGACTGGGTATAGGCTATCCTAGTGTTTACTACCCTATACCCCTTTGAAAGGACATTAGCCTAACCTAACAACCTTACCTAACCTAACCTAGTATTATAGGTGGGGGCTGCTGCCCCCACACCCCCGCTTTGATTTAGATTTTTGGTGTATTTGTCTGTGAAGTGGGTATTTTTCAATTTGTTGATAACGAAAATCCTCCATGCGGACTAGGCCTATATGGAGAAAAATATGGCGAATCTATTGGTACCTATTTTCCCTAATAAATTGTTTCTCATAATGTCGCACTAGTGTCCTTGAATATTATCAAATATTGAATCTATATGCTTTAACCCTTGTCTAGCGGGGTGTTTTGGGCTCATTTGGGCATATTCAGGCCCTCCTGCATGATAAATCAAGCATCTGCATGAAAACAGAAAAAATATTTAGCAAAAAACTAGGCACTAAAAGCTTCAAAATGAGACCAGAACGAGCTACGTAGCACTCGTGGTTCTCTTGCAGTGGTGCCACGAACATGGAAGTTTAGCATATATCGGTATATTTTTCCCAGCTATGCTCACTACTGGCTACACTGCCGGCCTCTCGAGAACACAGGGAACATGAGTTAATGGGCGGCGGTAACTTCTGGTAAGCCCTGGGAGTCGGCTGTCTGGCCCGCTGCGCTCCCGGCCATTTGCACTCGATTTTAACCCTTTAAAAGCCTTAATAATGCTCCTAACTTGCTGCAAATTGGTGCAAGACTTAAGTCGAGCGCCGCCAATAAGGGGTTAAAGATCATAAGAAAATATGTTTAACCCTCTGCAAAACTTAATAAAAAAAAGTATGGTACTAAAATGTCTTTTTCGTAACAAGGTTGTCAATACGGTACTTCCAGTTATCGATAGCTCTAAAGATCATGTGAAAATGTGTTAAACCCTCGGAAAAAAATAATATAAAAGTATGGTACTAAAATTTAAATTTCGTAACAAGGTTGTCAATACGGTACTTTCCCGTTATCAATGTACAATCAAAGCTGAACATTGCAGAGTAAACACCGTAGACTTCATCGACTTTCTTTCACCTTCGTATAATCGACAGCCAATTTTATTTTATTTGTTTTACTAAGGGATTGGTACTCAACCAGCGGGGGTGTGGGGGCAGCAGCCCCCACCCATAATACTAGGTTAGGTTAGGCTAATGTCTTTTCAAATCACTATCGGGGGCGTGTCTCAACATCGATCAATAGGCCTAATGGGGAAAATAGGTTTTCCCGAGATTTCTAATTAATTACAAACACTATATATTGGTGCAAATGAACAATTTCTTTTATAAAAAACACTGAAAATTTGTGGTAGGCCTATTAAAATAAAAAAAATCTGTTTATTTTTCTTTGATACACAGTGTTGTTTGATACCGAGGACCGTCGCATTTTAGTATTTTCAACATTAGCGTCACCTAACCTAACTTAACCTAACCTAACCGAAAAGTAAACAGGGAACATGAGCTGGGTTTAGACCGTCGCGTACCCATAAACAGGGAACGTGAGCTAGGTTTAGACCGTCGTGCTGCTCGTGCACCCATAAACAGGGAGCGTGAGCTGGGTTTAGACTGTCAGTTAGTTTTTGGTTAGGTTAGGTTAAGTTAGGTTAGGTTAGGCTAATGTTGAAAATACTAAAATGCGATGGTCCTCGGTATTAAACAACACTGTATATTAAAGAAAAATAAACAAAACACTAGAATTAACTAGTAAAAAGGCTGTCCGGGGTCTCGGTTAGATCCTGTGTAGCGGGAAGAACTGTTTTTCAGATGCCTATTTACTAAGAATCATTGAACAATATCTTTAACCTAATCTAACCAAAACCTAACCTAACCTAACCTAGTATATTAGTGGACTATTTATGAATCTAAAATGTTAAAATATATTGTAACATTACCAAATTATTGAAATATAAGTACAGTTCCTCCTGCTACACAGGATTATACCAGGGTCTCTTCAAGTTTTACCCAAAATTCTAAGTCAAAGATGTCTAACAGCGGGGGTGTGGGGGCGGCAGCCCCCAGTCCCCACCCATAATACTGTACTAAGATAGATTTGGTAAGGTTAGGGGTAGCTGCGGTAGCATTCAAGGAGACTACTGCAGGACTTCTTCTTACCAGGTATAGGCTATCCTAGTGTTTACTAGCCTATACCCCTTTGAAAGGACATTAGCCTAACCTAACAACCTTACCTAACCTGGGCGGGTGCCCAACCCCGAAAGGGGTTGAAATAGGGGAGCTATCCCCCCGGGGTTGAAATAGGGGAGCTATCCCCCCGCCAAAGGCGGCTTTCTAGGGCCTTTCCTAGCTGATGCTGAGAGGATTGGGTTCTAGTCATATGGTGATGGGCTGGTCTATCAGAGTGAGAACTGAGCGATCTCTGCCATACCGACTGTTCCTTTTACTTATGTATTTCCTAGATCTCAAGTGACGGCGTCTTTTCCGTGGATTGACCTCCCAATCTACCAAGATTGGAAGCCAAAGCGTCACATTTTTCCTTTGCCCCTCAACTTTCTCTTCATAATTGCTGAGGGGCACAGGGCCCTGGGTGGGGCTTTGGTTTCCGGGCGTTTCCGCACCCTCCTCAGCTCCCCACCATGGAGTGGCTTCAGTCACCCAGGCTTTATTGTGGTAGGCAGGGAGGGTTCTGTGGGGGCGCTCGGTTATGGCCTTGGCCTTGCTCGGGGCCTTGGGGCTGTTCGGCCAGGCAGCTTGGGGACCAACAACAACAACAACAACAACCTTACCTAACCTATCCTAGTATTTTGGGTGGGGGCTGCTGCCCCCACACCCTCGCTTTGACTTAGATTTTTGGTTTATTTGTCTGTGAAGTGGGTATTTTTCAATTTGTTGATAACGAAAATCCTCCATGCGGACTATAGGCCTATGGAGAAAAATATGGCGAATCTATTGGTGCCTATTTACCCTAATAAATTGTTTCTCATAACGTCGCACTAGTGTCCTTGAATATTATCAGGTTAGGCTAATGGGAATGAGTTGTGTTACCGGGTGTACGTCACCGTAACGTCGTCGTCGTGTATACACGTGAGTTGATATCAAACAGCGGGGGTGTGGGGGCAGCAGCCCCCACCCATAATACTAAGATAGGTTAGGTAAGGTTGTTAGGTTAGGCTAATGTTTTTTCAAAGTGGTAGGCCTAGGCTATAGTAAACACTAGGATATAGGCCTACCCGGTCAGAGGTAGGTGATAGGCTACGCCCGATAACACAACTTTGTTTTTTTGTTTTTTTGAGGGAGGCAAAAGGCAGAACTGCCTATAGCGAGTGCCTCCCCCAAAGTTGAAAGAGTGACAGGGCCAAAATCAAGGGACGTTCGAGCCAAAATGCCTGGACACACAGAGTTTGAAGCAATTTAAGTCATAGAAAGAGGGAAAGACTGATTCTGGGAGAGAGTTCCAGAGCTCAGCTGTTGAATAGAAGAAAGACAGAGTAATGTTTCACTCTTGGGTTGGAGAGTTGCACAGAATAGGGGTGGGATTGTGTTGCAACTTGCAAGACGGGTACCACGTGCCCTACGTCAAGGAGGTGGTATACACTGGGAAAGCTCTGAGGAACACTATTATAGTAGCGATAGAATAGCGAGAGAGATGCAACATTGCGGCGAAGAGAGAGAGATTGCAGAGAGTTGGTGAGTGGACGGGAGTTATGATACGAAAGGCCTTCCTTTCAATTTTGTTTAGGAGAGCAGTGTGAGAGGAACCTTCCCACACATGTGAACAATAGGCCTACTCAATACAAGGATGCACTATGCCCCTGTACAGAGCAAGAAGCTGTGCAGGGGTAAAGAACCCCCTAAGGCAGTTGAGCACCCCCAGCTTCTGGGAGGCTGCCTTAGTAAGACTGGTAATATGGTCCTTCCAACTGAGAGCAGAAGAAAAAGAGACCAAGAATATTGAGAGAAGATGAAGGATGCCGGCTAATGTCCTTTCAAAGGGGTATAGTAAACATTAGGATAGCCTATACCCAGTCAGAGGTAAGTCCTGCTGTAGTCTTCTTGAATGCTACCAATAGGCTATAAATTATGTTGATGACAATAAGTCATGGGGGTGAGAGGGGCGAAGCCCCCCCTCAACCTATTATTGTATCCCACGGCCGGTAACAAAACAATTTACCCAACAGCTGGCTGTGGGAAACATTTATAGGTTGAGGGGGCCTTTGCCCTCATCACCCCCCAATGCCCCATGACTTAGGCTATTGTCATAATTATATGTATTACCAGCAGGGCCTGCAGGGGGCAAATAAGTGAAATAAGAGCTGGCTGTGGGATAATTTTGTAAGAAAAAAAACAGTCAAAAATACAGTAACTGCGTAACTTATGTTAACAAGGCGGACGGTAGCCTATGCCCGCTAACTCCATCCTTACCTATAGTTTTTCTACTGTACCTCATTATTTTTTAATTAGGCTACAGTATGTGAGGGTGATCTGAAAGTGTATAGACTTAATAGGCCTAGTTGGTGTAACTGTGAAACAGTTTTAAAAATTGGTTTTAAAAATTACCGAATGACATCTTACTATGTGTATTTATCATTGCAGACTTGAGTAATAACACCAGCGCAGCGGCAGTACCAGTAGTGATCTATTGCTCACCCAAGTACCGGTACAGTTGTTTCCAGCGACAATGCCTCGCCCGACTGTTGTGGTAAATTACCGTATTTAATTAAAGTTTTGTACTAAACAGTTTATAAATCGCTCCAGAGCATAAATTGAAGCACAGTTTTTCATGAATATATTATGATTTACAGGTACAGTACAGTACCAGTGTTGGGCACCGATAACCAAAAAAATAAATTTTATTAACAATAATCCAGTGACTCCAATTTTAAGTCTGGTATCGATAATCCAATAATTTTAATACCAAGTTATCAGAAGTTAAAGATAATTTGATAACGATAACTATATTTAATTGATAAAAATAAAAAAGGGTAAGGATGTAGTATCCTTGTTCTTGTGGGGTTGGAAGGGCGCTCAGGTGGCAGACACTCGCTTGGCCCTGTAAGTCTTGTAAGATGAGCCGTTCATCATCATCAAATCTGACGTTAGTGGGGTCAAAGGAAGCATGACTTGACAAAGTAGCTTGGAGGCATTTCTGTCATGGCTACTCTTTAGCGGAAGTTTCCCAGGGGAAAACAGGCATCGGAGATGATGATGATGATGAACAGCACCACATTTTCCAGCTCCAGCACACATTTTTACCTCCAGAGACCATAATATGAGATCATTGGGAGCCCAACTACATGACAGTATGTCCTTACTGGCAACCTGGGTTATATTGCCAACCACCTTGTCACCTTGATGTGGTGCCGGAAATTGTAACTAGTCACTGACCCTAAGATACTTTCCAGCAAACATGCATTCTCTGATTAACACATAGCCATAGAATATGGGTGATGGACATCCCCAGTTACTAATCAATTGATGAAAAACAGTAGAGGTGACTTTCAATTGAGCAAACAGAGATTTTTAAGTGGGCAATGAAAAAATAAGTAATACTGTAAATGGTTCAACTGGCAATTTTGGCAAGAAGGGCTAGTCATTAATTACATTCAGGAGTTTATGTGAAGATGAATAGCAAGCTTCCTTTCTGTTACTCATACAGTACTTCTCTCTCTCTCTTCATAACCATTACCTCTTCTTTTTCTAAATCTTCTCTTTCCATCCCCCAGCAAAGCAGTGATGAGGATGAGTACCAACCTCCCTCACAGTCCCAGGCTGGCCATATCTCATCAGAAGAAGTAAAGAAGCTTGCGGGACTTGTCTGTAACTTCCTCCTTGTTATGGAGTGTAAGAAGGTAAATATGTAGTTGTGTATAAGAATGTAAGTGGTTGGGAAGCTGGCAAATGACAGACTATTCAAAAGCAGTCCTAAAAAACAAGCCTATTTGTTTAAGTTAATGTTATGCAAAGCTATAATTATGCTTCACAGTTCTTATGATGTCTTTTGGAAGTGGTAAAATGACCCAAAACTATGCAATTTCATGATAATTTTCCAGTACTCCTTCTTATATTTATCTAAACTTGAAACCAAATTGCCCTGGTTTAACACCTTGCTCTCTATATTTTGTTTGTAAATATTGGTGAAAACATTTAGTGTTGTAGACTTGTAGTAGTAAATAAAGTTTATAATCGTCTATTGTTAGCCAGAATGAAATCCTAATGATCCCAAGGAATTGATGGATTTATTGTAGTGTGAGCTATTTTAACATTTATTCTTTTTAGTCACGTAAATCCTTCCTAAACTAAAAAAAGCATCTGAATGTAGAGAGAATGAATATAAAATGACACCATTATATTGAAGAAGTTAGCTGTATTGTAATGTATATTCCTTTTATCAGATCCCAGCCAAGCGTATGGACATAAAGAAGATGGTGCTGAAGGACCGCGCTCGACACTTAAATGCTGTCATGACCAAGGCTACTGACATGATGGAGAGTGTAGGTTCCATTATTATGTACTGTATGTATATACTCAGGCCCAATCCCCACTCTTTCTCTTCATAGGAGATACGTAGGAGAGTGGGGCAGCAGAAACATTTGTCAGCCAGAGTGGACAGAAGGGTGCTGAGCTGGTATGGTCATGTTGAACGAATGGAAGATGAAAGGCTTACAAAGAGAATATGTGAGTCAGATGCAAGGGGAGATAGAAGGGCAGGAAGACCCCCATTGAGATGGAGAGACTGTGTAAGACAAGCTTTGGATGATAGAGGAATGACTATAGATCAGGCATTATTATACCAGCCATTATCACATTTCATACAATACTTAACTCAACAGCTGCGACAGACATGTTTATTTAAACGTCCACCAGGGCGAAGGATTTTGCTTCAATTTTGGCAACCTCCTGTCCTTCCCTAACATATGTGTTTATATGTGTTTAACCCCCGCCCTCCCTCTCCTCACCTCCTGTCTCCCTCCACTTCCGCCCTCCTTCTTTATTATACTTTTACCCTCCAATTTCGCTCTCTACTTCTTCCTTCCCGCCGGAAATATGTCCAGTCACCCTCCTCTACACTCTCCCCCTATCTCCCTCCTTCCTTTAATATGTTTGGGAGAAAGCCGGGACTGTGTTTGCCTCAAGCTGGCAAAGGAAGCACACCTATGTCGTGCACCCTCATACGCATTCAGCACCTCTCCCGTCGCAATAATATATATTTTTTTTTTTTTCACTGGATATTTGCTCTTTACATCTATTTTCTGGTTCTTTAATTTTCACTTGTTCATTATAGAAGTAAAATACTGTATGCGCATATTGAGCAGTAATATTAATTTATATGGTAAATATATCAAATTTTGTCCGAATTGACCTGTAGAGGTCCCGCACTGGCAGACCTTTAAAACACATGATTGACGAATTCCCTTGGTTAAATGAGGCTACTCTAACGAAAGCAATTAATGTTTATAACTTTGTTATGCAATTTACTGTTTTGATCTACTGTCTTGATGGTGTAATGGTTTGAGCATGTAAGTTCTGTATGAATGATGTATCCTGGGTTCGAATCCTGGGAGGATCACATGCTTTCATCAATTTCATTTGGGTGGTTACTGGTGTTAAGAACGATATTTAAAATACTTGCAACATAATAAAGCATAAGAACTTTTAAGTGACTTTTGTTCCATATTTATTGAACAGTGTACAGTATATTGAAACAACTTAGAACAAGGAAACTTTAAGTGAGGAGTACCTGTATAGTATACCGTATACAGAAAACAATATACTGGTACTGTTGGCCAAATAAGTCGTGTCTCCACTGCCATTACGTTTTGCTCGCTGTTTGCTGTATTAATGTCTCAGATGTTGAATAGGGTGGTTAAAGATAGGAACATGTTTGTATATCTCACTCAAAATTATCAATTAATGTTTAGATAGTGCTGATACCAATTATTGATCGAAATATATTTGGTGACGCGACGTCACTTATTTGGCCAATTGTACCAGCATATAAAGGGTGGTGATGTGTTTTTCAGGTGTTTGGCTACAAGATAAAGGAGCTTCAGAGTTGCACCTACATCCTCATCAACTCTCTGGGTGCAAGTGCCGGAGAGCGGGGCATCAGCACGGAACTACAGGCGGCCCGAACTGGTCTCCTAACTTCCATACTAGCCGCTATATTCATGACTGGTGATAAGATGCAGGAAGGTGAGGAATTGTTGTTAATTATAAGAATGGGTAAAATACAGTATAATAATTAACATGATAATTATGCAAGGTCTTAGGGTACAGTATAGGTAGTGCCAATAATCTTGACCCTTAACTTCTCATAACTCAAAAAGAATAATAGCAATCGAGCTGACCTTTCTATCATTTGGGAAGAGCCCACCAGGAAATTGGTGTAGATATTAACAGCCTGTTTGCTCTAGGCCCCATTGAGTTATGTGAAGTTACGGGATCAAGATTATTGTCAAGTTCATTGGTTCTACCTAAAGTTATGAAATAAAGTCAAGCTGCAGTACAAGCCTCCTTTCTTCGTCCCGTTTTTTGTTTGTATATTTTGCAAGTTTTACATTATAATTCCATCCTAGCTGCTATATTCATGACCGGTGATAAGATGTAGGAAGGTGAGATATTACTGTACAGTAAACGAAGAAGAAGGAGTCCAGCTGCATATGAAAAGTAATACAGGAAAATATAAATTATATTGCAGTGTTTGGGCCATTTTATCACTTCCAAAGACATAAGACGAAATGTGGAGCATAACTTGGGATCATTAATACTAATGACTACCGGTATATTAAGAGACTATTTTTATTGGTGTCCCCCAGGGATCCGTATTAGGTCCTCTGTTGTTTGTTATATACATAAATGACCTTGATTTAGGTATAACTAGTAGGATAAGTAAATTTGCAGACGATACCAAAATGGGGAGAAAAATTTATTCAGATAGCAATATAGAGTGCCTCCAAAGGGATCTAGTTACCTTACACGAATGGTCAGTTAATTGGCAGATGAAGTTTAACATTGACAAATGCAAGGTATTAAAGATAGGGAAGATGCTTACAAATGTTAAATATAAACTAGATAATATGGAATTAGAAAACTCAGACTGTGAGAAAGATCTACGTGTGTCTGTTAGCAATGATTTGAAGCCTAGAAAATAGTGTATAAGCGTTCGTAATAAGGCAAACAGGATTCTCGGGTTAATCTCTAGGAGTGTTAAAAACAGAACTGCTGATGTTATCTTAAAACTTTACTTGTCATTAGTGAGCCCATATGGATTATGCTGTTCAATTTTGGTGTCCTTATTACAGAATGGACATAGATTCATTGGAGAGAGTACTGTACAACGTAGAATGACAAAAATTATCCATAATATTAGAAATCTTCCATATGAAGAAAGGTTGAAGAAATTGGGCTTACATTCGTTAGAGAGACGCAGAGTTAGAGGGGATATGATAGAGGTATTCAAGTGGGTTAGTGAGATTAATAAAGGGGACATGAAAAATGTACTAAAGCTCAGTGATAGCGAAAGAACTCGAACAAATGGTTTCAAATTAGATAAATTTAATTTCAGAAAAGATATAGGCAAATATTATTGGTTTGGTAACAGTTATAGATAGGTGGAATAGGCTACCAAGTGCTACAGTGGGATCAAGAACGATAGGGAGCTTTAATTTAAGATAAAATTAGATGGGCATATGGACGAGATGGGTTGGGTGTGAGGGGGATTTGTCAGGTGGGCCAATCAGCGCTCTGCAGACCCTGTTTTCTGACCTCTGACTGTTTTGGTGGGGTCAGTCCTAATGGTGTTAGTGAGCTGGGCTTATAATTAGGGTTGGGTGTGAGAGGGATCTGCCTTGTGTGAGCCAATCGGCTTTCTGCAGACTCCTATTTTCTTATGTTCTTATGTTTAAGACCATACTGTATTAGAATACAGTGTCTTGCTTTGCCAGCATAGACAAGATTCTAGGTTAGCTTTACGATCAGGTAAAGTATAATACTGTAACTCATTTATGCCAGGACGTGGTACAACCGATGCTATCTTCATAGTCAGGCAGATACAGGAAAGATACTTACTAAAAGGCAGGGATCTTTACTTTGTGTTTGTGGACCTGGAGAAGGCCTTTGATAGGGTACCTAGAGATGTACAGTGGGCTATGAGGAAACTTGGTGTGGAAGAGTGGCTGGTGCGTGTGATAATGAAGATGTATGAGGATTCGCGAAGTTCGGTGAGGGTGAAGGGTGTACTGAGTGATGAGTTCGCAGTCCGTGTTGGAGTCCATCAGGGTTCAGTGTTAAGCCCCCTCCTCTTTATTATGGTCTTGGAGGCGCTGTCTAGAATTTTTAGAGGCGGACTCCCGTTGGAACTGTTTTATGCAGATGATTTAGTCCTAATAGCTGACAGTATGCAGGATGCTGAGGCCAAATTCAGAGAGTGGAGAGAGGGCATGGCGAGCAAGGGTTTAAGAGTCAATATTAACAAAACCAAGGTTATGCATTGTAGTTTGAGACGAGGCAATGTGGAAAAGAGCGGTGCATACCCATGTGCAGTGTGTGGAAAGGGAGTGGGCGTTAACTCAATTCAATGTAGCATCTGTCGATGTTGGGTACACCATGGGAGTAAGCGCTGTAGTAGAATAAAGGGGCCCCTGCCGAAGGATAAGTCAGAAATAGAGAAATTTGAGTGCGTAGTGTGCAAAGGCGAGCTTGTGTTAAGTGATGATCCTGTGGCTGTGAATTTTGGAAATGAGTCTTTGGAGCTGGTGAACAAGTTTTGTTACCTAGGAGATACCATCTCTGCCGGTGGTGGGGCCGAGGCTGCCACTGTTGCTAGAATTAGGTGTGGCTGGGGGAAGTTCAGAGAATTGATGCCAATCCTGACCATGAAAAGAATGCCTCTCCCCCTGAAGGGAAAGGTGTATGCCTCATGTGTTAGAAGTGCAATGACGTATGCCTCAGAAACATGAGCCGTTAAAGTAGAGGATGTCAACAGAATGGAGCGTAATGAGATGAGAATGGTGAGATGGATGTGTGGGGCCAGGCTACAGGATAGAATAACAAATGTTGAGCTGAGGAGACGTTTAGGTATAAAGAGTATTAGCGAGGTGATGCGTACAAGTAGACTGGGATGGTATGGACATGTGGAGAGAATGGATGAACAAAATTGGGTGAAAAAATGCAGGTCTGTGATTGTGGAGGGAGCTGCACCAAGGGGTGGACCGAGGAAGACCTGGGATCGGACTATACGCGCCGATCTCAAATCCAAGAACTTGACAAGTGAAGCAGCCCTTAACAGGGTTGCCTGGAATGCCGCCATTAGGACAAGAGACTGAAACTGCACTTATGTGTGGAACACTCAGTCTTAAAATTTTATGTATGTATGTAATAGACAAGATTTAAGGTTAGCTATATGATCAGGTAAAATATAGTAACTCATGATAAGCAAGATTGTAGGTTAGCTATACACAGGAGTCTGGAGTTAACTACTGTACAGTAAAACTTCCCTCTTTTGGACTCCATGTACTTTTATATATACCAGTACTGTACTGTACTGTACAAATAAAGAAATACTACCGATAGCTAATTCATAAACTGGAGCACAGATGATGACAGACACTACTTTATGACGGTTCTCCCTCCGGAGTTGAGCTAGAGAATGCATGGGCCTTATATCTTGCACATCTCATTAGTTTAACCCTTTCGCTGCGGGTGACGTTCTGGAATGTTTTGGCAAGTTACAGCAATTTCCAGGCTTTAAAAGCCTGTAATAAACTTAAAAATCGAGTGTCAGTGGGCGAGAGCGTGAGGGGCCCACCTCAGACCCTCAGAGCACCGAGCGGCTCACTGAGCTAGGCTGTGTCTCGCGTGGGTCTCTCTCTGTCTCTCTCACCAGTGTAGCCAAGCGAGCGAGTGTTACATAATAGCAGGGTTCCCGCGTTTCACGGGACCACTGCGGGTGAACCAGATCACGTACAGGGTCCGTTCTGGTGTCATTTTGAAGCTATTTTTGTCTAGTTTTCGGCAGAATACACTTAATTTAATGCAGATGCTTGATTTATCATTCAGGAGTGCCTGAATATGCCCTAAATAGTCCAAACATAGCCGCAACCAAAGGGTTAAGTCTGATGTGCTACCTTACCATGGGTTTATTTTCTTGTGCCGGTATAGGCACTCATTTAGTATCCTATTATTATGTTCTATTCAACAACCAACTCTACTCCTAAAATCGATTAATGAAATATTACAAACACATAATTAGATTTTTTTTTTTTTACTACTGTATTACCTTGTTCATTACTTAGTCAGGGTAGTAAGGCTTTAAACCATAAGCTTTAAATTATAATTCTTTGACTTAGCTGTACAGTATACTATTTTTTGTACCACTTCTGTATTATATATTTTTCTTTTTCTTTCCTAAATTAAGTGATAATAAGGTACCATATCTCAATTTTATATAGGTGAAAGTATTAACTGATTTAATTTCTTTCTTCCCCCAAATTCTCTGCGGTGAAGGTGCATTGTCGGAGTACCTGCACACCTTGGGGCTGGACATGCAGTCGAAGGAACCTCACCCTCTGCTGGGGAACGTCCACAAACTCGTCCATCAGGTGCTTACTATTGTTTTACAAAGACCTACATCACAGGGTCTGGTTGCCATGGTTGTTGTTGTTCCCCAAGCTGCCTGGCCGAACAGCCCCAAGGCCCCGAGCAAGGCCAAGGCCATAGCCGAGCGCCCCCACGGAACCCTCCCTGCCGACCACAATAAAGCCTGGGTGACCGAAGCCACTCCATGGCGGGGAGCTGAGGAGGGTGCGGAAACGCCCGGGAAACCATAGCCCCACCCAGGGCCCAGTGCCCCTCAACAATTATGAAGAGAAAGCTGAGGGGCAAAGGAAAAATGTGACACTTTGGCTTCTAATCTTGGTAGAATGGGAGGTCAATCCACGAAAGAGACGCCGTCACTCGAGATCTAGAAAATATATAAGTAAAAGGAACAGTCTAGAGTAAGCTATGGGTATGGCAGAGAGTGCTCAGTTCTCAATCTGACAGACCAGCCCATCACCACATGACTAGAACCCAATCCTCTCAGCATCAGCTAGGAAAGGCCCTAGAAAGCCACCTTTGGCGGGGGGATAGCTCCCCTATTTCAACCCCTTTCGGGGATGGGCACCCGCCCATGGTAACCAGCAATGCTTGGCCATGGTTTTTTGTCAGAAGGTACCATAACAACAACATAAAATGCACGATTTGACAGTGGAGACATCTAGTGTCGAAATCGAAGGATTGTTGTATAAAAAAACAAAGATTTGAACTCCTTCAGATCGATAACATTTAATATCATTGAGGAATGAAGAGAAAGTAGGAGAGTGGGGCAGCAGGAACATTTGTCGGCCAGAGTGGAGAGAAGGGTGCTGAGTTGGTATGGTCATGTTGAACGAATGGAAGATGAAAGGCTTGCAAAGAGAATATGCGAGTCAGATACAGACTAACTTCCTCATGTAGTAATGTACACCCTTATGTGGTGGACTGTGTTTTTTTTATTTCATAAATTTTATTTTAGTAAGCGTTATTGCCACATAGCGATTTTGATAATTATTTTGCCTTTATTTTGTCTGTCCAAGTTTTGGTTTGTTTAGTTTGCAAGTTTTACATTTTAATAAGGGGAGATAGAAGGGCAGGAAGACCCCCATTGAGATGGAGAGACTGTGTAAGACAAGCTTTGGATGATAAGAGGAATTACTATAGATCAGGCAAGGGGAGTGGTAATAAACAGGAATGAATGGAGAATGCTTGTGAATAGATGAGTTAACACATGGTCATTTGGGGAAAGGGGTCGGGCGCAAGTTGGACTAGATAATAGTCCATCAGGCGCCTGGCCCGGGGAGATAGTTTATATGAAGGGTGCGCCTGGAAGTGTGGTGGGCGGGCTTGTGGTTTCGGCTCTACTGCATGTCTGCCTGCTGAGATCGGAACCTCTCCGGGTGGTCGGGGGAGTGCTGGAGGGACCTTGGTGACCCTGGTCTTCGGGTCTTCTGGATGACCTAGATGTGTGTGAATTTGTATTTTGTTTTGGGTGTTAATTGTTTTCTGCTGTGTTGTCCCTATTCGGGCTCTGTCTTGAGTCGGCCACCCCCAGAAAAAAAAAAAAATAGGAAAAGTGGGGATTGGGCCTGAGTATACAAGAGGAGTATGGATTCCTAGCCTCCCACATCCCAATGAAAAGTAGGACTGTAAAAAGAGACAGACAGAAACGGCTAAGGTTGGTTAGAGGATACCAAATCTCACTCTGGATAGGACCAGCCCTCACCCTAATATCATTGTAATACCACCAATAAATTCCTCTCCTTTTTTAAAGAATTATTTAGGAAGGACAATATAATGACAACCAGATCTTCAACATAGACAAACAAAATTATACTGGAAGAAATATCAGCCAATACCATTGTCAAGGCTGCTAGCAAGTGTCGGGGCCATAAAATGCAAAAGGGCGTATAACTTTTCTCTAATGCCTCTGGCATGTTATATACTCAGGCGCATACCCCATTTATTTATTTATTTTCTTTAATACTGTATGATTTAACAATTACTCTATGATATATAGTCAACTGGAACACAGATGATGACAGACACTACTATGTGACGGTTCTCCCTCTAAAGCTGAGGTAGAGAATCCATGAGCATTCCTGCTTGCACACTTCATTAGTTTAAGTCTGATGTGCTACCTTGTTGAGAGCCCACCTTGAGCTGTTGAAGGATGCTAGAATTAGTCTAGAGGCCTAAGGAGAGTCCTCTTTTATCAAATTAATTTGTAAAAAAACAAAAATATTGAAATTGTTGACATTTATTCCTGTTGTTCTTTCCTAATATGAAATAACTTTACAAATTAATTTTTATTTTATCTGTATTTTTTGAGGGTGACGAAATATGATAACGGGAGTGAATAAAAAACATGAATCATATGGTGTTGACGAATATACAAATCTCGCTGAACACCGTTTTCATTCTTCGGCTAGTTGGGCCATATTAAAAGTGTTTGGCTGAGAAGATTTGTCGTAGCCTAGAGGTATTGAGCAGATTCAGCAGTCTGTGGGTTCAGTAAATTTATAAACAAGTAGCCTACAGGTAGATCAATATATACATGTATAGGATCTGGTGTGAGAGAAGTACAAATTATTATTATTATAAAATAATAATAATGAGAGAAGTACAAATGGCAAGACATGAGCCTGGGACAAGTGCTATCAATACATAACAGGATTTAATGCTCTCACAGGTATTGTTTATAGTTTGGACATTTTAAGAGCTTACACTTTTTAATTGTTCTTTGAAGTGGACGAGACCATTTATTGTATTTTCAATAATACTGCACTACAGTTGTTGTTGTTGTTGTTGTTGTTGTTGTTCCCCAAGCTGCCTGGCCGAACAGCCCCAAGGCCCCGAGCAATTCCAAGGCCATAACCGAGCGCCCCCACAGAACCCTCCCTGCCGACCACAATAAAGCCTGGGTGACCGAAGCCACTCCATGGCGGGGAGCTGAGGAGGGTGCGGAAACGCCCGGGAAACCAAAGCCCCACCCAGGGCCCTGTGCCCCTCAGCAATTATGAAGAGAAAGTTGAGGGGCAAGGGAAAAGTGTGACGCTTTGGCTTCCAATCTTGGTAGATTGGGAGGTCAATCCACGGAAAAGACGCCGTCACTTGAGATCTAGAAAATATATAAGCTAAAGGAACAGTCAGAGTAAGCTATGGGTATGGCAGAGATCGCTCAATTCTCACTCTGATAGACCAGCTCATCACCACTACTGCACTACAGTATGACATGGTGATTAAATGCAACCAGCTCTTCAAAACATTTATCTCAGGTTCATGTCTTGGTAATTGTTTTTGTGTTCATTGTTTTCTGTTGTCCCTATTCGGGCTCTGTCTTGAGCCGGCCATCCTTAGAAAACAAAAGAGGAAAAAATGGGGAATGGGCCTGAGTACATACATACATACTGTACACCCAAATAATCAATACATGTTTGTTTACAGGACCTGGTGAGAGAGAAGTACCTTGATGTAACCCAGGACACCAGCACAGACCCCCCTACCCGGGAGTACCAGTGGGGGGAGAGGGCCCACCTTGAACTGTCTAAGAAAGACATACTAGAGTTAGTCTGTAAGGTGAGTCATTTCTGTGTACAGTGGGATCACCTATCTCGATGGGTATTGGGATCGAAAAAAGCAATCGAGATTCGAAATATCGAGATGCGAAGTTAACTTCTTATAGGGAAAATTAAAATAGGGACCAGCGAGTCGGCAAGTAACCCACATCAAATCTGACAATCACCACTTTTGACCCCGTAACTTGTACTTACGATCGCCTACCAGCTGTATTAACCCCCTTTTTGCTCAATCTGGATCAATATGTGTATCTTATGACTCCATAACCCTTCAGCTACAACTACATCTACAATATTCCATGTAATTGATCAATAAAACAAAGCATCTTCACTTGAACAAAAACAAAAGTCGACTGGTGATCAACATGTATTGTATCGTGAAGCTACAAGTTGCTAAAATGGTCGCAAATCTACCGACTTCAATACATTTTCCATGGTATAAAGTTTTATCAAGTTTTCTTTTGTCTTTACTATTATTATATATTAGATTTTCCTCATACAAATATTAATGTATATTAAAACATGGTAAAGTAATTTATATTACTACGTAAATGAAACCGGCAGAGATGAGTCAGGTTAGACTACCGCTCGAAAACAATCGATACTAGCGGTACATTAGTATACAGGTAAACAAAACACAATGACTGAGGTTCACACATCGATTTGATCAAGATCGGGTGGATGGGACGCGTTAGCCTTGGTCGGCAACCCATCTAGGGGAGATAACCTTATAAAAATCCGGGTGGATGGGACTCGTCAGCCTTGGTCGGCAACCTGTTTAGGGGAGTAAACCTTATACAAATCTGTACTGCCACCTTAGGGTGAAGCAGGTTAGTGGATGGATTAGCCGCACACCACTGTAGAAAAATAGTGCTAAAAAATACATAAAAGGCCTTGGAGTCGGACGGACCCTAAATTGAGTGGTCAATCCTATAAGTCCTTCAGTAAACTGGCATGGGTTGTCCCTCTTACAGGGGATAAGTCTGCTTGGGGGCATTTTGTGTATGGCCACCCCCATTAACCCGGCAACGGCGAGAAATCTCATAAGAAGTTTTACTGGGCGAGGGCGGCAAAGCTCTTAAGAGGGAGGCCTAAAAAAACATTTAAATGGCCCCAGTAGCACTAAACATTTTTTTTTTTTTTCCCCTATACCTCATATCACTCCTCCACATCCCCTCCTTCCTCCCTTTCCCCTCCCCCTTCAATTATCACCTATTTTCCCTGTTATTCCCTAATTCGTTGGTATATTTTTGTGCTAACATTAGCAAACTGTGTGGAGGATGTGCTTACGTGCCTAGCAGGTGTGTTACATAACCGAGAGTGTGTATGAGTAGGCTCAGTGTGGCTTGAGGCCTCGTGGAGGGAAGGGTTGCCTCAATTTGCTCCATAATTCATGAATGGGCTGGTCCATGTATATTCGCGATTTTGATCAGAAAAATTATACTGTATTTTCACTTGTTTTATTGTTGTTACAGGTTACTATCTTCATAGTGAAGGTAAAATAGGCTCATATGAATAAGTAATAACGATATTTATCGTAAAATGACGATTATAGGCCTGAATGGAGCCTATATGCTCGCCCATGGGCATCGAGTTCAATACCCCCTGCTCGCCGTTTATAGGTTAAGGGGAGTAAGGCATCCGGCAATAGATAGATAGATTGACTCTGTTTATATTAGTATTTTTAGCATCTAGCATCGAGATTAACGTTTTTTCATCGAAATTTGTGATTGGGGAGAGCTTGAAGGTGGCATCGAGATGCGAAATATCGAGATGAGATTGATCGAGATATGTGAGCCTACTGTATATATATTATACTGTAATGTAAAACTTTTAAAATATACAAACCAAAACTTTGATGAACACAGTAAAAGACAAAAAAACTAATCAAAATCGCTAAGTGGAAACAACGCTTAAGCGAATTACTAATTCTTTATAAATAAAAGAACACAATCCACCACATACGGTGTACATTACTACATGAGCAAGTTAATCTGTTTTGTTGTGAAGTACAGTATATAGTTAAATGTAAAGAAGTATTTCAGATAATAATAGCATGACCCTCTAATATTAACCAAGCACCTTTGTTCAGGTATATGGGGAGAACATGCGGCCCGAGGTGTGGACGTCTCAGTGGAAGGAGGTGCAGAGGGAGACGAATGTTAAGCAACAGGCCTCTTAGTGTGCACCAAATGTAAAAGGGAGGCCGAGAGTAATATTTTTTATATACTGTATACAGTACTGTACTTGTACCGGAAACTTTAGTTTATTAATTTTGACAAGTTTAGAAATTGTGACCCCTAGCCTCTTCTAAATCAATGAGAGCTGGAGCAAACAGGCTATAAATTTTCATGCCTATTTACTGGTTGACTCTTCCCAGTTGGTAAAATATCAAATTGATTGCTCAATTCTCTTTTGAGTTATGAGAGGATGGGATTCAGAATTTGTAGACTCGTCATTCATTATATATAGACTACTGTATAGCCATCTTTATGATTATTAAATCAGAAAGGCAAATAATCAGTAATTTATTATAACTATCCAGGGTGAAGGCTGGTCCTATCCAGAGTGAGGTTTGGCATCCTCTACCCTACCTTAGCCGTTTCTGTCCGTCTCCTTTACTGTATTGGGCGAGATCGCACGATTGGGGGGGGGATTGGCCCGGGGTCGTATGCCCGTGGGCTGATGATCCCCTCTCCCGCTGCTCTCTCAGAGACAGATCTAATTTTTTTCCCTTGCCCCTCAATTTTGTCTTCATAACTGTTGAGGGGCAAAGGGCCCTGGAAGGGGCTTCGGTGTCCCAGGCGTTTCCGCACTCTCCTCAACCCCTCGCCTGGGAGCTGCTTCGGTCACCTGGGCATTCTTTAGTGGTAAAGCTGGGAGGGTTCTGTGGGGGCGCTCGGTAACAGCCGTGGCCTTGCTCGGGACCTTGGGGCTGCTCGGCCAGACAGCCTGGGGATCAACAAGAACAAGTAGCCATCCATTTTCTATACATCTGGATATGATAATTAAAACTATGTTCATTATGTTTTTGGTCAGCAAACAGTAGTACAGGCAACTTCCATCAGGGAAGGAAATAAGATGGTTGTGGAAGAGTAAACAGAGTGTGGAAAGCATGCGCGCACATAAAATCGTGCAATTTAAAATTATATACTTGAGAAGTGCGTGCAGAGTTACATGGAGGGATAGAGAGATGAATGAGGAAGTATGAGAGCAGTGTGGTGTGGATATAGATGTGCTGGAAAGTGTGAAGAGGAACACCTCGAGATGGTTCAGCCATTTTGAACGTATGGGAAGTGAGAGAATAACTAAGAGAGTGTACGAGAGTGAGGTGGAAGGACAGAGAGGGAGAGGTAGACAGTGTACGAGAGTGAGGTGGAAGGACAGAGAGGGAGAGGTAGACCGAGAGAGAGGTGGAAGGATGGAGTTAAGAAGTATATACGTGAAAGTGGTGCTGGATGGGAGGAGGGACGTCAACTGACTTGGGGCTGTTTCCTTCGTGGCCACCCCTTCAGGGATCCCAGCGTCTGGCAATAGATAGATAGATGTCTTTCGGTAAAAAATATAATCGTTATACGTACGAAAGTGAACCTTGAGAACACTTCCCTTTGGTTTTCAGCTTTGTCATTGCACACGTGTTACAAGAGTGGTGAGCCTACCCGAAGCGACCGACAACTCATTCTTGCCCGACCTGTAGCATTACCAGTTTCAGGGGGCACCTCAATTGTAAAGTTTTCTAATTAGAAATAAAATTGTAGAAACTGATTCTATGTCTTTCGAGGTCTACCCCTCCGTGATGTTCCCTTAATTATGTTCACATTTGCATATCTTCAACTAATATTGGTCATCCATCCTCTCCACACACCCAAGCCAACCAAGACTAAAAATAACAATATTTGTTATAAAAGTGTAGGGATATCAGTGCATGCATAAACCTTGTTCATCCAAAGGGGCCAATTTATTGTGGGTTGTTTAGCACCCAACTGACTAATGACTCATAGCCAGCCTTTCATTAAATCTCTGGCAGCCTGGTCAGGCTCCCACTGTGTCCACACCTTCCATGGTAAAGCTATCCTGGTTTTGGAGTCGTCACAACACCGATAAAGCTGGCAATCAAGACGCAAGCAACTCGAAGCCAGAATTGGGAGTACCGAAGGTTGTTGTTGTTGTTGTTGTTCCCTAAGCTGCCTGGCCGAACAGCCCCGAGTCCCTGAGAAAGGCCATGGCCACGATCGGGCTTTCCCACAGAGCTCTCATTGAGTGTAGATTGTGTTGTTGGCGTAAGTGGTTGTGTGAAATGCAGTCTTCTATGATGTGTTTAATGGTATGGGGTGCTGTGTTACATCCCGGGCAGGCGTCGACAACGGAGTCATCCAGTCTCTTCTGATAGCTCAGGAGAGCTGGATGGTGTCCGCATCTCAGCGGACGGGTCCTTGGAGCGGCTTCGGTCGCGCCGGGAATTTCCAGTACCGAAGGTTGGACCGCATTGTGGGTGTTTACGGAAGAGAAATGTCACCCCACAGCTGAATGCAGTGAACCCCTGATGACCTTACCACACTGCTAAGTATGGTAGTGGGGCAGCGCCTCTATTCACCATTGTCCTGAAGGGACTAAAGTTGGAGGGTAGACTACCTTTCGAGGGGAATTATTACCGTCCGTTTCTGTCACGGTCCTTAAAGATTGTCGGCCGATGGTCAGGCCAGCTCCTTCTAGGTGATGCAGGGATATGGGTTGTATGTGCAATACCTTCTATGCCTATTGTCTAGTCTACTAAAAGACAAGTATTAGAAATACTGTACAATAACGGGTACTTTATTATAATATAATACAAATTTCAAAGGAAAGGAACCATATGACTTCTCTTACTAATTGAAACATATTAAGAAGATTATAATTATAACAAACTTGATTCAAAAATAAAGAAATATGTAAGTATTACTTACTATTACAATACTGGAAGACAACTAATTCATATGCAAAATTTGCCAAAATAAAACAAGTGTGGAATGAAATTATAAACAAACATTTTACTACATCCAACAGTATTTTACTACTGATATGATACAAATAAATGTAATATCTTTTACCTCAATTTTTTTGCTACCTATCACTGCATCCTTTTATTCTCTCACACAATTGTTTACCCTTTCTCATACAGTACTCACTTTCTGTCTCACATATTTACTCACCCTTTCTCTCACTCGCTATGTTTCTTACACACCTTGTCTCTCAACGCACACCACAGTTCGCTCTCACAAACACTTCCTGCTTTCTCTTTCTTTCTCTCCTTTAGGTACAATTTGTAAAGTTTGAGCCTTGTAATGCAAATTGATGCTATTAAGTTTGAATAAATGATGGGCCATTACAATATGAAGAATACATGAAAATTACTGTAAAATACACCTTAATACATTAACTGATATGAAAGCAGTGTTATCAAGTGCTTTTCCATCAAATTAGAGATCATCAACTTTATTCTGACATTTCAATTATCATACAGTATGAAGATATTGGGAACTACAGTACAGTACAGTATAATACAGTAGTTTATTCATTATGAAGAGTCTAGAAATCCTGGCTCCCCAACCTCTAACTAAAAATGTATATGAGCAATCAAGTTGATATCTTTACCATTTGGTTAGAATAAACCAGTAAATAGGTGTGGAACTTTAATAGCCCATTTGTTCCAGCATTTCCGGAGGTACAATAGGCTTTAAATCTACCATTTCTAGACTCGTAATAATTAAGACTGAAGGTAGATTATTCCATGAGGCTAATTTCTTATTATATTTTAATTCAGAACCTGCCAGACTAGACTTGCTGATACAAATTGCTAGAAACTGATCATGTGGCTCCCCCTTAAAGCCAGTATCACACAGTAAGTGCCTTTTCCCTTAACTTTTATTGCCAATGCTGTCTGGCATACCACACCTCCGTTTATCTTGTGTCGTCCCAGTTTTGGTTTGTTTATTTTGCAAGGTTTACATTATAATCTAAATAATGTTGTTGCTCAAATTCATCTATCTTTAGTCTAGTTACCGAAATCAATGCACATGATCCCAGAAATATTACTGAAAAATATTGTTGACCATTAAATATTGACAATAAAAGCTTGCATGATACCCTGTTAACTCTCTATCTACATACTTTATAGCCTTACTTGGCTGTATCATACTGCATTTGGAATAAGGCACTATATTATTTTTCACTATACAGTAGTGTCTTCCATTCAAATTAACTTGGCAGCCAATCATTACCACATAAGTTGGATTATGGTTGAACATGATTGATTGGCAGTGATGTATGGAGAAGCCCTTGAAGCTGAATAAAGGAAGACATTTTATTGCCCTAAAAACAAAAAATAAATTGAACCAAACAGAACAACTGGGTGCAATAAGCGGCCAATTATTTTGACCGGTGTATAGGTTTTTTATTTTTATTTATTTATTAATTTTTATATTCATTTTTATTTTTGCCAGACGCCGTAATTCCCGAGAAGGGGTGGCCATGAAGATAAGGCGTTTGTCACAAATTGCTAGGTCAAGTTGCCTGGGCTTGACATCTACCAATAACATTTTGACGGAGAGGATTCGATCCGCCAACCCTTTGATCAGCAGCCGAAGCTCTATTGACTATGCCACGGTGTATAGGTAACTGATGGTTATTACGTTGTTTTGATGTCTCAAGCTATCAGGTTCATTTTTCAATAATGTGTTATTCCTCACTTTTCTGATGATATTATTTTGGCATTCATCGTAGAGCCCATCATTTGAACTAATAATTACAATGTTTTGGATCTTGTGTTTAGTGCATCTTCTTAACGCCAGCTACCGTACTTCTTTAGTTTTCTTCAGTTTCTTTCTGTGTTCAGCACTAGCTAATTTGGATTTTGGAGGGCCTTGAATATCCGAGTCTGAGGAATCCTGAGTAGACAAGTAGGCCTTTCCTGCTGGCCTTCTGATGCGTCCCCTTTGGTCCTTGTACGTCACGAAACTTGGCATGTTGGGCGACATACTACTACTAGCCCTAACCGGGTGGGGCGAACCGCAAGCCGGTGACTCCTGGTCACGTGGCTGGGTTGATAAAGGGTTGTCCGCATTCTGCGAACCTATATCTTTGAGGGCGGCTGTTAAGCCGGGCTGGTCCTTAGAAGGCGCCAGGGTTGTCGCGTGAGACCTGATGGTCGTAACCGCATCTGACGTTTGTGCACCCGGAGACTGAGTAGAGGTATGAGCCTTGACTTGGTGAGCCTGTTCATGTGACAATTATAGGTTTGATTCCCAAAGGGAAGTAGAGAAAACCTAATAATTAGTAGGGCCCCGTAATCATTGACGACTTCGCCTATTAATAGTAATACATACATACATACATACATAAAATTTTAAGACTGAGTGTTCCACACATAAGTGCAGTTTCAGTCTCTTGTCCTAATGGCGGCGTTCCAGGCAACCCTGTTAAGGGCTGCTTCACTTGTCAAGTTCTTGGATTTGAGATCGGCGCGTATAGTCCGATCCCAGGTCTTCCTCGGTCCACCCCTTGGTGCAGCTCCCTCCACAATCACAGACCTGCATTTTTTCACCCAATTTTGTTCATCCATTCTCTCCACATGTCCATACCATCCCAGTCTACTTGTACGCATCACCTCGCTAATACTCTTTATACCTAAACGTCTCCTCAGCTCAACATTTGTTATTCTATCCTGTAGCCTGGCCCCACACATCCATCTCACCATTCTCATCTCATTACGCTCCATTCTGTTGACATCCTCTACTTTAACGGCCCATGTTTCTGAGGCATACGTCATTGCACTTCTAACACATGAGGCATACACCTTTCCCTTCAGGGGGAGAGGCATTCTTTTCATGGTCAGGATTGGCATCAATTCTCTGAACTTCCCCCAGCCACACCTAATTCTAGCAACAGTGGCAGCCTCGGCCCCACCACCGGCAGAGATGGTATCTCCTAGGTAACAAAACTTGTTCACCAGCTCCAAAGACTCATTTCCAAAATTCACAGCCACAGGATCATCACTTAACACAAGCTCGCCTTTGCACACTACGCACTCAAATTTCTCTATTTCTGACTTATCCTTTGGCAGGGGCCCCTTTATTCTACTACAGCGCTTACTCCCATGGTGTACCCAACATCGACAGATGCTACATCGAATTCAATAGTCTCCATTCAACATCCTGCGCCAGCGTTTTGAATAGCCCGCGCGGAAGCATCATGGAGTACTCATCATAAGTGCACGCTGAATTCCCTTATGGAATCGTCATTTTGATTGGGTACCCTACAGAAAAAAACTTAAAAAATAAAATAGAAAATTTAATTTAATATCTGTTAATATATGACTTGCCATATACGTGGATTTCTTATGCTTTGCTTCCCCGATCTCAGGCCCCCTAGCGGCCATCTTCGTCCTTCACTGATATATCAAGAATAAACTATAGAAATCAACGAATGGGAAGTGGGAAGGTTGGGAGGGCCCGAGTCGTCAATGATTACGGGGCACTACTAAATATTAGGTTTTCTCTACTTCCCTTTGGGAATCAAACCTATAATTTAATAGGGCCTCTCCATCATTGACGACTTCGCCTGAATATCAAGACTGGAGGTTGGACATTCGTAAAATATCTTTACCTTTAGGGAAGAGAAAATCCAGATAACATTTTCTTCAGATTTATTATATGTAATACAAACATATATATACTGTATATAAAAAAGGTATAAAAGATTTGTTAGCAGTGCGTGGCATTAAGAAACTGCCTGCTCATGGTCAGATCATTGCAGTTGATCGTATGCATGAAAAAAGTGACACCCTGTGTCCTGTAGAACGATAACTCTGCCGTAGGTATACGTTCTATTCTTAACTTAATTGTACATTCATATTTTTGTACACTTTGGCAAATGGACATAGTTGCAACTATGCGATAAATTCTTAGGATTTAAAAATAAGTCAACTTAAACCTGGACTGTAGAACCAGTCCTATCCCAGCTTGTGATTTATCACAATTCTCCAAGGGTACAGGGGGATATGGACTATTCCGCACCCCCCCCCCCTTTTCTTAAAAGTAAACAATATATAATATCATAAGACCTACTGTACCCGTTGCCGTAAAGCTACATAGGTACAGTTTTGGTTTATCTAAGGCAACCGACAGGTAGCGTGTTAGGAACGTATGATTGGAAGCCCAAAGTTGGGTTTTAGCAATATCAATAAAACAAAATTGTAAAAATCTGAGGGACACTGCCCATTTCCTAATGTCGTGAGCCCTGCCTATCACGCATTCGGAATGCTCTTGATTTGTTCTCTAATGTTGTGCCGTGAGTCTGGAGAAAAAACAGGGGAACTAAAAGCTCTTGTTTGTTGATATGTGATTGTTTGTCTGTCCCCCAAATGCCTTGCCCTTGGTGGCCTAGACTTGACTGATACCCCCAACCCAGGGTCCCCGAGGCGTCCGTGTCTACCCATATCGTAGGCGGGGGAGAAACCCATGACGTGACTGAGTAGAGGACATCCTGCTTGGTCCAGGCCGATAGTAAGGTATGGATTAATGGAGGAATTGGCCATAATTTCTCCTCTGGCAAAAGAGGGAACGCTTTGTTGCCTTCCATGATTAATCGCTTGGCTTTCAATCGGCCCAACTTGACAGTTATTTGTACCCAGTTGATAGAACCGATCAGGGAATCTCACGTTTTCCTGGTCGTATCCAGACTGTGGAGGAACCGGAACAGTTTCCTTCGAAATCTGTTGCGGTTGTCCGCACTCTGAGTCAGAGTCAGAGCGGCGGTATCCCAGATCAGCCCTAACCACTGAATCGTCCTTGAGGGGACAAGGTGCGACTTTGCCAAGTTCACCTTGAACCCCAGGGCTTGTACATGATTTAACACCTGGTTGACATGGTCTAGACATAATTCTACAGAGTTCGCCACTACTAGCCAATCGTCCAGATACCAAAACAACTGTATTCCTTGAACTAACGGGGGGAAAAGAGCTTGCCAGACAAGCTTGGTAAATACTCTTGGTGCTAGGTTTAACCCGAACGGCATCCTTTGAAAGACATAAGTCTCGTGCCGGATTCTCAGAGCGAGAAACTTTTGGAACCTCTTGTTGATAGGGACATGCCAATAGGCATCTTTGAGATCTATCGAACACATCCAACCTTGCGGCGGAAGTGCGAGTCTGAGCTGCTGAACTGTCAGCATCCTGAAGGGTGCTATAAAGGTGTTCAGATGCGAGAGATCTAGAACTGGTCGCATCTGCCCACTGTCTCTTTTTGGCACTAAAAAGAGTCTTGACGTGAACACTGACTGAAGGGGATCTACCTGGATAAGGACCCGTTTGGCAATCATTTCTCATAAGATAACCTCCGCCTCCTGAGACACTGGGGAGTAATCTGGCGGCTGACGCAGTCGAGGCCGCCGGAGCCACCTCCAGGTGATTTCTTTGCTCACTGTCTTCCTGGCCCAGGTACGTTTGGGCCAAGCTGAGCGGAACGCACGGAACGAACCCAGGTGCAACCGGGGTTCGTCCTGCAAGGCTACTCTCCAATCCTGGGCCGTTGAGCTTGGCCCTGGGATGTGGGGAGTGTGAGTGGCTAGTTTTTTGGAGGTGGAGGGGGGTTGGCATCGGACGCTTGACTAGATTTGGCTGTTGCAGTGCCCGGATGACGTTTTTTTTTTTTTTTTTTTTTTTTTTTTTTTTTTTTTTTTTTTTTTTTCTATATTCCAACTTACTTCCTCTCGGGCATAGGCTGAGAGCCTTAACATTCACCGCTTTACAATGAACAGTGAAGCCCGTGAGGTCTTGTTCCAGTCTAGGGAGTGAGACATGTGAAGCACGTAGAGTACAACGAGCACCTGCCATCTTGCCTTCACATGAGGCACGGTGCTCACTCATGGCCCGAAACGACCCCATCTCTGAAGCCATCTCGTTCCCGTGCTTCACTGTCTCACCCCCTACACTCGGACTCTCACACTTACACACACAACGCCACCTGTTGAGCAGATAACTCACCAGGCATTGCACCCCCTATAGCATATTTTGAATATGGGAATATTCATACAGTGCTATTTAATCAGGGAACAATGAGGGTATTTTATTGACGTTTCGGTGGGCTCTGTGGTAATGCACTGATACTAGGTACAGCACAAATTCCATCCCAATAATATCTTCCCATTGATACATCGGGATTTGAACCCGGGACCTTTGGATTACCAGGCCAGTGGCAAGACCACTCCACCACACCTCCCCTATAAATGGGGCTTTCCCTTTATACCCATGCTTACCTTGTTTGGACTTGTACTGGTTACCTCCGTGCTGAGGAGGTGGTCTGAGGTCTCTAGGTGACTGTTTAGGGTGAGGTTGGTACGGCTTGCTACCGCCCTTTGGCTTACGAAAGGGTTTCTTAGGTGGATCCTTCCTAGCTTGGGAGGTAACCTGCTTCCATCCACTTACCATATTAAAAACTAAACTCCACATTTCAGTGTCAAGTAAGGTGGGTGTCAAAACCGGGGAGAGGGTTACCCGGCGACCTATGTCCGCCGGCAACTTCCTCACCAGATGTACTCTCAGATCTTGGCGAGCTCGAACCGCCTCCAAAATTGCAATTCTAATGTCCCCTAGGGACTGAATGGCGTTTTGTAGTGAAAGTCTACGAGAAAGCTCAATGGCTTTTCTTATTTGGGGTTCATTAATGGCCAAGATTATGCGTGGAAGAGAGGCGGCTATCTGATGACTCACCAAGTACTGCGAGAACATCCGGTAGGCTTTATTGCGTAACTTAAAATCTCGGTCCAAGGGAGTAGCCGGGGAGGGGGGGGGGGGAGAGAGAGAAAGGTTCATCAAGGGCATGCAAAGACACTTTGGGGGCCGCCAGAAATGTTAGTAAAGCTGGGGACACCCCTTCAGGTTTGGATACTGGTAGGGAAAACAAAAAACTGCTGGAAAAAAAGGGTTGGCACAGCCCCTTTTACCGCAGTCCCACACACATAAAATAAATGCAATAATAATGATAAGGGACGTCTCCCCTACCCCGAAGGAACAAGACCGCATGCAAGAACCAGAATCCGGGGCATACATAGGTAATAATAACAACAGAAAATTTAGACCACTAAATTACCTGAAACCTACGTTGGAGACCCCTAATTAGGCCGATAGAAGAAAATGGCATGTACTATCCTCAATATTGACAGTCTGTATCATGCCTCGTAGAGTGGTCGCCTTTTAGCTAAGTAAACACAACAGCTAAGGCGTATCACAAAACAAAATAACACACGCGGTGCACCCATCCGGGACACGTAGACGCCTGTTACAATGGTACCCTATTTGAACACTTTTTTCCTGCGGACCGACCAATCTGGCAGCCGTGCTAGCTAATCTAAACCTTGTTACTGCAACACAGATATATACAAATGAGTTAGGACTCACTAGAAGCTCTGCGAACGACGAATGAAGCGGACACGGCGCGAGCCGTGAAGGAAGAAGGAAGGACGAAGATGGCCACTAGGGGGCCTGAGATCGGGGAAGCAAAGCATAAGAAATCCACGTATATGGCAAGTCATATATTAACAGATATTAAATTAAATTTTATTTTTTATTTTTTACGGAGTTTTTTTCTGTAGGGTACCCAATCAAAATGATGATTCCATAAGGGAATTACGCGTGCACTTATGATGAGTACTCCATGATGCTTCCGCGCGGGTTATTCAAAATGCTGGCGCAGGATGTTGAATGGAGACTATTACTATTAACCCGGGAACTGCCGGGAGACTCTTAAGAGTTCCCCCGGTGGACTGCGGGAAGACTTTTAAGAGTAACGGAAAAAAAACCCCATCCATTTAAAACACCCACAATTTATTTTATTTTTTTTTATTTTTTATTTTTTTTTTGCCCCTGGGCCATGCCAAATATCACTCCTCCACCTCCCATCCTATCCCCACTTTCCTCCCCTCCTTCAGTTATCACCTATTTTCCCTGTTATTCCCTTATTCTGTGGTTAATTTTCGTGCTAACATTAGCGAGTTGGTAGCAGGGCGTTGTCATCACTGTTACCAAGCGTGGGAAAGAGCGAGAGAGAGACTATTGTGGAACAGTGTCTCTCCAGACAAGGGGAGGGGTGGAGGGCAGGGAGGTTGCCTCAGCCATACATTATCTAACTCCCGGCCTGTATCGCCGATTTTGACCATCCAAACACTGTTTCCACTTGTTTTATTGTTGTAACAGGTTAATACCTTTATAATCAACCTATAATAGGTGCATATGGATAAGTATTAATGCTATTTATGGTAAAATAACGATGTTAGTGATGGGAACAGCTCAAATATGTCAGCACAGGAGTGTGGTGTCTCATACCCCCCATGCGCACTTCTTAGGTTAATAGGCGAAGTCGTCAATGATGGAGGGGCCCTATTAAATATTAACTTAGAACCTTGAATCCTAACGTGTACAGATTGTCTTAGTCTAGTGGCAAGATGTGATGGGCCGGCGTTCGGCTCAGGGAGACCGGGACTAACCTCCTGCGTCTCTGAGGAGGTCGCCGGACCCAGCCCCGGTGATCCCGTGGGATACACTTGTATAGAAATAGGAGTTTCATTAGCCAGTAACACACATCGTGGTGGGCTCAAGAGCCGTCGGATCTTGTCAGGCAGGTATTCCGTACTGTCCATGTGCCTCAGGTCACCCGCCGGGGGAGCCAGTTGGGTAAGGTGAAGGCGGTCCGGTGATATCAAGCGGCTTCTCTTTGTTGGGGGAGAGGAGCTCTGATCTGATGTCATGGAGGACGTAGGGGACCCAATGGTCAACAAGGGTATGGGGGAGTTCTGTGACTGGTGAGCTATATGATCATCGAAAGAGTAAATCTGAACGACCCTTAACCTCTGAAGTGCGCATGGGGGTAATTGGAAACGTCCCCCTGTGCTGACGTATTTGAGGTGTTTCCGTCACTAAAATATTCATTGTGCCATTAATAGCATTAATACTTATCCATATGTGCCTATTATGGGTTGATTATAAAGGTATTAACCTGAAACAACAATAAAACGAGTGTAAACAGCGTTTGGATGGTCAAAATCGGAGATATAGCCCGCGAGTTGTATAATGTATGGGTGAGGCAAGCTGCTTTCCCGCCAATTTCCCCCAAGGCCACTGAGACACAGTCGATCGATACTCTCTCTCTCTCTTGCACTCGCTTGCCATCAGTGATGGCAACACCCTGCTTGCAACTCGCTAATGTTAGCACGAAAATATACCTCAGAATAAGGGAATAACAGGGAAAATAGGTGATAACTGAAGGAGAGGAGGAAAGGAGGGGAGGTAGAGGACTGAGATTTTGCATGGCCCAGGGGCCAAAAAAAAATAATAAAATATATTTTTTTTTTTTCGATGTCAAAAGTTTTTTTTTTTTTTCACTCACTCATAAGAGTCTCCCCGCAGTCCGCCGGGGGAACTCTTAAGAGTCTCCCCGCAGTTCCCGGGTTAAAAGTTCCGGGTTATCACAAGATAGTTCTTTGTTTGCTACCTGAAAAGCATAGTTTTTAAATTTGATCTTTACTTCAATAAGCGTGAGTAAACATGACAAATCTTGGCCCGCCAGCCATTCTGCAAACAATTCGGAACAAACTGGACATGTACGAGATGCCCACTCAAAAGAGGTTTTGTTTAAACACTGAACACATCTGATACATTTGTTATGGGCCGGTATTGGAAGCAAAAGACATGATGGGGTCGAGCATACTGTAAATAAGGGCATGATGCAGAAGCCCCTCTCCCCGGCGGGAATGACGCGGTATCCGGCTGGCCTGGGTGTCCACCTGGAAGAAAAATGTCCAGGAATCAATGCTCATAAGGACATAAAGGGAGAGTCTCACTTATCCTAACCTCCCGGCCTAATAAGAATAGGAAGCCACGGCCTCCCCTTTCTTAGCACCCCTAAGAGGGCGTGAAGATCCTCCTCCCATGCCTCTGGGTAACATGAGGAGGGGATAATCTCAACTGAGGGCCCTTGTGCCGGCGTATGCCTTAGCACAGGGAGCCCTTTAACGGCGGACCGCTGTGTGCTCTGTAAAACACCAGCAGTCCCGGATTAGTTTACCCACTGGGCCGCCGGTAAGGCGAGATAAACTTTATTTTAAGGTAAGCGTGCTAATCGATGGACACACGTGCGGTGTCCGCCGGGGTCTATTACCCGCTAGACCGCCTGCACGGCGGGGTAAACGACCATAATATTCCCCCTTCAAGAACTGACCAGGCCGAAGACCGGGGAGGGGGCCCCTCACGGCGGGTAATCGTAAACTAAAAAATATCACCCGCCGGAGGACTCGTAGCTCTCGTAACTGCCGGGAGGTGGGGCCAAGGTCCAAGGGGTTGAAAAGCACTACCAGATCTACATCGACGTCCGCCGGATTCCGGAGGAACCAGGGACCAGGGGTTAGTGGCGATGCCACATCCACTGACGTAAAGCGCCGGCGAGGGAGATCTGAGCTCGTGAGCACGCCGGAACGGCAGACAGACCAACGGTTAACACCGTAGGCCGGCGAGCCCAGCAAAGTGATGGGGGGGGGGGGGAACTCTAGCAAGGCACTGCTAAGAGGAAACCCACCCTAACCGCACTCACTCCCACTCTAGGAACGCGTTGCCGGACTCCCGGCAAGTGGCACACTAACCACCGGGAGACCACAACTCACAGGGGACATGATAATGATAAAATACAATCATAGTAATAATCAAAACACCCCTTGAACTAGATAACCTATCGGCTTATCCGGGAAAAAGCACAGACCATACGAAGAACTCAGAACCCTGCCATGAGGCGAAGAGAAAAAAAACCCACGAGGGGCCTCTCCTCAGGCTCCAATGCAGGAGGACGCCCCAACCACGTGGGGCGACCCTAACCCTGGCGCGTCTGCAACAAAGACAGGATCCGTAGATCCTCAAGCTGTCCCTAGGAACAGCAAGAAAACTTAAAGGAAAGCCTCCTAACTAAGTAATAAGGAAAAACTAAGGCGCGTAGCAACAATGAAAAAACACCACGAGGGGTGGCAAAAATTGAACACAAGGAAAAGCGCCTATCGTACCCTAATTTTAACACTTCCTGCGGGCCAAATATAACAATCCGTGCTAGCTAGTCTAAACCCTGCTCACTATCTCCCAAATATATACAAATGAGCAAAGACTCACTAGAGGAGAGCGAGCGTCGAATGAAGCCGGAGCGCGGGGGCACTGGTGTTGACGTTAGGCCCGCGAGGAAGAGAAGGTCGAATCGTTGCACTTGGCGAGAGACGGCAAGAAGCCACAACGCAAGAAAATCAACCGAATGTGGGAAGCTTGTGATTAACAGTGTTAAGATGGGAATTCTTTTCCCTTTTTTGTTCTCTTATTTTTACGAAGTTTTTTCGTAGTGGGTACCCGATCTGTGACGATTCCATAAGAGAAGTAGCGTTGCACTTATGAAGATGACTCTTATTCTTCCTCACGGCGGTCGATTCAAACGACTGACGTGGATGTTGAATGGAGACTATTATACTAATAGGCAACATCGTCACTATTAAATATGTTGGATTTTGTTACTATATAAACATTGATTGTATTATTATTATTATTATTATTATTATTATTATTATTATTATTATTATTATTATTATTCTGAAGTGCTTGCTTTTAGTGGGCGAACTGTTATATGTGTTCTCCTGTCACCTCTTTTACCTTTCTTGTGTCTGATCCTCCCTATCCCTTATCGGAGTAAGGGCTGGCTACTGACTTATTATAATTTTTATCATTATTATTATTATTATTATTATTATTATTATTATTATTAGTAGTAGTAGTAGTAGGGTGACCTGGATGTGGTGTGAGGTTGTGCTTTTTATCTGTGTTTATTTGTTGTTTTATGTTGTTTTTGTGTTTTCCCTGTTCTTGCTCTGTCTTGAGTCGGCTACCCCCAAAATGGGGATTGGGCCTGAGCATATAGATAGATAGATAGATAGATAGATAGATAGTAGTAGTAGCAGTAGTAGTAGTAGTAGTAGTATTGAAGAGTAACTTTTTTAATTTCTTTCATTTCAGATCTTGTGAGAATGTTATCCAGAGGTCATATTGAGACTTCCTGAGGCGATCGGGTCAACTGGGCCGCCGAAGTGGAGACTCCCTACCCTGGCAGGTCCTCGTTAGCAGGATATAACAAAGCCACTCCAACAGATTCCTCTCTCTCCAACACCCCTTCTCCCCTCTATACACTCTTCAGAAAAATAGGAAAAGTAGAAAGTAGGTACGAGGTGCCGTTATAAAGGCTTATCCCTCAATACCTTCACCTGACCTGAGGGGGATTTTGACGCCACTCTACAAATCGTGCAGTGTGAATCATAAATAACCCTTTCTGTACCGGCGACTTTTTTTCACATATATTATAGGTATATTAAGACGAATGTGTGCAGCTTAAGAAGGATCTGTGATACTAACCCCTTTTGTACCGGTAACGTCCTTTTAACATTACTCTGGCTACTATTAGACGATTTTATTTAGTTTGAAACGGGCCTCCAGCAATTAACAGGCTTCGAACTATCTCCCTTAACCATTTTACTGTTACATATCCTTCTTAACTGCGTGAAATCGTCTAAATATAGCTAGAATAAAATTAAAAAGATGTTGCCGGTACAGAAGGGGTTGAGAAGGGTTAGGTGATATAGTTCGAAGCCTGTTAATTACTGGAGGCCCTTTTTAAACTGAATAAAATCGCCTAACAGTATTCGGAACAAAGTTAAAAGAACGTCACCGGTACAGAAGGGGTTTAAAGGGGATTCGATATTAAATTGTGTATGCCGCATCTTATATTTTATAATTAAGAATTGTTATTGTCATTGAATTATATGTTTGTTCTATTTTCTATCTCCCAAGACCACTCCTTTGAAATAAATGTGTACATTTTTCGGTAGAAACATGCTTCCTCCCTAATTGCAGGCTAGCTTTCGCTCGCCAAGAAAAAAAATCGACACCTAAATGGCACGAAAGGTCTTACAACTGGCAAACTAATGGGGCGAATGTGTTAAAATCGATACTAAAATGGCGTCCTAAGAAAATAATGTCCACTCTCTCTTAACTATCGGATCTGTATCGAAACCAAGCGAGATAAGAAATATGAGCTACAGTATAATATTATACCATCCCAAATGCTTCAGAGTTTGGTTTTAACCCTTTGAGTACCAGTGACGTATTTTGTATTTGATTTGAGCTACATTTAGATAATTTTATGAAGCTTAGGAAAGATATATGGTAGCTAAAAGGATTAATTGAAATGGTGTGTAGCTTGTTAATGGGTAGACGTCGTTCCTAAGCTTAATAAAATCGTTTAATAGTTGCCAGAATATAATGGAAAAGACGTCGCCGGTTCAGAATGATTTAACCCTTTGAGTACCAGCGACGTCGGTTATAATTATATTCTAGCTATATTTAGATGATTTTATGCAGCTTAGGAAGGATCTGTGGTAGTTAAAAAGGTTGGTTGCGACAGCTTGAAGCTTCATTATTGCTAGAGGTCCTTTCTAAGCTGTCCTAATAGTGTCCAGAAAATGTATTGATGCTTCGCTTACTTACGAAGCAGTATCATTGTGGTGTTATTTAATTAATTCAATGTATTATTTGTCATTAAATGTAGGTCTAAATGATATTGTCTAATAAATTATTGCGATTACTGTATATTAACCCCTTGAAGCGCTGACGCGTTTTAGCAGTTTATTTTTGCTCTTATTAGGCGATTTTATGCAGCTTAAGAAGGATCTGTGGGTGTTAAAAGGGTAAATATATACTATCTCAATCAACCCTTTGACTTCCGTATACCCTTCCTAATCTGAATATAGCCTAATCGTCAACAAATAACCATAAAACAGAAGAAAAAAAAATATTGGAGCTTGAAAGGGTTAATCGTAGTCATGTGCTGACTTATAACTGCCTTGATGGTGTAATGGTTAAAGTGTTTAGGATTTGTTATGTGGTAACCTAGGTTCGAATCCCGGGAGAATCACATGTCTTCATTAATTTCATATGTGGGTTATTGGTGTTAGGAACGATGTTAAAAATACTGTTATATATGTGAAATATAACTATTTATATGTACAGTCGCGCTAATAAGTCATGTCCCAGCTGTCATTACGTTTGGCTTGCTCTGTGCTGTATTAATGTCTGTCAGATGTTGAATTGGGTGGGTAAGTGTAGGAACATGTTTGTATATTTCACTCGATATGAAGAAATGAAGCTTAGATATTGCCGATACCAATTATTGATCAAAACATACTTGGTGCCGAGACTATCACTTATTAGCGCGACTGTACAGTATATGTCTTTGGAAATACTGTAATGTGTTCGGAGCTTCAATTGATCACTTGCGAGATTTGGAGCTATAAGGAAGTTTGAGCTGTAGACATCAGTAGTTAACAGAATTACCAGCTAAAATACGGTCGTAGTGCCTTCATAAACACATAAAATTTAATTCAACATACTTGCTATCAATCATAAACGTACATTAGTATTGCATTTCCATAATTTTATTATATAATCGATGTTTACGGCTCCAACTTCCTTAAAGACTGAAAGTCGCAAGTAATCAATTAAACTCAAAGTCTCAGATTCGTGTGTTTCGAAGCCGAGCTTGTGTTCTTAGATAAGAGTCGCTACATTAACAAAGTGCGCAGAGGATTCCGGAGTCAAGCCACTGGCGGCCATCTTGTTTCCATAGTCACTTCCGGTCAAGCACTTATGGCAGTCAGGGTACTTTGATAGATATAATTATTGATGGGTTGTGAAAGAGTTAAGTATATAATAAAATGATATGATCAGCATAGGCTAGGTACTGAAGCTTAGTAATAATGACGAGGTAAAATTAACAAAGCGAACTGGAGACAAGATGGCGGCCAAAAGTCAAGTTAACTATGTTTTATCAAGCTACCCTAGTCTTGGTGGGCGGGGCCAGACGATATGATAATTTTGCAAGGCACATGGTTTTATTAGGCCAATGTCAGCATCACTAATATGCTTTTAATATGATGTAGTGTATTGTTAAGTAAATCAAGTAATAAATAGTTCCAAATGGGAGATATATAATTACTCATTATATTGTATGCATTGGCAACTCTTCGGCATATCAACAAAGTAGTCTACAGAGGTCAGAAAGGAAACTCGACTTAGTCTACGGGGAATGTACCCCCAATTTCACATACTGCTATAATTTATTCGTGTTTAATTATATTTCTTGTATTCCAACTGTATTTTATTTGTGTAATATGCCTTATGATTTATTTATTGTATGAAGTTTATGCATATGAATAAAGATGAATTTATTACAACCTATGTCAGTCACCCTTATGTAGATATAAATAATGCTTAGTAACGCGAAAAGGGGCTCCAGTCCTGACGCTTTTCTTGACTTACAGTGTGCTGGCTTAATAATCCAAAAGGGTTGATAGCCTCTGAAGTCCTATTTTAACTAAGCTAATACCACAGCACAAAAAACAAAACAAAAAAACATATTGTATTATGCTTCGAAAAAACCCTCTAAATTCCACAGGCCCTTCCTATGCTGAATAAAATTGCCCAGTGAAAGCCAAAATATATTTTAAAGAATGGCGCTACTATTCTTAATCAGGAATTGATTTAGTCCTACTCTTATTACGCTAGTAGTGTCCCCAAAATGGCGACAGGACCAGAAGTTGTCCGATTTCTAGAGGGGGAGAGGGGAGATGAAGGAGGGATACGAGAGCATTGCATAAAAATCTTGGTTATTCAAAATCCACTTGGCAAGAGAAGTCACTCAAGCCCCCCCCCCCGCGATCAAAGAAAATGGGAAGTCATAAAGGGAATATGACGAAAACCATTAATTATTCACAAATTACGTATGTTAGATATGTCAAACTTACATAAACAGATAAAGGATATAAAGACACATAATTCATATCAAGTACATTTTATTCAATAATGTTTATTAATGTCGATATTGATGATTTTTTTATTGAAATCTTCGTTCATCTGGCACCCAATAGTTGCCATCAACCACCAGCAGTACAACCGAGGTGATCTCGGACCTTTATTTTCGGCTATTCGTTCATTTCGTTCCTGATCTTCCAGCTGTAAGGAGGTAAGACTCGTGCTCTCTCGTTTTCCCCATTTTGTCAATGAGAATATAGGAAAAAATATTGTGTTAGCGAAATATCGTGATTTATTTACCGCCAGACCCGAATTCGTAGACAAGAGCATGTCGATTTTCCCAGAATACTTAATTTTTTCCCATTAATCAAGGCAAGAATTGTGATGGAAAAAGCCGGCAGGTTTAACGAACGTTCTGGAAGCCGGCAGTTTTTTCGTTCGTTCAATTCTACCTCCTCAACCCTATCAATAATTGCTATCTCCTTTCTCAATATTATTCTATTACTAGATTATTGTATTCATGTTGGGAAGGAATTGAGAATCGGGGAATATAGTTAAGCTATTTATAAAATAACTTTTCCCCGCGTGTCCTTCCTAAAATGACTTAAGTTTTATTTGTAGCCAGAATAACCTTTAGGAATGAGTTAATTTCCTTATATTCAACTAATGCTAGATGCCTTGATAAGGACCTGGATGAATTAGTTGGATATTAATGAATAATTAGATTCTGAAACTTCACGGCAAATTACTTAAACAAGAGGGAATGGGCGGATGTATTTTAATTTAAAAGCGATCTCCTTTCTCAATATTATTGTATTACTAGATGATTATTGTATTAATTTTGGGAAGGAATTGAGATTCAGAGAATATATTGATGGCATATTGAACTTCTATCCCCACGTGTCTTTCCTAAACACATATTTTAGCCAGAATTATTTAATTTCCTTCTATTCTACTAATACTAGATGCCCTGACTAGATAATTACATGACTAATTTAGTTTGAATATCGAGATCCAGAGTAAATTGATGGCATAATTAAGCAGTTATCGCCACGTGTCTTTCCTAAACCGACCAAGTTATTGTTTAGCCAGAAACTTTGAGATAATTTCCATATTCTACTAATACTAGATGCCTTCATAAGGACCTAGATGAATAAGTTAGAATATATTTATGAATTTTGATTTTGAAACTTAGCCGGCAAACTACCGAAACGAGGCCGGCTAAAGAGACACCTCGTGGGTATTTATCTTTAGGGGGGTATGGTAGTTTTTCTAGACTTAAGCCCCCTTCTCCCTCATCCTTAGCCCCCGTAGTTTTCAGATTTTAAGACTTTCATCCTATTAGTTTGGCGATTTGAAGACCTTTCTACCATTTTCTTTGTCAATATTAACCCCTTCTGCACCGGCGAAGTCTATATTTTATTATAGCTACATTTATACTATTTTATAAAGTTTAGGAAGGCTATATGGTAGCTAAAAGGATTGATTGAGATAGTCTGTAGTCTTTGAATGAGTAAACGTCCTTCACAAGCTGTACAAATTAGTCTAATATTTACCAGAATAGTATTAAATGTATATCACCAGTACAGAAGGGGTTAAGACTTTTAGTGTCATTTTGGTGTCTATTTTATCCTGGCGAGCGATAGCAAGCCTGTAATTTGGGAGGAAGGTAAATTTTTCTTCAGAACAAAATATAAAAAAATAAATCTTTAAAGTGAGTCTTGGTTGTGTTTTTAAAGCTTGGTGTAGGGAGGAAAACAAAAATAACAATACAGATACATAAATGAGCATATACTGTAAATACGACCACCACCCCTTAACCTCTGAAGTGCGCATGGGGGTAATTGGAAACGTCCCCCTGTGCTGACGTATTTGAGGTGTTTCCGTCACTAAAATATTCATTGTGCCATTAATAGCATTAATATTTATCCATATGCGCCTATTATGGGTTGATTATAAAGGTATTAACCTGAAACAACAATAAAACGAGTGAAAACAGCGTTTGGATGGTCAAAATCGGAGATATAGCCCGCGAGTTGTATAATGTATGGGTGAGGCAATCTGCTTTCCCGCCAATTTCCCCCAAGGCCACTGAGACGCAGTCGATCGATACTCTCTCTCTCTCTCTTGCACTCGCTTGCTATCAGTGATGACCACACCCTCCAATCGGATTTCTAATGTTAGCACGAAAATATACCTCAGAATAAGGGAATAACAGGGAAAATAGGTGATAACTGAAGGAGAGGAGGAAAGTGGGGAAGGAGGGGAGGTAGAGGACTGAGATTTTGCATGGCCCAGGGGCCAAAAAAAAAATAAAAAATAAAAAAAAAAATATATAAAAAAATATTTTTTTTTCGATGTCAAAAGTTGATTTTTATTTTCTCTGACTCTTAAGAGTCTTCCCGCAGTGCGCCGGGGGAACTCTTAAGAGTCTCCCCGCAGCTCCCGGGTTAATGCCTAAATAATTACCACAAGGAATATAATTAGGACATTCTTCATTCTATCCTGGCTATCATTTGACGATTTTATACAGTTTAGGAAGGACCTGTGGGAGTTTGAGGCAGTACCAAACGCGCAATTTGATATTATGCCTGGAATTAACCCCTTCTGTACCGGTGACTTCTTTTAAATTATATTCTAGCTATATTTAACTATTTTGTGTAGTTTAAGAAGGATCTGTGGCAGTAAAAAGGGTTAAAAGTGATAGTTTGAAGCCTATTAATTGCTAGAGGATCTTTTGAAACTGCATAAAATCTTAAATTTTATTAGTTATATTTAGACCATTTTGTATAGTTTAAAAAGGATCTGTGGTAGCAGAAAGGGTTAAGCGAGATGGTTTGAAGCCTGTTAATTGCTGGAGGATCTTTTGAAACTGCATAAAATCTTACATTTTATTCTAGCTATTTTTAGAGGATTTTGTGCAGTTTAAGTAGGATCCACCGGGATTCGAACCTGAGTTACCACATACAAATGCAGATCAAATGTATAGGAATGCCCTATATATATGGGCAATACACAGGAATTCTCTATGGGGAAATGTTTCGCGACCGCTCTATATATATTAAGCCGCTGTCACACGATCGATTTTTCAGTCTATTTTCCATGAGCAAGGTATTTCTCTTTAAATTTCGGTACTTTTTTGCACTGGTATCGGTAACTAGACTGAAGGTAGAGTATGTTAGGTGGTTGAATTATGATAGTGTAATTTTTTGAAGCTGCCAGACCATAATTGCCCGTAAAAATTGCTCTAAAAAAGACTTGTGACTCCGGCTTTAGTCCTCTGCCCAGTTATACTACAAATAATATTAATGTCTATAATTATAACCATGCTAATCATACTTTTTCTTCCGTAGATTCCTTGGCTGTTGAGACTCCGGAACCACGTGGAAGAAATCACCCAACACTTACGATCCACCACCAGAATTATCCACACAAAACGACAGAGGATTTCACCATATCACCACCGCTACCATCGTCACCACCACCACCACATCACCTCTAAGTCACCCCCAGCACTATCACCACAGATGTCTAGAAGTCACCATCACATAAAGAACATCTGTAACCATCCAAATTACTACACTGCAAAATATAAATGTAAGTATGTTTCTGTTAAGTGTACAGTCGGGGACGTATTTTCTTAACCCTTTGAGTACCAGAGACTTGTCATATATTTTATTCCTAGCTATATTTAGACGATATTAAGCATATTACGAAAAATCTGTTCGTCAAAAGGGTTAGATAGTTTGAAGCCTTATCATTGCTAGAGGTCCTTCCTTAGCTGAATGAATAAATTTAATAGTCGCCAGAGTAGGATTAAAAGGACGTCCCTGGTACTGAACGGGTTAACCACCATATGATTTTTGGGTTCTTATTACCGAAACTACCGCTAATTTGGAAAGTGATTGAGATTAGAATAAAATAAAAAACAAATCTCAGTTATAATTTTCACTAGGCGGAAAATCTTCAACCTTAGTAGCCGGTTTATCGATAGTTAAAGAGTGGTGGTTTAGTTGGTAGCACGCTCCATTCCTAACAGGTCCGGGTTCGAATCCCACCAGGTGGAAATGGTTGGGCTTTCTCCTCACATCCTTGTCTCTGAAGCCTAAAAGTAAAATATTAGGAAGGGTATATATTTGTTTTATTTATTTTTATTGAGTGAGGGAGATACAAGGCAGAACTGTCTGTGACGAGTGCCTCCCCCAGAGTTGAATGAGTGACTAGGCCAAAATCAAGGGACGTTGGAGCCAAAATGAAAGTGTAGAGGGTTAATTTAGATAGCCTTTACCCTTATAATTCCAACAGATCCTTTCTAACCTGCATAAATCGTATAACTATAGCCAGAATAAACTGTCAAATAGCGTCATAACTTTAAAGTGATCAAGTTTTCATCCAGGGTAAGGGGAGGTTTTTAGTTTTTTTCTCTAGACTTCTATCAATCTAAAACTGGCACTCCCTTGACACCCTTTCAAGATAAATTTGTACGTTTTTCGGTAGAAAAATGTCTCCGCCGAAGGCTGATTCCTCTTAAACTACAGGCTCGCTATCGCTCGCCAGGAAAAAATACACCTAAATGGCACGAAAGGTCTTAAAATTGACAGAAATGGGGTGAAGGTTCTTAAAATCGACAAACTAATGGGGCGAACGTCTTAAAATTAGAAAAGCAATAGTTATACATGAGGGAGAAAGTCGAGAAAAAATCCCTCTAGTGGAAATCTCCCTTTAAAGTGATAAGGTTTCATCCAGGTTAAAGAGAGATGGGTAATTTTTCTGGCATTCCTTCTCCCTCGTGATTAATCCAATTAGTTGAGATTTAAAGATGGTTGCCCCATTAGTTTGGCGATTTTAAGACTTTTCACCCCATTTCTTTGTGAATTTTAAGACTTAAGACTCTTAATGTAATTTTCTTCCTGACTAGCAATATTTAGCCTGTAACTAAGAGGAACCGTTCGGCCTTCGGCCGATAAAGTTTTCTATAAAAAAATGTACATATTTATCTTTGGAGTCTTCGGAGGGTGGTTTTTTCTTTTGTTTGGTAGAAGCCTAGGGTGGAAACTAAAAAAAAAGTATTAAATACATAAATTAACATATACCCCCCCCCCCACCTCCATTAAGGGGGGTGATCTGCTTTTTGTCCTTTTCTCTTTCTCTGGCTTGTATCCATTCGGCCCCATTCAGCCCACTATTTTAAGTTTATCCCCATCTAGGTCTCAATTTCTTCCTGGCGAGCCAGTATTATATGAAGAAATCCGGCTTCGCCGGAGAAATTTTTCTATCAAAAATTTTACAAATTTAGCCTGTCAAACAAAACTAAAAAGTATGCTGGCTCGCTACCGCTCGCCAGTAAAAAATTAACACTTGGATGGGGATAAAAGTCTTGAAACAGTAGGCTGAATGGGGCCAAATAGATACAAGCCAGAGAAAGATAGAAAAGGACAGAACAAAAGCAAGTCCCCCCCCCCCCCCTCTTAAAGCACATTTACTATATATTAGGATATGCTAGATTTGGGAATGAAAGCAATGGTCAAATATATATAATGATCGCACCAAAAAGCTATGGGAAAAAACTTACTTTAGTGCACCAAATCAGCGAATTTGTGAATTGTGGATATTTTAGGCGGATTAATAATAATAATAATAATAATAATAATAGTTCTTAAAGCTAGCGCATGCTAAGCTAGCTAAGGATAGCTCAATAAGGCCGATTAGGCGTATTTCCATTGGGGTCCTGTACTACTACCCCATCCCTTTGCTCATGAGGGATGGTAACGACTCAGTGCTTGTGAAAAATCTTTAATGCGCCGAGCGTGGGCGCGAACCCGGGCCTTCTGGGTGGAAGTCAGAGACCCTAGTCACTACACCAAGCGAGCCGGTAATTAGGAAGTGATCAAGTGGATTAGTTAATCTTTAGATGTATTATGGTGGACTAAACCCTTTCACGACATTATGACGCAGAGGTTGCCAGATTAGCAATAGTTCTCACTCTTATAATTACCTCTCCAAAATTAGTTTTCTGCCCACAGCGAACTCAAAGACAACTGCAGAGGTTGAAGTAACTACACTAAAGGTTTCTAAATACCCCTGATGGTAACAAAGGGTTTAAAGTATCCCTAATAGGCTCAAAATCGCGTCAAGAACGTGAGAGGGTTATAACGGGGCTACACATGAGGGAGAAGCGGGTCCAGAAAAAACAAATTCCTTTCCCTCTTAACCCTATTAGGTGCAGGGCGGGCCAATTTGGAGCCTCACAGTTTTACTCCATTAGCTTGGAGATTTTAAGACTTCATCGCATTAGTTTGGAGATTATATGATGCTACAACCCAATAAGGTGTCTACTTTTCCTGGGCGAGCGAAAGCGAGCCCGCAATTTGGGAGAAACTGGCCTTTGGCGGGGAAAATTTTCTACCGAAAAATGTACAAATTTAACTTGAAGGGGGTCTGGGGGACCTTTTTTTTTAGTTTGAAGGGAGTTTGGAGAAGTTTTTCAAAGTGTAGCGGGTAAACTAAAAACACATTGTTCGAAAATGGCTTAAACAAATAGAAACTTCAATAATATTGAAACTAAATACCATAACTCATGGAAGTTTCAATAGATAGTGTTAAACCCTATCCGTATACAGGGATGTAGCTGTTTTAAATATGCCTACTATAATAATTTAACCTTTACCTGTATTGATGGTGTAATGGTTAGTGTTTAAGATCCGTATGTGGTGACCCAGGTTCGAATCCCGGGTGGAGCACATGCTTTCGTTAATTACATTGGATGGTGTTTGTTAAGTGAAATGAATTAATTAGATTATTAGACTATTTTAACCCCTTTTTGTACCCTCTAAGTCTATTTAATTATTCTAGCTATATTTAGAAAATGTTGTGCAGTTTAAGGGGGTAGTGCTTGTTTTTTTGGTCTATATAAAAAAAAAATCCTCGCTAGATCTCCATCAAGCCTAGATCCCCTTTCAAGATAAATTTGTACATTTTTCGGTAGAAAACTGTCCTTGTCTAAGGCCGGTTCCTTCTAAAATTAGAGGCTCGCTTTCGCTTGCCATGAAAAAATAGACACCTAAAGGACACGAAAGGTCTTCATATTGACAACAAAATGAGGCGAAAAGTCTCAAAATCGCCAAACTAACTGAACGAACGTGTTAAAACTAACGTGCTAAAAATGAGGGAGAAGGGGGTTCAGATAAAGAGAGTACTCCCCCTTAGGAAGGGTCTGTGGTAGTAAAAAGGGTTAAGTGAGATAGTTTGGAAGCTTGTTAATTGCTAGAGGCTCTTTTTAAACTGAATAAAAGTCTAATAGTTGCCAGAATAAAACTAAAGACAGTCACCGGTACAGAAGGGGCTAATATGGGTTATAAGTGACACCCCGTTCTTAGCATTAATAATCAATTTACAAACTCCAATGTACTTAAATAAACTAATGAAAGCATATGGTCCTCCCGGGATTCAAACTCGGGACACCACACCCAGAACATAAGCACCTAAACCATTACACCCAACAATAGTCATTAGACAATTTTAAGAAGTTTAGTAAGGATCTGTTGGCATCGGGGTGTGAGTATCCTAGGTTCGAATCCTTGAAGTACCACACAGTTGCATGGATTGCATTAAGTTTATTTGCAAGTAAATTGGTGGGTTGGTGATATGAAAGTATATAGTAATTGGATTGCTAGAGGCCCTGAAGGGGAGACGAACCATTTTTCTAGAACCCCTTCTCCCTGATGTTTAGCCCCACTAGTTTTGAGAGTTTAAGACGTTGGTTCCATTAGTTTAGGGATTTTATAATTCACCCCATTTCTTTGTCAATATTAGGACCCTTCGTGCCATTTAGGTGTCTATTTTTTCCTGGCGAGCGATAGCGAGCCTGTAATTTTAAGAGGAATCGGCCTTTGGCCGGGAAAATTTCCTACCGAAAAATTTACAAATCTATTTTGAAGGGGGGTCTAGGGGTGTTTTTCTAAGCTTGATGGAGGTCTAGGGAGGAAACTAAACCAATATATGAATAAATTAATTAATAGACCAAACAAACAGCCACTGTCCGCATTAGCTGAATAAAATCGCATAATGGTGGCCGGAATATAATTAAATAAGCTAGACTACCGAGATGGTTAAGTTAAAAGTAAATTAATAGCCTTAACTCCTCTACCGGCGACGTCTATTTAATTATATTCTAGCTATATTTAAAAGATTGTGTGCAGCTAAAAAAGGATCTATGGTAGCTAAAAGGATTAATAGATATTTAGTAGCCGTTTAATGGTTACAGGTCGTTCCTAAACTGAATAAAAGTCTAATAGTATCCAGAATAGTCGTCGGTACATACAAAAGGGTTAATACGGAATTATATGCTAAAATTGATTTGGTTCATTATCACCAATTAACTTTCAAATCTACCTTATTAATGACATGAAACTAATGAATACATGTGGTACTCAAAGGTTTCAAACCTAGTATACTCACACAGAAATTCAGTGCACTAACCATAGAGGAAATTTAATTGAAGTTGGTTTTACTCTAATTTGTTCTGTGGTTTAACTATTACTCCCCCATATAAAACTTAATTAGGAATTATAAGCTAAAATTTATTAGTTTTCTATTTTATGAATAATGTAATTAAGTAACACCCCATTCTTAACATTAAATCATCAATTACAAACTCCAATGAACTTTAATAAACTAATGAAAGAATATGGTCCTCCCGGGATTCAAACTCGGGACACCACACCCAGAACATAAGCCTCTAAACCATTACACCACCAACAGAGTTAAAGGTTGAATAACAGATTTGAAGTATTGATAGGTCTATTAATCACTTCGGTACCGGTGACTTCTTTTTAATAGTCTAGTTATATTTAGATGATTTTGTGCAGTTTAAGAAGGATCTGTGGTAGTACAAAATTGGTTGAGAGATCGTTTTGAAGCCTGTCTATTGCTGGAAGTTCAATTTTTAAAATTAATAAAATAATCTAATGGCTGGAATGAAGTTAAAAGCCTTGGACAGTTACAGAAAATAGTAGCTAAATATTTTTTCTTTTCTTTACAGATTTGTTCTTTGGGTGATGAACCTAGAAGACTAAATTGGTTGAAGAATTCAGCATGCATCATACACCCTGACTTGTTGAAGTTGAAGAATTCATCATATACCTTGACTTGTGGAGGGCTGAAATCTGAGGGTCAATACGAGACTACATTACCACGGGACTTTAGGAATAGGGACCGCACTAGGACAGCAAGACTCGCGGAACTCGATGGAGAGGTGAGGGAACAAAAACTCTCAGAACCACCACCAACTAACAAACCAACAACTCCCAGCAGACTGACAAAGCGAGGCAATGATAGAGACGAGGATGAGGGAACCAAAACTTCTCACAAGGGCTGATGGTCAGGAGTGCTTTGACGGAAGAATTGAAGGAAACGAGAGGAACCCCAAAATAGGCTGCAGTGTTCTCGGGCTGATAGCCAAACCCCACTGAGACACTATCCTGGCTGGCGTCATGATAGAAGATGGGATGCCGACTTGGATGGAAGACCGATTGAGGGCGAGAAGAGAGCAAGGAACACTGATCGAGGGCGAGAAGAGAGCAAGGAACACTGATCGAGGGCGAGAAGAGAGCAAGGAACACTGATCGAGGGCGAGAAGAGAGCAAGGAACACTGATCGAGGGCGAGAAGAGAGCAAGGAACACTGATCGAGGGCGAGAAGAGAGCAAGGAACACTGATCGAGGGCGAGAAGAGAGCAAGGAACACTGATCGAGGGCGAGAAGAGAGCAAGGAACACTGATCGAGGGCGAGAAGAGAGCAAGGAACCTGATCGAGGGCGAGAAGAGAGCAAGGAACACTGATCGAGGGCGAGAAGAGAGCAAGGAACACTGATCGAGGGCGAGAAGAGAGCAAGGAACACTGATCGAGGGCGAGAAGAGAGCAAGGAACACTGATCGAGGGCGAGAAGAGCGCAAGGAAAACTGATGGAGGGCGAGAAGAGAGCAAGGAACACTGATCGAGGGCGAGAAGAGAGCAAGGAACACTGATGGAGGGCGAGAAGAGAGCAAGGAACACTGATGGAGGGCGAGAAGAGAGCAAGGAAAACTGATGGAGGGCGAGAAGAGAGCAAGGAAAACTGATGGAGGGCGAGAAGAGAGCAAGGAAAACTGATGGAGGGCGAGAAGAGCAAGGAAAACTGATGGAGGGCGAGAAGAGAGCAAGGAAAACTGATCGAGGGCGAGAAGAGAGCAAGGAAAACTGATCGAGGGCGAGGAGAGAGCAAGGAGAGAGCAATGAAAACTGATCGAGGGCGAGGAGAGAGCAAGGAAAACTGATCGAGGGCGAGGAGAGAGCAATGAAAACTGATCGAGGGCGAGGAGAGAGCAATGAAAACTGATCGAGGGCGAGGAGAGAGCAATGAAAACTGATCGAGGGCAACAAAGCAAAATGGACTGCAGATATTCACCAGAACCAAACTTAAATGCGCTCAAAGAATACAAAGGCATTTCTAGCAAAACTACCAACATCCCCTCTTTGTTGCCTGGAAGCTCAACTTGAAAAATCCTGTTGACTAAAATTAATGATGCATGACCAAGAAAATTCCTGACTCTCCAAAAAGCACTGTTGACGCTGCTCACTCCCCTGCAATCTTTCAACGACCACCGTCTTCCAATCAATCCGTTTAACCACTGCCCTCTTGAGACCTCGCCTACAATGAAGTCCTCAACAATCACTGCCACAAGTAAATTCCTGAAATCGAGCGACCTTTCCAGTGGGGTGCAGATGTAACTTCTCCGGACTCCCAAATAAGAGTCTGGACGCTGCCCACTCACTTGCAACCAAACTGTTTAACCACACCCCTCAGAGACTTTCCCTGCAATGAAATCCTCAAAAGCCACTGCGATCTCCCCTGAAATTAAGTCCTAAACAAGCACTGCCCTCTGAGACCTCTCCTCAACAACCATTGCCCTCCCCCCTATGAGGAAGTTCTACGGCTCCCGTCATCCATCGCCGAGGACTTCTACTTCGCCCTGTACGAGACCGTCCCTGGGTGGAGCCTGTGCTCTACCCCTATGATCTGATCTAATGTTTTTAAGTCTTTATCTTGAACATAAGATAAAAGGAACTCCTCGTTCTCAACTTTTGAATTTTTTTATTTTTTTTTTCGAGATATGTATGTGGTTGGTTAAGGGACGCTCTTTGAAGTATAAATAAAGACAATTGCTATGATTTTTCTAAGTATTTATTACCTTTTTTATGAAATGGTCAAAATAATTATTTAAGAGACACATTGAAGTACGAAATAAACAAAGCTACCATGATTTTTCAAATTTTATTACCCAAGTTTAAAGTAAAATTATTTTTACAGACTCAAAGAAGTATCTATGCCCAATTTTGTTTAAAGACTCATAAAGTGGTCTTCCATAAACAGTAGTCTAATTTAGTCACCAACACTTTAAGTTGGACTTCGACATTTAGCAGAAATACAACACTAAACAAAATCTTGATTGCTAAATTAATTTTGTGTATCTATGCACTACATTCGTATTCCATCTAAGAATGTTCTGAATACAGGCCCAGTCCTCCTAAAGACGGTATGACACGAGCGCTTTTATAATCCAACATTTCTGGAGTATTTTTGCACTGGTATCATAAAGTAGACTGAATGTAGGTAACCGAAATATATTAAATGTTGATGGAAAAAGCTCTCATGTGATACCGGCCTAAGATCATGGTCAGAAAAAGCAGTGTAACATGGGCATTCTGTACTGCCGACGTATTTTTTATTTTATTCTTGCTACTTAGACAATTTTGTTCAGCTTAGGAAGGATATCTACCCATTAAAAAAGCTATACACTATCTTAATTAATCCTTTTAGCTACCCATACATCCTTCCTAAGCTACACAAAATCGTCTAAAAGAAGCCGCTTATTATGGCTACTATTAGACGATTCTGTTCAGCTTAAGAAGGACGTCTACCGACTATCTCAATTAATCCTTTTAGCTACCCACAGATCCTTCCTTAGCTACATAAAATCGTCTAAAAGGAGCCGCTTATTTTGGCTACTATTAGAAGATTCTGTTAAGCTTAGGAATGACATCTACCCATTAAAAAGCTATAGACTATCTCAATTACTACTCTTAGCTACCCATATATCCTTCCTAAGCTACACAAAATCGTCTAAAAGTAGCAAGAATAAAACACAAAATACGTCACCGGTACAGTAAGGGGTTAAAGTGTTTTTATACTAAGCTATAACCGATTCTGACATGTCATTCTTGGATAAAAATAATTCCAAATTCAATCACAAAGATAATTTCAAATTCACTCAGAAAGGTTGATTAACTTACTCTATTATTAACCTTATTATCTTGAGTTGATAATTTTAATTCCACATTTAATCATAAAGGTAGATTAATTTACTCTACTATTAATTTAGTATCTGAAGTTGATGATAATTTAAATTCCAAATTACCGTATACAAAAAAGGTTGATCAATTTACTCTAGTAATTTATCTTTAATATCTGGAGTTGATGATAAATTATATATAAATCTAGTAATGCAAGCAAAACAAGTGAAAATTATGATTTTATATAAATCTGGTAAGAAAGCAAAATCAGTTGAAAAGTATGATAATTATTTATGAATCTGATCATGAGAGCAAAAATCCGTAAACACTTTGACAGCCAGAATCGATAATAGATACATACAGTATAAAACACTAAATAAACTTGCCCTGTCACACTGCCTTATGAATCCTCATATTACCTCACACAAAAACACTATAGTCTATCAATTACAATCGAGCCAAAAATCTTGAACCACTAAATTCTATAACTCAAAATCGATTATACTCCGTTTCATTTCATCTGACAATAAATTGAATCCCTTAGCAGCGGATTTCTCGATACTTAATGGAAAAAGATGAAACCACCATGTCTCTGCATCATATTAAATTCATATTTGTTTTCACCAACTCACAAATTAATTTTAACTAATTAAATCATTGAAAGTAATGAATACATGTGGTACTCCAAGGACTCGAACCTAGGATACTCGCACCAAAATTCTGCACACTAAGAGTTTATATAATCAGCACCATATTTCACTATAAAATCTTCAAAGTAACTGAGAAATGTTGATGGGAACTTTGCAATTTACCGTCAGATGAAATTAAACAGACTATAATCAAGCGAATATTCTAGCCCATTTGAGGACCTGAGTAATGCAATTTCCTAAATGCCACTTTTATATTGAAAAATGTAAAAATATATCTCTATTTAGTTTGATGAAGGAATACATATTATATTTTTTTCACCAACCAACTTCACTTCTAAACTCAACTAATTAAATTAACAAATACATGTGGCACTCCAAGGACTCGAACCTAGGACACTCACACTGCAATTCCGCTATGAAGCTTACAAAAAATACCCCCAAGATTTGAGATAAATTTGTATATTTTTCGGTAAAAAAAAGTCTCGACCAAAGTGGCATTTAGGACATTGCATCATTCAGGTCCCCATTTGCTCTAGCCCCTTTTGAGTTACAGAGGATATGAGTCATGATTTTTGGCCTATATAAAATGAATACACTATAATTAACAGGATGATTAATTAACACCTTCAGTATAACATTGGCTTTTATTCTGACTATAGGTAGGTAATTTTATTCAGCTTAGGAAGGACATTTGGCTATATTCTGGCTATTCGTAGGTAAAATTATTCAGCCTATTCTCTCCACATGACAAGCTCCTGCCAGCTAAGCAAAACAGATCATCGTGAAGAGCTAGTTAGTCTCTGTACCATCCCCAAGTAGCAGAATTAATCTCAACATACTCTATACTGTAGATACACTTCTCTTTCTACCCTAGCCTCAGCCAATCCCACTACATGTATACTTTAAGGGGAGGTTTTTAGTTTGTTCCCTTAAAATTACACCCCCTTTCAAGATAAATTTGTACATTTTTCGGTAGAAAAATTTTGGTTCCTCTTAAATTACAGGCTCGCCATTGCTCGCCAGGAAGAAATCGACACCTAAGTGGCACGAAAGGTCTTAAAATGGACAGAAATGGTGCTAAAGTTCTTAAAATAGCCAAACTAATAGGCCGAACGTCTTAAAATCTCAAAAGCAATGGGGTTAAACATGAGGGAGAGGGGGACCAGAAAAACAGCCCATCTCCCCTTAAAGACTGAGTGATCTATAAGTGGCACAGTTTCAGAAAGACTGAGTGATCTATAAGTGGCACAGTTTCAGTTTCACATCCTAATGGAGGAATGCCAGGTAGCCCTCTTCTGGGCTGCCTCATTTTTTTTTTTTTTTTTTTTTCTATATTCCAACTTACTTCCTCTCGGGCATAGGCTGAGAGCCTTAACATTCACCACTTTACAATGAACAATTTACAATGGATATCCGATCGTATAACCTGATCCCGTGTCTTTCTAGGTCTACCCCTCCATGCTACTCTCTCTACGTTCACTGACATACATCTCTCTGCCTGCTTGTGCATCTCTTCACCGATACTCTTAATACCTCACTGCCTCCTCAGCTCCATATTAATTACCTTATCTTTCAGTTTCTAAAATTCTCCTACTCAATAAAACAGAGAAAGGGGCGAGGGAACACGAAAGTGGTCCCGGGCCCTAAGAATTGGAACTTTAAAGGTTTCTGTTCGGGCTCTGTCTCAAGTCGGCCACCCCCAGCAATGGGGTATGTGCCTGAGAATATACAGTACATACTGTACATACATACATCTTTCAGTTTAACCCCACATATCCTTATTATGTTAATTTAATGTATTAAGTAACACCCAGTTCTTAACATTAATCATCAATTACAAACCCCAATGCACTTGAATAAACTAATGAAAGCAGAAGGCGGGTGCCCAACCCCGAAAGGGGTTGAAATAGGGGAGCTATCCCCTCGCCTAAGGCGGCTTTCTAGGGCCTTTCCTAGCTGATGCTGAGAGGATTGGGTTCTAGTCATGTGGTGATGGGCTGGTCTATCAGAGTGAGAACTGAGCGATCTCTGCCATACCCATAGCTTACTCTGACTGTTCCTTTTACTTATATATTTTCTAGATCTCAAGTGACGGCGTCTCTAACGTGGATTGACCTCCCAATCTACCATGATTGGAAGCCAAAGCGTCACATTCTTCCTTTGCCCCTCAACTTTCTCTTCATAATTGCTGAGGGGCACAGGGCCCTGGGTGGGGCTTTGGTTTCCTGGGCATTTCCGCACCCTCCTTAGCTCCCCGCCATGGAGTGGCTTCGGTCACCCAGGCTTTATTGTGGTCGGCAGGGAGGGTTCTTTGGGGGCGCTCGATTATGGCCTTGGCCTTATTCGGGGCCTTGGGGCTGTTCGGCCAGGCAGCTTGAGGAACAACAACAACTAATGAAAGCATATGGTCCTCCCGGGATTCCAACTCGGGACACCACACCCAGAACATAAGCCTCTAAACCATTACACCACCAACACAGTTAAGAAAAAGCCATATTACTCAGCCTGTCCCTCTAACATCTAAAGGTCCTTCCTAAGTTGAAAAAAGTGTCTAGTTTTAGCCAGAATAAAATAAAACAATGCCATCGTACCGAAGGTGTTACACATCCTGACTCTTGTGCATAAGGTAATATTTCCAAGGATTCTCAAGATCAAATTACATACACAAATTTAACAGTGAATTTGTGTCCGAGTCTGGTGTCCGCAACAAGATATCAGAGAAAATATACTGAGTTGAAGTATTTATTACGATAATGTCCATGTGGTTGTTCAGTACAGTGGGCCTAATAAGTGATGTCTCAGTATCAAGTATGTTTTGATCAATAATTGGTATCAGTAATATCTAAAATTTATTTACGGTATTCATTTAGAGTGAGATATACAAACATGTTCCTACAGTAATGCACCCTATTCAACATTTGACAGATAATTAATACAGCATAGAGCTAGCCAAACATAATAAACGCTGAGACATGACTTATTAGCGCTATCGTACATATAGGAATGGAGGCATGACAGAAATACAAGGAAGAGCAGTGGGTGGTGGAGTACTCCTGGTACGGGAAGGGAATGAAGGGAAGTTGCCTGTGCTACTGTTTATTGATGATTTTTGTTTCTTTATTTTCCTATGTGTAATGAAGGAGACAAAAGGCAGGTTGCCCGTAACAAGTGTCTCCCCCAAAGCCGAAAGAGTGACAGGGCCAAATTCAAGGGACGTTGGGGTCGAAATGCCTGGACACACAAAGTTTAAAGCAGTTTAAGTCATAATATGAGGGAGAGAGTTCCAGAGTTCACTTGTTGAGTAAAGGAGAGACTGAGAAAATTTGCCAATTCTAGGGTTGGGACTGTGTTGAAAGGCGGGTGCACTGATACAATTTCGATGCCTGACAATTAGAGGGAGTTGCAGGGTATGGTAAATATGTTTGGTGCTTGTGTGTGAGAAATGGAACCTGAAGGTCAATGTGGTAAACAAAATAAGATTGTCAGAGGGATGAAGCCACAGAATGTGAGGTGAGAGTTGAACGGTCAGGTAATGGAAAATTGTAGCTTATTTAAGTGGCTGACGATGACAAACAAGTATGAAGACGATTCATTTGTGGTCACCCCCTCGGGGATCAATCCATCAAGCAATATATATATATACTCTGTATTCTACAATTATATGTCAGGAAATTGGCTGCTAAGCGTTGAAATTTCTCCTCCAGTAAAGATGAAAATAGTAGTATACAGTATAGGTCTATGTACGGTATGTATGTATGTACAGTATATACTCAGGCACATAACCCATTGCTGGGCATGGCCGACTCGAGACAGAGCCCGAACTGAAACCTTTAAAGTTCCAAATTCTTAGGGTTCGGGACTATTTATGCGTTCCCTCGCCCCTTTTTCTGTCTCGATGAGTAGGAGAATTTTACAAGGGAAGGAGGATTCCTAGCCCCCTGCCCCCAGAAAGAAAAGTAGGACAGTAAAAGAGACAGACAGAAGCAGCTAAGGTTGGGTAGAGGATGCCAAACCTAACTTTGGACAGGAAAACTTTAAAAAACATTGGACACTATACAGTACTTCACTAACTGGATATTATTGTCTCGGACACTGTGACTCGGAGAAAAATTGACTGTTAAAAGTGGTACTGTGACTTAACCTTGACTGACCAACCTTGATCTTGGAGAAGTGTTGGGTTGGTTACTGAATCTGTTGGTAAATGAAATGTGGTAGAAAGTTCAGCGGTTACACCTGTTACATTATACATTAGTTACCATGTTCTATACCATCCATCTTTCCCTCATTCTATGACTTAAATTACTTCAAACTTTGTGTGTCCAGATATTTTGACTCGAACAATACTTGATTTTGGCCCTATCACTCTTTCAAATCTAGGGGAGGCACTCGTCACAGCCAGTTTTGCATTTTGTCTACCTCATCCACATAGAAAAAAAAAAATCTAGGTTAGTTACCTGTAAAATAGGCTAACTTCGGATAGGGAGGTAACTTTGAACATCTCAGGATATATAATGTAATAAACCACTGTACCACAGTTATTGAAAAAAAAAGTCTTAACCCTTGCTGTGCTGGCAACGTCTTTTTCATTTATTACGGTCACTATTAGACAATTTGATTCAGTTTAAAAAGGACCTCCAACAATAAACAGGCTGCAAATTATCTCGCTTCATCCTTTTTACTATAAGTATAAGATCCAGTGTGGTATATTCTAAGTTCCTGAAATCCCCAAGAATAATGAATACTTAAATTGTAGAGAAAATTAGACCCGCATTAGAAAACTTGGGGCCGTACACTAAGCTCTGAGATGACGAGTCACTGACCTCCATGACTTTGCCCTTTGGTGGGGGTGTACAGTTTCTAGCTCAAAGGGATCAAATGCGAATTTGCCACGTTTAAAAACATAGACGCTACTTCAAACTCCTAAGTTTTTTTTTTGTCAGACAGAGTAATTCCCGAGATGGGGTGACCATGTACATTAGGCGTTTGTCACGAATCGCTAGGTCAAGTTGCCCGGGCTTGACATCTACCAATAACATTTTGACAGTGCGGGCTCAATCCACCGATCTTTTGATCAGCAGCCGACGCTCTACTGACTATGCCACGACTCGTGGCATAATTACTTTGATGTACCTTAAAGAAATGTCCTCAGAATCCAAGATTTTACCGGTAAATCCCTCTACACAAATACTATGTGATTCATGAATTAAAACACTGGAATATCTTAAAGAATAGGTATACAACATGGCAATGTAAATATATAAAAGGCAACATCTCTCCCTATAGATCACAATACCAGAACCTGTAAACCATCTGTTAAGTCTCTACAAAAATATTGATATCAATATAAGATAAACACCAGATTTTTGTGGATATAATACACTATCAATGTGTAATTAAAGTATGGTAGCTAAATCCTCATCAAACTTAATGAGCATCAAATAAAATACTTTATTTTATATGAATACTTTGCAGCAAATACAGTACAGTATATCAAATAAGTAACACCCCGTTCTTAACCCCTCAGACCCGGCTATGTATTCCATAGCGAAACCCGGGGGTTTTGGCCGAAAAACTTCTACGCCTAGGCTACCGTATCTTTGTTATTTTGACTGCTTCCGCATTCCCGCGCATCCTCAAGCGTAGATGTGTTTCGTACCTGTAGAATGGTGTTAAGTAGAGCTCTCTAAGTCAACTGGTTCAGAATACGCAAGCCCAGCCTGGGCTTCTAACCTAGCTGAAACACATCATAAGACCTTACAGACTATTCAAAACAAAGCCCTGAAGATCATTACAGGCTGCACAGCTACTTCACCCACAGATCACCTACATCAAGAAACCAAAATTCTCAAAGTCAAAGACCATCTGGACATGAGAGGCACTCAATTCCTGGCAGCAGCCTCCACGAACCAAGACCACCCACTAAACTACATGGCAACACACCCACAGACACCAAGAAATATCAAAACAACACCAGCACACGGTATCACACAATTATTGTCCTCTCTCCCTCCCTGCCCACCCCGAACCAACTTCCAGAAGCACATCCATACTATCTCTCACCGATCCATCCACTCACTCACAGACAACACGCAGCTGCATGCACGACCTCCCGAAATCCATCCTTCCGAATCCTCCCTTCCTCGCGAGGACAGAGTCCACCTGGCCAGGCTGAGATGCGGACACCATCCAGCTCTCCTGAGCTATCAGAAGACTGGATGACTCCGTTGTCGACGCCTGCCCGGGATGTAACACAGCACCCCATACCATTAAACACATCATAGAAGACTGCATTTCACACAACCACTTACGCCAACAACACAATCTACACTCAATGAGAGCTCTGTGGGAAAGCCCGATCGTGGCCATGGCCTTTCTCAGGGACTCGGGGCTGTTCGGCCAGGCAGCTTAGGGAACAACAACAACAACTGGTTCAGTTGTGATGACGATTTCCGTGGAGATAACTTTGTGGCGATATCAGCCACTTTACATTACTTTTCACTACTTAACAATAACATACAGGCACACACGAACAAGGACGCCTCTCCTTCTTGTGGTCGGAGATGCGCGGCGTCGGTCCAACCGGCTGTGTTTATATGCGTCAGACGGACGGCTTTCAAAACAAGCTTACAGGCTTTCAAGCTGCCGGAGCCTCAGAGCCCTTCCGTGTTCCTGGCCCTAGTTTGTTATGGGTGCCTCAGAGCCCTACCGGGTCTGAGGGGTTAACATTAATCATTAATTACAAACCCCAATGTACTTGAATAAACTAATGAAAGCATATGGTCCTCCCGGGATTCGAACTCGGGACACCACACCCAGAACATAAGCACCTAAATTAACAAGAATGTATTACCCCCACCCCCGCCCCACTTTCTCTCTCTCTCTCTCTCTATCTATTTATCTATTGCCAGAAGCTACAGATGAATCGCCTCCAAGTCCCTCTGTCATTCGTAAGCCGGCGTCCCTCCACCCACCCAACACCACCTACACTCATATATAACTCCATCCCTCCATCTCACTCTTGGCATACTTTCTTATAGCTTAGTCCACCTAGCTTATTTATACCAGATACTATTTGTATATAAACTTATCTCTACAGGTCTAAATTTGATCTTTATATATATGCTAATCACCTTGCATATCTTTTCAAATATCTATGCTATCTCAAATTAAATCTGTCTTCCGCCCTATCACCCTACACTACATTCCCCTCCTTCATGCTAAATTTCCTGTAGACTAAACTATAATATGACAAATTATAAATACGGTATGCTCAGATAAAACAGTAGCTATAAAATTACACAAAGATACCGGTATACAAAGATGGTTTACAGTTTGGTCTTTTGTACCGCTGAACATTTTATCATTTTCATTACCAATATTCATTAACTACTGTTAAGGGGAGGCGGGTAGTTTTTCTGGTCCTCTTTCTCCCTCGTGTTAAGCCCCATTTGTTTTGAGATTATAAGACCTTCGGCTCATTAGTTTGACGATTTTTACACCTTTAGCCCCATTTAGTTGTCAATTTTAAGACCTTTCGAGCCATTTAGGTGTCAATTTTTTTCTGACGAGCGATAGCGAGCCTGTAATTTTAGGAGGAATCGGCCTTTGGCCGGGACATATTTCTACCGAAAAATGTACAAATCTATCTTGAAGGGGGGTTTTGTGGGTGTTCTTTTAATCTTGATGGAGGTCTAGCAAGAAAACTAAGATATAAAGTAATAAATTAATAAATAGACCAAAAAAAAAGGGCCCGTCTCCCCTTAAGTACCTAACCAACTAACTATTTAATTTACTAACTGGTGATGTGGGTGATGGTGGTTGTTGGTAGTGGTATTGGTGGTAGAGATCGTAGCGGCAGTAACTTCATCTCCAACTGAAAGATAAAAACACCACATGAGACTTTTGAACAGTACCTACAGTGCCTACACTATCGATACAGTACCGGTATACAAAATTTGTACAAAACACCAATATTAGTAGAGTAAAGCCGCTGTCACACGAGCGATTTTTCCGTCGATTTTCCGTCAATTTTCCATGAGCAAGTTTTTTTCTCGTTATATTTCGGGACTTTTTGCACTGATATCGGTAACTAGACTGAAGGTAAAGTATGTTAGGCTGTTGAATTTTTGCAGTGTAATATTTGAAGCTGCCAGACCACAATTGCCCGTAAAAATTGTTCGAAAAACGGCTCGTGTGACACCAGCTTAAACATTTGACTATTATGATTTTAATTAACTTGCTCATGTAGTAATATACACCCTATGTGGTGGATTATGTTCTTTTACTTATAAATTATTCTTTTGCTAAAGTGTTGTTTCCACATACCGGTAGCGATTTTGATAAGTCTTTTAACCCGGGAGCTGCGGGGAGACTCTTAAGAGTTCCCCCGGCGCACTGCGGGGAGACTCTTAAGAGTCAGAGAAAACAAAAATCAACTTTTGACATCAAAATTTTTTTTTTTTTTTATATTTTTATTTTTTTTTTTGGCCCCTGGGCCATGCAAAATCTCAGTCCTCTACCTCCCCTCCTTCCCCACTTTCCTCCTCTCCTTCAGTTATCACCTATTTTCCCTGTTATTCCCTTATTCTGAGGTATATTTTCGTGCTAACATTAGAAATCCGATTGGAGGGTGTGGTCATCACTGATAGCAAGCGAGTGCAAGAGAGAGAGAGAGAGTATCGATCGACTGTGTCTCAGTGGCCTTGGGGGAAATTGCGGGGAAAGCAGATTGCCTCACCCATACATTATACAACTCGCGGGCTATATCTCCGATTTTGACCATCCAAACGCTGTTTTCACTCGTTTTATTGTTGTTTCAGGTTAATACCTTTATAATCAACCCATAATAGGCGCATATGGATAAGTATTAATGCTATTAATGGCACAATGAATATTTTAGTGACGGAAACACCTCAAATACGTCAGCACAGGGGGACGTTTCCAATTACCCCCATGCGCACTTCAGAGGTTAACTGTGTTCATCCAAGTTTTGGTTTGTTTATTTTGCAATTTTTACATTATAATACAGTATCATACTGTACTTCTTATGTAGGTCCTGTCCAGAACACCTTATCAAAGGTCTTCTCCAGGTCTACAAACACAAGATACAGATCCCTATCTGTAAGTATTTTAGATGATTAGACAATTTTATGCAGTTTCAAGAGGGCCTTTTGAAGCTAACAGGGTACAAACTAACATAATACACCTTTTAAGTCTGACAGATTCTAAATAAACTTTCTAACAGCCTAAAATTATCTAATGATAGCAAGAATAAAGTTTGAAACGCATCCTCAAATACACATTGAGCGTATTTATCAATACCAAATCAATATCAATATCAATATCAAAGGCCTTAACCTTGGTTAAGGTGGCAAAAATATGTGTGTGATAACCCGGGTTCGAATCCCGGTGGATCATATATACTTTAATTAATTTCATTGGGGGTGTGGTGGTGAGATTAATAAAAATAATATTGTTAGCCATCCAAATGCCGTCATCCTAGAGGGGGTGGCCATAAATGGATCGCCTCATGCATCTCTGGTGATGGATGTAGTTACCGGGTGTACCACTACCGACATACAACATAAATCATCTATAAATACTTATAATAAAATAAATACTTATAAATCTATAATACTAGGTTAGGTTAGGTTACGTTGTTTGGTTAGGGTAATGTATTCTTGTATCCAAAGGCAGTCAAAATAAACAGGAACATGATGGTGAGCGTCCGCGTAGTGTAAACAAGACGGGCGGTACACCCGGTAACTACATTCTTGCCCATCTCTGCCATCAGTTAGCCAGGATTCCTCCTCCCACCCAACACACTCACTCATATACAGATCTCCCTCACTATCCGAAGTTTGGGTTTTGGCTGGTCCGAGAACGCATCCCCATTTACCCCATTAATTTTAGGGTGGCTATATTATTTTTCTATTTAAGATCGGGTTTCAGGAACGTAACCCAATCGTAAATCGAGGGAGACCTGTGTACCTCTCAACTCCATCCATCCACCTCACTCAGTGTTAGCGTTTATAATCACCTTTAATTTCTTGAGGCAGTTGGGTCAAGTGTGTCGCCTCGTAGTCCCTGCCGGTCCTGGTGAGTCTTCGTTGGGGTCAATTGGACGCCAATCTCAGCGCTCTGCAATTGAAAAAAAGTTTATCATTAGTTTATCATACAGTAGGCCTATTATCATTATTATCTAGTTTTTTTCCGACAATATCAGGTTTCATAAAGGTGATCAAAATGATTGTCCAATAACGGATTATATATAAGTACAGTACTGTATAGGAATTCCATAGACCTGCAATGTCTCCAATAAATTATGGAATGAGTTGTGTTACCGGGCGTACGTAAGTTGGATGTCAAACAGTGGGGGTGTGGGGGGGCAGCCCCCAGGCCCCCCACCCATAATACTAGGATAGGTTAGGTAAGGTTGTTAGGTTAGGTTAATGTCCTTTCAAAGGGGTATTGTAAACACTAGGATATACCCGGTCAGAGGTAGGTAATATGCCCGATAACACAACTCTTGCCTAAATTATTTCTAATAACACTGCGAGCCACCCTCTTCTAAATAATTATCAAACCTAAAAGGTGATACCGGTAGTATAGGATCGATGACTTCGTCAACAAAATATATTGGGTAAGAATGTAATATTCGGGCGTATCGCCAGCTTTGTTAATTGTTATTGTATGGTCGCGAATGTTCCCGTCTATTTTGACTGCCTTGAAGGAGGCTTGCATTTACCTTGAACCTTGCCGTGAGATAAAATAATAGGTTGACGAGGGGCTTTGCCCCCCTTCACTCCTCCATGACTTATATTCATCATCATATATATTGCCAGCAAGGGGGCAAATAACAGAAAAAAACAGTCAAGATAGACAGGAATGCAACTCCGAGCGTACAAGTAATGTAAACAAAGCGGGCGATACGCCTGATAATCGATTCCCGAATACTACATTCTTACCATATACTGGGCCAAAGTTGCCAAAAATTACCTAGGTTACTATGATAGTGGTTTGTAGTCATTGAGCCATGGTCATGAGTCATGGGCCAACGTCACTGTCCGTCACCAATTTGGGATGAGTCAGCCAGGGAATAGCCTAGCCAAGCCTAGGTGTGGAAATTTACAGCCCATTTGCTCTAGCCCTCTAGTAATAGAGTTGGGGTCTTGATAAATCTACAGTTATACTACCCCTATTTTGTCGCTATTCTGTTGGTACTAGGCCTAGGCCCTAATGGGTTAATATTATTAGTAGTAGACTTAGGCCTAGTATGGTTTGATGATGCACGGAAATGTATATTTGACTTGAAATAGATGCATCGAAGTATTACAAACCTTCGCGAACCCATAAACAGGGAACGTGAGCTGAGTTTAGACCGTCGCGCACCCATAAACAGGGAACGTGAGCTGGGTTTAGACCGGTTGCTAGACAGGTTAGTTTTCGGTTAGGTTAGGTTAAGTTAGGTTAGGTTAGGCTAATGTTAAAAATACTAAAATGCGACGGTCCTCGGTATTAAACAACACTGTATAGGCCTAGGCCTAGGCCTAGCCTATCAAATAAAAAACAACAAATTACCTGAAAAACTTGTATCTGGTTGATGATAAATTTTGGATTTTTTTTATTTTAATACCACAAATTTTCCGAGTGTTTTTTATAAACAAAATTGGTAATTTGCATCAATATATAGTGTTTGTATTTAATTAGAAATCTCGGGAAAACCTATTTTCCCCATTAGGCCTATCGATCGATGTTGAGACACACTCGCTCCCCGATAGTGATTTGAAAAGACATTAGCCTAACCTAACCTAACCTAGTATTATGGGTGGGGGCTGCCGCCCCCACACCCTCGCTGGTTGAGTACTTAATAAAAAAGAAATAAAAATTGGCTGTCGATTATACGAAGGTGAAAGAAAAGTCGATGAAGTCTATGGTGTTTACTCTGCAATCTTCAGCTTGATTGTACATTGATAACGGGAAAGTACCGTATTGACAACATTGTTACGAAAATTAAATTTTAGTACCATACTTTTATATTAGGTTTTTCCGAGGATTTAACACATTTCCATATGATCTTTAGAGCTATCGATGACTGAAAGTACCATATTGACAACCTTGTTACGAAAAAAACATTTTGGTACCATACTTTTTTATTAGCTGTTGCCGAGGGTTAAAACAAATTTTCTTATGATCTTTAGAGCATATAGATTCATTATTTATCTTCAAATATATCAACAAAATTTGTGGTAGGCCTATTAAAATAACATTAAACCTAAATTTTTATCAAAATACGTTTTTTTCCAGTTTCCGCGTCTGCTGAACCATCCAAACACACGCTAAAATGCGTGTTTTGAACGGGGGGAGGTGGTAGTGGGGGAGGGGTAGTATAACTGTAGATTTACCGGGGTCTTTACTTCAGGCCTAATTATAATGGTTTAGTTGAAGGGCAGACTCAATTAGGTCAATTTAAAGATGATGTAATTAAATTGCTAAAAAATCGTTTCGATTGTTTTTATGTAGTTTAGAGTTGTGTAAGGGTGTTTTGATGTGTGAAAATAGGCGTAAATGCATATTTACCCATTAAACAACAATCTAAAAACACGTCCCTTCACTCGCGAAAAATAACTATTTGACCATAACCGTTTGCTGTTGGATACAAAATATGTAGAGGGGGGGGGGGCAAGCCCCCCCCCTCACCCCCCCCAAGATTTATTGAAATCGTCATATATTTAAACAGTAGGGGGAAAAAAACAAATTTTCCCCATCGCTTCTTCTTCTTCGCGGCGGATGTAAACAAAGCCACCCGCCTCTTGCGACGTAGGCGATATAGGCCTAGAGGATATTTTGTTTTTTTCAGGATCAGTAATAAATTTTTACGCGCATTTAGACACATAGGAATGAAATACATGGTATAAGGAACCTGTAGGCCACGATACAATCGATGTATGAATTTAATTACATCATCTTTATATTGTCCCTCAATTATAATGAGTGAATAGACGATAGCCAATTCAAGCCAAATAGGCCTAGGTTCAGAAAACGGGGTACACACATGGTCGAGAACGGGATCATTAAACCCGTTATATTTACTAAACCAGGGATAGCCTATAAACATATCCTAACTCACATAGCCTAGGCTATATCGATGCTTTAGGGGTCATATAGCCTATTAAGCGGCTTCGTCAACACCGGCTTTGGGCAAACAAACACCTAAACCCACCTTCATTTGCCACCTCAGGACTAGCCCATGCCTTACCTATACATATAAGAGTCATTAAATATACTTACAGGCAATTTTCTCCATTCTGAAGGTGTATAAATGTGATGATCGTCCTTTCAACCTTCACCAGCGACTGAGATAGAGACAGCTGATAGGAGGTAGCGGTCTGCAGTGTTACCAAATCAAGTCCGCTAGATAGTAACAAAAAATGTCGAATAATAGCTTAAATAATGCCGCGATCTCTACAATATCCAAGCAATATCAGTCTAAAATGGCTCAAATCTCCAGACTACCACTATAATTCATGTTGCTAGATGTAAAAATGAGTCTAGATTAAAATAAATGATACTGTAAATACCTCTAGATCTCGCGGGAAAGTAGCTGAATTGGCAACACTGGCGGTCTGACAGGTACAGATTTGACGTTTTTTAATATGGTGTAAGTACCTTTCTGTATTTTATTTATTTTCGCCAACATTACTAATACCGATAATTAGCAAAATAAATTGAACTACAGCACGACCAATCCAAGCAAGATACCTATCTTCACATTTGCATTGTAGGCTAGTAGTAAAACCTCGGCATAAAATTGCATAAAATTTTCGCGTCTTCACAAGCGCAAAATAAATGGCTTACGGACCAATCCGCATGTATGGCCGCCCGTATGTACTGTTCAGTAGTAGCAGGTTGGTACCGCTCCGCACCCCAGTCTAGTACGGAAGGGTAATAAACACAGTATTCCTTTCTTATACGTTACCTGCCATGCAGATTGGACCGCACCGCAAATGAGCATGAATCGAGTCTTACGCAAATGCAAAATATATAAGCCTTTTGGCTAGGCCTATAGGCCTAGCCTTGTAATTCGGGATTGTATCTATCTTTGTGTGTATGGGTGACGATTAAAATAAGGCATATCAGTTCATTAGCAAAATAACCTAGAGTAAATCATTTAGGCATAGGCTATGTCTATAGCCGAATTTAAATAACCTAGAGTAAATAATTTGTCTAGCCGATTTGTATCACTCATATAGGCCTAGGCCTAGTCTAATTAGGCTATCCACATCTTATCGTCATTTACAAACTTCTTCTTCAGATGATGAGGACAAAGTAGGCTATGTATTTAAGATACGGTATGTAGCCTACAGAGATTATAAGCCAAGTTAAAATAGCACCACCACCACATTTAGGCTACTGCCTACTTCTCTTTGTCCACTCAACCACTCCACATTCAATGCCCAAAGCTTGCTCTTCCATTCCAAAAGACTCATACACTTCCCTATTACTTGGCCCATTTATAATCTAGCCTATTCATCATACCAGCTGCCATTCTGAGATAGGCCTAGTACACTGAATTCATCTCCACAGCTCCCTGTTTGGAGAGTTCCTCGATCGTCACTTGCTACAGCTTCCTCTCTCCAACACCCCTTCTCCCCTTTCTACACTCTTCAGAAAAATAGGAAAAGTAGAATGTAGATACGAGGTGCCGTTGTAAAGGCTTATCCATCAATACCTTCACCTGTCCATGTCTCACTTCCATATGAGAGTGTGCAGTTATTGACAATTTGGGCTCGATTTTCTGGTATTAGAAGTCGGATGGTGCGTCTTGAGCAGGAGCGTTTCATCCTACTCCCCCACTGATTCCCTTTAGGCTATTATTTAGTCAATACACATTCTTACGCTAGGTGATAGCCTACATTACAATTAATATATTACAGTAACCTCGATTACAATACTTTGTTATTATACATTTTGCCTAGGTATATTTGAAAACTTGTATGTGTGTGTGTGTGTGTGTAAAAGTATGCCTATGTGTGTATAACTAACTGCATGTGTACGTGAAAATATGCAATACAATTAGATAGGCATATGGACGAGATGGGTTGGGTGTGAGGGGGATCTGCCGGGTGGTGGCCAATCGGCGCTCTGCAGACCCCTGCTTTAACAGTTTTATGACATATCTGACAGTTTTGATGAGGTCAGTCCACATGGTGTTAGTGAACTGGGCCTATAATTAGGCCTTATAATTAGGGTTGGGTGTGAGAGGGATCTGCCTTTTGTGGGCCAATCGGCTTTCAGCAGACTCATATAAGAAATGACCTCTGTATTTATTACCCTTCCATACTAGACGGGGGTGCGGAGCGGTACTAACCTGGTAATACTGAGTGGTACAGAACTTACTCATAGAGCATACATGCGGATTAGTCCGCCAAACAGCAACGCAGCAACCCCCTCTTATGAACTGCTGTTGACAAGTTGGGCTCAATTTTCTGGTATTTGAAAGTCGGATGGCGCATCTTGAGCTGGAGCGTTTCATCCTACCCCCCACTGATTCCCTTTAGGATATTATTTAGTCAAGGCACACATTCTTTATTGTTTGTTTATAATTTATTTATATAATTTATGGTAAAACTATAGCTATAGATATGAAATATTTAATCAATAGATTATATAATTATTTTGCTAAATATATAGTGTTTGTTATTTTGATAATTAAATTACATGTCTTAATTTAAGTCACACATACACACAATTTTATACTTTCACACTGCTGTATTTAGTACCCTTCCATATTAGACTGGAGTGCGGAGCGGTACTAACCTGCTACTATTGAGCGGTACAGTACTTACTGACGGAACAACATACGGATTAGTCCGCCAAACAGCAACGCAGTAACCATTTCTTATGAATTGCTGTTGACAATTTGGGCTCAGATTTTCTGGCATTTGAAGTCGGATGGCGCGTCTTGAGCTGGAGCGTTTCATCCTACTCCCTATATAAATGTGTTCATATTAATTACAGAAAACGTAGTACTGAAAGAAAACGTAGTAATCAAAGAAAACTTTAAAAACAAGGATAACTCATTTATTTCTTCAGAGCGCACGGACAATGACATAATAAGAACATAAGAAAATGGGAGTCTGCAGAAAGCCGATTGGCCCACACAAGGCAGATCCCTCTCACACCCAACCCCAATTACAAGGCCTTAATAATTAGGCCTATAGGCCCAGCTCACTAATACCATGATGACCGACCTCAGCAAAACGGGCAGAGGTCAGACAATGGGGGTCTGTAGAGCGCCGATTGGCCCACACCCGGCAGATCCCCCTCACACCCAACCCATCTCTGTATATTATGTTGTATATATTTTTTTCTTAAAGCTCTATCGTACTTGATCCCACTATAGCACTTGGTAGCCTATGTGTAGCCTAGGTTATGTGTAATAAATTAAGGTGGTGTAACACAAGCGTTTTTCCGGCAATTTTCGACAAGCAAGTTTTTTCTCGTAGCCTACTATTTTGAGGCTCTTTCACATTAAAATCGGAAACTATATCGATGGGAAATTATGTTTGGTTGTTTAATTCACATGAATTTTTTTTTTTTTAAGCTGCCAGGCTACAATTGCCCGTAAAAATTGACGAACGAATAATGTGACTGAGATGCGGTCTCAGGATGATAAGACCGCAACTCTAGCTGCCACTAAACCTGCAGCCAACCCTACTCCTGCCAGCCACCCTGCTCCTGCCCGCATCGCCCGCATATCAACGAGACAGGTGGGACACATAAGACCTAGCTGAGTGGACTACACCAGCATACCCTGCCCAGCCAGCTTCTATGGCCCCTACCACCAGAGAGAAAAGTCAGAGGGGTAACTACGCTAAACACCCAGCTAACCATCCTAGACTTCCCCAGCCTGATCAACCAGCTACAGGTGGTACTCCTTTATTTACCAACTTACCTTTCATTTCCCCCATCAAGGACTGCCAAACTGCTCCAGACTTTCACTCTCTATTCCCTAGTCAGCCATTTATATCACCCATCAAAACCCCTCAGGATCTTGCAGCCATCCAAGTCATGTCCTTTTCCTGGGCTAGGATAGCGCATAAACCAGCAGTTCAACCCATACAGCAGTTCTAAACCTTTTCTTATATAAATCATCCTGCACATGCCATTTCTCATCCACTTCCTCTCCCACCAGGAAGTGATCACCCCCATCTTATAACAGAATCTGCCCGGGGGCATCTAACTACAAGGTACAGCAGGAGTCCAGGCGCACCACCCCCAGAGCTACAAGGACATAACCACCACGCGCCAACACCACCCCAGCGCCTTTGATCCTCTCAAGCTGGGCGCCTTAAGTAGGGGCAAGAAGATTGCCTTATACTCACCCAGCCTGGACATCAGTAACTAAGCTTGCCATTTGGTATTCTTTAGTTCAGGGTAAGAACAGCCAGAGATAGCTGGTGTTCAACTTGTCAGTTGTGTGCTGTGATCGAAGATCTACCAGGTCGGGTTCCCCCCATCAGGAAGAGGACTAGCTTGGGCAACCCACTTTGGGCTCCCCCTTTCTGGCCTTTGATGCGGTGCACAAACCAAGTACCAAAGGATTCCTACCTTGTTTTGTTCAAGGGATTATGAGGATAGTGTAGTAACTTTAGATCTACCAGATCGGGTTCCCCCCCATCAGGAAGAGGACTAATTTTGGGCAACCCATTTTGGGCTCCCCTTTCTGGATTCTCTTTTTACTGCATGGTTCTGATAGTTCCACGAACTAGCAAGGAAGGAAGACACTTACCCTGACCCCCCTTAGACTACCTATAATGTCACTATCTAGACTTGTTGCAACTCTAAGTAGATCATTATGCTAGTCACCCTAACCCCCCAAACCTTGTAGCAGAACTCCAGCATATCCTGTGGGGATCACTGCACTGTGGGAGTGCAAGAGGAACCCGGTTGTCCCGTGGTAGGCACCAAGGTCTAAGGAATCATCTTGTGACTCACCCTGGACCAGTAGCTGGAGTCATCACGCCCAGCCGCCCCCCCTGGACCAACTTCCGGAGTCATCACGCTCAGCTGCCCTCCGGACTACTGGATCCTCCCTCGATCTACGGGCCCTCCTCTTCACTATAGCTCTCCTTTAAGTGCTTTTGTATAGTTTATGGGTATAGAGTTGACTCAGGGTTGTGGTAGAAGTTATCTTCAGGGGTTCTCATTAACATTACGTCTTGCGAGAGGTCTTTCTTCTCCCTACTTAAATTGACGTTAATTAGCCCACTTGCCGGGACACATTATACATACCTATCAGGGGATCCTTATATACGCACCTTCCCGGGTTATTGGTCTCCCATAGCCCGACAGAGGGGGCGTGCCTATATAAGACCCATAGCATCAAACACAAACACATATTTACACGTAATCTAGTTCCTTTGTATAACTTCTAGCCTAATTCATTTAACATTCTGTCAGGTTCATAACTCGAATAGATTTCACTCTATCTCAGCTCCCGACGATTGTTGCCTCAGCCTTCAGCACCTTGCTAGTACACAATTAGAGTTAAGGATTAATCTTTGCCAGGTGAGATCTAGCACACCTATAGTATTAATATCATTTGTGAGCCTTTCCGAGCCCACTTCATTGTTGATGACCACTTGGCCATTATTGCTTTAGAGTCAGGAGTCAGTTAACGTCACTATATGCCGGGGACATCATTGCGTGATCCAGACGGCATTTGCCATTACTGCACTCTTGTCTTTTGTCGAGATCCTCTCTGAGATCTATTTGGGTAGGAGGTGTACCTCCACCATTTTGGATACCTTATAATTGTATCCTAGGAGTATTATTATTACCTTGAGTCCGGACCCATTGCTTACTTGATAACCTTATTATTGTATGTCTTAATTATTCTTATTGTTGTTGATGATCTCCAGGTTACAGGTATAAAATATATGTCTTGCTCCTCCATGAACCAGGTGTTAAACTGAATAAAACCCATGTTAACTTGTTACCTGTGTGCTTATTATCCTGCCGTGTTGTCTCTTTATTTAAAGTTTAAGGTATACCTATCCAGTTAGAGAGCTGCTCATTGTACAAAGAATATCTCGCGTTCCAATTTGGACCGGGCATAACAGTGACAAAGCCTCGTCTATTGGAATGGTTACGGTTGTGAATAAATTATAGTCTTTTAGCATACTGTAGAGCCTACTGAATAGGATATATATATATATATATATATATATATATATATATATATATATATATATAAAGTATATCTCACAAATATATATATATATATATATAAAGTATATCTCACAAATACACATGACCTACTTTGTTTTTATACTCTCAGGCGGGCTCGAACCACCGACAGCGAGTTAAAACTTGGGATATAATTCTGACTGTCTGCAGTTCAAATCCTGGCTGAGGGCTAAACATACTATTTATACTGTATATATATATATATATATACTGTATATATATATATATACAGTATATACATACAGTATACATATTATCCTAACTATGTGGTTCGAGCAGATCAGGTTCCAAGTGTGGAGTGAGCAATATAATAAGTAAAACTCCTCAAAACGGCCTGGATCAGAGGCTGCCAGTAACCAGTATATATTTGTTCTACGGCAAGCAACACCTTCATATAGTGGGCTGAACGAGCAAGCAGCTATAGTCTATTCGCTGTAAGTAGGCGATAAATCATTACCTCTATCCTCTGTAACTCAAAAAGGGCTGGAGCAAATTGGCTGTAAATTTCCACATCTATTCCTTGACTGACTCTTCCCAAATGGTAGACATATTAGCTCGATTACTATAGTTGTTTTTGAGTCATTGAAGTTAGTCAGCATTTCTCGCCTACTTACAGCGAATAGACTATGGAGTTTGCACCCACTTGGCAGTCCACTCACCTCTAAGCAGCTTCGGAGGGCGACAGGACCTGACCTATGTTGTTCCCTTGCTGTATCAATCGAGTTAAACTGGTATCACAAGAGAGCTTTTATAGTCAACATTTGATGATCAAAAATTTTCTGGCAACATTTCTGGACTATTTTGCACTAGTATTGGAAACTAGACTTGGTAGATGAACTTAGGTAACTGAAATATTGTAAATGTTGACCTCATAAGCTGCCAGACCAGTGTTGAGGGAAAAAGTGCTCGTGTGATACTGGCTTTACCCCTATAGGCCTACCAGCTGGCACAATTAATTCCATTGCTCAACCCATTTCAGCTGCTGGACTCACTAGTGTACCATCAGTTGATAAAACAGCTTCATAGAAGTTAAGTGTGCTCAACAGTCTCCATGGATTTTTATCCCTACTGTACACAACTTCTTGCTCTGTGCGCCCATGTATCGAATATTGTTCGGATGCGTGGGGAGGTTCCACCCATATATCGCACTTCTCGAAAAGGAATAGTCAAAACCATTTTGTTTCATCAACTTCTCACATTACTAATTCTTTACATGCTTTCTTTTACACTGCAATGTTGCATCTCTCTCTTTGCAATTCTCTTTTGAGTTATGAGAGGATGGGATTCAGAATTTGTAGACTCGTCATTCATTATATATAGACTACTGTATAGCCATCTTTATGATTATTTAATCAGAAAGGCAAATAATCAGTAATTTATTATAACTATCCAGTGTGAAGGCTGGTCCTATCCAGAGTGAGGTTTGGCATCCTCTACCCTACCTTAGCCGTTTCGGTCCGTCTCCTTTACTGTATTGGGCGAGATCGCACGATTGGGGGGGGGGGGGGGGGGATTTGGCCCGGGGTTGTAAGCCCGTGGGCTGATGATCCCCTCTCCCGCTGCTCTCTCAGAGACAGACCTAATTTTTTTCCCTTGCCCGGCCTCAACTTTGTCTTCATAACTGTTGAGGGGCAAAGGGCCCTGGGAGGTGCTTCGGTGTCCCAGGCGTTTCCGCACTCTCCTCAACCCCTCGCCTGGGAGTGGCTTCGGTCACCTGGGCATTCTTTAGTGGTAAAGCTGGGAGGGTTCTGTGGGGGCGCTCGGTAACAGCCGTGGCCTTGCTCGGGACCTTGGGGCTGCTCGGCCAGACAGCCTGGGGATCAACAAGAACAAGTAGCCATCCATTTTCTATACATCTGGAAATGATAATTAAAACCATGTTCATTATGTTTTTGGTCAGCAAACAGTAGTACAGGCAACTTCCATCAGGGAAGGAAATAAAATGGTTGTGGAAGAGTAAACAGAGTGTGGAAAGCATGCGCACAATTTAAAATTATATACTTGAGAAGTGCGTGCAGAGTTACATGGAGGGATAGAGAGATGAATGAGGAAGTATGAGAGCGGTGAGGTGTGGATATAGATGTGCTGGAAAGTGTGAAGAGGAACACCTCGAGATGGTTCGGCTATTTTGAACGTATGGGAAGTGAGAGAATAACCAAGAGAGTGTACGAGAGTGAGGTGGAAGGACAGAGAGGGAGAGGTAGACCGAGAGAGAGGTGGAAGGATATACGTGAAAGTGGTGCTGGATGGGAGGAGGGACGTCAACTGACTTGGGTCCGTTTCCTTCGTGGCCACCCCTTCAGGGATCCCAGCGTCTGGCAATAGATAGATAGATGTCTTTCGGTAAAAAAAATAATAGTTATAATTACGAAAGTGAACCTTGAGAACACTTCCCTTTGGTTTTCAGCTTTGTCATTGCACACGTGTTACAAGAGTGGTGAGCCTACCCGAAGCGACCGACAACTCATTCTTGCCCGACCTGTAGCATACCCAGTTTCAGGGGGCACCTCAATTGTCAAGTTTTCTAATTAGAAATAAAATTGTAGAAACTGATTCTATGTCTTTCGAGGTCTACCCCTCCGTGATGTTCCCTTAATTATGTTCACATTTGCATATCTTCAACTAATATTGGTCATCCATCCTCTCCACACACCCAAGCCAACCAAGACTAAAAATCACAATATTTGTTATAAAAGTGTAGGGATATCAGTGCATGCATAAACCTTGTTCATCCAAAGGGGCCAATTTATTGTGGGTTGTTTAGCACCCAACTGACTAATGACTCATAGCCAGCCTTTCATTAAATCTCTGGCAGCCTGGTCAGGCTCCCACTGTGTCCACACCTTCCATGGTAAAGCTATCCTGGTTTTGGAGTCGTCACAACACCGATAAAGCTGGCAATCAAGACGCAAGCAACTCGAAGCCAGAATTGGGAGTACCGAAGGTTGGACCGCATTGTGGGTGCTTACGGAAGAGAAATGTCACCCCACAGCTGAATGTAGTGAACCCCTGATGACCTTACCACACTGCTAAGTGCGGTAGTGGGGCAGCGCCTCTATTCACCATTGTCCTGAACGGACTAAAGTTGGTGGGTAGACTACCTTTCGAGGGGAATTATTACCGTCCGTTTCTGTCACGGTCCTTAAAGATTGTCGGCCGATGGTCAGGCCAGCTCCTTCTAGGCGATGCAGGGATACGGGTTGTATGTGCAATACCTTCTATGCCTATTGTCTAGTCTACTAAAAGACAAGTATTAGAAATACTGTACAATAACGGGTACTTTATTATAATATAATACAAATTTCAAAGGAAAGGAACCATATGACTTCTCTTACTAATTGAAACATATTAAGAAGATTATAATTATAACAAACTTGATTCAAAAATAAAGAAATATGTAAGTATTACTTACTATTACAATACTGGAAGACAACTAATTCATCTGCATAATTATCATATGCAAAATTTGCCAAAATAAAACAAGTGTGGAATGAAATTATAAACAAACATTTTAATACATCTGGCAGTATTTTACTACTGATATGATACAAATAAATGTAATATCTTTTACCTCAATTTTTTTGCTACTTATCACTGCATCCTTTTATTCTCTCACACAATTGTTTGCCCTTTCTCATACAGTACTCACTTTCTGTCTCACATATTTACTCACTCTTTCTCTCACTCGCTATGTTTCTTACACACCTTGTCTCTCAACGCACACCACAGTTTTCTCTCACAAACACTCTTCCTGCTTTCTTTTTCTTTCTCTCCTTTAGGCACAATTTCTAAAGTTTGAGCCTTGTAATGCAAATTGATGCTATTAAGTTTGAATAAATGATGGGCCATTACAATATGAAGAATACATGAAAATTACTGTAAAATACACCTTACTACATTAACTGATATGAAAGCAGTGTTATCAAGTGCTTTTCCATCAAATTAGAGATCATCAACTTTATTCTGACATTTCAATTATCATACAGTATGAAGATATTGGGAACTACAGTACAGTACAGTATAATACAGTAGTTTATTCATTATGAAGAGTCTAGAAATCCTGGATCCCCAACCTCTAACTAAAAATGTATATGAGCAATCAAGTTGATATCTTTACCATTTGGTTAGAATAAACCAGTAAATAGGTGTGGAACTTTAATAGCCCATTTGTTCCAGCATTCCCGGAGGTACAATAGGCTATAAATCTACCATTTCTAGACTCTTAATAATTAAGACTGAAGGTAGATTATTCCATGAGGCTAATTTCTTATTATATTTTAATTCAGAACCTGCCAGACTAGACTTGCTGATACAAATTGCTAGAAACTGATCATGTGACTCCCCCTTAAAGCCAGTATCACACAGTAAGTGCCTTTTCCCTTAACTTTTATTGCCAATGCTGTCTGGCATACCACACCTCCGTTTATCTTGTGTCGTCCCAGTTTTGGTTTGTTTATTTTGCAAGGTTTACATTATAATCTAAATAATGTTGTTGCTTAAATTCATCTATCTTCAGTCTAGTTACCGAAATCAATGCACATGATCCCAGAAATATTACTGAAAAATATTGTTGACCATTAAATATTGACAATAAAAGCTTGCATGATACCCTATTAACTCTCTATCTACATACTTTAGAGCCTTACTTGGCTGTATCATACTGCATTTGGAATAAGGCACTATATTATTTTTCACTATACAGTAGTGTCTTCCATTCAAATTAACTTGGCAGCCACCCAGGGCCCTGGGTGGGGCTTTGGTTTCCTGGGCGTTTCCGCACCCTCCTCAGCTCCCCGCCATGGAGTGGCTTCGGTCACCCAGGCTTTATTGTGGTCGGCAGTGAGGGTTCTGTGGGGGCGCACGGTTATGGCCTTGGCCTGCTCGGGGCCTTGGGGCTGTTCGGCCAGGCAGCTTGGGGAACAACAACAACAACAACAACAACAACAACTAATAATTACAATGTTTTGGATCTTGTGTTCAGTGCATCTTCCTAACGCCAGCTACCGTACTTCTTTAGTTTTCTTCAGTTTCTTTCTGTGTTCAGCACTAGCTAATTTGGATTTTGGAGGGCCTTGAATATCCGAGTCTGAGGAATCCTGAGTGGACAAGTAGGCCTTTCCTGCTGGCCTTCTGATGCGTCCCCTTTTGTCCTTGTACGTCACGGAACTTGGCATGTTGGGCTTGGTCTTTTCAGGGTAATTTTTTGTCTTGAAGACATTTGAAGATTGCTGTGGAGTAGGATGGGAATCTTCGGAGCACTGTTTTGGCTTATTCACGTCGAAAGATTTGTGATGATTCAACATGCTTACCACTGGTGGAGGAATTGCTACATATGTATTTCGCTCCGAAGATAGGTGATGATTCAACGTGCTTACTAATGGCTGGGGAACTACTACGTTATGATTTTGATTCATCAATGGGATCGGTAATTCTTTTTGTTTCGAAGACTGATGATGATTCGATGAACTTGCTATTGGCTGAGGCACTACCGGTACTACTTTAGGACATTGGTTCATATTTATCCTTGCATTAACTGATTCATTTTGATGCAAGAGTCTTTTCAGAAAGTTATGTTTTGGTCCTGTGCTCATAGCAGCTTGCGGTGAAGATTTTGTTGCATCTTTGGTCGATATTGGAGAAACATCTGCTACTTCATGTTTGGTAGCATTTCTAGCAGTTACGGTTGTTTCAAAGTCAGGTGTCCATGTCTTTATAGACTTCTTCATCTTATTTAGTTTAGCATCATCCGCACTACTTTTTATTCTAGCGTTAGAGTTCTTAGCTTCTGAGGCAGTACGGCAAGATTTTTTTTTCTGAGGAAGCTTTGACTTCTTTGATAATTTCTGTGCAGACCACTCTGACAGCTGTAGAGCAAATAAATCTGAGTCAAACTCTGTGTCAATGCTACTGAGACTTGAGGAGTCTTTCTGAAGTTGTAAGATATCTTCCTTTACAATTACTGCTTGCTGCAAGACTTCAACCTTAATTTCTGGTTCTAATTTGAGTTTTTGTAGCGAGACATCTACCTTATTTTCAGGCTCTAATTTTATTTTGTACTGCGAGACTTCTACCATAGTCTCGGGCTCTAATAATATTTTACTTGTAGAATCACTTTTGAACTCAGGGGTATGCTTTGTCACATCATTATGCTGATCTTCCTTTGAGGAGTCTGTTGATGCTGAATATACATACAGCTCGTCAGAGCTATTTGATTCTTTGTTTTGTAAGTTTATATACTCTGTGCCTTGAGCACTTAGGTTTTGACTGTTTACATCCTTACTTCGCATATCTATATCTTCTGTGTTGACGAGTTTGCTATGTGTGGCTTCAGTATTTGTATTTTGACTGCTTATTTCCTTTCCTCTCACAACTTCATGAATCATTAATTTCTTCTGAGGGAGAGGAGGGCAAGGGATAACCAAGAACTCATTAGTGAGCTTATCCTCTTCCAAATTTACTTGAACAACTTGCTTATTTGATAGACTATTGAACTCATTAATCATAGTTTGGTCATCAGGAGGATGTGTTTTAGTACTGTTGGTACAAGGGGAAGTATTATTTAAATTGTTGGTACTTGGGGTTGAGTTTTTCATATGACTGTCTCCATTGTTTTCTTCCATCACCTCTTTCTTACTGCCAGACCAAGTGGAGAGTATACCCTGAAATAGAAAGAAACACACCAGTAATAAAGACATATCTGCTAATGCTGTGATGATAATCATGGCCTCATTGTTTTTTCACATTAAAGAGGGAGAGATTAAGATTAACTGAATAACAGGTTGCCATGGAACTGGAGAAAGGACACAACTTTTGAGCATGATCATACCTGCAGTGCCTGGTACATGTCGCCTCTGCCCGCATCTGGAGGGATCAATGAGGATGCTGGCACCAAGGGGACCAGTGTAAGACAGGGCAGCACTCTCTCATCCTCCTCTGATGCTTCAATACAACCAGGCCTAAAACAAACATATGAGGAGATAAGCCTATAGTATGCAATTATATGAACTAATGTACAGTCAAAATACATAGTCCCTTTCTATCTTTACTCAGAATAAAGCCAAATCCATGCCACGGGCCATGGCATGGTCGGTAGCACATCTGGCTGATAATCAAAGAGTCGGCAGTTCAATCCCAGGCCGTGCCATTGGAAGATGTCAAGAGTTTGGACACTCAGATCTAGCGATTTATGGCAAATGTCCAGTAAAGTCCCTGTAACAAGGGCACACCCTAGCCCTGTCAATCAAGGGAGTGCAAAGAGTTAAAAACTGCATCATCATCATCATCAAAACTATTGAAAGCATGAACCCTGCTTCGTATGGAGCACTCGGTCTTTATATTTGTGTATGTTTGTGTAATGCCTGAAAAGATGTAACCCTCGTGCCCTTCTTCTTGCACCCACTAGTTTGATGTATTTGTTCATGTCTTGCAAGCTTTCAATAGCCTTGGGTTTGGCTTTACTTATCAGAAAGGTCCAAAGGAACTGGGGTTTAGACTGAATAGTACAGTACAGTCATGCTCTCGGTAACGCGCTGTTGAGTAATGCGTGTTTGCTCTTCCGCGGACACACTAAATGCGAAAGCTCTGAATAACACGGAACATTTTCAATCTCCCGCGGCCCCGTGATGCCAGGCTCGAGTCCGATCGGCTTCCCGCTCTATTTCCCAGCTTCATTATTTCTGTTGGTTCGTGTGTACCTCAATATTCTCGGTGATTATACGGATCTCTCCCTGTTACGTAACCGTGATGCCTTCCCCCATTACCTTACTGTATTTCTGTGATATGTACTTTATTGTACTGTATTTCTATGATGTGTGATGTGTACTTAAAGTGTCAAAAAAAGGAACTTTGGGACTTTGGCTGGGACAAAATTTGTCATAAAGGGGACTTTGGGATTTTGGCTGGGACAAAATTGTTATTTCCCATAAGGTAACGGGTATGTTATTTTGGTACCGCATTTTTCGGTAACACTGTGCTATGAAAGGGCGAATTAACCGCGTTACTGAGAACCTGGCTATACTACTGTACTTCTATATTTTATTCTATTACCTGAACAAATTGTATGTGAAGTACAATAGTAACATGACATAACATAATATACAGTAATTACAGATACCAAAAGTTACTAGGGCTTACTGAAACTGACCTTTTGGTCTGAAATACTAGATATCCTGTGTTTTACATTTAGAGGGATACTGTATGCCCTGTAGTTTGGAAAGGATGGCTAGGGTTTCACTGTATTACATCTACCGTATTTATCAATAAATAGATAGATAAGCTCCCAGTTTAGACTTACCACAGCTGTTGCATGTAAGACGGCTGTGAGGCAAGAGGGTGGCGGGGAAGGTGAGGGTGTAGCTTCTCTGATTGGTGGGAGAATAGCTGCTCCAATTGTGAGTGAAAGACATAAGGGCTGCCATCCACCACTATAATATGAAGCTTTGTACCTTTGGCTATCTCAGCTTGGTGCAGTTCACAGTGGTATGGCCAGCTGTTCAGAGAGATTATTTATTAGTGTCACCAAGATGATGATACGTCGCAGTTGTTTTAAAATGTTGGGAAGAGCTTAATCTTTGGTTTACATTGTTATTTTCAATAAGGTGTGTATATATATACAATATATATATACCGGGTATATATATACAGTATAGTATATACTGTATATATATATATATACAATATATATACATATATATATATATATATATATATATATATATAGCTGACAGGGCTAGGATTTGAACCGTATAGGCAGGAGGTCCAGCCCACCTACACCATCACGAGAGTTAAAAGAAGGAATTTGATACTTCTACCAGCATTCCTTCCCAACTCGACTGATAATATATATATATATATATATATATATATATATATATATATATATATATATACAGTATATATATTTTTACTCTCAGCCGGGATTCGAACCACGGACAGTCAAGATAAGAATCCGGACTGTCCGTGGTTTGAATCCCGGCTGAGAGTAAAAAAAAAAATATGTAGCTCACATGTATTTGTAAGATATTCTAGAAACAGAATACTACTGTATATACTATTTATACTGTATATATATATATATATATATATATATATATATACCTGTACAGGTATATTTTTTTTTTTCTTTTTTTTAATATTAGTTTAACCAGACCACTGAGCTCTACAAAAGAACTCTCATATATACCTGTATACTGTATACAGTCGGCTCCCTGTATCCGCGCTCCATACATTCGCGATCCTTGCTATCCGCGGACACCCCTAAATATCCCATTACTCGTCATCCGCGCAAAAAAACAGCCAAATACCAGCTATTCACGGATTTGAATCGGGCGGGTCGGTGCGCATCCCGATTCTTGCTTTGGTCGGCCATCTTGCATTCTTGCGTGACGTCAACACAGCGTCCCAGCTGAGGCAGCAGTTCACAGACCAGTGTTGGAAAAGTTGAAAACCACTTGTTTACAAGCTTTTTTCTGCACGAACCTCTTATCTCCCGCATTTATTAGGGCCTTTAGAGCATTCAGTGATAGGGACAGTGGGCCTGATGGTAATCATGATGGAAATAAATGCCCGGGACCATCAAAACAGAGAGCAAGCGTACCGACGCTGTCGGACGAAAGCAGGCAAATTATGCCGATGCGTAAGGCTAGCCTAGGCCTAATGACTGATTTCAAATAAAGTTTGTGTGGTAAGTTATCTCCTCATAATATGTATTAATAAGTATTCTCCTCAAATAATATGTAGGTAAAAATAATGGTTTGAGGGTCCAAGATGGCCGGGTCAGGTACGAGCGAAGCCTATTTCCCATTGAAACCTATGTTAAATACACTCCACGTATCCGCGTTTTCAAGTATCCGCGGACCGCAGTCGGTATCAGTAAGGCGCGGATACGGGGAACCGACTGTATATACTATATACCTGTATACTATATATACAGTATATATATATATATATATATATATATATATATATATATATATATATATATATACAGTATATATATATAGATATATATATATATATATTATGATTCATACTGACAGGTAGATGGATTGGGTGGGGATAAACACACGAAAGAGCTTTAATTCTTTATCCTCTAATGTTTTGGGCTATGAATAACCCATCTTCAGAGATACAGTCTCTCTGAAGATGGGTTGTCCAAAGCCCGAAACATTAGAGAATAAAGAATTAAAGCTCTTTCCTGTGTTTTCCCCCACCCAATCCATATACTGTATATGCAGTATATATATTGTATATATCTTTTTTATTTTTTTTATAAAAGTAAGTCACTATCAACTAACCAATTATTGGAGACTGGAATATCCAACTTTGAAGCTCTTGTACAACTGGGTGCTTCAGAGGAGGCTTCAGGTGGACATGTTTGAATCTGTGTTTCTTTGGTGGCATGATCACTTCGATCAGGAGTTGTGAGCTGACTTAAATCCTCAGTTTCCAGTAGTCTTGATTCCTCTGATACGAGATGGTGCGATTCTTCTAACATGCTGTTATATATAACCTGAAGTGGATGTGGAGTTGAATCGTTATTTCCCCTGTGACTTGGAGTCTCTGATGCACTATGACTCCCACTTACATGGTGAGTTGAACCATCTGATGTAAGGTAATTCTTGTCTGACTGGTGATTCAGTTCCTCTGGTGCATGGTGATTGTCTTCATCAGACTTAGGCTGAGAATCCTCTGTGAATTGCACTTGACAGTGAGTAGAGTTTTGTAATGTGTGGTGACTTGGAACATCTGTTGTGGGTTGATTCTCTGTTTCAAGGTGATCAGAGACTTGTGCTGAAAGGTGGGCTGGGCTATGATAATTTTCAGCTGCCTGGTGAGTAGGACTTTCAATTGTGTATTGGGCTGAACTTTGATCTGCAAGGTGTCTTAAGCTATCTTCTGTTGGCAGGTCACATGGCACTTCCTTTCCATGCTCTGATAGATCTTGCATAATGTCGTGATTTGGATTATGTGGTACAAGATCCTCTTCATTGTGGCTGCTTTCTGGTGAGTGATCAATCTTTCTAGGTAAAACTTGACTGGTGAGAGACGAGAGAGCAAGGGGTGGTGGAGGGTAAGTTGGGGTGGGCTCATTTGGGCAATTTTCATGTCTATTCTCCACATTTTGGGATGGAACCTGGGCTGGGCTAGGCGAATAGTTGACAGGCAGTGGGGGAAGCTTTGGTGGTAGTGATGGGGGTGGCGTGAACAGGTGAGGGGGTAGGGAAGGGGGTGGGACGGTAAGTTGTGAGGGACGTGAATCATATACCTGAGGCGGTGGCACAGACATCTGGGCGGACCACGAAGAGGGCGTGAAAGATTGTGAAAGAGAAGGAAGAGATGGAAGAGGGAGAAGAGGAAAGGATTGTGGAGGAATGGGAGGTGGTGGTACAGTGAAAGGTGGAGGAGTTGAATGGGAGGGAACAGCCACTGTTGGCAACTGTGGATGAGTTTCTTCATTCAAGCCACCAGTTTCCAAGTTGGGCTTGACCATCTGAGAGGATGCTGTGAATGCAGTATTAAGGTCTGCTTGATCACCTTCATGACTGTAGCTTGTGATTGTATTAATTTCAGGCATCCTATTTTTAAAGCCATAACTGACAGAATTAGCTATGGACTGTTCTGGACTGGTACTATGTGACACTGAGAGGGAGGTATGCAATCTCATGAGGCTGCCCGGATGGAGTTCTTCAAACCTCAGCATGACCTCCCAAACTATTCTGGAAATTATATCAGAGTTGGCAGGATTCAAAAAGGAAGTTGTGGTCCGAGGTGCTTCGAAAGAACATCTGCCACCATCAGGAATAGCATGGTGGGTAAGACTCTGATTTTCTAAGCTTGTGAAATTTGGATTAAAGCCATTAGGACTAGACTTGACCGAGTATGGAGTGCTGAAAACTGGATTAACTGCATGAGAGATAACAGGACTGGACATTGGTGATCCAGAGGTACCATTCTCATACTCCCTCTCTGTCTGTTCTGTCATCTGAATATAATTTCTTTCTTTGTATGCATCAGACTGAGTTGAAGACTCGCTAGTTTTGTATACTTTGGACTTGCTATCGATACTCGTAAACTGAATGTTTTGTTGTTCTGGGATAATGGTATAGTTCGGCTTGTCTTGGTCATTCAGCACTGTACCAGTCCCATCTGGGTTACTTGCTGGTATTCCTGGTATACCCTGGTTAATGCTTGATATGTTCTGGGTAACTCCTTTTATGTCCTGGCCATTTACTGATATGTTGTGGCCATTTACTGCTGTGCCCGGTCTGTCTGTTGATATAGCCCAGCCTTCTGTAATGAGCTGGTCACTAATTGCCAGGTCTTCAGTCCCATTGGTGTCCCACAGGTTTACAAACACCTTGTACTGGGGATAGTCATATAAATCATATTAGATATATTTGGCTAACACCTGCAATCACCACCCATAACAAGGGGCGTCGCGCTCCTCGGTGCCACTAGAAGAGTGGCGAACATATCTAAAGTATCAAAAGTAAGTAAATATAATGGCGTAACTTTCATATAAATCTGGGTAACACTAAACAATTTTATTTAGCTTGGAAAGGACCTCAAGGAATCAAAGGGGCATAAACTATCTTAAAGGGGAATAAACTATGGAATGTTAGCCTGAATGTAACAAAGAAAGGTGTGATTGTACTGAAGGGGTTAATAATAGATACCTAATTATCTAGCAAACTACTTTAATATGGACTGTATAACACCCAAGATAAAATTAAAAGAAGAGAAAGGTGGACATAAAATATGGACAATAAATTAGGCTAGTCTTAGATAAATATGATGGTAAGGCAAGGATATGCATTTCACAAGAAAGTGTCCAAGGTGGTCACATGTTTATAATAATTATAATAATAATAATAATAATAGTTCTTAAAGCTAGCGCATGCTAAGCCAGCTAAGGACAGCCCAATAAGTCCGATTAGGCGTATTTCCATTGGGGTCCTGTACTACTACCCCATCCCCTTGCTCATGAGGGATGGTAATGACTCAGCGTTTGTGAAAAATCTTTAATGCGCTGAGCGTGGGTGCGATCCTGGGACTTTTGGGTGAAAGTCCAAGACGCTAGTCACTACACCAGCGAGCCATCTTGCCATACTTTATAGTTTCCATTTTGTTGGTTAATACTAGGGAATAATACCTATTAACTTAAACAGTGATTGGTTGGTGAAAATAACAAGAAAAGGGTAATCGAGTGTGCGATGATCGAAGGAAAAGAAAAGCAAGAACGAAGGTACAGTACCTTCTCACAGGAGGCCATTAACCTTATATACATACAGTGATTTTGCATCATTTTCCATTACATACATTGTAACAGCTCAGATGAGGTTGCCTTTCCGCAGTTGAAATTTACTGTAATACAATAAAGTCCCGCCACAACACTGCCCAATCATGTCACCACCATGGCTGATGTTGGAATAGCGCTAACCGTGCCCCAGCAAGACTCAACGAAGTCCCACTGCAGCAACCGCACCTGCAGTATCTGCAAACCAAACCAGCCTCAACAGTGCTACAAGACAGTACCATATCAAGGCTCTACTGCACATTAGGCAACTTGGACTTTGGAACAAAATACTATGACAACACTGCCCCACTATGTAAACACTGTGGTCAACTCTGGCGTGGCACCAAACAGCACCCAGTTAAGAAGGCTACAGAGTCCCCTGTGGCACCTATCTGCACCCCACCAGCCTCGACAGTGCCATACCAAGACGGCACCAACAGCAAGGCTTTATTGTGTAGTAATAGCGTTGGTCCACATGTCTACCGACATCCCCCCATTAGTCGCCTTGTACGATATGCAGTAGGATGTGTGGGGCATATTCATTTTTGTTTTTTCTACCATAAGATGAAGGCCTCCTCACCCCCTGAGGTTGTTGTTGTTGTTGTTGCTGTTCCCCAGGCTGCCTGGCCGAACAGCGCCAAGGCCACGAGCAAGGCCAAGGCCATAACCGAGTGCCCCCACAGAACCCTCCTTGCCTACCACAAAAAAGCCTGGGTGACCGAAGCCGCTCACAGGCGAGGAGCCGAGGAGGGCGCGGAAACGCCCGGGATACCGAAACCCCACCCAAGGCCCTGTGCCCCTCAGCAATTATGAAGGGAAAACTGAGGGGCAAAGGAAAAATGTGACGCTTTGGCTCACAGTCTGCCAACCTCGAGAGTTGGCAGTAGGGAGGTCAATCCACGGAAGAGACGCCGCCATTTGAGATCTAGGAAATACTGTATGTAAGTAAAAGTAACAGTCAGAGTAAGCTATGGGTAATTGGGTATGGCAGAGAACGCTAAACTCTCACTCTGATAGACCAGCCCGTCACCACATGACTAGAACCCAATCCTCTCAGCATCAGCTAGGAAAGGCCCTAGAAAGCCGCCTTTGGCGGGGGGATAGCTCCCCTATTTCAACCCCTTCAGGGTTGGGCACCCGCCCACTGAACAATAAGTTAACTATTACTGTGTGAGATTGGTGCATCATCTTCATTGTCATCAAATTACACTGTAGTAAGAAGTAAAGTTAAATATAAAGTTGTATACCTCTTATGTCTATTACATTATTTTTAACCTTTTGTAAGCAATGCCAAACACCAGAACAGGACTATGTAATAATAATAATCTTCAGGTCTTTATTAAGCTCCATTTCTCACTAGCCCTCACTCCGAGATTCAATAGCGCTTGGCATACTGACATATAGCAGACTATATTACTGAAAGACTATTACTCGTTTCCTTATCCCCCCCAGGGGGTAAGTGGGCCTGCATCCTTGGTGGAGGAAAATAAGACTATGCCCCACGCATCCTACTGCGTGCCACGTGATGAGGCCATAGAACGCCTATCTTCTGATCTATCAAAAATGTTGTAATGGGGCAGAGAAAATCTTGTTACTTCCAATGCCTCCAAGACACAATTTCTCCATTTAACTAACCGCCGCAATCATACATACATACATACATACATAACATTTTAAGACTGAATGTTCCACACATATGTGCAGTTCCAGGCTCTTGTCCAAATGGCGGCATTCCAGTCTATCTATCTACAGTATATACTCAGGCACATACCTCATTTTATTTTATTTCATTTTCATTTTTTGTACCAGTATTTATTTCTCTTATTTATTTATATATATTTTTTTTAATTAGCTGGGGGTGGCCAACTCGAGACAGAGCCCGAACAAGGACAACACAAAAAAAAAAAAAAATCAAAACACAAACTTTCCACACATCTAGGTCGCCCAGAAGACCCAGTGAAAGGGTTAAAACCTTACCTGATCATCCATGACCTGTGCCACCAAGGCCTTGTTCTGCACCATCTGGAGGAACCTCTGTGATGCTGCCACACTCCACACCTTCCTCCCTGTGGCCGGCAGCACACCAAACAGAGACACCTGCACCACAAAAATATAATCTAACATTTAATTACTATACCCTTTAACCCTTTCGCTGCGGGTGACATTCTGGAACGTCCTGGCAAGTTACAGCAATTTCCAGGCTTTAAAAGCCTGTAAAAAACGTAAAAATAGAGTGTCAGTGGGCGGGAGCGTGAGGGGCCCACCTCCGACCCTCAGAGCACCGAGCGGCTCACTGAGGTTGACTGTGTCTCGCGCGGGTCTCTCTCTGTGTCTCCCAACAGTGTAGCCAAGCGAGCGAGTGTTACATAATAGCGGGTTTCCCGCGTTTCACTGGCACCACTGCGGGTGAACCAGACCACGTACGGGGCCCGTTCCGGTGTCATTTTGAAGCTATTTTAGTCTAGTTTTCGGCAGAATACACTTCATTTAATGCAGATGCTTGATTTATCATTCAGGAGTGCCTGAATATGCCCTAAATAGCCGCAGCCAAAGGGTTAATCTAATTGCTAGCTGTAAGATTTTTTTCGGCTACCCCCAAAATGGGGATTGGGCCTGAGCATATAGATAGATAGATAGAAGATTTTTTTTCACTATGTGTTTTTATATATTTCCTAGTACAGTAGAATCAATCCTCCGGTAACACGCATTTTGGAAGCCCAAATGTCAAAAATTTTGCTAACACGGTCAACACTTACACTGACGCGGGGTCTAGCCGGGCGCCGAACCTTTACTCCCGATTTTCTTCATTTACCTCTGCAAATAAATGGCCTAACCAAGTTAGGCCATTTAGGTAGATATGGTCGTTGCTGTGCATTGGGTGAAGACTAGAACACTCTACATTGTGTAGTTATTGTGTGAGGTGAGAATAATTACCGAAACACACGTTGTTGGAGTGAGTGTGTGTGTGTGAGTTGTGGTTGTGTGCAATGCGTGGCTAGGCTATGTCGGGCGCCGAACCATTACTCCCGACTTTCGTCATTTACCGATGCTCATTTCTCTGCAACTAAATGGCCTAACCAAGTTCTTATGCATACCAGAGGTAGGTATGGTCGTTGCCGTGCGATGGGTGAAGACTAGACCACTCTACATTGTGTAAGGTGAGAAATAAGACGGCGAACTTTATGCGGGAATTCCATGTTTACTTTCGAACTTCCGAGTTTCGTCGTTTACTAATGCTCATATCTCTGCAAATAAATGGCCTAACCAAGTGTTTATGCATACGAGAGGTAGATATGGTTGTTGCCGTGCGATGGCTGAAGACTAGACCACTCTACATTGTGTAGTTATTATGTGAGGTGAGAAATAAGACGGCGGGATTTCAGAGCTTCGTCCGAAAATGGCTGCTCCGCTGTGACTCTGTCTCTCTCTCCTTCACTAAACAAACTATTTATTCAGAGGTAAGAGTTGTTGCAATGGGCAAATCAACCCAATGCACCTCATTTTACGTTTATGCATGCAAATCACATATAACCTAACCTTTATAATTGAATTTATTATTATAACATAGGCTTTTATGGAGAAAAAGTGGACTTTGTGGAAATCCCCAGAACACCAAGGTACGTTTAACATGTAAACATATGGGTTCAGTAACGCAGTTTTTGGTAACACGGGAGGTTACCAGAACCCATTAGCCGTGTTACCGGAGGATTGACTGTATTGTCTTGCTAAATCTTCAATGCGTTACTTTCATAATGATTTTGATAAGTTATTTTGTCTTCATATTATGCGGTTCCTGTTTTGCTTTGTTTGTTTTGCAAGTTTTATTTTCTAATTAATAAATAATAATCCTAGTGTCACACAAGCACTTTTGTTGTCATTATTTTTCATCAATTCTCATCTGGCAGCTTCAAAATTAAGGTTCTTTCATGATATAATCAGCGAACATAATCTAAGTCAGTTTAGTTCTGTTATTATCCCGTTGAACCCCATCTGAAAAGTAACGTAATGTAACACCCAGTCCCAGGCATATTCATATTTGTTCTTATATTTTTAATATTGACAAAATGGGGGGGGGGGGCTGGTGGTCTCTGTGGGTTGCCAGCTTTGCCCCACATCCTAAGCTACCATGAGTACAAATTTGAGACCCCTATGAGCCTTTTGGGAGGCCTGAAATTATTTTAATAAGGCAAAACTAGCCGACGTCCGATGGACGTCGCTGGGGCTGTGCGTTACATAAGTAGGCATCGAACCAATGGGCATCGTTGGGGGTGTACGAGTTAAAAGAGCCCCAAAATGTTTCGAGAAAATAACTGGCCGATTGAATATTGAAGGAAAAAGAGCTTGTGTGACACAGCCTTAATGCTACTGTCAGATTATTGTACTTAACTTGGGAAGGACATCTATAAATTAGAGGAATAAGAAAGGTCTAATGAATAAGGATAGGGGCTTCACGGTCTCCAGCAGTGAATATCAAAACTATAAATGCTAATATTACCTTGATAGCTTGAGCAGGGAGTTGAAAGAATTGTTCATGTATATGGAGCAGCTTGCTCATGCTGCACAGGCAAATTGTTCCGTAATCCACAAAGAAGAGCTGCAAGGAAAGTAAAGCAAAAATGGAATACGAGATATAACCCAAATTCATCAAGTACAATATAATTAGTATAAGAAACTCAGCAACTTAACTAAAATGCCTGCCAATCTAGGTAAACAAAACAATAACAATAATCGTGACTTAATATCAGCCAAATCAAAATAACAAAATAGAATCTTCAAGTGTTAAACAGTACAATTTGTGAAACACAAAATAAATGAGAATATAAGAGAACACAAGTCGCGCATGGAGAGCACAAAGATCTGTGGAGGGCACCTCTACTATCCCAATCATAGAAATGGTCTCCACTAACCAGGGTGCTCTCGTTTATATCACAAAGAAAAGGTCAAACATGTAGATTAGAGAGAGAGACTTTAAAATTAAGGAGTAATAATTTATTAAAGTTAACACAGAACAGCAGTAATTGCAAAGCAAAACTGTTACATTCACAGAAGAAAATTAACTCACTGCAGGTTTACAAAATCAGAAAATAGTACGAAATACAAGAAAAATACAAAATGTAAAACCGTGTTATAAATGGAACTTGAAGGTAAATACAGGGAAGAGTAAGGTTATGGTCTTTGAAAGGGGTGCAGTCACAGAGTGTGAGGTGAGATTGAATGGTCAGCTTATGGAGAATGTAAGTTCAATTAAATATTTGGCCAGTGTGATGAGTAAAGATAGGAGTAAGGAGGATGAATTGTGGGAGAGCTAGGTGCAACTGGGGAAGAGGGTTGTAGGAACGCTGAAAGCAGTGATCAGCATACATACATACAATACAATAGTATTGTATTCAAAGTCAAAGATCATCTAGACATGAGAGGCACACAATTCCTGGCAGCAGCCTCCACGAATCAACACCATCCACTACACTACTGTACATGGCTACACACCCACAGACACCAAGAAATATCAAAACAACACCCAGCACACGCTATCACACACAAATACTGTCTTCTCGCCCTCCCTGCCCACCCCAAACCAACTTCCGGAAGCACATCCATACTCATATCACTCGCCGTTCCATTCACTCACTCATAGACAACACGCAGCTGCAAGCACGACCTCCCGAAATCCATCCTTCTGAATCCTCCCTTCCTCGCGAGGACAGAGTCCACCTGGCCAGGCTGAGATGCGGACACCATCCGGTTCTTCTGAGCTATCAGAAGAGACTGGATGACTCCGTCGTCGACACCTGCCCGGGTTGTAACACAGCACCCCATACCATTAAACACATCATAGAAGACTGCATTTCACACAACCACTTATGCCAACAACACAATTTACACGCTTTGAGAGCTCTGTGGGAAAGCCCGACCGTGGCCATGGCCTTCCTTAGGGACTCGGGGCTGTTCGGCCAGGCAGCTTAGGGAACAACAACAACAACAACAACAACAACAATACAATAGTTTACCGCCGTTTTCCGTTACATACATTGTAATGGCTCAGACGTGGTTGCCTTCTGCAGTTGGAATATAATACAATAAAGTCCCTTCACAGTACTGCCTCATTATGTCATCACTTTGGTTGATGTTGGCATAGTGCTAACCGTGCCGTAGCAAAACTCAATTAAGTCCAACTGTAGCACCTGCACCTGCAGTACTGTATCTGCAAACCACACCAGCCTTTACAGTGCTACAAGACAGTACCATACCAAGATCGATTCTACTGTACAATAGGCAACTTGGACTTTATAACAACAAAATCCTACCACAACACTGCTGTACCATGTAAACACTAAGTTATCATTACCAAAGTCAACAAGACGCCTACATTTTGCATTGGCAGTAGTTAACCAGGCAATTAAAGTCAGACTGAGAGAGAGAGAGTGAGTGAGATAACTACCATACATACTTTAACTGTGTTGATATCTTCCATGCCAATAAGAAGGGCACGGTAAAAGTTTCCATCGTCCACATAGAGAGCGACCACGGGCGCACCCACCACCACATACTTGGTGCAGTACCGGTAACGTTCACGCACCTGGCTGCTGTAAAACAAGCTGCAAAAATATGGACAGAACGGTAATGGTTCAAGACACGAGCCATAGGAAGCGGTTGAAATAAAGTGAGAAAGTGTACAGTACACTCAGGTCTCGATATACACACGTTTTCTATACACGGTTTCGTTTGGACACGGTAACCTCAAAAGTTCCAAAGTCGGCCACAACACGGGAAAAGTCGGGGAAATGTCGGGATCATACACAGCTGGCGTCCCAAGCCTAAGGTATATATAAATTATTAAGAATGTTATTTATGCTATCAAATGTGTGTCTGTCTATCTATTTAATGCATCTATCTCCCTTATACATACAGTAAATATAACTATGTCTTATTTGGTCTTTTTTAATCTATGAATCATTTCTAATATGATGGAATTGAAAACAATATTATCCTTCCAACCCACAAATAATTAAATAAAAAAAAAGTCAATAAAAATGTCTCCTTTGTCTTTTCATAAACTTAAGTCCGTCGCATATATGTTAGTACAGTATGTGATTGATCGCTCGCCTGTAGCAACTCTCTATCTATCTATCTCTCTAATGCAGTGATCTATCTCCCTTATACATTAACATAACTATGTCTTATTTGGACTTTTTGTAATCTATGAATAATTTCTAATGTAGCTGAGAATGGAGAGAGGGCATGGCGAGCAAGGGTTTAAGAGTCAATATTAACAAAACCAAGGTTATGCATTGTAGATTGAGACGAGGCAATGTGGAAAAGAGCGGTGTATACCCATGTGCAGTGTGTGGAGAGGGTGTGGGCGTTAACTCAATTCAATGTAGCATCTGTCAATGTTGGGTACACCATGGGAGTAAGCGCTGTAATAGAATAAAGGGACCCCTGCCGAAGGATAAGTCAGAAATAGAGAAATTTTAGTGTGTAGTGTGCAAAGGCGAGCTTGTGTTAAGTGATGATCCTGTGGCTGTGAATTTTGGAAATGAGTCATTCGAGCTGGTGAACAAGTTTTGTTACCTAAGAGATACCATCTCTGCCGGTGGTGGGGCCATTCTTTTCATGGTCAGGATTGGCAGCAGTTCTCTGAACTTCCCCCAGCCACACCTAATTCTGGCAACAGTGGCAGCCTCTGCCACTGTTGCCAGAATTAGGTGTGGCTGGGGGAAGTTCAGAGAACTGCTGCCAATCCTGACCATGAAAAGAATGCCTCTCCCCCTGAAGGGAAAGGTGTATGCCTCATGTGTTAGAAGTGCAATGACGTATGCCTCAGAAACATGGGCTGTTAAAGTAGAGGATGTCAACAGAATGGAACGTAATGAGATGAGAATGATGAGATGGATGTGTGGGGCCAAGCTACAGGATAGAATAACAAATGTTGAGCTGAGGAGACGTTTAGGTATAGAATATTAACGAGGTGATGCATACAAGTAGACTGGGATGGTATGGACATGTGGAGAGAATGGATGAACAAAATTGGGTGAAAAATGCAGGTCTGTGATTGTGGAGGGAGCTGCACCAAGGGGTGGACCGAGGAAGACCTGGTTTCAGACTATACGTGCCGATCTCAAATCCAAGAACTTGACAAGTGAAGCCGCCCTTAACAGGGTTGCCTGGAACGCCGCCATGAGGACAAGAGACTGAAACTGCATGTATGTGTGGAACTCTCAGTCTTAAAATGTTATGTATATATGTATGTATGTATAATGCAATGGAATTGAAAAATATAATATCCTTCCAGCACATAGATAAACAATAAATAAGAAAGTCAACACACGAATTCCACACTCCGTCTTGTCTAGACAGCTAGGCGCCAAGATTTGCATTAATAATATGCTGGTATTTTATTTGTTCGAGCGCCAATTCTCCAAGTGGATTCACGAGCGCTCACATTAACTTAAATTTTTCCATTTCAAAAAAACAATAAAAAAAAAAACAAAAAAAAACATTAAAGCTTATAGTCATCAGTAACTCTATGCTCCCCAATATCATAAGCCCTCAGAAATATGTGCGACTTCAGTTGTTTCTTAAAAGCGTCAACACAATTCAACTGCTTAAGTGACACTGGAAGTCGATTGAATAGACGTGGGGCAACATAAGAAAAGGATCTAGCAGCAAAAGCACGTTCCCCAATGGCTCTGGGCTCATAAAGGTGATATGGGTCATCACCACTACGCAAATTCACATTTGACTCATTATGTGTTGGAAATAGAAGATCCAACAAATGCTTAGGCTCACCAAACCTCAGCACCTTAAATGTCAGTAAGCACATTTTAAACTTTATTCTGGCCTTGATGGGAAGCCAGTGTAGATCTATTAGATAATATGGTGGGTGTTCTGGGTGGAAGTGAAAATATTAGTCTAGCACACCTATTGAGAACAGACTGGAGTTTCTTCAAAGTAACATTTGGTAGACCAATGAACAATGAATTACAGTAATCAATTCTAGCTATAACAAATGAATGGATGAGGGTCAAAAGAGATTCCTTGCTCAAGAACTTCCTTATAGCATAAAGGTTACGAATGTAAAGGTGACAACTCTTCACAACACTATTTATATGATTCTTAAAGTTCAGATTTTTGTCGAATACAACGCCCAAGTTTTTCACTGATTCCAAAGGTTGGAGCTATGATTCACCGAATTCTAGACATCCAAAATCTTCATGGACACTATTTCTCAAATTACCATTTATGACTATAATCTCCGTCTTGTTGTCATTCAATTTGAGATTCCTTCTAGTTATCCAGATCTTCAAGTCTGACAAGAGTGATGAAAATTTATTCTTTACCTCATCGATATTATTAATTTCAATATACAATTGTGAATCATCTGCATAGAAATGATACTTAACACCATGTGCATCCAGTAGGGATGAAAGACTAGAGGCATAGATAATAAACAACACAGGGCCTAGAACTGATCCCTGAGGCACCCCGAACTTTAGCGATGATGGTTCTGACATAGAGCCACCAATGACAACACATTGACTGCGATCATTTTTTTCTTTCCCCACGGTATATTTTCGCCTTCTACAAAATGACGGGGAAATATTGTAACATGTTTTTAATTGACATTTGTGTCATTTTTGCTGATTATGAGTGGGTGGAAAAATGTTTTCTTTAATTCTATCATATCGGAAATAATTCACAGATTATATAGAGACCAAATTACATACACTTAAGTGTGTTCAATAGTTTTGGATTATCAATAGGGTCATAATATCTTCTCTACTTTCTGGTCCAGTGGTCTTCAACCTGTGGGCCATGGCCTACTAGTGGGCCATGGACTGGTTCTCAGGTGGGCCACGGACATCTACTTGGTAGGGTAGAATATAAAAAAATAATAAAAATAAAAGGTGAAGATATTATAATGAAAAAGGTAATTCATTGTTTTCATTAGGAAGCACTGTCGTCGGGGAATATGTGTACTGATGGGGCACCTGCAATGATAGGTTCGAAGTCAGGGTTTACATCCAGAGTTTAAGAGGCTACTCCTGGGTTTACAGTGAATCATTGCATGATTCACCGTCAGGCACTTGCATCCAGAACCCTTCCTAGCGAAATCCAAGCCATCTTGGACATTGCCATAAATATTGTCAATTATGTAAGGTCCAAGCCTAACAACTCACGTTTTTTCAAAGAGCTCTGTAAAGACTTCGATTCAGAGCATCAATTCCTGCTCTTCTACACTAAAGTTCGATGGATGTCAAAAGGCAATGTTCTCAGTCTAATCTTTGAACTTAGAGAAGCTCTAAAGATGTTTTTGGACATGCAAGACCAGGAATAATTTTTTCAGTGACCCACTGTGGGCACTAAGTTTAGCATACTTAGTTGATCTATTTGACCAGCTTAATAAACTTAATCTGAAACTTCTGTGATTCCTTATGTTGACCCATTGCATGATTGCATTGCTAGGATCCAGAACTGGGCTAGTAGAGTTAACTCAGGTAATTTTGCAATGTTTGAGAAGTTTTGTGAAGTTGCTGAAGGAAAAGACAGAATAGATTATTGTCTCCAAGAAATAATCAATCACCTGCAACATTAGGACCAAGATTTTTCCAGGTCCTTCCCTGATCTTGAGGGCATAGATCTGTCATTGTAGGAAATCCATTTAATCTTGAACAATATTCTGTTCCAGACCCTGACCAAGATGAATACTTGGAAATAATAATTGATTCAGGTGTAAACTAATTGCATAACGAGCTTTCTGTACAGAAATTCAGGGCCCAAGTAAGTGCATCATACCCTAGAATAGGAAAGATTGCACTGAACACACTTCTACCTTTCTCTTCCACTTATTCGTGTGAGTCAGGCTTTACTACCCTACTTCAAATTAAAACAACATCGAGAAAGTACTTAAAGGTGGAGGATGATATGCAATGTGCCTTAATGGCAATTTTCCCCCGATTTGATAGCCTTATAGATAGGAAGCAAGTACAGCCATTATATTAGCTTCCTAACCTAGTTAGTAGTTACATGGTGAAGTAGAGTAATTTTGTTATATTTGTGTTTTGGCTGTTATAGTATATTTAAAGTTTAAATTACAGTACACAAGTTTTATTTACAACGAACAGTACAGTGGTTCATTTTGTGAAGACAAAAGTAAACTGTAATAACATGTCATAAGTGTGTAATATATGAATGTATTAAAATCATATTAAAAATATGAAGGAAAGTGGGCCATGAGTGTTTGGGAATGCCAGAAGTAGGCCATGGTCTCAAAAAGGTTGAAGACCACTGTTCAGAATCTGGTCTATTGAACCATAATAAAGAGAGGGGGAGGGAGGGAGCACCCCCGACAGTGAAAACCAGTCTGATGATGATAATGATAATTATGATGAACAATATTTCTGTGTTCTCTGGTTTCGATGAGGACGATCAACATGCCTGGGAACCTGGAGGGGGCGGATTTTCTAGCTGTAGCACAAGGCTTATCAACATCACAGCAACAGGGTCGGGGTTGAGGCCTGGACGGGGCGGGGCAGGGAGGGAGTACAGCGGCAGGGATATCTACTGAACGTCAACACATATATCCACACAAATAGGTCAGTAACAGGTCCAAAACAGTTCTTATGGATGCTTAATGAATTCTATGTTATGTCATATATGATGTTGGTGGTATAATGTAATATAAGTCGGCTGAAAATAGGCAAAAAGGGCCAAAAGGGGGACTTTGGGAAAGTGGCTGGAACGAATTAATTAATTCCCATAAGGCCTGTTATTTCTAAAACACGGTTTTGATACACACGGTACGTACAGGGTACAAATTAACCGTGTATATCAAGACCTGACAGTGTTAACAACATGCATTGATGAACAAAAGGATATGTACCAATAATATGCAATAATGAAAAATAGGAAGCAATTTAAAAATATGCAGTGAACAAAAGAGCAAACATGCAGTAATGATTACATTATTTATACTTACAGCATGCAGAACTGAATAAAAGAGTGTATGAATTTTTATTATGTTTTTCTGTTCATTGTTTTCTGTTGTGTTGTCCCTATTCTGGCTCTGGCTTGAGTCCCCTACCTCCTCCCCCCAAAAAAAATAAATAAAAAACAAATAAAAATAAAAAAATAAATAAGAAAAATAAAAAATAAATAAATAGGAAAAGTGGGGATTGGGCCTGAGTATATAGATAGATAGATATAGATGAACAACAAACATTAATGAATTTAAAGCCCATTAACAACATGCAATTAATGAAGTTATCAAAGGCCTGTTGTCTTGGCCACAGTGAATGAGAGAGAAGTTGTGTGGTGAATAACCTCCCTCCGTCACCACAATCCTTCTGGCCAGAAGTATTTCCTGCATTGCTACCACCTCCACCTTTCCTCCCGCACCACCACCATTACCTTCCCTCCAATCTTTCAAATTTTTCAATATCTCCTATCACTCAATCTCAACCTAACCCTAAAATTAAATTCAATTAAAATGTAAAACTTGCAAACTAAACAAACCAAAATTGGGACAAGGACAATATAAAGTCAAATTAAATGATCAAAATCGCTATGTGGAAACAACGCTTACTAAAATGAAAATTATTAAATAAAAGAACACAATCCACCACATAGGGTGTACATTACTACATGAGCAAGTTAATCTGTTTCCCAAGCAAACTAATCGCACATATAACAACGCACCATCGTCATGTTAAAGGAATTAGTCAAGTTTGGGAAGTCCGGGACGTTCTGGTAAATTTGACTAAACTCTGCATGAATAAAGAAACTACATGTTAAATGTCAAAATATTATTTAAAATCAAATAAAATCAATCTCAAATAAAGGTACCGGTAATGAATAAAAGTAAAACCACTCACAACATGCGATCCATGAGATAATCAAGGGCCTCTGAAGTGTCTCGGCCACGATGAATGACAGAGAAGTTGTGTGGCGAATACACTTCTCCTACCACTACCTCAACCATCGCTCCAGCTGGCAGTAGTTCCTCCACTTTCAAGGAGCGGTACTTGTCCGTTGTGCTGCCCAACAACCCGGGGGATACATCAGGTTTGACCTGAAATATTAAAGAAACATTGATGTGTCTAGGATAGTTCAGTTTACTTGGACTATAATACAATCATTAACCTTTTTCATAGGATGCTTGGCTTTAACTGAACATAATTGCACTGGTAGCCACGTTCATGTGGTCACTTTACCTGATATTAAATATATCTGTATCTCTTTCCACATGAAGTCTGGCTTTACTTGAAATATAATCAAACCAAAGTTATATCAAAATTAAAGCAGGAGTGCACTGAAGTGAACATGCTGAGATGAGGGACCAACAAGAGCAGAGTTGAGGAAAAACTTGGTGTAGTGTATCAGTGAGGTGATTTGTACTGACGAACTGTAATGTGGAGACAATTAATTAGGATGACTGGGTGATACGAGTTATGAGCATGGAAGTGATCGGAAGAACAGTCGGTAGACCAAGGAACACCAGGGATGAGGTCCTAAGGAAAGATATCAGGGTAAGCAGACTTGACAGGAATGCTTTAATTTTACTTTGTTCTATCCTTACCTTTGGATACCTTTGGATGTGTTCGCCGCTCTTCTAGCGGCACCAAGGAGCGCGACGCCCCTCGTTATGGGTGGTGATATTATTTATATTTATATATATTTATAAAGGAGACAAAAGGCAAAGCTACCTATAACAAGTGTCTCCCCCAAAGTTGAAAGATAAGGAGCCAAATTCAAGGTATTTTAAGAGTCAAAATGTCTGGACACATGGATCTCGAAGCACTTGTTAGTCCTAGGATGAGGGAAAGACAGATTGAGGGAGAGAGATCTATAGCTCACTTGCTAAGCAGAAGAATGACGGAAAATTGGTTTACTCTTGGGTTAGAGTTGGACAAAATAGGAGGGAGAGTGTGTTGAAAGGTGGGTGCCCCCTACCCTCCTCTCAGTATACACTGAGAAAGCTCTGAAGAACTGTGATTATTGTAAGAGCGGGTGATGAGTGAGAGAGATGCAGTACACTTGATTTCAGGGAAGCTTCTTCAGTAAGAGTGATAATATAATTTTTCCAAGAAAGGTCAGAAGAAAAAGAAACACCAAGAATACTGAGAGAAGATGAAGGGTTGATATGTGTATTGTTGAAGAGTAAAGGATAGTCGTGTGAAAGATTGTGATAAATAGATGGATGGGGAAATTGGGTTTTAGAAGCATTGGCAAGTAACAAGATTATCTCTTCCCTTATCGAAAATAGTTGATAGAACAGAAAATAAGTGTGCTCATCACGTGAGTTTTGGAGTACCTGTAATTACATGGTGGGACGTTGCAGAAAACTAGTTGAATAGTGTAAGGTAGAGTGATCAGCATATGAGTAGATAGGATCATAGGACTAGAGGTGCAGTTGAGAAAATCATTAATAAATATCAGAACAGAACTGGAAATAGGAGAGAGCCCTGAGGAACACCAGAGTTGATAGCTTGAGGAAGTGAGCAATGACCGTCCACAACTTTAGCTATGAAACAGCCAGAAATTAAATAAGAGATAAAGCCATATATGGAGGGATAGAAACCGAAGGAGGGTAAAATTAGAGATTTGTGCCAGATTCTATTGAAGGCTTTCGATATGTACTGTGCAGCATGAAGAGCTGCCATCAGATGACCAACTCCAGCCTTATAAGAGCTTTTTGTCCAGTATGCTGTTGAGGTCGGGCACAAGTTGGACTAAATAATAGTCCATCAGGCACCTGGCCCGGGGAGACGGTTTATATGAAGGGTGCGCCTGGAAGTGTGATGGGCGGGCTTGTGGTTTCGGCTTCGCTGCATGTCTGCCTGCTGAGATCGGGACCTCTCCGGGTGGTCGGGGGCCGGGGAAGTGCTGGAGGGACCTTGGTGACCCTGGTCTCTGGGTCTTCTCTTGGATGACCTAGATGTGTGTGAATTTGTATTTTGTTTTTGTGTGTTCATTGATTTCTGTTATGTTGTCCCTATTCGGGCTCTGTCTTGAGGTGACAGGTGACAAAAGTGCTGGAGTGCCCTTAGAGATCCATGGTGACCTAGATGTGTGTGAATTTGTATTTTTTTTTTTTTTTTTTTGTTGTGTTGTCCCTGTTCGGGCTCTGTCTCGAGTCGGCCACCCCCAGCTATGGGGTATGTGCCTGAGTATATACATACAGTACATACACTCGCCCAAAAAACAATATTTACACTGGTGAGCTGTAAATAATCTAGTGTGAACGGAATGAATCGGGTGAAACATACGTCTGTGAGGTATTATAAGATTTCGACCCACTTCCAGAATGTTTAGAGCGTTAGTGTAAAGATTGTTTTTTTTTTTGGTCGAGTGTACATACAGGTGACCAAGGAATACCCATGGAAAATATAAAACTACCTTTCAACTAGTATTGTCAACAAAAAATCTAAATACTGTACCTTATCTTCCCCACTCGCCAATTTAAAGTTTGTGGGGCATTGTGTACCGTACTGTATATGTGACAAAAGGAAAAGTGGGGATTGGGCCTGAGTATATACATACATACATACATACCTTTCAACTAATACCAGTACCAAGACCCCCTTTCCCCAAGAGGAAATAGAAAAAAAATGGTAAGGTATTATCTTTATATAGAGGTCTAACCTGGTCTGCATGTGAGTGAGGCAGCATGACCCAGATATGGCTGAGACAGTAGTGTAGCTTCACCGCCTCCGGGGATGCCTTCAGTAGCTCCTCCAGTGATCTGAGACCATAGTTCTCTGCTCTCAGGTCCTCCATGCTGGCTCCATACACTCCCTGGACAGATAGAAGGTCACAATAAACACTTTCAATTATACAGCTTTATATTCACCGGTAATCCTAACAAGCACTAAAGTCTATTCATTATAATGCGTGCACTAAAAAACGTTCCACTCTTTACCCCTTTACAAGGGACTTAAATGCAACAGTAATATTCTTGTTATTGACGATACCTTATATGCTCCCACCAGCTCGGAGATACGGAGACCACCAGGAAAGAACTCTCCCACCAGCTTCTGTAGTCGGTCAGCTGTCTCCTCGCTCACATACTTCTTCCGCATTGGCACCGACTCACACACTGAGAATAGGATATAGGACTCACACCAATAATTCTGGCAGTGGATTATATAAAAGAGAAGTTCTCAGGGTTTAAAATACCTGCATTCAAATGGGAAGTGCCACTTGAGGGATCATTTTACATCCATGGAAGCCTGGCTCAGCTTGTGTGTACCCCATTAAAGTTTTCATAATAGGGACTGTTATGATGGACAGAGGCAGTGCACTCAATGAGAACCATGAGCATATATAATTTTCTTGCACGTGGATATCAGCATGCATAGTGCCATATCATCAGACAAACACAGGCTAACTCTTGATTTGCATGAATGTACTATTCCAGATACTATAGTCGGTTTCATTTCATCTGAAGGTAAATTGCAAAGTTTCCATTAAGATTTCTAAGTTATTTTGAAGATTTTGCAACAAAATATGGTGCTAATTGTATAAACTTGGTCTTAGTATGATGCAGAGACATAGTGGTTTCAGATTTTTTCCATTAAGTATCGAGAAATTTGCTGCTAAGGGATTCAATTTACCGTCAGATGAAATGAAACAGAGTATAGTCTCTTAGCTCAATTAACAGATGATAAGATAAACGGGTCAAGGAAGAGAATGATAGATTTTTTATTCTGTGTATAAAGGAGACAAAAGGCAGGTTGCCTGTAATGAGTGCCTCCCCAAAAGCCAAAAAAGTGACGGAGCCAAATTCAAGGGACTTTGGAGTCAAAATGCCTGCACACACGAAGTTTAAGTCATGGGATGAAGGAAAGATTAATTGAGGGAGAGAGTTCCAGAGTTCACTTGTTGAGTAGAAGAAAGACTGAGAAAAATCTTCCAATTCTTGGGTTGGAGAGCTGGACAGAATAGGAGTGGGACCAAGGTAATGACACAAGTGGCCGCTACAGCAGCTTGGCCCTGTTTTCCCGCACTTGGTACACTCACACGTACTAAAAGCTGCTCAGGGTTGGGTCCTACCTTACCCTCCTCCAGCCTGAGTAGGTGGAAGGGGGGAGTCGGGTCCAAGTCTATCCCACCTTTCACCCCCAAACTATCCCCAACTCCCCCACCTTCCTCGTCTAGCTGCCAGTTAATGATTAGCCAGGCTTGTTCTCATAATTATGTTGTAGATTATAGATAAACCATCTTTGCACACGCTTACAATGGCCAACATTTAACATATATTTTAAATTAATTATTAAAATATGTAATTGCATTTTCAAAATGAGTCTCTATGCACACAACGTGGGTTATATGAATCTCGGCTATAGTGGTCTTCTGCTTCTCTCTCGCTCTCTCTCACACACGACGAAGAGTTAATGTGATTTATCTGATAATACCGTATTTAAATCCAATCTCATACAGTAATAAGGATAACATAAAAGGAAAGGACAAAAGACAAAGAATGGCTGGAATAGTGTTGCAACTGTTATCGATTATTTTGTTTATCATTTAATTTAGTTCTCTCATTTTATTCAACACCATATATCTGTATACTATAAATAGTCTTTATCTCATTCTATGTAGCCTAAGCACTCATTTTTCAATCAATCTAATGTAGAAGTAGATATATAACTTGCAGCCATCCAGACAAATCTGGATGACTGAAACATGGGTCCGGATATCTAACTTAAACAACCAGACTTAGGTTTCAGCCATCCAGACAAATCCGGATGGCTGACATACAAGTCTGGATATCTAACGCTGGATGTAAACAATACGTGCGGTGACTTGTATTTGTCTTGTTTGTTTCCGGATTGAATTTTATTTTTTACAAGCCATCCATACAAGTTTGGTTGCCTGAAACATGAGTCTGGATCAAAATGCCTGTTTGAATCTCTTGGGTTTCCAAATCTAAAAGCACCGGATGGGCGGGGTTCTACTGTTTATACAAAACACAAATCGTCGTAGTTTTGTCGTCTCAAATCTTTTAAGGTATACCGAAAATTCATATACTGTATACAGTATTTGGTAGACTGATCGACCCTTAATTTGAGAAAATCAAGATACCAAATTTGTATAGTATGTCTCTCATGTGTATTTCTATCCTTTTCTCCCCTCATCCCCAAATATATATCTACAGGTATACAAACAGGTATGATGTTCGTTGTCATCTTGTGCTTCTGCAGGGTGGGTGTCGCATATAATATCCTCCTCTAGTGGTCTCTGCTCCTCAATCCACTTCTCCAGGTAGTCAGTCAGGTCCTGATCTGATGGTAGGCTAAGGTCAGATGCTAGCTCCTTGTACGTTCTTATCTGGAACAAAAATGGGGCAACATGAGAAACAAGGTGTCAAACAGGGTCAGATTATTAGCTCTAAGTTGTCAATTGTAACACAATCTCAGCCATATATGTAATCCTAATACAGTATATATACTCAATTTCCAAGGCAAGAGACCACCTATGAAGCTAATAAGGTGAGGAACACTATAGCAGAGAGTTAGCAGTTCAATAGTTGTACAAATATACAGTACTTTTATGAAAAGTGAACTTAAGGTGCACAACCTTGGCTTCAGCCGCCTACCACACCCACACATGTGTATATACAGTGATAATGTAGTGGGCTGGATCTATCAGAGTGAGGGTTGGTGTCTCTAATTCCCATAGCCAGTTCTGACTCTACCCTTTCCATCATTCTTGTTTCTACCTTTTTTTTCCTGAGAGTGGTGAAGACAATAGGGACATAATGGTGTACCCCATGGCTTCCCAAAGTTTTGCTCTCATAGCCCACTAGCACAAGTTGTTCTTTCTCTCTCTGGCGTAGGGATGCGGCGACCCCATTGCCCACCACTTCAGTGATGCAGTCAGCCTTTTGTAGCAGGTACAGTATTTTCTTGTTGCTGCCTTATTGTAGCACGGTTAAGGCTGGTGTGGTGCGGATACTGCAGGTGCAAGTGCTCCAGGGGGACTTTGTTGAGTCTTGCTGAGACACTGTTAGCCCTATACCAACATCAGCCACAGTGATGAGACGATGGGGAAGTGTTATGGCAAGACTTTATTCTACTGTACTTTGTAAAAGGACTGAAACCACACTGTCTGTGGATGAAGCAGTCTTTAAACTTGCATTGTGAAATGTTGTGTTTAATATAGCGTTTGCAGTGAAATTATATTTGTGTATGATTTAATTTCAGCCATTTCAAAAGATAAATATTTGAAATTCAAAGCCATGATGATCGCCAACTTCACAGCTTCATAGGCAAAGCAATTGCAGTGGTATTTTTATATTTCCTTTCTATTATTTCCTACCTGTATTTTGATGTGATACATGTGCCTATATGTGTGTCTGTAGGGAGGGGGAGGAGCATATTATTCACGCAATCGATAATCAGGGTGTGTGTGTCGGCTTTGATGTATCCGGTAAAAAATTTCTTCAGTAATAAGTTTGTGGTAGCGAGTTCTCGTAGCATGAACGTTCTTATGTCATTGAGGGAAAGTGCTATTATAATTTTGAAGCTAGCAATTTTTTCCATAAGGTGTTAGCTATCCAATTCAACCAAAAAACTCTTGTAAAACGTGCCTCAACTTCATTACTGTACGTCAAAACCAAAAAAATACAAGGCCTATTATATATGTACACAATTGTACAGGTATTTGAAAATTTCATTATCTTCCTTAACCCGTTGAGCCCCGGCTAGTTATAATATTTTGTTCACCCGTCCCAAGCCATTTTCACTTCTTATTTTTGTTTGCTAAAATGGAAGACAAGGATGGATGAGAAATGAAAAAAAAAACAAAAAAAATCACCTCGGATATTTTTTTTTGGGGGGGGGGGCCTCAAAAAAATTTGTTGAGCCAAAATGGAAGAGAATGGTGAGAAATGAAGAAAAAAAAATCACCTTGGTCATTTGGGGGGGGGGGGTCGAAAGTTCGTCTCCCCCGCATGACCACCCGCCCGGGAGCACTAGGGTGAAAACTGAGTATGGCATTGTATGGCATACATCCTAAGGAGTGTCTCACATAAATCTCAAGCCTCTAGCTCCCATACGACCGGAGTAATGAAGGTTCAAAGTGGCGGTGAACTAAGGGTGTAAAGTATCCCCACTAAGCCCACCACCACCAGCCGCGCGGCTGTCTTGGCCCGCTCACACCTACCGGCCCGGCTCCCACACACACTACGGTACCTCCCCCTCCTATTCTCCTGCCATTTCCTGCCTTACGAGCCACGTAACTGATTTTAATATGTCGGACGCACGTGATGCGTCGCTGGGAGTTGGTGATCAAACACTGCCGACGCATCATGTGCGACGCTGGGTCTCACTGGGTTAAAGGTGAACTACAGGAATGAAAAAAAAAAAAAAAAACGAAGATTAATGCAGGGTCATAACTTGGCATGAATATACTGTAATATATTTATGGGCAATATCGAAATAATTCCATTAAACTCCGATTTTTTTTTTTTTTTTATATATAACGTCGTTGGCATTCTCGGCGATCAGCTGGACGAGTTCAGTTGATCGGGAGTGGCGACATTGTATGGAGAGATGATGATGATGGTTTTTACCATCATACACTCCCTGCTGAATAGCAAGGCTAGGGTGGGTGCCCTGATGAATCAGGGACTTAGTGAATAGTTGCCACAGATTGCTAGACCGCACCGTTCACCAACAGCACTGACATCTGCCAATAACTCACTGGCTGGCCAGAGGCTCGAACCGTCAACCTCACGGTTAGCAGGCGAACGCTCTACCAATCGAGCTATGGCCTGTGGCCGTAAACAACACATGCAGTCCTGGGCTGTCAGGTCTGTTTTTCGTAATTAATACCTTTCAATTCAATACTCAAGCTCTGCAATACATCGAATAAGGTCCTGAAAATGTGGTGCACATCAAGAAATAATCCAATCTCGCCAACAATAAACATACAGGCAGTGTTTTTTTAGTGTTTATCCTGGTCCAGAGTTGAGGGAGGTCGCTCGTAAGGCCTATTTCTTAATGATAGTATCGTTTTCTGTTAATTTTATATATCGCAGTCCCTTGACCAGATAGTGATTAAGCCAAATGTTGAGCTGTAAACATGCATATAATTTATAAGAGTTTCTCACATAAAAAAAAACACAGATTCACCTATTTCCCATGTCGAGTTTTCCCACCATTCCATCCTATGACGTAATTGTAAACACGCCAGTTCTCGCCACATAAAATAACTTAGATAAGCTATATTTCTATGTTGTTAGGACACATTGATGAAAGTTCTTCAGTATGATATCCCTAGAACCAAGCATATCCCAATGGACATTGTAGTTTGAATAGGTTTCATCCCTGGAATTCACCTTTAAGTTATTGGCTATAAAATGCACTCGTACAGTATTTATTTGCATATGATATACACTTATAGCTATAGCCTACAATTAAATATTTAAGAAACTCAATTTTCTTAATTTATTTTTTAATTCTTTCACTTAGCCTATCTTTCGCTTTTCTCAGTAACTAATTGATGTACAGGTACAGTATCAAAATTATGAAGTTACCATTGGAATCCTCATAAAATTCTGCTTCCACGCATATTGTCGCATATACATGTTGCCCCACTAATTTTAAATTGGCGAGTGGGGAAGATAAGGTATTAAGGTATTATGTTGACAATACTAATGTCGTGATGCAATGTGTTTGTTCTATCTATCTATCTATTGCCCGACGCCGTGATCCCCGAAGGGGTGGCCACGAACGAACCGCCCCCATGCGCCTCTGTCCCCAGTCAGTCGACGCCCCTTCCCCCAACCAGCACCGCCTTCGTTCATATACTTCCTCACTCCATCCTTCCACCTCTCTTTTGGTCTACCTCTCCCTCTCTGTCCCTCCACCTCGCTCTCGTACACCCTCTTAGTCATTCTCTCGCTTTCCATACGTTCCATATGGCCGAACCATCTCAAGTTGTTCCTTTTCACACTTTCCAGCACATCTACCTCCACACCACACCTCCTTCTTACTTCCTCATTAGTCTGTCTATCCCTCCATGTAACTCCGCACGCACTTCTTAAGTAATTCATTTCCACTGCTCTCACTCTTGGTCCGAGTCTCTCAACCACGTCCATGCTTCGCTTCCGTAAGTCAGTGTCGGGATTACCACACTGTCATGCAAGGACTTCTTCACTTCCATACTGACCACCCTATTTCTTGTTACTGCTTTCAGCATTCCTACAACCCTCTTCCCCTGTTGTACCCTCTCCCGCACTTCTTCATCCATAGTCCCATCTTTACTCAACACACTGCCCAGATACTTAAAAGAGTTGACGATCTCCATAGCCTAACCGTTCAGCTTCATCTCACACTGTGACTTCACCCCTTTAGAAGACCATAACCTTGCTCTTCCCCGCATTTACTTTCAAATTCCGTTTTTCGCACATTGTTCCAAACTCATTTACCAGACCCTGCAACTCTCATTCATTATCACTCATCAGAACTGTATCATCCGCAAACAGCAGTATAGGTAGCTTCCACTCAATTCCCTCCCTTTTCAGCGATACACCAACATCCACTGCTCTTGATAGTATTTCTTTCATGACTCCATCCATATATACAGTAAACAACCACGCGGACATCACACACCCGTTTCAAACCAATATTCAGGTCAAAGAACTCGCTCTACTCACTCTCCACACATACTGCCGCCTTTGCACCCTCATACATGCTTTTCACTGCTTTCAGCAACTTGCCATCTACTCCGTATATTTTAAGTACTTTCCACAAACCTTCTCTATCCACTCTGTCATAGGCCTTCTCCAAGTCCATAAAGGCAACATACACCTTTTGTTTCTTCTCCAGATATTTCTCTACAACACAATTCAGGGTAAAAATCTGATCTACACATCCTCTTCCCTTCCTAAAAACCTCCCTGCTCGTCACCTATCCATTTCTCCGTTCTCATTCTCACTCTCTCAATCACTACCCTACTGTATACCTTCCCTACTACGCTTAGAAGACATATTCCTCGGTGGTTACCACACACCCCTCTTTCCCCTTTGCCCTTATATAGGGGGACTATTATGCCAGTCTTCCAGTCCTCGGGTGCACTCCCCTTCTCCCATGCTAGTTTGCACATTTTCCATACCCATTCAATCACTATCTCACCACCATACCTCAACATTTCCCCACACACTCCATCTGTTCCTGGTGCTTTCCCCAACTTCACTCTTTTCATGGCTTCCCACACTTCTGACCTCCTCCTCCACTACTTCTCTTCTTCTCCCTCCCATACCATATCCAGCTATGTTTGCTGGCTCTTCATTCCTTACATTTAGCAACTCATTGAAGTACTCCCTCCATCTTTCGACTCTCTCTTGCTTCTCGGCTAGCATTCTCCCATTCTTATCTTTCACACCCTTACTGTTTCCCTTGCTACCTTCCCTAACTTTCTTGACTTCTTTCCAGAACAGTTTCTTACTCTCCCTCCATTTTACACCATTTGTTGTTCTTATTTATTTGTTTTTATTTGCTTATGTTCAAGTTCAATCAATAATGAATCCAATGGGACCACATTTATGGGAATGCAGGACTTTTTTGGGGGACAAAAAGTTCCAAGGAACTAATTATCGCTGCATGCTAAAAAAACAGCTCTGGCTCCAAAAATCAAGTGATAGTGGAAATATTAACATACTAAAACTAATAGTGCATCAAAGAGTTAAGGAAGTTCAAATTTCGCAACCAAAGTTATTGAAAAGTAAGCATGTAACAAAATGGGGGAAAGTATTTACCTCATATTCCTTAATAAGAAAATCAGGTGTGCTACTGCAATTCTCCTTCAAAATCCTGCACAATACATCAGTGACAGTATTAGATCGTTCAGCTGAGGCAGAGGTAATGTCATCTGAAAAATACATACATACTGTAAATTTGTTGTTTTTATATGAGTGAAGGAGACAAAAGCAAAGCTGCCTGTAACAAGTGTCTCCCCCAAAGTTAAAAGTGAGAGCCAAATTTAAAGTACTGTACTGTACATTAGAGTCAAAATGCCTATACACACGGAGCTTGAAGCAGTTTAAGTCATAGAAGAAGGGAAAGACAGATTGAGGAAGAGTTTCAAAGCTTACTCATTGAGTAGAAGAAAGACTGGGACAAAGAGAGTTGGACAGAATAAGGGTGGGAGTGTGTTGAAAGGCGGGTGCCCCTCACTCTCCGTAAGGGAGAAGGTATACACTGAGAAAGCTCTGAAAAACACTGATCATTAATAGCAGTAGAAGAGTAAGGTATGCTCCACAAGAAGTGCATTTCTGGTCTTAACACTCTCCGACTCATATGACGCTGGAGGTTTGGCCAAAATACTCATATGACACTAGAGCATCATATGAACTTATCTTAATATCTCTCTAATAAGTTATATGACGCTCTAGCGTTATATTGAGCTCAGTAAGTTAGGTAAGTTAGATCAAAATCTGTCGAATGTTCCTCCGACTTCTAACGGTCCCTCAGTGATATTTTAACAGTTGTGGGGATATTACCGTGTCAGCCGCCTCCTCATCAGTAAGTTAATATAATCTGTCTGGGGGGGTTAAGTCCTAATGGTAGCACTCCAGGCAGCCCTGTTCAGAGCTGCCTCACTTGTCATTTTTTTTTTAAATTTGAGAACAGACCATAAGGTCTGATCACATATCTTTCTTGGTCTAGCCCTTGGTGCAGCTCTCTCCACATTCACGGACTTACATCTTTTCACCGAGCTTAGTTCATCCATCCTCTCCACTAGCCCAAATCATACAAGCCTGCATGTACAGCATCTCATCATGGATACTCTTGATAGCTATCTGTCTCCTCAGCTTTTCACTAGATATCCTATCTTGCACTTTAGCCCCACACATCCATATTGTTACGTTCATCTGTTGATATCATCCGCTTTGACAGGCCATGTTTCTGAAGCATAAGCCATTGAGCCTCTAATACTGTACATGAAGCATATACCTTTCCCTTCAAATGGAGTGAATCTTCTCATGGTTAGAATTGGCAGCAGTTCTTTTAACATTCCCCAGCCACATCTAATTCTGGCGATAGCCCCACCACTAGCAGAGTTGGCATCTTCCAAGTAGCAAAACTTGTCCACCATCTCCAGTGACTCATTGCCAAAGTTCACACTTTCAAGCTGGTCATTCAACACAAGCCGACCTTTAATAATAATAATAATAATAATAATAATAATAATAATAATAATAATAAGCATGTTACTTATTTCTCATAAGCGCCAATTTTTCCGAAGAATTCACTAGCGCTCGGAAAGAGAAAGAAAAAAAGAACAAAATCAATGCATCAAAAGAAAGCTTATATACAACACACATTTAACAATCACTAGCAGTGGCAAAATAGCCTAAACTCTATAGCCATCTGTCATGACACCTCTCTCAAGATCATAGCTTCTCTCAAAGAGAAAAGTCTTAAGTTGTCTATTGAAGCATTCAACAGAACTCAGTTGTCTCATGGACAGCGGCAACCTGTTATACAACCTCGGAGCCATGTAGGAGAATGACCTCTCAAAGAAAGAAGACTGCTGGAAAGCCCTTGGTTCATCAAGACGAAAAGGGTCATTGTCATGACGCACAACTACACCATGGTGTGCCGGTGGGCGCCTGAGCAGCTCCGCAGGGTACCTAGGCTCACCAAATTTGAGAACCTAAAAAGTCACTAAACACAACTTAAATTCTATTCTTGCTCTTACTGGCAGCCAGTGAAGAGATGTAGTAGGAGTTCTAGGTGGAACACCAAAAATGAGTCTTGCGGCCCTGTTAAGAACAGACTGAACTTTCTTTAAAATATAATTTGGAAGACCCACCAACAGGGTATTGCAATAATCAACACGAGAGAAGACCAATGAGTGAACCAACCTTTGCACATTATACATACACATTTCTCAACTTTGTACTTCTTCCTTAGCAGAGGTCCTTTTATTCTAGTACAGTGTGTCTTCCCATGGTGTACCCAGCAACGATAAACGCTACACTGAATTGACTTCATGCCCACCCCTTTTCTGCATACTGCACATGGGTATACAGTACAGTAGACTAGGGCATGGAAATGTGGAAAAAACAAAAAAACAAAAATGGTGTTACGCAGTCCCCCTGTGATAGGGGTGTCTCTGATGATAGCAGTCCCCCTGGTATCTGAAAGGGGTGTTTCCGGGTGGATGGGACTCGATAACCTTAGCGGGCAACCCATCTAGAGGAATAAACCCTAAACAAATTACTAATGGGCGACATGCTAATCGGTGCCACTTACAGGTGGCGATCTCTATAACAGGGGATAACATGTAACACCACTTTTTTTTTCTACATTTCCATACCCTAATCTATTGTGCCAAACCTTGGTTTTATTAATCTCTCAATCTAACCATCCACATTTCTCCCTACCCCCAATACATACATACATACTGTACATAGGGGAGGTGTGGTGAAGTGGTCTTGCTACTGGACTGGTAATCCAATGGTCCCGGGTAATCCCGATGAATCAATGGGAAGATAGTATTGGGATGGAATTTGTGCTGTACCTAGTTGTTGTTGTTGCTGTTCCTCAGGCTGTCTGGCCGAGCAGCCCCAAGGTCCCGAGCAAGGCCAAGGCCATAACCGAGCGTCCCCACAGAACCCTCCCTGCTTACCACTAATAATGCCCAGGTGACCGAAGCCACTCAAAGGCGGGGAGCTGAGGAGGGTGCGGAAACGCTAGGGAAACAAAAGCCCCACCCAAGGCCCTGTGCCCCTCAGCAATTATGAAGGGAAAGTTGAGGGGCAAAGGAAAAATGTGACGCTTTGGCTCCCAATCTGCCAGGGTTGGCAGTAGGGAGGTCAATCCACGGAAAAGACGCCGTCACTTGAGATCTAGAAAATATATAAGTAAAAGGAACAGTCAGAGTAAGCTATGGGTATGGCAGAGAACGCTCAACTCTCATTCTGATAGACCAGCCCATCACCACGCTGTACCTAGTATCAGTATCGTATAAATACGATAGAATATGACTCTTTTGTGATCTCTTATGTCTCTGTGACGTCATAATCTCTCCTACAGAACGACGTAGGACGAGTAGATCGTATATTATAAGATTGTAAATAAGTTAAGTTATAAAAGGCCTAATATGCTATTAAGCAATATTGCCATGGTCTTATGTAGTATATATGAATTTATCGTATATATTAATATAATTTATCGTATAGAGCTACCTAAATGCGGTACGATAATTTGGGCTCCTGGCGGTTTGCCAAGGCAGCAAGGTGTGCTTTTGAGGTACGTCAGAGCCTTCACGAACACCAACCAGTTAACATCTAATTTTCCGCCCTCAGTTGATCGTGCTTTTGTGCCTCTAATCACAATACACATACAGCAATACACACAACTACACCATCACGACGCTCTCATCGACATCATGACTAACTGATAGATAAGCATATTATTCATGTCCATTCCCATGTAATCATTTATTCTTTCTTTAACTTGACTCGTGTCTTGGGACCGAAGTCTCGTTCCCCATTGTCCACCGCCATATTGGGTAAAACGTTCTCCCTTGCCTCATTGCCACGTGGAACTATTGGTGAGTTAATTCCTGGCTAATATTAACCCTTATAACCTTACCCTATAATTATATACATTTATTATGTGAGACCTTTGGATATAAATTAGCTTGTTTCAGATTGAATTCAATTTAGATATAGAGTATTCATTTAGATTGATTTTATTTGATTCATTATAGCTTAGTAACATTTAACTTCCATTGATAGTTTACCACATTGGTGCCCAGACCCGGGAATTAGCTACCAGTAAGGGATTTTAAGGCAATGAACAAGGGGACATATAACAGGATGCAGGAACAACTCTATGATAAACTGGCAAGGCTAGCCAAGCGATGGTTAGAGCCGGAATGCAGGGTCACATCGTTGTGCCTGCCTAAGTCCTGCATCCCACCCATCATCTTTCCCCAATAATTTTCTTTTCCGTTTCAGACTTCCTGTGACATATGACCTGACCTAACATTTTTTCTTGTTCAATATGATCCATTAGTAGGTATTGCTATTTAGTGTACTATTTTTTCTCCATAACATAGAAGTCCGCCGGATGGCGTCTCTTAAGGAAGATACATAGCCTATAGGCTCGCAAGCAAAATGGATAAAAACGGTAAAGAGACACCGTCTAGTGGGGTGCTGAACAAAGCCCCTAAAAATCAAAGGGCGGGACTTCGGGGAGTAATGAATAGGCTAATAGTGGACGTCAACACTTTCATCACTACTGCTGAACTAGAGGAATTGGAGGCTAGATTAGAAAACGTCCAGGTTACCCACGGTCGTATTACGGCTCTGAGTGAGGTGATTGTGGCTGCCATGACAGAGGAGGAAGAGATTGTTACAGAGTGTGATAATCGCGCCCTCTATGACGAACCTGTCTTTAGAGCGAAGTACCTATTACAGCGTGCAATCGCGAGTAAGAAGGGAGGCGATAATGAGGCCCATAGAAGGGCTGACCCAAAACATACTGTACACCTCCCAAAGCTCAATCTTCCTACATTTGGGGGCAAGTTGACCGAGTGGTTAGCTTTCTGGGACGTATTTCGATCTACGGTTCATGAATCCTCTTTGGATAATGTCCGCAAGTTTCACTATCTGAAGGGACAAATGGAAGGAGAGGCCTTACATTTAATAGAGGGTTTTGCAGTAGTAGGTGGTAGTTATCTTGAAGCGGTACACTTATTAGAGTCCACATACGGGGATAGAGAGCAGTTGAAGATGGCCCATGTCGTTGCCTTGTTGGGGCTCGCAGAACCACAGTATAAGGTTGATGAGTTGACAAACTTCAGGGCAAATATGGAGTGCCATACTCGATCGCTAGATACCCTAGGGCTTACCACGCAGGAAATGATAGTCATTATCTTGCGTCAGAAGCTTCCTATGGCAATACTTGATAAGGTAAGATCATTTGAGCTGGGGGAGTTCAAAACTCAGTTCAGTAAGGAGATCAATAATCTACAGTTGAACAAAGGGAGAATGTATGTGTCGGGAGGGAGTGAGAATGTGGAGAAGAGGGGAACAGTAAGCATGACAGTGGGGACTAAAGTAAAGAAAGAGGGTGTATAAGAAACCTGCTCAGATTCTATGTAAGCTATGTAACAACAAACATAAATGGAGTTTCTGTGTAAAATACCCGACAAATGAGACAAAACTAGCACAGGCGAGAAGATTGAAGCTATGTGTAGGTTGTCTAAGTGGGGAACATGGTAAGCAGGGACAATGTACTGCTACATACTTAAGGCCCTGTCGCCACTGCAAAGGACATCACTTTGATAAGTTGTGTCCTACAGCAGATAAAGTCAAAGACGTCAAAAATGAGGGTACTACAACTGTGACACTAGGTAGCACGCAAGACACCACTATATTGCCCACAATACAGATTCCCATGGAAGGTAATGACATTAACAAAGTTTGTCGGGTACTTCTAGATCAAGGATCTCAACGTTCCTTTATAAAGAGGTCCGTACTAGTGGGATTGAAGCACCGAATCGTAGGGGCTGAGACTCTTCGATTACAGGGCTTCACAGGGGTTACTGATAAACAAGACTACGAGATAGCGGAGATTTCATATTTCTATCGTAAAAACCGGTACTTTATGACTTGTATCGTAGTAGACACCCTACCAGAATATGTATCTGTGGGTGTGAAGAAGGTGGAACACGCATTACGTAGCAAAGGGGTTAACTTGTCAGATCCCATGGGAAATCAGAGTGAGGTGCATGTTCTACTTGGTGTGGATCATTATTATGAAGTAGTATACCCTGGATTTAAAAAGATGTGTGGTGTAATTTTAATCCCCACTAAATTTGGATACTGCATGAGCGGAAAGGTGCATACTACACAGTCAAAGGTCCTGGTCGACACGGTCTCGATATATAGAGTCAATGTAACCGCGGCAGAGGAGTTGGGAAGGGAGGATTCCCAACCTAGTGACCCTAAGATGGCTGCCGAGTTCGACCTGGAACGACTGTGGAGATTGGATCACATAGGCATTAATCCTATGGAGACTGATTATGACTCGGAAGTTGCGCTACAAAGGTTTGACGAGTCTGTGTGCTACTGTGCCTCAGACAAGCAATATAAAGTTAGTTTACCTTGGAAGAACAGTGAGATAAGCCTACCTACCAACTATGGTTTGGCATTAGGTCGCTTGCGCGCATTGCGGCGGAAATTGTCTAACGAACCGAGCACGCGCCAGGCGTATGACGATGTATTTCGGAGTTATGAGGATAGGGGTTTTATTGAGAGAGTCGATGTCGAGGAACCGTGTAAGAAGGGTAGGGTTCACTATCTGGCCCATCATGGGGTAAAGAAAGACAGCGTCACCACACCAATACGGGTGGTGTATGACTGTTCTGCCCACCAAGGTCAACAACCCAGTCTGAATGACTGCCTGTTGACAGGTCCGTCCATGGTGTCGGACCTGTCCCAACATCTATTGCGGTTTAGGCTGGGGAAGTACGCCTATACCAGTGACATCGAGAAAGCAGTCTTGATGGTCAAGCTAAAGGAGGAAGATAGAGATGTTACCCGCTTTCTTTGGTTAAGCGACATTAGCGACTCTGAAAGTCCCATCATAATATACCGTTTTCGGGTTGTACTCTTTGGGGCCACTTGCTCGCAGTTTTTGTTAAATGCCACAATCAGAAAACATCTAGCTGACACTCATGAGGACACAAGTAAACTATCTCGCGGATTATACATTGACAATTTGCAGGGTACTAGCGATAGTCAAGATGATTTGTTGTATGCATACTGGCAAGCACGCAGATTGTTTGCGGATGCACATCTATTTCTCCGCGAGTGGGTTACTAATAGTGAAGATCTTCAGAGTTTAATACAGGTGGATGGTACGGCATCTCTTAACCAGGAAAAGTCCAGAAATTTGGGGATGATCTGGCAACCTAAACATGACATACTAACTTTTCAAACAAGGTCTTTTGCTCAGCAGACAGGAGCGCACACAAAAAGAAGTCTGTTGAGCAAAGTTGCGCAATTTTTTGATCCTTTGGGTCTAGCATTACCTGTTACCATAAGAGCTAGGATTCTAATGCAGGAAGTTTGGAGACGTAAAATAGGATGGGATGACAGTTTGCCCGAGGACCTGAATGACCAAGGGACATTGTTGTTGAATGAATATGCCATCCTATGTACTAAACCTATACCTCGTAAAGTGGCGGCGTTCGGTGACGTTACGTTACACACGTTTTGCGATGCTAGCGCCACGGCATACGGGGTAGCCATATATGTTGTTACTTCATTTGGGGCACATTTAGTTACAGCCCGGGCCAAAGTAGCCCCGGTTAAAAAGGTAACTATCCCTAAAATGGAATTGACTGCCATGCTGCTATTAGCACGTCTGGTGCAACATGTACGCGCAGCATACGAGAGCGAATTAAATATTGAAATCGTTCATGTATGGTGCGATAGCCAGGTCGCACTCAACTGGATACATAGCAAGAAGTCTCTGCCAGTTTATGTGCGGAATAGGGTAGATGAGATTAGAGCCCTTTTGCCAGACGTTGCTTATCATTATGTAAATACAAAGGAAAACCCTAGTGATCTCATAACTAGGGGTATAACGGCTAGCCAGTTAATGAAGTCCGAATTGTGGTGGCATGGTCCAAAGTGGCTGCTCCATGAAAGTGAATGGACGATATGGCATGCTGTTGGTGAGGGACTTCTGCCACTGGAAACAGTGGCAGTTACAGCCCAACCAAATGAGCCACCGGGTCCTATCATAAAGTGGGCAAGATTCGGTGACTATAATAAACTAGTCAGAGTTGTAGCTTGGGTGTTGCGATATGTATCCAATCTTAAGCTTAAAGTAACGGGCCAACTCTGCAACAGGGGTCACAACATTGATGCTCGTGAATTTAAAGCAGCTGAAGTAACTTTGATCAAATGGGTTCAAGTAGAAACCTTTTCCAATGAATTAGAATCCTTGAAAGGCTCGAATAAGACATTAATGCCTAATATAGTGCGTCAACTAAGGTTGCACCTAGACAATGGCCTCATCAGGTGTGAGGGTCGCCTGAAGTGGTCGGGTGTACCAGACGGCACAAACCGACCTATACTTATGCCAACAAGACATCACGTTACTGATCTATTGATCATACGTGCACATAGGGAAGTAAAACACTACGGGGTATGTCATATTATATCAAATTTACGTCTCACATGGTGGATACCCAGAGTTCGACAAGTAGCTCGACGCGTAGTGAGAAAGTGTGTAATATGCCAGAGACTAAAGGGTAAACCATATGCAACTGGACCAGCTCCACCTCTACCTGAATGCCGTGTAAAGCACGTAGAACCTTTCCAAGCGGTAGGATTAGATTACACAGGGGCATTGAAGACGAGGGAGCATGAGAAGGTTTATATATTGTTTACCTGTGCGACGTCTCGAGCGGTACACCTAGAACTATGTGATAATATGTCTAGCGAAGAATTTATGCTGGCGTTCAGACGGTTTTGTGCCCGTCGTTCATTCCCTCAACTCATTCTTAGCGACAATGCTCCCACTTATGTCCAAGCATCAAAATATCTAAAGGATATGAGTAGTGATCCTACTATCATCACTTTTTTGGGAGAGAAGAAGTGCGAATGGAGGTTCATTCCAGTTAAGGCACCTTGGTTTGGTGGCATGTGGGAACGGTGTGTCGGCATAGTAAAGTCAGGACTAAGAGCGGTTGTAGGACGTGCTCTATTAACCTCTGAAGTGCGCATGGGGGTAATTGGAAACGTCCCCCTGTGCTGACGTATTTGAGGTGTTTCCGTCACTAAAATATTCATTGTGCCATTAATAGCATTAATATTTATCCATATGCGCCTATTATGGGTTGATTATAAAGGTATTAACCTGAAACAACAATAAAACGAGTGAAAACAGCGTTTGGATGGTCAAAATCGGAGATATAGCCCGCGAGTTGTATAATGTATGGGTGAGGCAATCTGCTTTCCCGCCAATTTCCCCCAAGGCCACTGAGACACAGTCGATCGATACTCTCTCTCTCTCTCTTGCACTCGCTTGCTATCAGTGATGACCACACCCTCCAATCGGATTTCTAATGTTAGCACGAAAATATACCTCAGAATAAGGGAATAACAGGGAAAATAGGTGATAACTGAAGGAGAGGAGGAAAGTGGGAAGGAGGGGAGGTAGAGGACTGAGATTTTGCATGGCCCAGGGGCCAAAAAAAAAATAAAAAATAAAAAAAAAAAAAAATATAAAAAAATATATTTTTTTCGATGTCAAAAGTTGATTTTTATTTTCTCTGACTCTTAAGAGTCTTCCCGCAGTGCGCCGGGGGAACTCTTAAGAGTCTCCCCGCAGCTCCCGGGTTAAAGAAGAGTGAGTTGACGACAGTCCTCACAGAGATAGAGGCAGTCGTGAATGATCGCCCGCTTACATATGTGTACACCGACCTGCAAGAACCACTACCATTAACGCCAGCTCACTTGCTATATGGAAAACCATTGACTGCGTTTCCATCTGATTTTCAGTCCATAGTAGAGTTAGAGGATCCCTCGTTGTACTCTGCGGTAGCGGTGTCTAAGAGATACCAGTATATATCCAGGATAATCGAGGATTTTAGGAAACGGTGGATTAGTGAATATCTGCTAGCATTGAGGGAAAGGAGTGTTACTCCCTCTGGTAGACCAACGGCCCCTACAGTTGGTGACGTTGTTTTAATTAAAGAAGATAGTCCTCGTTTATACTGGAAATTAGGCCGCGTATTGGAGGTATACAAGGGGGCAGACTCTGTAGAGCGGGTGGCGCTTTTAAAAACAGCCACTGGAACTACTGTTCGTCCTATCGCACGTTTGTACGCTTTGGAGCTCGATTCGGCATTGCAATCTGAGGCTCCACCTGTTATTGATGGGTCCGAGAATTCTCTAAGGAACGACTCGCCTCTTACTGATGGTGATCATTCTCGGACCGGGACGCGTCCCAGACGCGCTGCTGCTGGCGCCGTCGACTTGTGGCGTCAGAAGATAGCCTCTGGGCAACTTTAGGTTTAAGGTGGGGTTCAGGTCTTTTTTGTGGGGGGAGTGTATCGTATAAATACGATAGAATATGACTCTTTTGTGATCTCTTATGTCTCTGTGACGTCATAATCTCTCCTACAGAACGACGTAGGACGAGTAGATCGTATATTATAAGATTGTAAATAAGTTAAGTTATAAAAGGCCTAATATGCTATTAAGCAATATTGCCATGGTCTTATGTAGTATATATGAATTTATCGTATATATTAATATAATTTATCGTATAGAGCTACCTAAATGCGGTACGATAATTTGGGCTCCTGGCGGTTTGCCAAGGCAGCAAGGTGTGCTTTTGAGGTACGTCAGAGCCTTCACGAACACCAACCAGTTAACATCTAATTTTCCGCCCTCAGTTGATCGTGCTTTTGTGCCTCTAATCACAATACACATACAGCAATACACACAACTACACCATCACGACGCTCTCATCGACATCATGACTAACTGATAGATAAGCATATTATTCATGTCCATTCCCATGTAATCATTTATTCTTTCTTTAACTTGACTCGTGTCTTGGGACCGAAGTCTCGTTCCCCATTGTCCACCGCCATATTGGGTAAAACGTTCTCCCTTGCCTCATTGCCACGTGGAACTATTGGTGAGTTAATTCCTGGCTAATATTAACCCTTATAACCTTACCCTATAATTATATACATTTATTATGTGAGACCTTTGGATATAAATTAGCTTGTTTCAGATTGAATTCAATTTAGATATAGAGTATTCATTTAGATTGATTTTATTTGATTCATTATAGCTTAGTAACATTTAACTTCCATTGATAGTTTACCACAATCAGTGCATTACCACAAACCCCACTGCAATGCCAATAAAATACCCTCATTGTTCCCTGTTCATGGCCACCCCTTTGGGGATCACGGCGTCAGGCGATAGATACATTAAAATGTAAAACTTGCAAACTAAACAAACCAAAATTGGGACAAGGACAATATAAAGTCAAATTAAATTATCAAAATCGCTATGTGGAAACAACGTTTACTAAAATGAAAATTATTAAATAAAAGAACACAATCCACCACATAGGGTGTACATTACTACATGAGCAAGTTAATCTGTTTCCCAAGCAAACTAATCGCACATATAACAACGCACTATCGTCACGTTAAAGGAAGTAGTCAAGTTTGGGAAGTCCGGGACGTTCTGGCAAATTTTACTAAACTCTGCATGAATAAAGAAACTATATGTTAAATGTCAAAATATTATTTAAAATCAAATTTGCAACATGACAAGACATTAAAATAGTACAAAATACAAATATTGATAAGATATCTATACTATTACAAAATAATATATAAAATACAGTACAGCACTCACTAACGATAGTGCTATCGGGTAGGTACCTGTAAGCATAGCATGCCTCAAGTGACCCCTATCAATAACTACCCTACAAATAACCTACATTTATAGCACAAATAAACTAAGGAAATCGCAAAAGTAAGCAATTGATACTATCGACAATGAATACATATAATATAAAGACAAATAATTACAAAATATGAAGTAACAACAGATTTAAACAAAGAGTACTGTACTCTTTTAACAAGAACAATAAATTTAAAAAATCATCAATATTAATATTAATAATAATAATAGAAAAAGAAAAAGATAAACAATAAATACAGACAAAAAGTAAGCAGAGGTTATACAAGAAACTTCAAGTTAAAAATGCTTGATTAAAATTATTGAGGTCAAATTTTAGAATAGTCACAATAATTGACCCTAAAAAGATTAAATTTATGGAACAATTTACTTGCCTCAAAACCTCTGTCCACTAAGAGTCTGTATAGTAACCTAGCTCTAGCCCAAAAGTCATCTACTTTAGTGCAGATTTTACAAAATCTTATTAATTGGGAATAAAAACAATTATAAGTTATTTTACTATCGATATTACTACTAGGGAAAGGAAAGTTTATTACGTTAAAATTAAAATCATCAACTTTGTGATATACTTTAAGTATGCACTGTTCATTAACAATCTCTATATTTATATCAAGAAAATTTTCAACTTTATAATTTACGTTACATTGTGTGAGGGGAATAGAATTAGGGTAAATAAGTTTAGCAACTTGATTAAAATTTAACAAATTGCAAACAAGAATATCATCAATATATCTACTATTATTACTTAACAGTTTAGCAAGTGCTAATTTTTCTTGCTACTGTCAACTAAGTCTTTTATATATTTAAATTCTAAAGCAAGCAAGAATAAGTCTGCAATTAAAGGGCTAGCATTTCCACCCATAGGAATTCCTAATATTTGTTTGAAAATGTACGGCCCGAATCTAACATAAGTATTGAAAAGGAGGAATTTAAGGGCATCTTTAAGTTTAGTTCTATCAAAATATACAGAACTAGTGGGAGTAGAGCTAAGTGATGCATTATTAAAATATGTATAAACATTTATGAAATAATTACCATTCCTAACGAACCTGTCAAAGTGCAAATCTATAATAAAGCAAAGCTCTGAATATACTAAATCTAAAGGCAAATTGGTATACAAAGTTGAAAAGTCGAAGCTATGTACCGAGGTAACTTTCGGCATGGTATTTATTTTATCAATAACTTCTAACGAATTGTCAACACTCCAATAATAGTTAATGCCAGTTCTTTTCATGATGGTATTACAATATCTTTTATGAGTACTTTTAATGTATTTTAAGCAATTTACGACTTGTTCTGATAGAGTTTTAGTGGTAGCAAATTTTGCTCCGGCAATAAATCGATATTTATAAGGTCTTTTATTTTATAAGGTTTATTTTATAAGGTCTATTTTGTAGATAGATTGTTCCCTGAATAACCCGGCAAGTGCGGATCTACTTATATAAGGTGTACCGCTGCGCTGCGGAACTCCTTATATAATCCAAGGCCTAAAAAAAAAACATTTAAACCAGCCCATTTTTTTTTTTATTGCCCCTTGGCCATGCCAAATATCACTCCTCCACATCCTCTCCTTCCCCCCCCCCCCCTTCAATTATCACCTATTCTCCCTCTTATTCCCTTGTTTCGTCGATATATTTTCGTGCTATCAATAGCAATTCATAAGCAAGCTGTGCTTGTATGTGCTACACAGCGAAAGAAAGAGAGGGAACTACACGACAGTTTCTCTCGAGCCGTCGTGACGGCTGGCAGGCTGCCTCAGCTTTAAGTTATGTAACTCCCGATCTAATTTGCCAATTTTGACCATCCAAACGCTGTTTCCACTTGTTTGATTGCTGTAACAGGTTAATACCTTTATAATCAACGTAAAATAGGCGCAAATGGATAAATATTAATGATATTTATGGTACGATGATGATTTGAGTGTAGGAAACAGTCTAAATACCTCCGCACAGGGGTGGCTGTATACTATAGGGGGTACGCAGCGGAGAAGTTAAGTAGCACTATGAATAGTATATGAATATTCCCATATTAAAAAGAAGCTACAGGGGGGCAATGCCTAGCGATTTAATTGCTCAATAGGTGGCGTTCTGAGAGTGAGGGTCCGAGTCTTTGGGATAAGACAGTGAAGCACGAAGGCGAAGCAGCTCCATATATATGCAAAGGCAAGATGGCAAAGGCAAGTTGCAGCTTCACATGTCTCACTCCCAAGCCTGGAACGAGACCTCACGGGGTTCACCGTGTTGAACGGCTGAATGTACAGGCTCTCAGCCTATGCCCAAGAGAGAGTAAGTTGGAATTTCGAAAGAGAAAGAATATTATCCGGAAGATCCAGATTGTATTCCCTCTCTTTCATTTTTAGTACGAAAGAGAGAAAATACAATCTGGAAAATCCATATTGACTTCTTTCAGACTACAATAAGAAAGAGAGGGAATACGCTCCGGATCTTCCGGATTGAATTATCTCTCTTTCGTATTGTAGTCCGAAAGACCGAGAACAGTCCGGATTCTCAAGCTTCCGGAGTTTTACTCTTTCGGACTGATAATTCCCCAAAATTAGTCCGAAAGAGAGGGGTTTTACTTTTTGACCACCAAGTATAAATTGGCCAATCTACCATGCCTAAATATGAGCCGTTAATTCTCTGTATTCACTCTTACCTGTTAAGTTTAACACCACCAGCTGATCTCCATCCTTACACTGCCTCAAATCAACACCTGGCATCGATTGCAGCAGTTCCACCATGTCCCGGAACCCAGGGGCGATCGGGTCATGCCGTCTTCCATGCTCTGCCTGGAAAATGCTCACAAATTGATGAAGAGCTAGTCCATCTGGGTTCTTAAACAGGATTTCCTTAATGTCTTTCACTACACTGACAGGAACTTTAGGCTCATGTTCCTTAGATGATGGACTTTCTGGAGGCTGATCATTTATTACTTTCTTTGATGCAGAGATATTGGGATTATCATGATTATGCTTCTTTTCTTGTGGCTCATTGCTTCTATTTTTCTTTGGTGCTTCAGATCTAACATTACACAATGATTTTTTAACCTGCTCAAAGTTCCCCTTATCCTTTCCACTTGTAACTTCAGTTTGTTTGGCCAGTGAGTTACTATTGGTGTCCTCCTTTTTGTGTTGACTGCAACTATCAAATAATACTTTATCTTGACTGCGATTCTCATTCTTATTATTTTCATCCTTACCCTCAGTAATGTTTTCTTCAACAACCAACTCATCTAAATGTTTCTTGATAAAGTTCTTCATGTGCCGTATGTCAGATTGATTAGGCAAATGAGCCTTTTCATAAAATCTTTTCATTGTTACAAGCTAAATATGAATAGCATCATGGGTGTGTAACTATGCTCCAACTTCTCCAAGGTTACGGTAAGACCTGAAACAATAAGATATCATGTAATGTATACAATAAATTTACTGGCATAGCCTAAATGTACAAATATATATATATATATATACCGGTATATATATATATATATATATATATATATATATATATATATATATATATATACCGGTATATATGCCTCATTGCCTATATATATACAGTATATTGGTAGCCTATAGGCTATACATGTAGTCAACTCCCCTCTATCACATAATTATTCACTCGGCTACACTGCATTCTCACTATCACACACACTTCAAAAATTGCCAGCTTGCGACCATCCATAGCACACCCACGCACTCCGTGATTGGCCCACGCTGTCTTATCCTAAATTCCTAATACAGTCTATGAGTAGGCTATGTCACAGCCCACAAGCACCATATAGTATTAGGGCATAGGCTATCGCCCTCTTTGTTTACATTACTCTAATGCTCACAATCACGTTCTTGTCTATTTTGACTGCCATGGGATATAATAATGTGTCAGTTGAGGGGGGTTTTGCCCCCTCAGTCCTCACCCCTCAGTGCCCCCACCCCATGACTTATTGTCATAATCATACATAGGCTACTGCCAGCAGGGGGGCAAATAACAAGTATGCCGGGGCCCAATAATACTGTGGTCAGACTGGAGCGCGGCCCGAGTGACGATAAATCTACAGTTATACTACCCCTATTTTGTCACTATTCTGTTGGTACTAATGGGTTAATATTACCGGGTATTAGTAGTAGACTTAGTATGGTTTGATGATGTGCAGAAATGTATATTTGACTTGAAATAGATACATTGAAGTATTACAAACCTTCGCGAACCCATAAACAGGGAACGTGAGCTGGGTTTAGACCGTCGCGCACCCATAAACAGGGAACGTGAGCTGGGTTTAGACCGGTCGCGAGACAGGTTAGTTTTCGGTTAGGTTAAGTTAGGTTAGGTTAGGCTAATGTTAAAAATACTAAAATGTGACGGTCCTCGGTATTAGCCTAAATAACACTGTATGCCTAGATCAAATAAAAAACAACGGAAATGTTTTATTTTAATAGGCCTACCACAAATTTTCAGTGTTTTTTATAAAAAAAAAATAATAATTTACATCAATATATAGTGTTTGTAATTAATTAGAAATCTCGGGAAAACCTATTTTCCCCATTAGGCCTATCAATCCATGTTGAGACACACCCCTGATAGTGATTTGTAAAGACATTAGCCTAACCTAACAACCTTACCTAACCTAACCTAGTATTATGGGTGGGGGCTGCAGCCCCCACACCCCCGCTGGTTGAGTACTAGGCCTAATCCCTTAGTAAATAAAAATAAATAAATTGGCTGTCGATTATACGAAGGTGAAAGAAAACTTAGAAAAGTCGATGAAGTCTACGGTGTTTACGCTGCAATCTTCAGCTTTGATTGTAGATTGATAATGGGAAAGTACCGTATTGACAACCTTGTTACGAAAATTAAATTTTAGTACCATACTTTTATATTAGGTTTTTCCAAGGGTTTAACACATTTTCATATGATCTTTAGAGCTATCGAGGTAAGATTTTATGGTTTGACAGTTACAAGCCCCATCGATGTTTGTGTTACTTGTGTAGCCTATAGGTATGTCATTGTTATATAATAGTCTTCAGTCCTATATATGTCCTTCCCTTCGCAAATGTATTATAAGGGAGATATAGGGTAAAACACAGAGTCTTGTCTGCATAATGACAAGTCCTGTTTTACGAGATTTCTGCTTTATAGATTTTTTTCCCCCTCCTACCTTACTCGGGGGACCTTACAGTTGCGTGATCCAGTGCTGCTTTGGTAATTGCGTACATTTTAGGTTAATTTCTATCCACGTATTACTTTTAGGTTAGGTTTCTTAGTTAGGTAAAACAACACTGTATATCAAAGAAAAAATGCAAAAAAAACCCACACACATGCTAAAACTTGTGACTGTCACAACGTATCAGTTTACCGCTATCGATAACTGGACGTATCGTATTGACAACCTTGTTACGAAAAAGACATTTTAGTACCATAGGCTACCGGTACTTTTTTATTAGGTTTCGCCGAGGGTTAAAACAAATTTTCTTATACTCTTTAGGCCTAGAGCATATAGATTCAGTATTAATCTTCAAATATATCAACAAAATTTGTGGTATTAAAATAACATTAAACCAAAACAACAAATTAGGCCTAGGCCTACCTGAAAAACTCGTATCTGGTTGGTGATAAGTGTTTATCAAAATACGTTTTTTTCCAGTTTCCACGTCTGCTGAACCAGGGTGTCAAACGACGCTGTTTTTTTGAGTGATAACGCAATGAACTTTTTGTATAATGATAACATTATAAAAAAAGGTAGGCTAGGCTAAATTGACACAATTTTGGTCTCCATATTTTCCATCTTGATTGTTTTTTTATTGCAGGAAATACTGTTTCAGACACCCAAATTCTCAAAAAAAAAATCTGGGGGGCATACCCACGGACCCCCCTAGAGCTCGCGCCTTCGCCGCGCTATAATGATAACAAAATAATAAACCATAATAATAACACAATTCATAGGCCTATTTTGTGGATTGACACCCTGGCTCAGAACCATCCAAAAACACGCTAAAAGGGCGTGTTTTGAAGGGGGGAGGTGGTGGTGGGGGGGTAGTGTCTAGTGGAGGAGGGGTAGTATAACTGTAGATTTACCCATGTGACTGTACACCCCCATAGCTGTCTCACTGTCAGACTGTCTGCCTACTAGTTACTATATAACCTAGGCTAGACCTACTGTTGGCTGTTGCTTAGTCTTGCTACCATCAATTTTACTATTTGGTAGTAAAATAATTGATAGTAGCAACAGTAGCGGCGAGCAGTAGACACTCTTCGCTTAACAGTTGAAACATAAGGCCTGTAACATGATTAAAAAGGGCCAGTTCCCTCAAGTTCCTCAACCCTAATCCCATAACAAGAAAAAGTAATGAAGGACCCTGCTCAACTATCAAAACTGTCTGTCTTATATATTAACTACACTGTCATTTATTCATATTATCAGGACCATGGTAGTTTGGGTGAAAGTAAAATAAATGAGTAAACCTATGTCATTGCTAAAATATCGTTTTATAACACAAAACAAAACATAAACATCGCTCACCTATCAGGCCGTCCTCTTTCATTGAAGCCCTCGCAGCATTCTTGTGAAAATTTAATACATTTATGAAGTATGAAGAATATCCCAACTTAAATGTAAATAATAATTTTCTAACTTAATTCAAATGTTTAATAAAATAATACGTTTTTTTTGTATCATAGTACAGTGTAATAACAAACATTTGTTTAGCTATTACATACAGCGGGAAATTTAAAATAGCTTTGCACTTCATCTCGTGAGTTACACAGAGTTACACATTACTCAGACCACACAGACCTTGCAGTCCCTACTAGGTGGCCCAGCCTTAATACTACTAGACATGGACAGCCTATAGTAAAAGAATAGGACAACACAGTAGAAGGCTCTCTCCCCATCCACTGCTCCCTCCGACAAAAAAAAGCTGTACCGGAAAACAGGGTGAATTAAGTGTAACCTTATGGGTCAGGAAATGCCCACATGGCAAGTTTTTATAGAGTATAGTAAAACATTAGTCTGAAAGGGATCATGAGTTTACACTTACCTACAGTTTCATTCATCCAATCTCTATCAGATGATCGTCCAGTCTCTTCTTTAACGTATCAGTTGAATTACTGACCTTGGCAAACTATTCCACTCTTTGACCACACTGTATGTGAAGACATTTTGTTTGACAGAAGGAGAGAGAGAGAAAGGAAGAGAGAATGAGCAGTATTTAATCCTAGTGTTCTGTATGATGGCCTAATGGGATTCCAAATGTAATAAATCTGCTTGCCGCTTGGCATATTAGGTGTAAGGACATACTGTACTACCTAAAACCTTGTCATACAGGATTTCCCAGCCGTATGTATGGTTTTAGTGTACTGTCTGGTGGTGTAATGGGATTCCAAATGTAAGAGCTGTACTCAACAGCTGTAGTGGAAAGGGCCTGTAGGTTACACCGATCCAACCTTGCCTGACCTCCAGTGATTTGGCTGAGGTAGTCTCAGCTTTGGTGGAGTTATAACTGGAGGTCCGTTTGAGGGTAAGACCAGCATCTTGGGTAGGCCTACTCTCCCTATTTTCTTGGTCGTGGGAGGACCCCGGCCACGCGAGCACAGCCCGGGTGGACGGCCTGCGTGCCTGGGGTAGGGGTGCACTTAGGTCCTTCTTGGGTGGAGGCTATGCACACTTTCTTCTCTCTTCTCTTCTCTTTTTTCTCTCCTTGCATTTCAGTTTAAGATAAAATGGATTATAATGAGCGTAATAAGATAAAACTTGGATTTATCCAATTGTCATAAATCTAGCCAAACGTATAAATTATTATCGTTCTGAATCAAGACATGGAAGTGCTGCTATGCTCTTTTTTTTATGTCATGAGTTAAGACAGCTCCTAGGTCTCACAATTAGAGCCGCGGTGGTCGAGTGGAGAGCACGCTCACGTGTGAATCTGCATGACCTGGGTTCGATCCCAGCCAAGGCGGACATTTAGTGGGTGTGGTAGTACGTCCTAGCATGTATTTCATGTTCGCACCCAGTCGGGGGACACCTCGACAACGTATACAAAATAATAACACGTATGCCAGATCCATTCCAACAGCTTCCTCCATCTACAACACCCCTTCTCGGCTAACTACACTTTCCCAGCCGTATGGTCCTAGTATTGTCTGATGGTGTAATGGGATTCGAAATGTAAAGTTAAGATATGGAACAGTATGAGTGTCATATAATAAGATTGCTTTTTTGATGGCCTAAGTGAAGAAATGTATTCCTTGCCGTCAAAAATTCAGATATAGAAGAACAAATACAGAGTAAGAGCATCTTGTTTTGCATTTGATTGTTGTTGTTCTATCTGTCATATATTGAGGTAATGCCTAAGATAAATGGTACATATATACATACATCAAAGACTATGATCATCTACATATGAGTAGGTAAGTCTTTTCATTCACCTTATAGCGGTGTTCCAGGCAGCTCGGTCTTTGGCATTCCTCTCAGTCTGATCTTTGTCTGTGAGATCAGCCTGTACTACTTAATCCCAAGTCTTTCTTGGTCTACTTCTCCTTGTGACTCCCTCCACGTTCATAGACTTGCTTTTTTAACCTAGTTTTTCTCATCTATCTTTTCCACATGTCCATACCATCTAAACCTGTACCTACGCATCTCCTCACTAATACTCTCAATGCCTAAGCGCCCTCTGGGTTCTACACTGGGGGTTCTGTCTTTCATAGAAGACCCACATATCCATTTCACCATCCTCATTTAATTTTGTTCTATCCTTTTTATATCTTCTATCTTGACTGGCCAGGTTTCGCTAGCATACACCATCACACTTTTAACACAGGTACCATTTAATTTCCCTTTTAGTCATTGCAGCTGATCATGATCTTTGTCTTGCCTACGTTTACTCTTAATCCCTTATCTGCCATTCCCTCCCGCCACCTTAGTAACATCGACTCCGCTTCAGCCACACTGTCAGTGATCAGCACCAGGTCATCTCCGTAGAGCAGCTCCTTTGACTTGACCTTGACCCGACTTGAACTCCCTTGACAACACCTCTAAGACCAGAGCAAACGCTGTATAACCTCTCTGGGCACCCTGTCAAAGGCTTTTTCTGAATCCATAAAGCCATAATAGAGCTCCCTATTTTTTACCATGTACTTCTCCTGGAGCTGGTGCCCAGCCTGGCATAAAGCCAAACTGCACCTCATTTATGGCCACACTCTCCCTAATTCTACCCTCAAATACTCTCTCACAAACCTTCATAACATGGTCAAACATTTTCAGTCCTCTGTAATTACCTCGATCCATAGTCACCTTTCCTTTTAAAATTATTCACTATCGCACAGATTGCCAATCATCAGGTGCCTTCTCCTCCCTTACAATTGCGTTTATCAGCTGTGTTACCATTCGCACCCCAACTTCCCCAGAAGCCTCAGCATCTTGGCAACGATGCCTGTGCAGCCTGTGGCTTCGCAAATTGTTCAGTTTAATTATTGCGCTTCTAACAACCGTAAGACTAAACCACAGCGGAGGGCCCTGCACTGGCTCCACAACACTCAGGTGTTCCCTAACCCATTCAAACTCCACATCTAATAGCTGGTCATAATGCTACCTCCATGATTCCCTGATTTCGTCCTCCGTATCAACCACCACACCGCAGTCATTTTTGATGCATTGTTTACCTGCCACATCCTTATTGCTATATCTCATTTGTCTAGATAACTCATATATGGCATTATTATTTTCTGAATATTAAATCAAATATATATGCCTTCATTCAGCTTGAGAATGGTAAAAATAACTTCTTTCTACTTTGTTTTGTTTGATGTTTATCACTGCGAGTCATCAAGCAACAATTCCACCCTTTGAGTGTGCGTGTGTATACAGTACATGTGTGTGACGAAATATCGATCAATAGTAGTCTGTGTGCATATGTACGTGTGTGAGAGAGAGAGTGTGTGTGTGTGTCAATCACGTCGATGGATGATGGATCAGACGATGCCTACACATACTCCCTCAGTCCCACACTGTCTCTAGAAGCGGGCGGCATGACACAATCACGAGAGAGGTGGGGGGAAAGGGGAGATGGTTGGGAGTGCTAGTGGGTGGGGAAGAAGGGTGAGGAGATATAGGGAGAGGCTTGGGGGGTTGCAGAAGGGGCTGGGGATGGAGTTTAGTTCATCAGCTCCGTGAGGGCCATGATTGCACCATGGATAATTTGATTGGTTGGCACGAAACTTGGGGTGCCATATGGTGTCACCCGGGGTGTGGCACACAACCTTATTGACGCCAAATGCTGTTACCCAATTTTTAAGGGTTAAAGATAGACATGTAAAGATTGGCCCAAACTCTTGACGTCTACCAATGGCACGGCATGATAATAAAAAAATGCTGTACAGTTGCCCAAATAAGTGATGTTGCGGCACCAAACATATTTTGAGCAATAATCGGTATCAGCACTATCTAAGCATTACTTCATCGTTTGGAGTGAGATATACAAATATGTTCCTATCTTTACACACCCTATTCAACATATGACAGATTCCGTGGATTGACCTCCCAATCTACCAAGATTGGAAGCCAAAGCGTCACATTTTTCCTTTGCCCCTCAACTTTCTCTTCATAATTGCTAAGGGGCACAGGGCCCCGGGCGTTTCCGCACCCTCCTCAGCTCCCCGCCATGGAGTGGCTTCGGTCACCCAGGCTTTATTGTGGTCGGCAGGGAGGGTTCTGTGGGGGCGCTCGGTTATGGCCTTGGCCTTGCTCGAGGCCTTGGGGCTGTTCGGCCAGGCAGCTTGGGGAACAACAACAACAACATATGACAGATATTAACCCATTGCCTGCGGGACACGTTCCGGAACGCCATGGCAATTTACAGGCTTTTAAAGCCTCTTAAAATCTGTACAATCGAGTGCGAGGGAGCGGGAGCACGACAGGCCACACGTCCTTGCCCTAGCCAGCCGGCCGCGGCACTGAGGACTCTGAGTCAAAGTCTTGCGAGATATACAGCGCTGCCAAAGGCAAATGTAGCGCGATATTAGTGATAATTGCTAATTTTAGCGAATGTCTATGGTAGCGCTGTGGGTGAAGCCCGCGAGCAACGAAGTTAGTTTTGGTGTAATTTTTAAGCTACAGTATTTTCTTCTAGTTTTTGTCTGAATACATTTAATTTCATTCAGACACTTGCATAATCAATCAGGAGTGCCTGAATGAGCCCTAATATGGCGGAAATATGCCCACAGCCAAAGTGTTAATACAGCATACAGTGAGCAAAACGTAATGACAGCGGCGACACGACTTATTTGGCAACCGAACAATCTAAGACATCATACATCCTGGTCCAATATGAACCTCTGAGTAACAAAATGAACCTTTGAAATGTAAGTACTGTACTGTATTAGATACTAAATCAATGAGAAAGTTCAACAATACTCCCAGGGAATACAAAACAAACATAATATCCGATAGCATTTATTAAATTTAAGTTCTCAATCATCAATCGACAGACTCATTACGTGGATGCTACCATAATTTGTATCTTAAATAGCACATAGTAATAATATAATACAGATAATTTTAAAATATTGAAATACTCAAGAATATATATATACAGTACTGTATATATATTTGTTTGCTATACCTGTGTAGCATATACAAAGTGACTAGCTTCATTATTTCCACCAAGACATCTTTCACCTAAGTCCAATAGCTCCTTAACCCGTTCAACTAGATGACAATTCTTTTAGTTTACCTAATGCTTCAGCCAGAGGATTTTCTCGGCATAGGAAGGAACACAATTAATCAGATGGTAAAACACTATCTCAATTTCAGTAATTCCTTTTCTAAAGTTCGTTACAGTCCTGAAAAATAAGACATTAAATGAAACTTGAGTGGAGCAATCATTGATTGTAATTTTCTTGCAATTATCAGCCAGACTTTCCTTATTGATAATTTAATAATGAACATGTAAAAACATTGAATTTCGATCCCTAATTGAAGAACAGTGTAATAATAATTATAACAACTTAAAATTATGAGATTTTAAGTGAGGGGTACCTCAAATCCTCTAGCTCTGTCAGTTCTTAAGCTGAATAATATTATCTGAAAGTTGCAAGAAAAAAACAATATACCATCATCTGATTCAAAGCGTTAAGGACAATAAAATGGTCAGAGTAGCTTTCAATAAAACTGATATAATTGTACGAGATAATAGATTGTGCGAGGAATTCTATGTTCATAATTTTTTTTAGTCTTCATTTTAGCATAGGCCAAATTATTTTTAAAGGAAATTTATGCTCCTTAATAAGCGAGCATAATAACATGTGGATTTTTATTTTGGCTGCAGAACAAGCATTTATATTTCAGTAATTATTCGCACTTCTCAACAAAACAAGTGCATAGAGGCACTTTTTTGTTGTTAAGTGGGAAATTTCTATTGCATATAGTTGACAAAGTGATAAAAACTGTCACTCCTCTAACAATGTGGGTGAAATTCAGTTGCATCAACACAAATTGTATAATATCTATTGCATATACAGTGTTTGACAATTTGACAAAGTGATAAATACTGTACAGTAATTTAATAGTGAGAAACATCATACTGCATATAGGCCAATTTAACGAAGTGATAAATACTGTCATTATAAGGTATATATTTGCCTAGGAATATAGAGGCGTTTCATTTGTGGCCACCCCCTTGGGGATCAAGGCGTCTGGCATTAGATAGATACTCATTTAAAATGAGAAATACCTTCTGCATACATTTGACAAACTGATATAATACTGTTGTGCCTATACCAACACGAATCAAGTTTCATTCCACAACACCAATATTTATGAAGGTGTCAATGAAAGTGATCCCTGGCACCCTGCAGCTATGTCCAGAATCCTCCGACTGCTATTGCCAGGTTGTCTGTGTGGTCGCCGGGGATATACTCAAACTTCCACATCATATTTGTCACCACCACTGCAAAGAGGAACATTCTGAAGACATATTATATTAACTTACCCATTCAGTATTACTGAAGTTGAATTCTATGATTCCTGGAAAACTCAGTCCGTAGATTATTTCAACCAGTTGTTGTTGTTGTTGTTCCCCAAGCTGCCTGGCCGAACAGCCCCAAGGCCCCGATAGATCTCAATACTTCATATAGATAGTATTTTGTATAGATAGTCCTGCGTTACTTCATCATTATTACTGTACTTCTCACTGGAGTTCACACAATTTCTCATTAAGGTTTTGCCAAACAATTGATTCTGGGTGTACATCATACTACCCAAAAAGCAGTCCTCAATCCCCGAAGGAAGTAACTCCTCTGTCCCTCGGCTAGCATGTCTTGCAACTCTTGACATTATTGAAAGGGTTAAAGGTAGGGTAAGCTAACTCTAATAATCCTTTTTTTGTCCTAATCCTTCATCCACAAGCCCTGCAAATCATACAATTATAATGTAAAACTTACGCCAACAACACAATCTACACTCAATGAGAGCTCTGTGGGAAAGCCCGATCGTGGCCATGGCCTTTCTCAGGGACTCGGGGCTGTTCGGCCAGGCAGCTTAGGGAACAACAACAACAACAACAACTTGCAAAATAAACAAACCAAAACAGGGACGACACAATATAAAGGCAAAAGAACTAATTAAAATCGCTATGTGAAAATAACGCTTTAATCAAATGAAATTATGAAATAAAAGAACACAAAACCACCACATAGGGTCTACATCACTACATGAGCAAGTTAATCTATTTCCAACAGCAGCCATCAATGCACAAAGAACTCACCCATATGTCCCTTAGCCAGTGTGTCTTGTATATTTGGATTGTTTTTCGGACAAATGCAGTTCTAAAGTACAAAAGCATAAAGTACTACTGACAATGATATGGTTTGTGTAGGAATATGGGCCTAAATCTAAATATAGCTCACCCATATGTCCCTCGGCCAGCGTGTCTTGCAGCTCTGGACAGTAATGGTCGCAGGGTTCCTTAGGCACCAATCGCACCTGGCTCCAACCCCTAAGCTGGGCCACCCATAGTAGCTCTGCCTGGTACGTTATCTGCAGACAGTTATTTATTAGAGTTGTAAACATACTAAACAGATACAGGTACAGTACAGTCACATTTAATAGTTCTCTGTCATACACTGTAATTTTAAGTTATTTCACTTTTCCTGGATAGTCCACTTGTGTTTCTAATAGCTTGTGACTACAAATAGTAGCGCTACTTGTTTCATGTTGGAGAAGTTAATCATTAAACCATTGCCCTCCCTAGATTTCACACAAAATATCATCAAAGTTTTTGGCAAACATTTGATTTTGCCTGTACATGTCAGAATGGAATAATAGTTCACAGCATAATACAAAAAGAGAGTCACTACCCAAGACATATAATCATTAAGGGTAAGGGGGCCTTCATCTTATGGTGGAGGAAAACAAAATATGCTCCACACATCCTACTGCGTGTCATACAAGGCGACTATTAGGGAAGATGGCTGTAGACCAACAGCCATTACTATACAGTAAAGCCTTGCTATTGGCACGGTCTTAATATGGCACTGCCGAGGTTGGTGGTTCGCGGATAGGTGCCACAGGGGATTGTTGAAGCTGATGTGGTCTGCAGATACTGCAGGTGCAGGTGCTGCAGTTGGACTTAGTTGAGTCTTGCTACGGCATGGTTAGCATTATGGTAACATCAGACAAGGTGATGACATGATAGGGCAGTGTTATGGCGGGACTTTGTTGTATTGTATTCCAACTACGGAAAGGCAACCACGTCTGAGCAGTTACAATGTATGAAATGGAAAACAATGTTAAACCATTGCATGTATGTACTGCATGCACAGTATGTACATGTACATGAAGGGAACACTAACATAATGAACTCAATAGTAAACAAGAGGGGCAATCGGGAGAGCACTTACCTCCTCCTATGCTGGCGGAGGTATTTGCTCTACTAAACGCCTCCAAAATGGAATAACTATTTTCTTGGTGCATATCCTATTTGGCTACCAGATTTTGTGAAAATCGGTTTATATATTTGTGAGCCACCTACGCTGGCAGAGGCATGTGCTCTACCGATTGTCTCCAAAGTTGAATCACTTCTTACTTGGCACATATCCTATCTGTCCACCAAATTTCGAGAACATCGGTTCATAACAGACGGAAAAACAAACAGAGGCAAAAATATAACCTCCGTCCAACTTCATTGGCGGAGATCAAAAGGGAATTTCTCTATATTTGTATCACAAAAGCAATGCATGTCTAAGGACTTTTAATATTTTGAGTAGAGCAATACCCAAGCTGAAAGTTTGGAGGAAAGTCCTAACTTCTGACCCTGCCTTTACGCTAAGCACACCACCCATGGTGGCCGGCTAATTCAACCAGTAGACCATTCAATCAGCAGCTTTCAACCAGTAAATTATTCAGCCAGTAGACCAACCAGTAGTTCTAAATCAGAAGACAATTAAACTAGTAGCTCTCGACTAGGTTTGGCCCTGAGGAAAAATTAGGTTAGGACTGAATTCAAGTTGGTACTGGTTTACTTGGCCTTTGTTGAGTTGGCACTGGTTGAGATTTACTAGTTGAAATGGTCTTCGGGTTACGGACAACTCAACCACTAGATTATTTCTACCAGTAGATCTCAACCAGTACTGTTAGGTTAGAAGTTAGGTTAGCACTTTAAAGCGGCACAAATTTGGTAAGCCCTGGTTGATTTGGCACTGGTTAGAATGGTCTACCAGCTGAGTTGTCTGAGAATCCTGGTTGAGTCATCCGGTCACCACACCACATATACACGCTACACGCACCTCTTTGTAGACTTTGCCCTTGAAGTCGGAGGACATGAGGACCCAGTTAGAGTCTGAGAAGTCCACCATGTGCGGGATGAAGTACGGGCGGCGGTACAGGTGTCTCAGGGCCTTCGCTGCCTTCTTGTTGCAGTTCTCCCTGTAAACATATTAACCCTCGATATTATTAATTTCTTTTATTTCATATTAGTATTTCAGGACTATAGGTTACTTTAAACAATAATATGGATTTGTATAAAGTGCCTATAACTATAATACTGTATGTGTTAGCTGCAGATATGTTGGCAAACAATTACAACACAGAATTGGTATGGGAATGTGAATAAAGGTCAGGCTTATTGCCATTTAAAGATATTTTGTTGCTTATACACCAATATAATTTCGTCAGGGAATGAATGAGAATTCTCCCCAGGGGATAAGGGGCCACCGCTCTACTTTGGGGCAGAGTGAACAATGAATATCCCCCTATAAGAGCAGACTGAAATGAGTTGGCTAGGAAAGGTATCTGGTTGTGAAAATACCACACTTCCTCAAAGCAACTCCAGGTCACCAGTGTCAGAGGGGAGTTGAAAACAAGTGTCATATCTTTCTTTGCCAGCTAACTTACCTAACTAACCTAACTATCTAACAATATATTTGGTTGCTGGTAAACACATCCTGATAGACTGCAGGTGATTAACTTACCAGTGTCCATACCAGCGGTGAATATCTGGGTTGTGGATCTTTTTTAGGAAGCTTCGGAGATCGTCGGGTCGGAGGCGTAAGTTGGAAGTCAATTCACACGGGTATATCCCTCGTAACTCCTCGCCAAGGTAGAGCTGTGGACCCAGGCACACGTATGCTATTAATCTTCATATTGCAACATTATTAATCATAAGGTATAGACTTTCTTTCCATGATACTAATTTACCAACAGTACGGTGGTCTGTTAGAAAATTTACATAAAAGTTCAAATAATGAATTGCCTGAAAATAAACAGTAAAACACCTCTCTTCTAGATTAGGCATCTGATCTGGACTTTACAGCTCTCATCAGCTCTCTTTTCTTCTATGTGTAAAAAGGAGACAAGGGAAAGCTGCCTGTAACAAGTGTCTCCGCCAATGTGAAAATGTGACAGAGCTGAAGTCAAGGTCAGTTAAAGTAAAAATGCCTGGGCAAACAGAACTTGAAGCAGTTTAAATCAAAAGATGAGGGAAAGAGTTCCAGAGTTCACTTGTTGAGAGGAAGAAAGATTGGGAAAATAAGAATAGGGGTAGGAATGTGTTGAAAGGAGGGTGCCACCTACTCTCTGTAAGGGAGGAGTCATAAAGGACCATCTGACCATATTAATGAAAATGTTGGAAGGACACTATTCATTGCCCAGTTAAGAGGAACAAAGATCAATAATTATCGACAGATAACCATAACTATATACTGTATATACACCTCGTTAATTTTTTCGAACCAGAAATAAATAATTTGATGATGATGCAGTTTTTAACACTGTACACTCCCTTGATTGACAGGGTAAGGGCGTGTCCTTGTTACAGGGACTTAACTGGATATTTGCCACGAATCGTTAGACCCGAGTGTCCAAACTCTTGATATCTACCAATGGCACAGCCGATCCTTGTATCAGCAGCCAGATGCACTACTGACCATGCCACAGCCCATATATATACTCACTTCCGTAATGTTGTCAAACCAGAAGTCGTTGGTATTCATGACAGGCCAATCCTCCATGGCATCGGTGACCATGAAGGGCAGGTCGTTCTTCAGGTACTCCTCCGTCACCTCCAGAGATGAGGCGTTGGCCAGACGGTCAAGTTTCTCCATAGACTCACACACCTGGGGTAAGGGAAAAGGAGAATTATGATGCATTCTACATCTATATACGTAAATGCAACAAAGCAGTGAAGAGAAAGAACATTGGACAAGAATAGAAGAGACGTTGGCAAAGATGTCCTCTCATCATTTATCAACAAATTCACAAACTTAGGGCAACAATTAATATATATACATTAGAGAAAGGAAGGGAAGGGAGGGGAAGGGTAGAGTAGGGTGTGATATGGCAGGGTAGGGTAGTTTAGGGTAAGGCAGAGTAGTGAGAGGTAAGATAGAGTAGGATAGGGAAGGGTATAGGGTAGGGCAAGAAAGGGTAGGGTAGAGTAGGAAGGGGTAGGGTAGAGTAGGAGGGGATAGGGTAGGGCATGGTAAGCTAGGTCAGGATAGGAAGGGGTGGGATAGGGTAGGGGAGGGTTAGGTAGGAAGGGGTAGGGGAGGGTAAGGTATGACATGGTAGGAAGGGGTGGGGTGGGGTGGGGTTGGGTAGGTTAAAGTAGGGCAGGGTAGGGTAAGGTATGACATGGTAGGAAGGGCTGGGGTTGGGTAGGTTAGAGTAGGTAGGGTAGGGTAAGGTATGACATGATAGGAAGGGGTGGGGTTGGGTATGTTAGAGTAAGGCAGGGTAGGGTAGGGTAGGGTAGGGTAGGGTAGGGTAGGGTAGGGTAGGGTAGGGTAGGGTATGACATGGTAGGAAGGGGTGGGGTTGGGTAGGTTAGAGTAGGGCAGGGTAGGGTAGGGTAGGGTAGGGTAGGGTAAGACATGGTAGGAAGGGGTGGGGTTGGGTAGGTTAGAGTAGGGCAGGGCAGGGCAGGGCAGGGTAGGGTATGACATGGCCTGGTAGGAAGGGGTGGGGTAGGGTAGGTTAGTGTAGGTTAGGGCAGGGGAAGGTCAGGTAGAGTTGGGCAAGGGAGGCAGGGTAAGGTCAGGCAGGGTAGGGCAGGGCAGGAGACTATACAATCGTCTCACGATAGCCAGACTAAAATACAGAAAGGCCGCATCGTACACTAATATGGTTAAGAATGTTCAGAGGCCCTTTCTAAGTTCATAAAATGGCTAAAATAGTTTTTAAGTTCATAAAATGGATAAAGTAGTCTCTTGATAGCCAGAATAACTGAAGAGAGGCTTAATCATATACTGTACATAATTGGTTAATACATATAATGTTCAAAATAACAATTATAGTCAGCTAAGGATGTACTGAAACTTCTAGAAATAAAATGCTCTTTCCAAAACTGAATACAATAGTAAACTAATAGCCATTACAAAATACAAAGAATTATTCATCTGATAGAAATGGTAAATAATGTTGAAAGTACTCGCATAGCAATCGTCCTCAATGAGTGACCGGCTGACGTAGTAAGGGTTGGAGATGAAACAGTCGGCGTAGTAGATGTTAGTCCAGTCCCAACGAGGCAAGATCTACGAAAACAAATACATATATAAATGAGTAAATAAAGAGGATAAAAACATCACTGTACAGTAAATAATAAGGGACTAGCTACTATAAATCACCCATTTCCCACCATACTGGAGTTGCTAATAAAGGTTGATGGAAAAAGCTCTCGTGTGATACCAGCTTAACTTAATTAACCTAATTGAAGCTCGCCAACGTTCTTTCTGATCCTATAGTCCGTTCATTCTAGGTTGGGCAGAACTCGTAACCTCTAATCTCTGTAAATCAAAATGGGCTAGAGCAAATGAGCTGTCAATTTCCACACCTATTCCCTAGCCAAGGCTTCCAATTTGGTAGAAATATTAGCTCGATTACTATAGTCTTTTTTGAGTTATGAGAGGTTAAAGGTTACGATTTTTGCCCAACCTAGAATGAGCCGACTATACCACCGTGCCACCTGATAACCTATTCCACACATGTACACCTCAGATACCAAACCAGTACTTATGTATACATCATTTAACCTTGACCCTCCAAAATGTTCTTGAGCCATTACACGTATATATTAACTATCGCTATCTGGCAACAACCTATGCAACACATTTAAAACTGTTCCAAAACCAAAACTTACTTATATATAATCCATTGTAACTAACTTAAAACACTTTATTAAACTCTCCAAAGTTCTAGAGCGGTTGAGCCTACATAATAGAACCTGACAACCACACATCCATATCTGTTACGAAGCCAGTGCTTGTCTACATGATCTCATCATTTAAGACTCACCTTACTATTATATTGAACTTTGGAAGGACCTGTTAGAGTTTTAAAGAGGGTTAATTTAGCTTTACTTTAAACCCTAAATCCTAGAGGTTCTTCCTAAGTTGAGTAAAATTAAATGGCTTAAGCTATAGCAAAAAATAGCGTAAACATTGATTTCGAGGGCTGATGAGTGATTGGTGCTTCTGAATGCTTGTGTGCTTGGTTTTTGTGGGCGAACTGTTATGTGTTCTTCTCCCGTCACCTCTTTTTTTCCTTTCTCAAGTCTTTTGCTGATCCTCCCTACCTCTTGTGAGAGTAAGGCCTTGTAACACAATATATTTGTATATTTGGTTACTCCTTCATCCTTCTACCAGCAACTATTATATACACAATATATTATATACTCCTATTATTCATTATAATAATCTATAACTACACTTAAACACCCATTAAAAGACACCAGCATTACCTCACTCATAAACTACCTTACACACCAGCCTATACAAGCAATCCTAAAATGTACACTTTGCAATCCAGCCTCTAAACATGTCAATCATAACATCCTGTGTACACACGCACCTGCAAGACAGCTTAAGACAGCATTCTTGAGACGTGGATTCAGGTCGCAAGAGTGCTTACTCTTGCTTACTAATTAAATAACTCAGGAGTAAGTAAAACAACAATGACGCAAAACCCTGCTTTCTACATCAAAATACTGCTTAGACTATAACAAGTAGACACGTGATAGCTGCCTATATGAGGTAAATCTCCCGAATCAAGTAGAACACCTTTAACACTCATTCCAGAGCCACACACATTTAGGCTCTCTCCTCCCTTCTTATTGCTGCCAATAAGTTAACCCCTTGACAGTCACTCTAAGTTAACCCCTTGACAGTCACTCTAAGTTAACCCCTTGACAGTCACTCTAAGTTAACCCCTTGACAGTCACTCTAAGTTAACCCCTTGACAGTCACTCTAAGTTAACCCCTTGACAGTCACTCTAAGTTAACCCCTTGACATTCATTCTAAGTTAACCCCTTGACATTCACTATAAGTTAACCCCTTGACAGTCACTCTAAGTTAACCCCTTGACAGTCACTCTAAGTTAACCCCTTGACATTCATTCTAAGTTAACCCCTTGACATTCACTATAAGTTAACCCCTTGACAGTCACTCTAAGTTAACCCCTAAAGTCACTCTAAGTTAACCTCTTGACAGTCACTATAAGTTAACCCCTTGACAGTCACTATAAGTTAACCCCTTGACAGTCACTATAAGTTAACCCCTTGACAGTCACTCTAAGTTAACCCCTTGACAGTCACTCTAAGTTAACCCCTTGACAGTCACTCTAAGTTAACCCCTTGACATTCACTCAATATTAACCCCTTGACAGTCACTCTAAGTTGACCCTTGTACTCCACACTGCTTACTAAACACTTCTATTTGTTACTTGACATCCTTGAACTCATTTGTACTCCCTTGGACTCCACACCCCTTCATAGTTATATACCGGTACTCAACACAAAGCTATAATCTAGTTATATTAATTGTACACTCCTTTACTCAATATTGATGAGTGGTACTTGAAAAGTAGACAGAATGGATAAAAAACACCATATGAGGAAGAGCACTCTATTGACAACGTTTCGCAGATATGACCTGATAATGGACTCGGCTTTCGTTTGACAACCTGGCCTGGCCTGGCCTAACCTAACCTAACCTAACTTTAACTTAACCTAACCTAACCACCGTCACATTCATATCATAGCCATAATAGTTGGTTAGGGTGACTTTGAAGGTGATCATTTCGTTGTTAGTGGCGGCTTCGTGAACACTGGACAGGGAGGCAGACCGTTTTTCTGGACGTTTAGCCCCCACTAGTTTTGAGATTATAAGACGTTCGGCCCATTAGTTTGGCGATTTTAACACCTTTCGCCCCATTTCGTATTACCTTTCGTGCCATTTAGGTGTCTATTATTTTCTGTCGAGCGATAGCGAGCCTGCAATTTTAAGAGGAACCGGCCTTCGGTCGGTACATTTTTCTACCGAAAAATGTAAACATTTATCTTGAAGGGGGGTCTATGGGTTGTTTTCTAAGCTTGATGGAGGTCTAGCGAGGAAACTAAAAATATATATAAATAAATGAATTAATAGACCAAACAAACGGTCTCCCTCCCCTTAATCTTAACAGTATAGTTTTTTTCAGCAAATGACGGCAAATTGCCAGGTATTTATCGCGATTACTCACTTATTACGAGGATGTTGTAGCGAAATATACTGTAAATTATGGACATTTGACAATACAATGATACAGAGACACAGTATTTTCAAATGTTTCAGCTAAGTATCGAAAATTCAGTTGCTAGGAGATTCAATTACCCAGCTGAAAAATAGACTATAGATTGGAAGTAGTGTGTATGTGTATGCGCGCGCGCGCGTGTGTGTGTGTCCTTTAAATTGATTATCGAGGGTTTAAATTGGTTTGCAAGATTCAAGCATATTTTAGTATCCCCCCCCCCTCCTTTAAACTTAAAAAAAACAGCCTCCCTAAACCTACCTTCCACCTAATCTATTTATTTGTATAGTTACTGCGACCTACTATTAACCACATTCAGTATACCAACACACATTCTTTCAATTCATTATGGCTATTTTTATACAATCCTATTCAGCTTAGGAAGGACCTCTTAACAAATTAACAATACAAGTGGTCAAATAGATCAAGATAAACCGTTTGACACCTTTCCTAAACTAAATAAAATCTAATAATACCCAGAATATAATGTAGAAATGCATCATGGTATATCGAAAGGGTTAACACACCATTTCAAAGAGTAAGGGGAGGGACAATTAAGGCTACTGTATGTTTGTTATAAAAACTCGTCTCCCATGATTTTTTTTTTTTACTTAACTATAATTCTCTCTCTCTCTCTCTCTCTCTCTCTCTCTCTCTCTCTCTCTCTCTCTCTCTCTCTCTCTCTCTATATATATATATATATATATATATATATATATATATATATATATATATATATATATATATATATATATATATATATATAGAGAGAGAGAGATAGATAAATATAGATATAGATTATTCTTTTCCCACTCTCAATTCCCCTCCCTCACTTATAGGTGGAATTGTTTTTACATAATAATTAAAATCTGTTCTACCTGGAACAAAAAACCCTCGGAAGTTGTTAAATGAAAACAATAGAAAGTATTCTACATGTTTTGCAATGAAAGTACTGCAGTATACAAGCTGCACAAGCTCTTATTTTCCCCCCAAGATTATCTCCATGGAATGAGCAACAAGATCTTTGAGATACTAACTATTCCTTGTAACTCTCTTCTTCCAATCCACTCCCTCATCCAGTTTCCCTTTCTCACTTTCCATTTCTCTCTCTCCATCCACTTTCCTTGGTCCAGTCTGTTCAGAGGAGATAACAGAGGACAGAGAGGCGTAACTAACCCTTGCCAGTAAGGCTCAAAATCCCCACCCAAACCCAGGGACCTTCGCCCTTATAGCCAGCCACCCAGCGCTCGTGACGGCCCCAACACAAAGGCACGCTCGCTGGAAAAGTTAACACCCATTTTGGAGAGGCTACGGGCCTAAAATGTAATGGATTTTTTTTTCTCACATGGTTGGGAAAGATATAGGCTTTATGGGATTTCAACATGTATTCCAATTTTTTCTTTTTCTTTTTTATTCACTCAATTCTTCCTACTTTTACTCAATTATTCCTTCTACTTTATATGTTTTCTCTCTCCAAACACACATATTTATACATTTCTTCATTATACGAATAATGGGATTGTAGTCTGCCAATTTTCAAAATTCTAATATCTCTCTCTCAAACACTATTATAATTTTTCTACAATGAATTTCTGTTTCTTTTCTAAATGTTTGGAATCCATATCATTCTGCATGATTACATTTCCAGTCATATTATTACGTTTTATATTAAACTTTATTCGGCTGTCTCACAATTTCATATTTTCTATCTATCTATCTATTGCCTGACGCCGTGATCCCCGAAGGGGTGGCCACTAACGAACGAACCGCCCTCATGCACCTCTGTCCCCAGTCAGTCGACGCCCCTCCCCCCAACCAGCACCGCCTTCATTCATGTAGTTCCTCACTCCATCCTTCCACCTCATATTCGGTCTACCTCTCCCTCTCTGTTCCTCCACCTCGCTCTCGTACACCCTCTTAGTCATTCTCTCGCTTTCCATACGTTCCATATGGCCGAACCATCTCAAGTTGTTCCTTTTCACACTTTCCAGCACATCTACCTCCACACCACACCTCCTTCTTACTTCCTCATTAGTCTGTCTATCCCTCCATGTAACTCCGCACGCACTCCTTAAGTAATTCATTTCCACTGCTCTCACTCTTGGTCTGAGTCTCTCAACCAACGTCCATGCTTCGCTTCCGTAAGTCAGTGTCGGGATTACCACACTGTCATGCAAGGACTTCTTCATTTCCATACTGACCACCCTATTTCTTGTTACTGCTTTTAGCGTTCCTACAACCCTCTTCCCCTGTTGTACCCTCTCCCGCACTTCTTCATCCAGAGTCCCATCTTTACTCAATACACTGCCCAGATACTTAAAAGAGTTGACGATCTCCATAGCCTGACCGTTCAGCTTCACCTCACACTCTGTGGCTTCACCCCTTTCAAAGGCCATAACCTTGCTCTTCCCCGTATTTACCTTCAAATTCCGTTTTTCGCACACTGTTCCAAACTCATTTACCAGACCCTGCAACTCCCATTCATTATCACTCATCAGAACTGTATCATCCGCAAACAGCAGTATAGGTAGCTTCGACTCAATTCCCTCCCTTTTCAGCGATACACCAACATCCACTGCTCTTAATAGGATTTCTTTCATGACTCCATCCATATATACAGTAAACAACCACGGGGACATCACACACCCCTGTTTCAAACCAACATTTCATATTTTACCTTCATATTTCTTATGGTAAAATTTTTAAACTTTTCCCTTTCCCTTCAAATCTTGCAGGATGATGTATTTTATATATTATATAATGTTCACATACTAAACGATTGTCAATACTTTTGGAATTACCTGTGGGAGTCCAGTGCTTAATTGACTACTGGCAAGTTTCATTCTATAAGGAAGTTGGAGCTGTAGACAGAGATATTTAGCAGAGTAACCAGCTATAATACGGTTTTAGTACATTTATAAATACATACAACCAAATTCGACATACTATTTATCCATCAGAAACCTACATAATTACTGTATTTGTGTATAATATCGATGTTTACAGGCATAACTTCCTTGTAGCCTTTAACTCGCTAGTGGTCAATTGAGATGTACAGTAAGCTACCATTTAATTCCTAGGATTGTCAAGCAGAATAAAATCGCGTAAGGGGAGATGGGCCGTTTTTGTTGGTCTATTAATTTATTTATTCCTATATTTCTTAGTTCCTCGCTAAACCTCCATCAAGCTTAGAAAATCACCACCTAGACCCCCTTTCAAGATAATTTTGTAAAGTGTTTTAGGGTAAGTTAAGTAGCCTAGGATATGTTTGAACTGGATAGTTATACTTTATTAAAGTTTAAAAAACAAATAAAGTACTCGCAAGCACGTATAGTTCGCGTTTGTACCGATAAATACACCGGCGCTTGCATATTTGTGGTGTGTGTGTGTGTGTGTGTGTGTGTGTGTGTGTGTGTGTGTGTGTAACATAAACAATTACCCGTTCTACGGTACAGCATGACATATCGTATGTCAAACTATCATTCTCCATTACGCAACTTCACTGCACCGTATCTAGACTGAGGGTGAGTTTTTTTGTTTAAATTTTAGAAATCTCCCCTTTTCGTCCCATTAGTTGGACGATTATAAAATTGTTCGCCCAATTCAGGTGTCTTTCTCTCTCTCTCTCTCTCTCTTTGTTTTCTTCCAATGGGAGCGATGCCAAGTCTACAATAGTGTAGTAAGAGAAATCGCCCTTCGGCCGGAGGAAATTTCGATTGAAAAATGCACAAGTTTAGCTTGAAAAAACACTGTGTATTAGCTAGACGGAGGTATTGGGTGCAAACAATAATGTCTTGGGAAATAAAAAGAAATAAAAAGAAAAGAAAAGACATGTACTAAACCCCCTCCAAATCTTCTATGTTGACATCGGGCGCCAAACTATCGGAGAAACTTGGGAGCGCTAGACATTTCGCTATCTCACCACCTCCGCACCTCGCTATCAATGGCTGGCTTCACAGGCACCATATGTCAGCAGCTTATTAACCGATTCGTTTGATTGATGGCTAGAATGGGCATTGCGGACAATCTAAAACTTCTCTCTAGGGCCCATCAATGTCATTCAAAACCCAGACTGTTTCTACTTGTTGCTGTTGGATGGAGTTATGCAACTATAAGTTTTTGGAAAAAAAAAAAAAAAAATGTTCCATCATTTCAAGCCACTTATCACAAGATTCGAACACACTATCTGCACCTGTGAGGACGCCTGTTCATAACATTATTAACATATAAAAAGCTAACTAAGCTAACCTAACTTACTAAAATATAACCTATTCTAACCTAAATTTACTCAGGATTGGTAGTTAGTGTCGATACCCCTTTTACTAGGATAGTAAATAGTATCTAAAACCGCAACTTTAAAGGTTTTCTATGCAAACGCTCGTAGCATACGCAATAAATTTTCAGATTTAGAGGAACTAGTGTTTACAGAAAATTATGATGTGATTGGCATAACAGAATCTTGGCTCAATACACAAGATAGAGACTTTTTAGCAGAGTATTCACTTCCCGGTTATGTAATGTTTGAGAACAGCCGAATAAATAAAAATGGAGGTGGCGTTTTATTTTATATCAAAGAAAGTCTTAACCCGACCCTCGTGTCAAAACCTCAAATTGTGAACGTCGACACATCTTTTGTGCTAATAAAGAATAATAAAGGTACAAAAATAATACTTGCGTTAATATACAGACCTCCAGCTCAATCAGTGCAAACTGACCGAGAAATTTACGAACAAATTGCAGATGTAAGTAACTCACAAGATACCGTAATTTTTGGCGACTTTAATTTACCTGTGACCAAGTGGGGCGATACTCTTACTTCACACTCCGGACATGACTTGTATACGAACTTGCAAGAGAGTTCGCTTTATCAATTTGTTCGAATGCCGACCCGTGGTAATAACGTTCTTGACATTGTACTTGCAACAAAAGAAGAATTGATAGAGAATTTGAATGTTGGTGATGAATTCAGTAACAGCGACCATCGTACGATAACTTTCACTTTAAAGTTTACTAGTAACGAACCAAATAGTAGCATCGAAAAAGTCCCTAATTTCAAGAAAGCAAACTTCCATAAACTTAGAGCTATGTTTAAAGAAACTGACTGGAGCTTTTTAATTAACAATAACGACATAAATACATCTTGGAAGTTATTCGAAACCACTTACCTAAAAGCAGTGCAAGACTGCATACCATCGAAAATACGGCGTCCAGGCCATAATAATAAGCCCAAATGGTGGAATAAAGATATTTCAAACTGCCTGCTTGCTAAAAAATGTGCTAATGATAGATTAAAATCCTCACAAAATGACGAAGAACGGGTGAAATTTGTAGAGCTACGACGCAAAGCCAAAAAGTTAATTAAGCAAAGTAAAAAGACCTTAGAGTTACATATTGCGAATCAAAGTAAAACAAACCCAAAAGAATTCTATAGTTATATCAGAAAGAAAAAAGTAGTTACTTCAACTGTTGGACCGTTAGTCGATGAAAAAGGAGAATACACCAAAGACGAAGTACAAATGAGTAATGCCCTCAATACCTTCTTTGCATCAGTTTTTACAACAGAAGACCTCAGTGATATCCCTACACCATCGCCGATTCAGATTGATAATTCAGATGTTCTAAGCAATATCACCGTTACAGAGAGAGAAGTATTGAATTGTTTAGATAAACTCAAGGTAAATAAAACGCCAGGACCTGATACAATCTCGCCTAGAGTTCTAAAGGAAGCTAAGAATGAGCTCTCCAAACCACTGACATTACTATTCAATAAATCCTTGCAGTCTGGAACTATGCCTGATCAGTGGAAGCTAGCCAACGTAACACCGATATTAAAAAAAGGCAGCAAATCCCTACCCAGTAACTATCGTCCAATTAGCTTAACCTCAGTTGTATGTAAAATGCTAGAAACGGTCATACGAGACAGACTCGTAAATCACTTAGAGGAAAATAACATACTTAAAGATACTCAACACGGCTTTCGTAAAAAACGTTCCTGTTTAACAAACCTCTTAGACTTCTTCCACGATATCCTCAACCTCTACGATGAGAGTAAAGCTGTAGATATTATATACCTTGATTTTCAAAAGGCCTTTGACAAAGTTCCCCACAAACGTTTACTGCTAAAACTAAAAGCGCATGGAATACAAGACGGTGTGTTGAAATGGATAGAAAATTGGCTCCGCAACAGAAAGCAAAGGGTAGTCATAAACGGTAAGGCATCTAAATGGACCAATGTAAGTAGCGGGGTACCCCAGGGATCGGTACTAGGACCAATTCTCTTTCTAATTTACATCAACGACATAGATGAGGGTCTCACCTGCACAATCTCAAAATTTGCTGACGATACAAAAATTGCAAATAGCGTACTCTCAAAAGAACAAGTTGACGATATGCAAAACAATCTAGATAAATTGTCATGTTGGGCCCAAATTTGGCAAATGAGTTTCAATGCGGATAAATGTAAAGTACTACATGTCGGATACCTAAATGAGAAAGCAAACTATTCGATGAATGGCACTCAGCTTAAGAATGTAAACAGAGAAACTGATCTGGGAGTAACAATATCGAGTAACCTAAAACCGAGTCAACAATGTTCAGAAGTTGTTAAGAAGGCAAACAAAATAATTGGCTTTATAGGCAGGTCATTTGAGCATAAATCCAAAGAAGTTATCCTAACCCTTTACAATTCCTTAGTCCGCCCTCTTCTGGAATACTGCGTTCAATCCTGGTGCCCTTATTACCAAAAAGATATAAACAAGCTAGAACGAGTTCAACGTAGAGTTACCAAAATGATACCTAGCCTAAAGAACAAACCATACGAAGAGCGTCTTAGAGAATTAAATCTATTTCCTTTAACCCAGCGCAGATTAAGAGGCGACTTAATTCAAGTGTTCAAAATCATCAAAGGCATCGACAATATGAACTGTAGTAAGTACTTCACTATCGACCAATCTAATTACACGCGGGGAAACGGTTGCAAAATTATTGGTAAATCTTTTAACTCGCACGAATCTAAGAATTTCTTCTTCAATCGAGTTGTCAACTTGTGGAATGGGCTTCCCCGAGACGTTATAGACTGCAGCACCGTTGATTCATTTAAATTCCGCCTAGACAAATATCTCGCATCAAACCCGCGACTGACTGCGTTTGTAAATGAATAACTTTATCCTCCCCTCAGTTACTAACCCATATGTCCCCTACTAACTTCCTAGTCCTGCCACGTTAGTGGCAGGGCAGTAGTTCCCTTTCCAATGTTCCCTTACCCACTCTAAACCACTGTTTGGACACTTGATCCTCAGTGTTTTGGAGGACAAGCAACCTAGAAGGGTCACTAGATCTGTTGTTGCTTGATTTCCTTTGTACTCCTTTGTACTCCTTTGTACTATAAAAAAAAAAAAAAAAAAAAAAAAAAAAGGGGTAATTGATATAGCCCTAACCCAAAACAATATTTAATTTTCGTTACTTGTATGCCTTACATGCCTGTAAATATTAGAGTACCAACTAACCCTACCAAACCTAATTTTTTCTCAGCTGGTGCTGAGAGGATTGGGTTCTAGTCATGTGGTGATGGGCTGGTCTATCAGAGTGAGAACTGAGCGATCTCTGCCATACCTATAGCTTACTCTGACTGTTCCTTTTACTTATATGTTTTCTAGATCTCAAGTGACGGCGTCTTTTCCGTGGATTGACCTCCCAATCTACCAAGATTGGAAGCCAAAGCGTCACATTTTTCCTTTGCCCCTCAACTTTCTCTTCATAATTGCTGAGGGGCACAGGGTCCTGGATGGGGCTTTGGTTTCCCGGGCGTTTCCGCGCCCTCCTCAGCTCCCCGCCATGGAGTGGCTTCGGTCACCCGGGCTTTGTTGTGGTCGGCGGGGCGGGGCGGGGCGGGGCGGGGGGGGTTCTGTGGGGGCGCTCGGTTGTGGCCTTGGCCTTGCTCGGGGCTGTTCGGCCAGGCAGCTTGGGGAACAACAACCTAATTTTTGGTAGGTGAAATTCGGCAGTAAGATTTTTCTTATCGAATCTTAGTTGTCTGTGTGCGTGTGTGTGTGTGTGTGTAACCCATTCAGTACCGGTGACATCCTTTTAATCATATTCTGGCAATGATTAGACGATATTATTCAGCTTAGGAAGGACCTTTAACAATAATAGGGCTACAGGTTAAATTAGGTACTTAGTTTATTGTTACCGAATCTTAGTTGCATGTGTGTGTACTCACCTAATTCATCTAATTGTAGTATACAGGATTTGAGTTTTTAGGCTCGTATTGTCCCGCCTCCAAAGATTGTTATCTAATTTGTCTTTAACAAATTGGATATACCCGCACCCACCACTTCATCATCCAACTGATTCCACATATTAATACTTCTATATGGAAAGCTGAATTTCCTCACATCTCCTTTACATCTGCCTTTCTTTAACTTGCAACTATGTCCTCTAGTCCTCCCTTTATCTCCCTCGATAAAGTCCTCCTTGTCTATCCTTTCCAATCCCCTAACACATTTATACATCATAATCATATCCCCCTTTTCTCTTCTCTCACTTAGAGTTGGCAAATTCAATCTCTCTAATCTCTCTTCATATGTCAGTTCTCTTAGTTCTGGAATCATCTTCGTTGCAGCTCTCTGTACTTTCTCCAACTTAATGTGTGTGTGTGTGTGTGTGTGTGTGTGTGTGTGTGTGTGTGTGTGTGTGTGTGTGTGTGTGTGTGTGTGTAATAGCGAGATAGGGAGGGAGCAAGAAAGTCATAACACCCAAAACCTGTCTACTCACCAGCAGCAGGAAGTAACGGAAGAGGACGGTGCCGATCTTCTGCACCCAACTGATCTGTAAGCACGGGGGAGAGAAGCACGTATTAATTTGGGTTTAACTACATACGATATTTACGGTGATTGGACAGTTAAGGGGGGTAACCTGCTTTTTTTCTCTCTTTTTCCCTCTCTCTCTGGCTTGTATAAATTCGGCCCCATTCAGCCTACTGTTTTAAGACGTTTATCCCCATCCAGGTGTAGATATTTTCCTGGCGAGCGATAGCGAGCCAGCATTGTTTGGAGAAATCCGGCTTCGCCGGAGACAATTTTTCTATCGAAAAATGTACAAATTTAGCCTGCTGTCCAAAACATTTGCAAAACTCTATCGCTACCGTTCGCCAGGACAAAATCGACACCTGGATGAGGATAAACGTCTTAAAACAGTAGGCTGAATGGGGCCGAATGGAGAGAGAAAAAAACGAGGTGGGCCCCCTTAAGACCCCGAGTGGGTGGCCACGAACAAAATCCCTTCAAGAGCCTCTATTCTTTGTCAGAACTCAGAAGACAGCACCCATCACCACCCACTGCCTTACCTACACGAGAGAATAGACCAGGACATTAAGAGTCACTCGCCTCCCCTCTACTCTACCAACACAACTACAGTACTACTGCAAATTACCTTCAAAAGAAAAGACAAACAATTTCCACAGTATAGACTAGGCTATTCATTTTATTTAGGCCAACTATTATTGATCACTAACCTCTATAATTAAAAAAGAACTCGAGTAATCGAGTTCATATTTCTACCATTTGCGATGAGTCAGCAAAGGAATAGGTGTGGAAATTAACAGCCCTTTTGCTCTAACACGTTTTGAGTTACAGTCAACTTAGAGGTTAAGGGTCAAGATTTCTGGCTTTCAATTATCGTAAATAGACTATAGTGCCCTAACAAGTATAGCGGACCTGTGCCTTCTTATTAACAAGATAATTATACAGTAGATGGATAGACAAATATATACAAAGATGAATAAATAGAAATATATATAGACAATGATAGTAGGACCTTACCTTCATGACATAATAGAAGACTACAGCAATAACACCGACGACCACCAGAGCCCTTATGAGTGTCAACAGGCGACTGCGGAGCTGCGCCTTCTTAACAGCATCCACTAGGGGCTGAGTCACCGTTTCCCACTCACTGCCCGTCAACTGTTAAAGAAAAGGTACGGATATAAAACTAAATATATATTAGCATAGCAATGGGAAGAAAAATATAGATCCAGAAATGAAAATAAAGATGACTGCGAACCTGTAATATCTTAACCGCATCCACTAGCCACTAGATAATAGTCCGTCAGGCGCCTGGACCGGGGAGCCGATATATATGAAGGGTACGCCTGGATGCGTGGTGGGCGGGCTTGTGGTGGTACAGATTCGCTGCTGGTTTGCCTACTGAGACCGGAACCTCTCCGGGAGGTCTGGGACCTGGGAACCTTTTGCTGGGGACCCCAAATGGGCCTGGGTCTCTGGGTCTTCTCCTGGGCAACCTAGATGTGTGATTTTTTTTTTTTTTTTTTTTAATACAATTAGGGGAAAAACTCCATTTATTGGTCACCAATTTTCCCATGGATTTTTGTATTTTTCCCTGTTAGTTTTCATCAATATATAGTGTTTAGAAATAATTAGAACCCTCGGCGAAACCGTTTTCCCCATTATACAACGATCTTAAGACACGCCGCCCGATAGTGGGGAGGGCTATGAAGTACAGGGAAAATGAGGGGTTAAATGCGTAAAACGGCGATACAAACGTATTCAAGCAAAACTTGGCTCGGGTTTGAAGGGATTTCAAAGGCCTAAAACCCAATTTTTCGAAAACCCGAGCCAAGTTTTGGCCAAAGCTGGCTCGGATTTTGCGAGTTTTTAGACAACACAAAATGACAGTAACCTCATTTAGAAATTTGGCTCAGGTTTCCCGAAATTGCAACCCCATAAAACCCAAATTTTGGAAAACCCGAGCCAGCTTTTGGCCAAAGCTGGCTCGGATTTTGCGAGTTTGTAGACAAACAAATGACAGTAACCTCATTTAGAAATTTGGCTCAGGTTTCCCGAAATTGCAAAGCCATAAAACCCGAATTTTGGAAAAACCCGAGCCAAGTTTTGGGAAAAGTTGGCTCTCTGATTTTGCGAGTTTTAAGAGTAAACAATTACACTAACCTAATTTTCGATTTTTGGCTCATGTTAAGCTATCATAGTGTTTACAAGCCTATACCCCTTTGAAAGGACATTAGCCTAACCTAACAACCTTACCTAACCTATCCTAGTATTATGGGTGGGGGCTGCCGCCCCCACACCCCCGCTATTTGCATCTTTGACAGATTGTTTGTGTATTTGTCTGTGAAAAGGGGGTAATTGTTTAGTGTATGGCCTGCTAAAGAAAATGGATTTTTGAGAACAGACTAAACCAAATGTTCACTACTGTATTTACATAGCTGGTCATTAACCTAACCTAACCTAAGGTAACCTGGGCATCCTGGGGGCTGCTGCCCCCAGACCCCCGTTGGTCTTGGGATGAAAAGTGATAAAAAACACGTATCTCTTACCCCATTATTTCAAAGATTTGTATTTGGTTTAATATACACTTCCCAGTCATTTGAACAGTTCTATTGCTTCTATATATCATATATACACCATAGAATACGTTTTTAATAACTAGAAAAAAAAAAAGAGGACTACAATTACGGAAATACCTTAAAACCGAGCCAAGTTTTTGCTTAAAATAATTTTTGTTTTCGCCGTTTTTTAAACCCGCGAAAGTATGAAAGCCTAATTGCATACCTTATTGAGATGTGGAGGGAGTAGGTGGGGAAGAGATGCGTCCACGTTTCGGACGAGGAGTTACGACGAGTAGTGGTTTTATTTAAAAACCAATAATGACCGCATCGCCACTGGTCTGCCGGTTCATAATAGTAACATTCGTTTGAGCAGAGTTTGCAGGAAACAGAGGTAGGCAAACAACCATGGTCAGTAAAACCTTAAGGCTGCACTATTGTTCCTTGTAGTGTCAATAATCACTGAATGTGGGAGGGGTGAACAACCATTACAAGCGGCGTCCATGACTAAAGTGAGGAGAGACTTAAATGAAGGTGTGTATCTGTGATTGGTTCAGTGCAATGACGTAATCAAGGTCATAACTCACCTGATAGGTTGCTGGTTGTATGCGTGACGGAATCTATGAGTTTAATGACGTGGTCAGAAAAAAAAAAAACAATAAGAATCCAGAAGTGTTTCGTGACGTATTGCGCAGGAGTTAGGAAATGAAACTCAGTATTTCCAATGAGGATTGGCAGATGGCGTGATAGTATTACAAAAGTTGAAGGGTAGAGCTCTCCAGTTCACGAAAAAATGGCGTCGCTGAAAGCCGCGCCGTCTATAAGAGAGTATTGACAACCGTTTTACGGTAGGTAGACATGTTGTTACCGGTTTTTTTAATAGGTTTTGCCGAGGGTTGAAACTAATTTTAATATGATGCTTAGAGCATATAGATTCCATATCTGTCTTCAAATAAGTCAAAATAATTGGTGACCAATAAATGGAGTTATACTCAATTAGGCGTATAGGCCTATACAATCATAAAAACGTTATATATATAAACAAAATATAATAATACAAAATAAATAAAGTAGACATGCCGTTTTGCCCAAAATCAAAACGGCATACCCAACTCTGCAATGGGTCACCATCATCACTATCACCATTACTATCATCAGCACTACTACTATTAAAATCATCGATACTACTCTCATCATCACTAGCCTATTACTTTCATCACTACAACTTTCACCATAATCAATACTACTCACCATCATCACTAATACTGTCACCATCGTCACTATTGTCATCATTTTCGCTACAACTATCATCATTACTTGTCACCATCATCACTACTACTAGTACTGTCACCATCATATCTACTACTGTCATCATCATCACTAGTCATCGTCATCACTACAACTGTAACCATCATCACTACAACTGTAACCATCATCACTACTATCACCATCATCCTCATTATTACTACCATCACTTCGAATGTCAACTAAACTAACTTAACCTAGCAAATACAGAGCTAGTTGTTTTCGCCCCCAGAACGATGACGTTCTGTGTGTGCGCCCCTACGGGAGACACACACACAGAACGGGGAAGGATGAGGGGGTAAAACCATATTTTGGATCTAAAATCATAACTATTGCACAAATTCAAAAAATCTTTTTTGACTGACGTTCGCATTCACCCAAAACAAAAAACAAAAATAAAAATGGGGGGGGGGGATATCAAACTCTGCTTACGCAGTGTTAATAAAATAAAATGGGGTAGGCCTATGTGCCTGAGTATGTATATATATATATATATATATATATATATAAGTATAGCCTAACTGGGTAAGCCTAGGTGTAATAAGCATAAATGTTTTTTTTTTTATTATTTTACGAACGAAATACCGTAATGAAGAACATTCCGATATTTAATTGGTAATATATCTGTAATATTATATATACATATAATTATACTGACAGTGTATATTGGTCTGACGAAGGGATGGCCTACCAGTAGCCTAGCCTATCAGTAACATGTATTAAAAGTGAATATGATCTTTGTGAATTGTGATTCTATGCAAACGTCATTGCAGCAGGTGGTTAATGCATTAAAGATTACCAGTACCAATAATTAATTTAACATTAAAGTATTTAATATTTGAACTAGGCCTATCGGCACAGTGCTAAAGATATAAGGGATTATAAAAAATATGCATTTCTTGGCATCCTTTCTTCACATCAGTTGATATACTGCGCAGGTGTTGAAATACAGGGCATAGCCTATAATATTATATATATTACCAAGATAATATTCAAGGACACTACATGTACATCCGCCTTATTAGAAACAATTTATTAGGGAAAATAGGGACCAATAGACTCGCCATATTTTTCTCATTAAAGTCCGCATGGAGGAATTTAGGGTCAATATTTACGAGTCACACCACAGCTGGAATCTAATTTCTAATGGTAGTTTTGGGTTCCTATCATTCTATGTTTCATTACTATATACTTTTTATCCACCGGAAAATATTATTTTTTCTTGTTTTTTTTATTTTTATTTTTATATATATATTTTTTTTTTAGCATTAACCTAACCTAAAAACCTAACCTAACCTAAGTGTATTTGGGGGCTGTTAGGTTAGGTTAGGTTAGGTTTTTTGGTTAGGTTAACCCGTGGAGCCCCGGCTAGTTTTGTAATGTTTGCGCACCAGAACCCGGCCGGTTTTCAAAAAATGGTTTTATTCCAGAAACAATAGCGAATGGGTTAGGAATGAAGGAAAAACCACGAAAAACCGCTCAAAAAGCTTAAAAAATGGTCCTACAGAGCCCCCGAAAACGGATTTTACAAGAGTAAAAAATTGAAGGCAAATATCCCAAAAAACAGGTTATTGCGCGCACGCACGTGGACTTTGAGAGTTTTCAACCATCGGCACGGTTCCCATACAAATCTGAGCCCTCTTGAGTGGCTACACCTGAGGTTACGGTCGGCGCAATTAGGGTGACGCGCCAGGCGCGTCTCTGGGGCTGTGCGTTACATACATCGCCGACGCGTCAGGCGCGTCGCTGGGGCTGTACGGGTTAATGCAAAAAAAAAAAAAAAAGCCAAGAAAAAAAAAAAGCCAAGAAAAACAAAAAAGCCAAGAAAAAAAAATAAATTCCGGTAGATAAAAAGTATATAGCAATGAAGCATAGAATGATAGGAACCCAAAACTACCGTTAAAAATGAGATCCCAGCTGTGGTGTGACTCGTAAATATTGACCGAATTGAGTTATCGACACTTGAAAAAACCCGATTTAACAGAAAAAATACACCAAAAATCTGTCAAAGATGTCAAATAGCGGGGGTGTGGGGGCAACAGCCCCCACCCATAATACTAGGATAGGTTAGGTAAGGTTGTTAGGTTAGGCTAATGTCCTTTCAAAGAGGCATAGGCTAGTAAACACTAGGATAGCCTATACCTGGTCAGAGGTAAGAAGAAGAGTCCTGGTGTAGTCTCCTTGAATGTTCCATTACCAATTAAATCTCGGAATGTTCTTCATTTCGGTATTTAGTTCGCAAAATAATAAAAAAAGGAAACATTTATGCTTATTACACCTAGGCTTACCCAGTTAGGCTATACTTAGCCTAAGCTGCCTTATCAGGCGAGAAATGTCATATCCTATATAGGCTAGGCTATAGCTTAGCCTAGTAGCCGACTTCCTGAACTTCCGATAATTGCAGAATATCACAAAAACTATACACAATACCGGTATCTGTTCTATTAATCAAGATAGGGATAGTACAATATATTACCAAGTTAAAATTAAATTCTGCCTGTCACATGGAAAACGGTGACTGAACAATTCAACCCAGTAGGCCTACCCTATACGCTCTCAACCAGTGCCAACACACCAATTAGGGTAGGTCAAGGTCTATAGGCCTAAATATATCCTATGCACTAATTTGGTTGACCCTGGTAGATTTGGCGGCACTGGTTATGAAATACTGATCGAAATGGTCTAATGGTTGAGAAGTCCTAGAACCCATGGATAACAAGCTGGCTGATAATATCGAACAACTTTCAGCCAGCTTGGATAACACCAATACATTGGCTATTGCGTTTTGGGTCGAGGACAACCAGTCTAAGTAAAGTGAACGTTAACTCACTCCTTGTCGCTCCAGCAGCTCGTACAGTGTTATTATTTCTTCATTCACCAGCTCCATGCTCACGGGCTCTCCTTTCTTAACATTCTGATCCTTATGTCGTGAGTTTCTGGATCCCGAGGGTTGTGGATCGCCTCCCATGATGCCAGGGCGTGGGAAACACTGAATAATGAGATTGACACACCCTCCTCCCTTACTGGCTAGCAACTGTGGTCGCCCGAGACAAAAACAGGCAGCATGACACCCAGTGTTACCATATCTAGCTCAAATATTCTGCTAGATTGGTTCCTGAAAGCTGCTAAAATAGCGCTAGATAATAACACTTCCAGAATATCGGAAGGATAAATAGGAAAATATCAAGCAAATCACCGACATATATCCAAAATCTCAAGGATATCGCTCTATTTGATATTTCATGTGGCTTGGTGTAAAAAATAGCATGTAGATGAAATAAATACCCCTAGATCTAGCAGAAACGTTGCTATGTTGCCAAAACTGATGGCACCCACGGCTCGCTGCCGCTCAGTGCCCAAAAGTCGTACTGCAATTGCAACATAATGTACAGTACAATATTATATTCTAACTCGAAAGCTTTGCACAAGTGTAGATACCCTTAAATTAATGTCTTTTCATATTACATGCAGAGAAAAATTATTTTACTGTCAACATTGCTCATATATTAAGATGTTGATGTATGTCATATTCAGTCAATTGCTATTGGGAGACAATATAGCCTAATTGTGTTTAGATGATCATTTACATTGAGCTAAAAGTTAAACATATATAAATAATCGTGGACACCAAAATTAGCAATAATAATTATATAATCTTTCGTCTGGCATTGCCGCCTGATTAAAGAGCTCAATCAATATATCTGTTGCCGGATTTACATAAGCCCAATAATTTTGGTTGACAAAGTGTATAGTAGTATACCTTAATGAAATACACATTAGGCCTACTTATTGCAACCGACAGAATAAGTTACACTCACTAAAATTAAAGAGCAACTCTTCCATTGCTGGGTTTTAACATTGCACGTACACACTTGCGCACTGCAATGTTGAATTTATCCGTGTAATATGTTCTTAACCCCTTTAGCAATCGATTCACACAATTCGAAGAGACCTATCAGTAAGTATATTAGCTTTAAAATGACTTGCATATAAGTAAAGTTGGCCAAAAATTGCAAAGCCGAATGAAATATAATTTAGTTACCAATCTTAAATGCGTTTTCTTTGATATATTTAGTTTTCTTTTGGATTAAAAGCTAAACTAATATAAAATTAAACATTTAAAACCAGCTACAACAATCTACTATGGAAGTGTTGAGGCTTGCCGCAGCATGCCGCTTGTACTAAAGAGAGAGAGAGAGCGAGAGCGAGCAAAGCTTCACTGCACGCATAAAAGTATATAGGCTATGGCAACCAGGCAATGCACAACGCTCACATAAGGGCACACACACATACAGAGTTAGTCAGTTACTATGATTATACTAAATCACATACACCTTCACCAACTATGATCCACAGTGTTGGGACATGTAAACTAGCCTACTAGGCCTAGGCCTACATAGGGTGACTTAATGATTAATAAAGCATATTTATAAACTTTTATCAGACATCATGCACAATTTTACGAGCACATATGAGAAAGGTATTTAGCCTACATTTACACCTATAGGTGATACAGACTTTACACTCATAGTAGGCTACGTAGCCTACCCCTTCAGCAACAATTCACATACCCACAGATACTCTGTGAGTATATGTGAGTATCTGTGAGACTTTACACTCATAGTAGCTAGGCTACGTAGCCTACCCCTTCAGCAACAACGTTCACTAGAGTGTTGGAACTTGCACTGAAGAGTGAATACAATAAAAAGACCCCCAAAATAATAAATCACATTAATATCTACAGTGAAGAAATATTGTAATGTCAAAGTCTATACTGATTATCATCAACTTCGTCATCACCATCATAGCAGTACCCGAGAAGTCTAGGTGAATCCTCCATGAATACCGTTTTTTCTCACGCCTAGGGCAGTCCTGTTTTTCTCTACAACTCAGGGTAGATGACCTTTGGCACCGCCCCTGCGTCGGGTGGCACAATAGCTCTCTCTCTCTCTCCCCCCCCCCCCCCCCCCCCGCCCCTGGCACACTAACCTCGCCCTTATCAGCTTAGCCATCCAACTTCACTCTTATCGACCTGAACCAGTCAATCCAAGATAGAAAAGGACACAGCAGGAACTCTGATGAAAGGAACATTCTTACCCTGACTCCCAAGCACACAAAGAGGACCAGAAAACGCCCAATATACCAATATATCCAGCTATTCGGTAGATCTCCAAATAGACTCAGACATTACTCAAGCAAAATGGGATAGTCTTTCTACCTAACTCAACTCGAAGGGTCTTTTTCTCGAGTCAACGATGGACAGTCTTTCTGCCAACAGTTGCTACAGTCTTTCTGGCTAACTCATTAACTCTTCTGCCACATTCACCTGCAGCCAGCACCAGCTACACCTGCCCGGCGATGATAAGAAGGAAGTAGACAACTCTGTTAAGTCGGACAGTCTTTCCACTGACTGTTGGTACAGTTGTTCTGGCCAACCCAACTCGAAGGGTAAGTTCTCTCGAGTCAGCTACTAAGTCTGACAGTCTTTCTGCTGACTGGCCAATTCAATTTCTGGCCAATTCAATTTGAGGAATACACCTGACAGCCTGATACGAGAAGGAGAATTGAGGAGTCGGGACTAGACACACCTTTGACCCTCTTTATGACTCACCTGTAAAGTGGAGACCCACCCCTATCCCTTACCTGCTGTCCCCAGGAAACTTAAGGTTTTGAATTACGGTATTATCATAGTATTTGCTGTTCTTTAAACCCATAAATTGTTTACAGTATAGAGTGTTGGAGATCGTGCAGAAAGGTGGATACAAGTAATTTATAATGCAAAGAAATAACTCAACTTGACTGCGCTATACATTTTACTGGAATTCTGGAACTCCAAGATAATCCACTATTTACGCAAATTGTGAGACAATAACCAGTATTGTGTTACGTCCCATTCCCACCATGGATTATTTTGACTTGGAATCTTATACTTCGAGGTATTTGTTTTGGTAATGCAATGCGTGAGAAAATTTTATTAATAATTTTAATACTTTGGCAACTTGATTCTTATGATTTCATATAGCTTAGGAATACCATTTAGCTAACAAAAGGGTTAACGCTATTAACATTTTCTTTTTATCACCCACTCAACTATGATAGATTCTCCCTAAGGTAAAATAATCGTCTAGAGATACCAAGAATCAAATAAATATCGTCATAATGGAATTGGAAGGATTGGCTGAGATCAACATGTAATTTGTTCTCTACCACTGTCTTTCCTTAACTGAATAAAATTTCTTGGGAGTAATCAAGAAAACTGAATGATATATAATAGGCTTGAAAGGATGAAGCTGCATACAATCGTCAAATGTGAGCCATAATCAATATAAAATACAAAGCTTCATATCATACTGATAGGGTCATCAGGTCAGGTCAGTTGAAGGTATTACGGGATAAGCCTTTACAACGGCACCTCGTAGCTACTTGCCACTGTTTTCCTATTTTTCGAAGAGTGTAGACAAGGAAGTCACACTTGTTGCATCCCATCTTCAAGTTCGGTGATCCCCCCTGCAGCTTTGGCAATCGTTCTCCTCATATAGCTTATAGTTGCATCACTCCAAGGTCGTTCCGTGAAACATATGCGCATGCGTGTGGGCCTTCAACTAAACTACACGAACGGCTGGATACAGGAGCCGTGACGAAAGTGCGTGAGGGAGGAGGGTTTAAGATCTCTCTCTCTCTCTCTCTCCAACTTGCTCATAAAATTACATGTTTTATATCTTATAATTGAACATTGTTAAGCATCATCCCCCCTCGCTCTCTCTCTCTCTCTCTCACACACACACACACACACACACACACACACACAAACACACACTCTCTCTCACTCATCCCCTACAATATTATAATTTATTGATTAAATCTACAAACAACAGTTGCTATTCCTCAATTTCCTTGTCTTTTACTCAATATACTTTTTCTCTATAGTATCTCGCTATAAATCCTGATTGCCTCGCAGGGACCAAAGGTTATGTGCAGTCTGTGTATCCACGTGATTTCACTTAGTCATCCTTCTATCAGGTTCATAGTCAATCACCTTGTCAATGTTGCAGTTATCACATTATCCTACTAAGTCAGCTCCACACCATCTCAGTCAGAACTCCTCGAATGCAATTATGAACGTAAACTAACACCCACAAACATACACACACCTGAGGTTGCAATAGGTACGGTCACAGAAACTATGTGTACAACAGTTTTCTTCTGCTCTCTTTTGGAAGGACTATATTACCAGTCTTGCTAAGGCAGCCTCCCACAAGCTGGGTGAGCTCAACCGCCGCAATTTTTTTTTTACCCCTGCACAGCTTCTTGCTCTGTACAGGGGCACAGTGCATCATTGTATTGAGTGTTGTTCACATGTGTGGGGAGGATCCTCTCACACCACAATCCTAGACAAAGTAGAAAGGAAAGCCTTTCGTATAATCCCATCCACTCACCAACTCTCTCTTTCTTCACCGCAATGTTGCATATCTCTCGCTATTCTATCGCTACTACAATAATCAGTGTTCCTCAGAGGTCTCCCAGTGTATACCACCTCCTCTATGTAGGGTACGTAGTACCCATCTTGCAACACAATCCCAACCCTACTCTGTGCAACTCTCCAACCCAAGAGTGAAACGTTATTCTCAGTCTTTCTTCTATTCAACAGCTGAACTCTGGATCTCTCTTCTAGAATCAGTCTTTCCCTCTTCCTGTGACTTAAATTGCTTCAAACTCCGTGTATCCAGGTATTTTGGGTCGAACGTGTCCTTGATTTTGGCCCTGTCACTCTTTCAACTCATGGGGAGGCATTCGCTACAGGCAGTTCTGCCTTTTGTCTCCCTCACTCACATAGAAAAAAAAAGACGTTACACATTAATTCAAACTGATCAACTCTTCTTCATCCTGCAAATTTGGGGCCAGGTTGCTGAGAATCTCTCCCCCCCCCCTTCTCTCTCTCTCTCTCTCTCTCTCTCTCTCTCTCTCTCTCTCTCTCTCTCTCTCACACACACACACACACACACACATCATGTCACCCTGATCACTCAACTTTAAGCTATCTCAATCAGGCGCCCTCTACCGCACACTCACGCTATCACACGCTTGCTTGCACACTCAAAATATCCATTGGCACTCTTCAACCAGAAATATTCCTAATGGACTGAATGACGTGTGTGTGTGTGTATATATACTGTATATATATATATATATGTGTGTGTGTGTGTGTGTGTCATCAGTATAACCACCAACCTTGAGAAACAGATAGATAGATAGGTAGAGAGTAATAACAAGGTAAATATCACATATCCATAATTAACAGATACAAGAATAAAGATTATGGATATTCATATTAAAAACTAAGTAATAAGCAAACTAAAAAAACAAATATTTATATATATATATATATATATATATATATATATATATATATATATATATATATATATATACAGTATATATACTGTATATATATATATATTATATGTACACATATACAGTATATATATATATATATATATATATATATATATAGAGAGAGAGAGAGAGAGAGAGAGAGAGAGAGAGCCAGACGAACAGATAGATAGACAGATAGAAAATAAAAGTGAAAGTTGTTGCCGGCTCACCCATGTACAACGAAGGACTATAGAGATGTACTACCGCCATTCAACTCCCAGACTCTATAGAGCTCAGTACTATCCCGACCCTTGCTAGTGATACCATAACACGTATAACAAAGCCACTCCAACAGCTTCCTCTCTCTCCATTTCTCTCCTCTCTCTACACTCTTCAGAAAATAGTAAAGTAGAAAGTAGCTACGAGGTGCCGTTGTAAAGGCTTATCCCTCAATACCTTCACCTGACCTGACCTGACCACCACTCCTCACCTCCTACACCTACATCCCCTTACTCTATCCCTTAGCCTGGTTAGAGTTTTGTATTTAATTTATAACTTTATAATTACACCTTTCTGTATGTATAGAGAATCAGTGTCTAATTAAACAGACTTATTTATTCCTTAGCCTGGTTATAGCTTTGTATTTCATTTATCACTTTATTGGCAATTGCACCTCTTTCTGTATGTATAGAGAATCAGTGTCTAATTAAACAGACTTATTTATAATAGACACTTCTGTTTTACATCTCCAACACTTTTCCCTCTAGTTTATTATTCATCTGCCATCCAAGCTTATTTCCTTATTACCATTTATACATCTTTCCTCACTACCCTGCCAACACTTGTCTGTGACACTCGCATTCTACATTACATACCCTGTACTTCTTCCCTTAGTACGCTCTACATTTCCCGTCTATCTATTATATTTCAGCTATCACCATATTATCATCTACACACTTTTAGCATAGGGATGTGGCGACCCCATCGCCCGTCATTTGTGTGGCGCAGATAGCCCCTGGAGGTTGGGCCTGAGAGTTCCACCTAAGGAATTAACTCCCACTGATGGATTAGAAAGCCTCGGAGCTGTGCTGTTTGCCTGCAAGGGACCCAGTTCTGGCTGATCCTCCCTACCCCTTTAAGGGAAAAAGGGTTTGGCTACTGACTGACTGACACTTATCTTCATTTGCGCGGAGAAAAGTGATTACAATTATCTAGTACCTCGCCTCTTTTTCCTTACTCTCTTACTCTCAGCCTAGCTCATCCTTGTCCCAACCAGCTCTTTCACCCATCATTATATTCCTATTTTCTACATGTTCTTACAGTGCTTAACGTTTCTAACAACGATTCCCCTACTCAATCCTACTCCTTTCTTCTGGCCATCTATTTCGTTTTTCACTCAACATCATTTATACAGCTTTATGTATATGCACAGTATCCGTGACTAACTACTTAATTTAAATATCTCTTATCCTGTCAGCCTTCTACTTTCACTCTTCTTAACCTAACATAGCTTTATTACAGTTGCCAAAGATTCAGAGTACATTCATTTGTTTTAGATTCTACCTTACATGATTTTAAAGCTTACATAAAACTTTGCTCTCTTCCTTATCCTCCTTATTTCCTCCACCTCCTCCTTATTTATATATATATTTTTCGTCTTGGTCTCTGGCAACAAGAACAGAAGCCAAAGGAAAGATCACTGTTAGAAATAGACAAAATACAAATACAAACAAAGAAAAACGGTTCCCAATTACATTATTCAGCATTCACGAAGTAGCGGATCTACATGACCAGTGACTGATCTCCAAATGTGTTTTTCACTTTCCATTATGCAACAACAGGCAGAACAGTGTGCATTTCTTCTAAATAATCAATAAACAGCAAGATGCAAAATAGTACACACTCACCAAACACATCATACGGATTTCAAGAAGCCGCAAAACAAAAATCAGTGTATGATTTCTAAATATATTTTACAGACTTCAATTGTCAACAATATGGAGAGCAAGACATGACCTCTAAATATTTTTAATAATTTGTTCTAAGTAGCAAGATGAAGAGCAGTCCTTGATCCCCGAATATATTCTACAGTATTCAAGAAGCTACAGATAAACAATGACAAATTGTATATGCTCCCGAGATACATTATACGGTATCTAAGAAGGAACAAGAACAGCAAAATGAAAGACAGTGCACAGTTCCCAAACATAATATTCGGTATTTAAGAAAGACGTGGACAAATGAGGAACAATACTGAAGGAGGGTTCGTACTACGGTCAGGGTTTGTGAGGATGTGGTGGCTGTTGATGCTGATGACTGTGGTGTGTCTAGCTATGGGGACGGCCTTTGAAACGGCTACAGGTACGTGGAGTCAAGTTCTACAATAAACACAGACAGACGGAAACATTCACAAGTACACATATAGAGAGACAGACAGACAGGAATATAAACACCCAAACAAAGACAGACAGAAACATTCACAAGTACAGACAGACAGACAGGAATATAAACACCCACGTATACAGAAAGGCAGATCCAATCACGAACATATAAATACACACACATAGACACAATTATACATACACATATACAGCAAGAGAGACACATTCACAAGCACACAAATCACAAAAACATAGACATACACACATACATACACACACAGAGGCAGAGGTATACACACACAAACCCATGATACAGAAGACAGACAGGCATACATACACAAGAACACACACAAGTAGGAACATAATACAAGCATAATTTTATTGAAGCATGCTTAGTACATTAACTGAAATATATACTGTTTACATATTTAACCCCTTCAACACGATGACGTACTTTTCATCGTATTCTGGTTACCATTAGACGATTTTCTTTAGGTAACGATCTACCATTAAGACTCATATGGGTAAATACGATCCCAATGAACCCTCTGAATAACATAAGTCCTTCTTAAACTGCATACACACGTCTAATTGTAGCCAGAATCAAAGGTAAAAAGGGCGTCATGGTGTTGAGAGGAAACAAATACATGGCACTCTTTAACCCCTTTCACTATTTGAGGATGCATATCATTATTTTATGCGGGATGACATTAGACGATGTTGTGTACTGTACTGTAGTTTACAATGTACCTCTAGTAATCAGGGGGTCAAAATCAATTATGCCTCAGACTCCCACCGATCCTTCCAAAGCTGAACAAAATACTCAAAGGGTAGCCAGAATAAAGTGTTAAACTGCGTCCTCATGTTCCAAGGTTCAAACATCACCACCCACTGCCAAACTGAGAGGGGAGTGGGGTGGGGGGGTGGAGGGTTCAGTTTGTGGTGGATTTTTTGTCATTTACATATTTTATTTTTTAGTTTCCTCCCTAGACCTCCATCACACTTAACAACAAACATCCATTAGATCCCCCTACGAGATATATTTGTATATTTTTCGGTAGAAAAATGTTACGGCCGAAGTCCGGTTCCTCCACAATTACAGGCTCACTATCGCTCGCCAGGAAAAAAATCGACACCTAAAGTGCGCGAAAGGTCTTAATATTGACAAAGAAATGGGTCGAAACGTCTTAAAATCGACAAACTAATGGGGCAAACGACTTAAAAACCCGAAACTAATGGGGATAAGCATGATGAAGAAAGGGGACCAGAAAAACGGCCCATCTCCCCTTAATGATTAGGAGAAACACATTGGTTATAATGATCATAGTCAGTTTTAAGGCATAATACACTTAAGGGGGCCCACCTCGTTTTTGTTTATCTCTCTCCCTCTCTCTCTCTGGGTTGTATCCATTCGGCCCCATTCAGCTTATTGTTTTAAGACGTTTATCCCCATCCAGGTGTCGATGTTTTTCTTGGCGAGTGTTAACGAGCCAACATATTTTAATAATGTTTTTGACAGCAGGCTAAATTTGTACATTTTTCGATAGAAAAATTTCTCCGGCAAAGCCGGATTTCTCTATACAATGCTGGATCGCTATCGCTCGCCAGGAAGAAATCGACACCTGGATGGGGATAAACGTCTTAAAACAGTAGGCTGAATGGGGCCGAATGGATACTAGCCAGAGAAAGAGAGAAAAGGAGAGAAAAAAGCTGGTCACGCCCCTTAATAACCTCTAATTATAATGTAATGTTGTTGCCAGAAAACCAAGAGAGAGACAAACTGAAGCCACAAGACTTTTGGGGCCTTCACGAAACACTAGGATCTTCATCTGTGAGTTCATTTTTATAATAAATTAAATGTGTTTTTAAATTTGCTAGACCTTTATTTTGAATTATATTTATTAATTTTTATTTATTTATTATATTTACTGAATGTATTTTTAATTACTATTTGTGATTAATCGTGTACATATATTTGGTAAACTATGATTATTTACGTGATAATGAATGGATATTTTATATGATAAATTTACTAAACCATTAACATATATTATAATTATTAATTTATTATATATATATACAGTATATATATATATATATATATATATATATATATATATATATATATATATATATATATATATATATATATATATATATATATATATATATATATATATATATATATATATATATATATATTATATATATATATATATATATATATATATATATATATATATTATATATATATATATATATATATATATATTATATATATATATATATATATATTATATATATATATATATATATATATATATATATATATATATATATATATATATATATATATATATATATATATATATATATATATATATTTTTTAATCAGCCGACAATGTTTGACTAATTGTATGTTGTGCAGAGGTCTTTTAGGGGGCGTTCTGATCCCGGGTTTCCTGCAGTAGGTCTATCCCCTCCTCCAGGCATAGGAAGGCGGCCAGGACCCCTCAATATGTTGGCTAAGGTGAGAAGGGTGTGGAGAGCAAGGGACATAGGTTTATTATATTATATTGTTTTACATGTTTTGGTTTGGCCAAGTCGTTACATATAATTAATAATATTTCAACATATTTTGCCTGAATGAGTCAACTGGTGTATGGAATAATGCTCTATGTTCGTCACTAGAAGCATATTTGTTTGTGCAAATGCTATTGTTTTTTAGAAGGAATAGAATAATCAGGGAGGCAGCGAACATCATCTTAATTTTTATTGTAATAAGTGGATCCACTCACTACATTAAAAATACAGATGATGTTCGCTGCCTCCCTGGTTATTCTATTCCTGCTTAAACTATGGTTCCCTAGGAACACATCTACTGTACAGTATAATTATGTGATGCTATTATTTTAAATTGGGTTCTTTGTATTTAAATTATATAAATATTTTAAACTATACTGTATACCACAACATATTAACAGGGTACCCAAGTGCAATTATCTCCTTCACTCAATTATCGCAAAACTCATTGACGCATCCTGTTTGTTGAGCACCAGTGACCTCTGTGGAAAGTCTGACGTATAATAACATGCCTGAATGACCATGGCGTCAACATATGTGTATATATTATATATGAATTAGAGGAGCTGTCATCTAACCTTGGCACTCAATTGATTACATAATTTTAGTCTTTTGTTATTATTCCAATTCGTACACAGAGTAAGCAAATTAGTTCAGTTTACTTTAAAGTTAGTTCATAATTATACCTGTCTTTACTGCATATGAATGTTCAGGGATTTAAAAAAAATAATCTAGTCTGTAGAAAATTGGTAACTTACTATGTAAAATTGTCAGATTTCAAATTTGGCAAGACCCATAGACTAGTCCTGAGAAAATGATTCTATTTGATCCTTTCAGCATGCGATGATGTATTCTATTAAGTTTAGAAAGCATCTATGGAAATAAAATTGTTAATTGAGACATATTACCCCCCCCCCCCTGTAAATAGCAATGGTAATTCGTTTAATGATACTGATAATAAGAAAAAAATTGCATCGTCATACTCGCTAAATGATTTTGCTTGACTCCAGAAAATCGAGGACATGGTGCGAGTAATGCAAAAGGAGAGCAGCGAGGACAGCCGAGACCCATTCATGCTGGAACTAATGCAGCTGGCTCGTGAGATCAACCAGACTATGGCCTCGATCTCCGGTTTACCACAGGGGTTTGTCAGGGGGCCGGGAGACACTGGGAGCAGCATTGGAAATCTTGAGGTCGGGGGCTTCAGTGACGCCAATAACAACGTTGTACGAAACTTTAATGATGTTAGTAACATTGGCAGAGACTTCAATGACATAAAAAACAATGTTGGAATCTTCGATGATGTTAGTAACATTGGTAGAGACTTTACTGATATAAAGAACAATGTTGGAATCTTCAATGACGTCAGTAACATAGGCAGAGATTTTAATGATATACAAAACAATGTTGGAATCTTCAATGACGTCAGGAACATAGGCAGTGATTTTAATGATGTAAAGAACAATGTGAGAGGCTCTAATGAAGTAAAGAATAAGTTTGGGCACATTAATGGCGTGAGTAACAACGTCAGGGGATTTAACACTGGAGTACCAAATGTCGTTGAAAAAGCTGTTGAAGGACCAGGCGACTTCAGAAGCATTGTTATAAATACAGGTGATGCCAGAAATGACATAACTGCTTTTAATCCTTCTGCTAATATTAATACCTTTAACAGTAATCCAAATACCAACACATCTGGCATAAGAGGATCAGAACTTGAGACGGAGTTGAACACCATTGACAGAACCAATGCCAATTTACCCTTTACCACAACTCAGAACACAGGAATACCAAATGATGCCAACAGTATTCCCACCAGTGCCAACAACCTGCCCTCAAACTCCTTCTTTACTTCACAGCAGAATAATAGAGGTAATATTGATGCCCCAGCTAACGAAAACAACATAAATAGGGGCCATCTTCTGCGGCCAAACTCAATACAGACACCCTCATCTCAGAGCAATGGCGATAATAATGGCACTCCTCAAGGCTCTAACTCATTCGCCACAACACAAAACAACAACGAGGGGACAAGCGCACCTACAGACAACAACATAATCTCCAATGGCGATAATAATGACGCTCCTCTCGTTCCTGTCTTCTTTGCCACAACAAACAACAATGGTGGTGGGACAAGCGCACCAGCAGATGACAACAACAACATAATCTCCAATGGCGATAATAATGACGCTCCTCTCGATCCTGTCTTCTTTGCCACAACAAACAACAATGGTGGTGGGACAAGCGCACCAGCAGATGACAACAACATAATCTTCAACACCACCGACAACTTGCTCCGGCCGAACTCCGTCATCAGAACTCCGAGTACCGAAGATGGCATAAACAGTATCTTCGTCGGTAACGGACAAGGGAATATTGGTGCTACTGGTGATCCCTTTGGTACTAGTAATGAAGCTGCCATGGCCCAGTCTTTCTTGGATAGGATTAAATCCCTTTTGGAAGCCAGTGGGATCGAGCTAGTTCTTCCCGTCGACTGCGGCAGGGTAAGTGAATGAATTTTGTTTCATGCAATACAATATTATAAAATTTAGCTTAGTCGAAGTTTACCCCTTAATGATTAAGACACATTTTAGCAGTATGTTCTGGCTAACATTAGATGACTGTATATTGCTTAGGAAGAATCTCAAGGTGTTAACTCCTACTGTACCGGCGACATCCTTTTTATATTATTCTGCCTACTACTAATGGATTTGTGTTCAGTTTAGGATGGATCTCTAGCACTTATAAGGCTTCTAACTATCTCAATCAATTAACCCTTTAAACCATTACAGACCATTCCTAAGCTGCCTAAAATCGTCTGAATATAGAGAGAATAAATTATATCAGACGTCGCTGGTACAGAATGGGTTGAATGGGTATAATCCATCTCCATTAACTGTCTACTCTAACTAATCTGAATATAATCGTCCATTGATAGCCATAACAATAATAAGAATACACATCAACCAATCAACACACTAATCTACCCAACTCTAGCGTTGCCAGGTATTTACATCGATGTACAGGCACATTTTTACAGTTAGCGACTTGAATTCTAGCAATATTCTATAGAGTTGAGCCATTTTAGAGAGATATTGTAGAGATTGTGCCACTCTTTTAAATTCTAGCAATATTCTGTAGATTTGAGCCATTTTAGAGATATATTGTAGATATTGTGCCATTCTTCTAACAATTTTGGGCATGTAGCCTATTTACTATCTAGCTGACTTGATTTGGTAACCCTGCCCCAAGGAACATAACAATATATTAAACCTCCTTTCCCTGCCCCAACCCACTCCTCCCTGCCCCAACCCCCTCCCCCCTGCCCCACTCCCCTCCTCGATGCCCCACTCCCTTCCTCCCTGCCCCAACCCCCTCCCCCCTGTCCCACTCCCCTCCTCCCTGCCCTAACCCCCTCCTCCCTGCCCCACTCCCCTCCTCTCTGTCCCATTCCCCTCCCCCCTCCTCCCTGCCACACTCCCCTTCTCCTTCCTGCCGCAGAACCCCCTGAGTCCCAACGCACCCCTGGAGACGAACCTGTTACCCTGGGTGGTGACGCTGGGTTCCCGGGTGTTCGGTCAATACATCTACCGGTGCGTCGGGGTCGTCCTCACCAACAATCATGTGCTGACTGATGCTGACTGTGCTGCCTCACCCAATATGTAGGTTGTAACACTATCTGCTCCGTCGTATTGTGTGGGTTGTTATCTCATATGTGTTGGTGGTGTAATGGTTTATATGCTTATGTTCTGGGTGTGGTGTCCCGAGTTCGAATCCCGGGAGGATCATATGCTTTCGTTACTTTATTCAAGTGCATTAGGGTTTGTAATAGAAGATTAATGTTAAGAACGGGGTGTTCCTTAATTATTATTGAGGATTTTACTTGCTTTTGCCTTTTTCGAGCAATATATTTTATAGTTTGTACCCTAGGCTAACAAAACGGCCTTCCCAGACTTCCTTCAAACTAAGGAATACCCACCCAGCCCCCTTCAATCTAAATGTGTACATGTTTCGCCCACGGACCAAATAGGGTTAAGTTTGTTTTTTCTTAGGTAGGTAGGTAGGTTGCCTGTCAAAACTGAAGAAAATACATGGGGATGAATATGTTTCTTCTGTTATATCTAGGTTTTTTTCTTCCAGGGTGAAAAATCTAATCTGTCTATCGATCTTGTTTACTTTCTAAAAAACATTATATTATTATCAGATATATAGCTGGAACTACGGTTTTTAAATTCCATGGATATTTAATAAAATCACATCAAAGTGAACACCATTATTGGCCAAAAAATATAGATCTTCCCATTAGATTTAACACATGAACGTAAGTAAACAATGACACTTCATTTATACTTCTACTGTAGTTTAAAGAAGATACCTCCAACTAAATTCTCAATCAGCGAGAGAGAGAGAGAGAGAGAGAGAGAGAGAGAGAGAGAGAGAGAGAGAGAGAGAGAGAGAGAGAGAGAGAGAGAGAGAGAGAGAGAGAGAGAGAGATAGCAATGATTTGGTTTGATTGGATACGTTCCCTATAGACCAAACATGCTTCTGTGGTCATTCTAAAATTCACTCTCTAGGAAGATACTCTTTTTCTAATTATTCCTGGACACAGCACATGGATCAATAATAAAATTCCTTCGTGGCCACCCCCTCGAGGATTAGGGCGTCTGGTAATAGATAGATAGATAGATGGATAGATAAATAAATAGATATATAGATGGATATATAGATAGATAGATAGATAGGCAGACATAAATAGCTAGATAGATAGCTAGATAGATAGATACACAGATAGATTGATTAATAGATAGATATATAAATATATAGACAGACAGACAGACAGACAGATAGGTAGATAGAAAGATAGATAGACATACATACAGGTAGGCAGATAGATAGATATATATATATATAAACAGATAGACAGACAGATAGATAGATAGACAGATAGATAGAGTAATTTTTAGCTCAGTTATTCTCTCCTATTGTCCCTTCTCCTACAGTAGAGATCCTATAGTAATAGTAACTAACTCTATCCTACAGTAACGTGGTCCAGGCTAGCAGATCGGTGCAGATACCTGACGAAGGGGCTGAAGAGACGTGGGTGGCCGGCCGCATTATTCACCCGGATATCAGCAGTCGGGAGGATTTATTTAAGGGCGTCAATATTGGCATCCTGGAACTGGGTCGACCCTTTATATTCCACGGTAAGGATGTGGAACATATGTATGTTTAGTTGTATTTTTCAACACAAAATACACGTGTGGTATATAATCTTTTAGACCCTTCTCCAGGATTCGAACCTACGCTACTCGGCAATATGCCAGAATATATCCATTACAATGGAAGGCGTTATCGTATACTGAACACAAAAACAGAACATAACGAAAAAAGTACACCCAGACTCTTCTATCTTTATATCTGTTTCTCTCCTACAGAAAGCCTCCAACCCATCTGTCTGCCGGGGCTACTGGAGGAGGTGGATAACTTTGCTGAGTTCAACGCTACGGTCATCGCTTACACCAACATCACTGATAACGGTGAGGGAGGGACTGGAAGATGTGATATACTATAGTCTGTTTCTTTTACACTGACGGTATTTTACACAGTTCCCATCAAAATTTCTCAGTTATTTTGAAGGTTTTGCAGTGAAATATGATGCTAATTATATGAACGGGGTCTTATTATGATGCGGAGACCTAGTAGTTTCATATTTGTTCATTAAGTATCGAAACATTAGCTGCCAAGGGAATCAATTTATCGCCAACTGAAAAGAAACTGCGTATAGTAGTGATGGTGATGAAGATAGTAGAAGTGAAGGGGAGCGTTGATAATATTGTTAGGATAAGTGTGTGGTAGATAAATGTGTTACTGAAAAGGTGAGCTGTGTATCAGTCTACCTGTGTCTGCCTGTATGTGTGTGTGTGTGTGTGTGTAATTAATGTGTGAGTATGTGTATCTGCCTGTGTATGTGTGTGTGTGTGTGTGAGTCTGTGTATCTGCCTGTGTGTGTGTACAAAGGAAATCGAGCAACAACAGATCTAGTGACCCTTCTAGGTTGCTTGTCCTCCAAAACACTAAGGATCAAGTGTGTGTGAGTGTGTATGTGTGTGTGCGTGTGTATCCACCTACATGTCTGTGTGTGTCTGTGTATGTAGTGTGCAGTAGACCAATGCCACCAACCCGTAACCTCCGTCTAGGTCCAGGGGTCACAGATGTACCAACACCAATGACACACACGAAGACACTCAATTATTTTTTATTTTGTTGGCAGCCATATTGCAATGTTGGCAGTATGAGTAAAGGTATATTCCTACAGTTGATGTACAGTATATGTCATTAGTGTGTCTATGTCTATATGAATATTTATCTATATATCTAATCTAAAAATGGGGAGATTGTAGGCCTCCAACCGAGCAGGGCAGTACCCAGGTGAGGCCACATGGGCATATGATAAGGAGTTGCTGGAACTCTTGTTTTATCTGCATGGCTTCCCCCACTGTTTGTATTTGTGCCTCACCTACACAGAGAGTAATCCAGCCAACTCTCACAAACACTTCCTCCTCTTATTCATTTCACTACACTTAACAACCACACCACACTCTTCCCAACACACCTAAATTACCTCTAATGTAACTTGGTTTTGGTTCTGTGTCACTCTTTCAATCTTGGGGGAACACTTTTTACAGGCAGCTTTGCCTCTTGTCTCCTTCATGCACATTGAAAACAATCAGTTTATTAATGTATGCCCAGCAGATAGACAGACACAACAAAGAATAGTTATTGTGGATATATTAAATTTCAGATAGTATTCTCTATAGCTTTTTCTCTTTATATATACATACTCGCAAACACACACACACACACATATATATATATATAAACAGAGAGAGAGAGAGAGAGAGAGAGAGAGAGAGAGAGAGAGAGAGAGAGAGAGAGAGAGAGAGAGAGAGAGAGAGAGAAGAACAGTGTGAGAGAGAGTGAGATATTAAACAAAAACCTAATTGATATAACAGCATAACAGTGACGGTGTAACTTAATGAGCAGAACAGGTGTGGTAATGATAGGGTGTGTGTGTGTGTGTGTGTGTGTGTGGTAATGATAGGGTGTGTGTGTAAGTGTGTGTGTGTGTGTGTGTGTGTGTGTTTGGTAATGATAGGGTAGTCATGTACGTATGGGCGTGTGTATGGGGGAGACAGGTGTGCGTGGAGTAATACGCACACACCGAAGAACTACCATACAACCTCAATTAAGTCGGTGTAATTTTAAGAGAAACCGACCTTCGGCCAGGATATTTTTCTATCGAAAAATGTACAAATTTATCTTGAATGGGGGTCTAGGGAGTGTTTTTTAAAAGCTTGATGGAGGTCTAGGGACGAAACTAAAAATATATAAAAAAAATACATAAATAAGACAATAAATACGCCCCTCCCCCTTTAATGTGGTATATCAATAAATACGCCCCTCCCCCTTTAATGTGGTATATCAATAAATACGCCCATCCCCCTTTAATGTGGTATATCAATAAATACGCCCATCCCCTTTAATGTGGTATATCAATAAATACGCCCCTCCCCCTTTAATGTGGTATATCAATAAATACGCCCATCCCCCTTTAATGTGGTATATCAATAAATACGCCCATCCCCCTTTAATGTGGTATATCAATAAATACGCCCATCCCCCTTTAGTGTGGTATATCAATAAATACGCCCATCCCCCTTTAATGTGGTATATCAATAAATACGCCCATCCCCCTTTAATGTGGTATATCAATAAATACGCCCATCCCCCTTTAATGTGGTATATCAATAAATACGCCCATCCCCCTTTAATGTGGTATATCAATAAATACGCCCATCCCCCTTTAATGTGGTATATCAATAAATACGCCCATCCCCCTTTAATGTGGTATATCAATAAATACGCCCATCCCCCTTTAATGTGGTATATCAATAAATACGCCCATCCCCTTTAATGTGGTATATCAATAAATACGCCCATCCCCTTTAATGTGGTATATCAATAAATACGCCCATCCCCCTTTAATGTGGTATATCAATTATCGAAGCTACCTCATGCTGTATGGGATATCTTTATTAGTTATTTACCTGATATTTGTATTTCAAATGCTTGTTTAATTAACTTGGGAGCTCAAAATATATCAATATGTTTTTAATGAGACTGTATACCTTGAATTTGGTACCCAATCTCTCTCTTAATTTGAAGGGACACTCGATATAGGCAGTTTTGCCTTTTGACTCATTCTTTCACATCAGATAAAATAGTATGCCAGTGTTGATACTTAGACCCCCTCCCTTTCTCTCCTATTTCCACCCATACACACACACAAACGCATTCACTCTTTCTGTCCCTTCTGTTTCCTTGCTTCACATAAGACAAAATGGTGTGCCAGTGTTGATATATAAACTTCACCCACTTTCACACATACACACACACAAACGCATTCACTCTCTCTGTTTTTAACCCGTCAAAACGGATCCGCGAGCCATAGCATAGTCAGTAGAGCATCGGCTGCTGATCAGAGGGTTGGCCGATCGAGCCTGCACTGTCAAAATGTTATTGGACAATCTTGACTTAGCGATTCGTGACAAACGCCTAATCTTCATGGCCATTGGCGTCTGTCAATAACAAAAGAAAACCTATCCTTCTAACTCGCATTTTCTGTGTTTCTCTCTACCCAGTGGAGGAGGGTCGTAACGCTACCCTCCTGCGCACGAAGGGCTTGATGCTGGGACCCGTCAAATGCTTCACTAACGTGGACCGCCTCAACAACGTCATTCCCGAGTACTCCAACACCGCTATCCTCGAGGTGCTCAACCAAAAACACTTCTGCTCCAACGTCGACTTTGAGATAGTACGTATTGTCTGATTTCTGTCTGTCTGTCTGTCTCTGTCTGTCTCACTCTCTCTCTTTCCCTATCTCTGTCTTTCTGTCGGGTCTATCTGTCTGTCTGTCTCTTGCTGTCTGCCTGTCTGTCTGTCTGTCGGTCTCACTCTCTCTCTTTCCCTATCTGTCTTTCTGTCTATCTGTCGGGTCTGTCTGTCTGTCTCTCTCTTGCTGTCTGCCTGTCTGGTCTGTCTGTCTCTCACTCTCACCCCCTCTCTCTCTCTCTCTCTCTCTCTCTCTCTCTCTCTCTCTCTCTCTCTCTCTCTCTCCAGTAAATTATACATCACTACTCCTCTCTGACAGGTGGGCAAATCCTTAGTCCTGGAGGTAGACGAGAGGACCGGACTGGCCAGGATAGCCGGCATTGGAGGCTTTGCGAGCGCTAGCGAGACCTTCCCCGTTGTTTACACCTACGTCCAGCCTCACCGCTTCTGGGTCGAGGTGGTCCTTAAGAAGTTCCTTGAAAATACAGCGAACACCAAAAACAACAATTAAATTTAAGGGGGTCACCTGCCTTTTTTCCTTCTCTTTCTCTCCTTTTCTCTCTTTCTCTAACTTGTATCCATTTGGCCCCATTCAGCCAACTGTTTTAAGACGTTTATCCCCATCCAGGTGTCGATTTCTTCCTGGCGAGCGATAGCGAGCCATCATTGTATGGAGAAATCCGGCTTCGCCGGAGACATTTTTCTATTGAAAAATGTAAAAATTTAACTTGTTGTAAAACAAAACTATATATAAACTGGCTCGCTACCGCTCGCCAGGAAAATATTAACACCTGGATGGAGGTAAACGTCCTAAAACAGTAGGGTGAATGGGTCCGAATAGATACAAGCCAAAGAGAGAGGGAGAGAAAGAGAAAACAAAGCGAGGTGGGCTCCCTTAAGGCGGATTCAGAGGCACTTTTCTGTGATTTTTGTGTGGGCAATTGACCACTTGAGAGTTTCAGGCTATAAGGAAGTTGGAGCCGTGAACATCGATATTAAACAGAAATGCAATAATAATGTACGTTTCTGATGGATAAATGGTATGTTGAATTGGGTATTATGTATTTATATGTACTACGACCGTATTGTAGCTGTAAATTGTGATACATATCGATATCTACAGCTCCAACTTCCTTATAGAACGAAACTCGCAAGTCGGCAATTCTTGTGTGGCAACTTTCGAAAAAGCTTGATCAGATTTCAGCCATATTTAGTCTGGTTGTGCATAAGCAAAAGAGGTCTGAAATGTTTAGAGGTTGTCGAACGCAGGTTGCCAGACAATCTTTCCAAGACACGGGCGAAGTCCCTGACGACCTGAGTAAGGCCAGCATATCCCCCAATCATTAACTCTTTAGGGATATGATGATGTGGTAGTTCATTTAATTCTGGCTATCATTAGCCAATTTGATATAGTTTATGAAGGACCTATTGGAATCAAAGGTGTTAAAACCAACCGCATTATGCCTCTGTCCTCCACCGATCCTTTTTAAATTCAATAAAATTGTCTAATGATAGCCATGATATACTGCTAAACATACGTCCACATTCACAAAAGATTAAAACGAGCAGCAAGGATGTTACGATACCTAGACTGGAACGAGACCTCACGGGCTTCGCCGTTCAATGTACGGTTGAATGTACGTACAGGCTCTCAGCCTATGCCCGAGAATATAGAAAGAAAACAAAAAGTTACAGGCCAGTGTTCTTAACTAATGTTGTGTTTTGAGTAACTATGGAAGGTATCGTACGATAGCAGCTAATTGTACACATGAACAAGAACATCATCCTTGATACCTCCTAGCATGGACACAACGTGTGAAGCTACCCCAAAAAACAATTGAGTTGCCCTCATATTTATATTTGTTCTATATGAAGTAGACAAAAGGCAAGATGCCTGTTATTTAAAATAATGCAGTAGAAGTGAAGAATGCATGGGTATCAACTACCTCGACTGGGAGGAAGCCTTCAACAAGGTGCAATTCCAAAGGATTAATATGAAGTTGGGGGCATTTGGAAGTCAGATACGAAACAAATGGGAAAGTAACATATTGACAGACCGGTGCCATTATAATAAACCCTGTTCCCGTTATGCGGGTATAATCTCTTCATATTGACAGGTAGAATTAACTAAGTGTGGGATGTCCATAAGAATACAATACTTGAAAGTTGTGTCTTCAAGCAACAAAGCTAATATCGGAGGTGGCAGGAGTGTTGTACAAAAATCGATTGGCTTGAAGATTCTTGAAGACTGCAGCATAGAGGAGGCATAATTAACCCAATTAGAATCGAGGGGGTCCTTTTGTACATCTCTGTTTCACTTAATTTGTTTGGAGAGTTTATTATGGCTATCATTAGATAATGTCTACAGCTTAGAGAGGATCTGTGGGAACTAAAAGGGTGAAAGCTATCGCAATTTACCCTCTGACTTCCATATCCCCTTACTAATCTTAACATTAATCATCAATTACAATCCTCAATGCACTTGAATAAACTAATGAAAGCGTATGGTCCTCCCGGGATTCGAACTCGGGATACCAAGCCCAGAACATAAGCATCTAAACCATTACACCACCAACACAGTTAAAGGTTAAATACGAGATCACGATTAATATCCATTTTCGAATTTTGGATATCAATCTAATCATGTACTCGACCCAACTGCATTATGGAAAGCGTAATGTTTTAGTGAGAGGAAAGAACAATGAATGGGGCCATATTCTGTATCTGATAGGCTTTATTAAACTATCACAACCTCTGTATATTTTGACTAACCTTTAAGTATATTTATTTGATTACACTCTATTATTGTTTAAGGGGAGGTATTTAGTTTGTTCCCTAGACCTCCATCAAGCTTAAAATTACACCCCCTTGAGTCCCTTTCAAGATAAATTTCTACATTTTTCGGTAGAAAAATGTCCCGGCCGAAGGCCCATTCCTCTTAAATTACAGGCTCGCTATCGCTCGCCAGGATAAAATCGACGCCTGAATTGCACGAAAGGTCTTAATATGGGGTGAAAGTTCTTAAACTCGCTAAACTAATGGGGCAAACGTTTTCTAATATCAAAAGCAATGGGGCTAAACATGAGGGAGAAAGGGGTCCAGAAAAAAATCCCTCAAGTGGAGATCTCCCCTTAAAGGGGGGGGGTCACCTGCTTTGTTTATCTTTCTCTCCTGTTCTCTCTTTCTCTGGCTTGTATCCATTCGGCCCCATTCAGCCAACTGTTTTAAGACGTTTATCCCCATCCAAGTGTCAATTTCTTCCTGGCGAGCGATAGCGAGCCAGCATTGTATGGAGAAATCCGGCTTCAGCGGATACATTTTTCTATCGAAAAATGTACAAATTTAGCTTGCTGTCAAAACAAAAATATATATATGCATATTGACACCTGGATTAGGATAAGCGTCTTAAAACAGTAGGCTGAATGGGGTCGATTGGATACAAGCCAAAGAGAGAAAAAAAAAAGCGAGGTGGGCCCCTTTAACTCTTTGACGATTATGATGCATTTGACAATTTATTATGGCCATCATTAGACGATGTTTACAGCTTAGAGAGGACCTGTGGGAATGAAAAGGGTGAAAAAGGGTGAAAAGGGCGAAAAGGGTGAGAATTAAAAGGGTGAAAAGGGTGAGAATCTGTGGGAATTAAAAGGGTGAACACTATCGCAATTAACCGTCTGACTGCCATATCTCCCTACTAATCTCAATAAAATCATCTAACAATAGCCAGAAAAGAGAACATAAATGCGTAACTGTATCTTGAAAGGGTTAGCCACTTTACCATCAGGACGCCTTTCTTCATAATCATCATTCTGGCTAACACGACGATTTTCTTCAGCTCAGGAAGGCTCTCTAGGCATCAACGGGGTAGAGTATACATCCATTAACCCTCTGACCTTCAAATGTCCTTCTTAAGCTTTAGGGAAGATGGGTCGTTTTTCTGGGACCTCTTCTTCCTCATGTTTAGCCCCATTAGTTTTCAGATTTTATGACGTTCGGCTCATTAATTTGGCAATTCTAAGACCTTGCACCTCATTTCTTTGTCGAGTCCTAGGAGTGCCACATGTATTTGTTGATTTCATTAATTGAGTTTAGAGGTTAAGTTGGTTGGTGGAAGAAACATAATCATATTAGGACTTTTCGCGTCATCAAGGCGTCGATTTTTTTCCTGGCGAGCAATAGCTAGCCTGTTATTTAGGAGGAAGGCCGGGACATTTTTCAACCGAAAAAATATGTACAAATTTATCTGGAAGGGGGTCTAGGGAGTGTTCATTTAAGCTTGATAGAGGTCTAAAATATATATAATTATATATAAAAAAAACAGAAAACAAAAAAAAAACCCATACCCATAAATGTATACAGTATAAGGTGGTAAGGGAATAGTCTCAGTAAGGTGTGGAAGAGATAAATAGTAGTCAGTAGATTGTAATATCACTCAATATGTTGGTAGAGATATATCTAATTGAAAGAAGTCAAAGTACAGATCTGAAGTATTCATGATGTCTCAAAATATATCAGTATACTATCAAAAGCAATCAATATATCTGTAATTCACTCAGTAAGCAGGTACAGGAATAAGTTGTATTTAAATCAGTAAGCTATCAAAAGTAATCAATATAATGTATCTGTAATTCACTCAATAAGCAGGTAAAGGAATAAACTAAATAAATCTGTAAACTATAAAAAACAATCATAATATCTCTAATTCATTCAGTAAGCAGGTAAAGGAATAATCTGTAAAATAATCAGTAAGCTATCAAAATCAATCAACATATCTCTAATTCACTCAGTAAGCAGGTAAAGGAATAAGTTGTATTTAAATCAGTAAATTATCAAAAGTAATCAACATATCTCTAAAGCTGGTATCACACGAGAGCCTTTATAGTCAACATTCGATAAACAACATTTTTCTGGCAACATTTCTGGAATATTTGGCACTGGTATCGGAAACTAGACTGACGATAGATAAATTTAGGTGACAGACATATTTTAAATGTTGACCTCATAAGCTGCCAGACCAGTGTTGAGGATAAATGTTGAGGGAAAAAATACTCGTGTGATACCGGCTTAATGAGGAGAGGCTGAACCTTTGACCCCCAAGTCAGCCTGTATAAGAGATTGTGTTTCTGGCATTATACCATCTTATTACCAATGGAAATACTAAGACTCGCTGAAAAAAATCAGCTCTCTATGTGCGCGAGTGCAGAATTTCATTGAAATATTTGTAAAATCATCTCACTCAAAATTGTTCAAATTTCCCGCAATTTTTGCATGGCGTATTCTACCTGCATCCCATACAAGACAATGATCTAGTTTTACCATATTGCATAATAGAAGGGGTTGAACAAATTATAATATATATATATATATATATGTTTTTTTTTAGCCAACATTTCAACCTAAACAATGTCGAATCTTGAAAAATCTGTGAGATAATGCCATTATCTCTGCATTTTCCAGTTGCTATATAGTCCTACATGTAGTGTGTAGAAGGGGAATTAATTTGAGCAATAAACACAAAAGTAGATGATCTCGTAAGTGCCAAAATAGGATATCTGGCAAGCTAAAATATTTTTTTTTCACACACCAAAGAACAATTTTGGAGAGATAGAATAGTTAGTCCTCCTTAGAAAACGTTTTCTATCATGGCGCGCACATAGATGATGGAATTTTAATGACCAACTAAACAACATTTTCATCAGGGGGACTCTTTGTAGAAATATTTTAGACAATTATTTACCAAAATCCATGATATTGGGGCTCCCCCAAGGGGGTGCCAGGGATGTCATATGGGTGTTTATGCCCTCATATGATAATTTCTATTGCTTACAGAAGCCCTTTAGACTACAGACACAAAACAAAAATTTGGGTGGCTGAAAGAATTTGTTTTAGTTTTTCGGGGGTCGAGGTCGAACCCCCGGCCCGGGGGGGTTATGGATGCGATATGTTTTTTTGTTCCCTCCTATGCTATTCTCCTATGTTGAAAGAAGCATTATAGAACAAAAACAAAACAAATCGAAATTTGATTTCTGGGCTCAGTGAAGGTTCAGCCTCCCTAATTAACCCGTCCAGCCCCGGCTAGTTTTGTAATGTTTGTTCACCAGAACCCGGCTGGTTTTCAAAAAATGGTTTTATTCCAGAAACAATAGCGAATGGGTTAGGAATGAAGGAAAAACCACGAAAAACCGCTCAAAAAGCTTAAAGAATGGTCCTACAGAGCCCCCGAAAACATATTTTACAAGAGTAAAAAATTGAAGGCAATTACCCCAAAAAAACAGGTTATTGCGCGCTCGCGCGCACGCACGTGGAATTTGATAGTTTTCAACCATCGGCACGGTTGCGTGGGATACGTACACAGTTCCCATACAAATCTGAGCCCTCTTGAGTGGCTACACCTGAGGTTACGGTCGGCGCAATTAGGGTGACGCGCCAGTCGCGTCTCTGGGGCTGTGCGTTACATACAAAGTCGACGCGTCAGGTGCGTCGCTGGGGCTGTACGGGTTAAGGGAGCCCACCTCGTTGTTTTCTCCCTCACTCTCTGGGTTGTATTCATTCGGCCCCATTCAGCCTACTGTTTTAAGACGTTTAGGCCCATCCAGGTGTCAATATGTTCCTGGCGAGCGGTAGCGAGCCACCATATATATATATTTTCTTTGACAGCAAGCTAAATTTGTAAATTTTTCGATAAAAAAAATTCTCCGGTGAAGCTGGATTTCTCCATACAATGCTGGCTCGCTATCGCTCGCCAGGAAGAAATCGACACCAGGATGGGGATAAACGTCTTAAAACAGTTGGCTAAGTGGGGCCGAATGGATACAAGCCAGGGAAAGAGAGAAAAGGAGAGACAGATAAAAAAATCCGCGTGACCCCCCTTAATTGACTTAGTAAGGAGGTAAAGGAATGAACTGCGTAAGGTTGGCTCTCTGGTAGTAGGATGTGGAGAAGACATTGTCCCAGTCCGACTTGGGCATTTCCGGATAAACCACGGCTCCTCCGGCCAGATATCCGGCCCAGAACCCGAAGCTGCCGACGGTGAGGACCGTATGGTTGCACTCCGTCAGCAGCGCCATGTCCAGTTCTCGCGGTGTGCCTGTAGGAGAGATGCTATTAACTGTGTTGGTGGTGTAATGGTTTAGATTATTATGTTCTGGGTGTGGTGTCCCGAGTTCGAATCCCGGGAGGACCATATGCTTTCATTAATTTATTCAAGTGCATTGGGGTTTGTACTTGATGATTAATGTCAAGAACGGGGTGTTACTTAATCCCTTACCGTACCGGTGACGTTTTTTTGTTTATATTTTAGCTGCATTGCATTTAAACGATTGTGTGAATCTTAGGAAGGATTTATAGTAGCTAAAAGGATTAATTTAAACGATTGTGTGAAGCTTAGGAAGGATTTATAGTAGCTAAAAGGATTAATTTAAACGATTGTGTGAAGCTTAGGAAGGATTTATAGTAGCTAAAAGGATTAATTTAAACGATTGTGTGAAGCTTAGGAAGGATTTATAGTAGCTAAAAGGATTAATTTAAACGATTGTGTGAAGCTTAGGAAGGATTTATAGTAGCTAAAAGGATTAATTTAGACGATTGTGTGAAGCTTAGGAAGGATTTATAGTAGCTAAAAGGATTAATTTAGATAGTCTGTACACTTTTAACGGGTAGGCATCCTTCCTAATCTAAATAAAATCGTCTAATAGTTGCCAGATTATAATGAAAAGGATGTCACCGGTACGGAATGGGTTAAGGAGAGATGGGTCGTTTTTCTGGACCCCTCCCTCCCTCGTGTTAAGCCGTTGTTTTGATATTATAAGACGTTCGCCCCATTAGTTGGGCGATTTTAACATCTTTCGCCCAATTTCGTTGTCAATTTTAAGACCTTTCGTGCCATTTAGGTGTCAATTTAATCCTGGTAAGCGATAACGAGCCTGATATTGTAAGAGGAACCGGTATTCGGCAGGGATTTTTTTTTAAATGTACAAATTTATCTTGAAGGGGGGTCTAGGGGGTGTTTTTCTAAGCTTGATGGAGGTCTAGCGAGGAAACTAACAAATAAAGGAATAATCGAATTAATAGACCAAAAAACAAAAAAATAAAAAAACATCTCTCCTTATGGAAAACGGACGCTTGATGTCATGACCTGCCACTTGGGGTGGATACAAAGATATCTGTCAAAGATGTGTCACCCATGCTGTCACACACCCACTGTCAGTATACAGTCAATTTATCAACATGACTATAGTTCCTGTGGTGGTTTGGGGTGTTTTAATAACTATGCTCTACTATGCTATAACTATACTATGCTATAACTATACTATATTATGCTATAACTATAATATGCTATAACTATGCTCTACTATGCTATAACTATCACTCTACCTGGCGCATAGAAGACATCTGGTTCCCCGTCAAAGAGTCCCACGGCGTAGTCCAAGTCATCTGAGGCCACAACAAACGCCACGGTGGGGAGGCGGTGCCGGTAGAAAGACAGGGCCCGCGTCAGGTAGGCTTTCCCGGGCATGTCCAGGTGGTGTACTTTCTGCGTTAGGGGGGGAAGTCATCTGAATTATTTCTCTCCTTTTCTCTCTTTCTCTCCTTTTCTCTCTTTCTCTGGCTTGTATCCATTCGGCCCTATTCAGCCTACTGTTTTAAGACGTTTATCCCCATCCAGGTGTCGATTTCTTCCTGGCGAGCAATAGTGAGCCAGCATTGTATGGAGAAATCCGGCTTCGCCGGAGACGTGTTTCTATCGAAAAAGGTACAAATTTAGCCTGCTGTCAAAATAATTTATAAAAATATACTGGCTCACTACCGCACGCCAGGTTAAAAACGACACCTGGATGGAGATAAACGTCTTAAACAGTAGGCTGAAGGGGGCCGAATGGTACTATCCAGAGAGAGAGATAAAACAACAATTGAGCGGGGCCCCCTTAAGGGAGAAAGATATCAGGTATACAGATTAATAACACACATAACAAAGCCACTCCAACAGCTTCCTCTCTCTCCAACACCCCTTCTCCCCTCTCTCTACACTCTTCAGAAAATGAGAAAGGAGAAAGTAGCTACTAGGTGCCGTTGTAAAGGCTTATATCCCACAATATATACAGACTAATAACACACATAACAAAGCCACACCAACAGCTTCCTCTCTCTCCAACACCCCTGCTCCTCTTTCTACACTCTCAAGAAAATGGGAAAATTGAAAGTAGCTACGAGGTGCCGTTGTAAAGGCTTATCCCTCAATACCTTCACCCGGATAACTCAAAACATATATGGCGCCTTATCTCCCTCTGACCGTCATATCCTTATTGCCGTCGTCGTAATTGACCACTTGCGAGTTTCAGGCGATAAGGAAGTTGGAGCCATGAACATCAATATTAAAGAGAAATGCAATAATAATGTGGGTTTCTGATGGATAAAAAGTATAATCAATTTGGTGTTATGTATTTTTATATGTATCATGGCCGTATTTTAGCGGATCATTCTGCTAAATATTGATGACCACGGCTCCAACTTCCTTATACACCAAAACTCGCAAGTGGTCAATTCAATCTATACTACTACTCAAAACAAGTCAGAACTGAGTGATATAAAATATATTATCTTCTGCTATAAAATATTATAAAAGAATAAATACAAAAAATAAAATAAAACAAAATGAAGGAAAAGCTCACGTGCAAATCTGCCTAGGTTACTATTTAGCACGCCCTGCTCAGGAGTCGAACCCTGTAGAGAGAGAGAGAGAGAGAGAGAGAGAGAGAGAGAGAGAGAGAGAGAGAGAGAGAGAGAGAGAGAGAGAGACAGTATGTGTGTGTGTGTGTGTGTGCGTGAAAGAGTATATTTGTGTGTGTGTGCGTGAAAGAGAACATGTGTGTGTGTGTGTGTGTCGAAGATAATTTGAGTCAAGGTTATCATAATATGTCACCAATTCATGCACCTCGATAATTATGTCATGTATTCAATGTATATGACCCATACGTTATTCTTATATATGGCATTACTATCGGAAATTCATATTTACCCATTATCTAACAATGTTAAGATATAAACGATATTTTGTTATTAACCTAACCTAACAACCTAACCTAACCACGGAGTTGCCGCCCCTAGCCCCCGCTGGTATTAGCATTGATATAGAGTATGACAAAATACTAAAAATACGCCGGAAAAGGGGAACAAAAGATAAAACAATCTCCACTGATTTAAGATGGCCGCCTCTCTTCCTTCCACCTTTATTTAACCCAACAAGTCTAATGCCAAATTATATAATTTCCGATGGTAATGACATATATAGGAATGATTGTATATATGACATAATTATCGAGGTATCTAAATTGGTGACATATGATAACCTTGTTCATAATCTGTGTGTACGTGTGTGTATGTACGGATGTGTGTGCGCGTGTGTACTTACCTTTACTGTAGCGATCATGTCTGTTGCTCTGATGTGTACACCAACGAACTCTGTAGGTCTGGCCATGGTCGCCGCTATGCTGTGTAGGTACTCCTGGGCCTGGAAACGTACATGTGTAAGTACAGTACATACCAACCACGTACAGTCGTCAGAATCTATAACGTTAGGGGGGTCACCTGCTATTTTTCTCTCTTTCTCTCTCTCTGGCTTGTATCCATTCTGCCCCATTCAGCCTATTATTATAAGACGTTTATTCCCATCCAGGTGTCGCAAGCCAGCATTGTATGGAGAAATCTGGCTTCGGTGGAGACATTTTTCTATCGAAATATGTAAAAATTTAGGCTGTCAAAAACATTTACAAAAATATGCTGGCTCGCTGCCGTTCGCCAGGATAAAATCGACATCTAAATGGGGATAAACGTCTTAAAACAGTAGGCTGAATGGGGCCGAATGGATACAACCCAGAAAGAGAGGGAGGGAGAGAAAAAAAAAAACCGAGGTGGGCTCCCTTAAACCAATTCGCATTCAGCACGATAACTCCTTTTTGCTTTTGATTCTGGCCAAGATTAAATGATGTTATTCAGTTTAAGAAGGAGCTGTGTTAGTCAGAGGGTTTATTGAGATTGTATTTAACAATATGAGTACTAAAGGTAGATTATAAGCTAAAGAAAATCGTTCAATGGCAAGCAGAATAAGCTGAATACTGCGTCATCGCTCCACTACGTCATCGCTCCAATACGTCATCGCTCCACTACGTCATCGCTCCACTCTGCAAATGCCGCCTAGTCAGTTTTTCACTGGGCACTGTTTCCCACATCGTTTCTAAAGGACTTGTTCTCTCTCTCTCTCTCTCTCTCTCTCACTCTCGCTCTCTCTCTCTCTCTCTCTCTCTCTCACCTGCTGACGAAGGCTGGTACTGAAGGTAAACTCTTGAACAATATCGTCTCTAAAGGCGTTGAAGATCTGCAATTCTATGGGATATTCTGCAAGGGGTCAGAACAAAAGAATATATCAATAAATACCTTTCAAATAAAAAAAATCTTTAATAATTATATAAGGGGTAAACAATACGAAAACATCAAGAGATAGGATTTCAAACACATTTTTCAAGAATACCAATAAAAAAAAAACGTAGATTAAATAAGGTATTATATATATATATATATATATATATATATATATATATATATATATAAAATTTGTAGTATGACTTACCATCTATAACAATAGCTCTTGCTCCCTTGAGTCCCGCGGCGGCTTCTTGAAGTGGCGTGTAATCTGTTAAGTTGGGAGACCCGCGTCCTATGTACAGCCATGACCCTCCCACGAACTTTACTGAAGGAGAGAGAGAGAGAGTTAGGGTTAGTTAGCTAGCTAGCTAGATAGATAGATATATATATATATATATATATATATATATATATATATATATATAGAGAGAGAGAGGTGAGTAGTGTAGTTTGTTATGTTGGCAGACCCACGCCCTATGTACAGCCACGACCCTCCCAAGAACTTTACTGAGGGCAGAGAAAAATGTTAATTATATCTAATTTAATGGTAGTCATTCTTTAATCCCCTCGGTTCATCCTCTCCAAGTGTTGCTTTTCCCAGGCGAGTAATAGCAAGCCTGCTATTTTGGAGAAACTGGCCCTTGGCTAGGGGGGAGGGGAAGGGTATTTTTGCTTGAAAGAGATATGGGAGCAAATAAGAGTAAAATTGCAAAATAAGTAACAATGAAAACTGAAAGTCCTAGCACCCCTGAAGGACCCTTCACACATACATGATCTTGGCCACGACAACCACGAATATGAAAGTCGTGCCAACTGTGAGAAAAGGGGCATGATATTAGTGTGGGACGACGGCGTAAGGACGGTAAAAGAACGATCACAGACCGGGGTATGATGGTGCAATGACGGCGCCAAGACAGTCGTGACAGCGGGGCATGACCGGGTAAGACCTGGGAAGACAAAGCCACAGCGTCAGACAACGGCGGCACGACAGGAGCACGACAGTTGTTTACGACCATCGTTTTGGCGTTGTTGTACGGTCGTGTGTAGTTTTGGCAGTGTCGGTGTCAGTCAACATAGCCGACGGTGCCACAACAGTGCTAAAGCAGTAACGACGGTGCCAAGGTGGTATTACAACGGTAACGACAGTGTCAAGACGGTAACACGCCATTTAAATTGGCTGAGATATCATGGCCAAGTTTTGAACCTGCTCAAAAGTTGTCCACGACAAGTTGACATGTGGGGACGTCTAGATAACACCCCAGACCGCGGGCCGCATGTACACAACCACAACCACGTCGCAGATTGCACCACGTTTGCCAAGTCGGGGGTTGTCGATAACAATATGGCTTATGTGTGAAGGGCCCTTAAGTCTCTCTGCAGCCTCCTGGAGGGGCGTGAAGTCAGTCAGGCAGATGACAGAGATGCATGGTATATATTCTTTCGTGCCCCCCCCCCAGAAAGATATAGAAATGTTGTAGTGATTACATTTCGACATAATGGCCGAAATATCTAGTGATACTGACAGGTCAATTCCACTCATTTTACACAGGTGAGAACAAGTAAATTCTGGTTAATGTGACTATATTCTATTCATTATAATTAGCCCAGAAATCTTGACTACTAACATCTATAACTAAACAAGGACTAAATCAATCGAGCCATTTGTGAAGATTCAGCCAGGGACTAGGTGTGGAATTTTACAGTCCATTTGTTCTACCCTTGTTTGAGTTACAGAGGTTTCAAGATGTTTGGCCTAATTATAGTGAATAGATTATAGTTTGTATAATCTGTACAGTGTTAATTTTACCTGGGAGAGGTGTCATGGAGAGGTGTGGGAAGGCGGGTCGCAGTACTTCTTCTGAGTCACTCTGCAGGAATACCGTCGTCTGCAACACCATGCAACACTTAGTATACAGTATGATGATGATAATGATAATAATATATGGTGATGATAATAATAATAATAATATATGGTGATGATAATAATGATAATAATAAATGATGATGATAATGATAATAATAATATATGGTGATGATAATAATGATAATAATATATGATAATGATAATAATAATATATGGTGATGAAAACATGATAATAATATACGATGCTGATAATAATGATAACAATAACAAAGTGAAAACAAAACAAATAAATAAATACATACAAATAAAAACATCTGAGGAGCCACCTAGGCCTGAAAACCAATTAATATGAATGCGTGTTGCTCTCACATAGGAAATACATCCATGTGAAGCAGGCCCCATTGAGGCTACGACCTAACTTACTATAGTCTATTTGCTGTAAGTAGGCGAAAAATCATGACCTCTAACCTCTGTAACTAAAAAACAACTAGAGTGATCAAGCAATTAGTTCTACCATTTGGGAAGAGTCAGTCAAGGAACAGATGTTGAAATTTACAGCCAATTTGCTCTAGTCCTTTTTGAGTTACAGAGGATAGAGGTCATGATGTCTCGCTTAAATACAGCGAATAGACTATAGCGGACTTACATTATAGATATTACTGATGGCCCAGAGGGAAGCGTAGGCCGCCATGACATTCCCCAGTCGTCCCAGGGGCTTGAAGGTGAGGACGGGGCGGGGGTGACCGTGCCAGGTGTTGTTGTAATATATCCGATCACTGGGGGGCACTGACAGTATGGGGGCCTGTAGACGTCCCACACAAGGCAGATCCTGAAATAAAAATGATAATGATAATAGATATACTACTACTACTACCACTACTACTACTACTACTACGTTTTTTTTCTTTTAACCACTCAGCCTGTGCATCCCCCCTTTGGACCCTAAACAAGGACAGAACAGTCATCAATGCACACGACTTGGTAGTCGTACAGCTGCTTCCTATTCCGGGGTTTGCACTCAGACTCATCATCGTGGAATATGTTTTCATTTAATACAGTACTACTACTACTACTACTACTACTACTACTACTACTACTACTACTATCACTACTACTTATATCAGTACAAATAATAATGATAATCATATTGCGGCACCGATAGAACAGGGGACCTAAGATGTCACACTCCAGGCAGCTCCTGAAATATGGGTCTTGAAATATAGGTGGAAGGAGAATTATACTACAGATTAGTTCTATATTTGGTCCATTAAGGGGGACCACCTTGCTTTTTTTTCTCTTTCTCTCCCTCTCTCTATGACTTGTATCCATTCGGCCCCATTCAGCCTACTGTTTAAGACGTTTACCCCCATCCAGGTGTCAATATTTTCTTGGCGAGCGGTACGAGCCAACATATATGTATTTTTGTTTTGACAGCAAGCTAATTTTGTACATTTTTCGATAGAAAAATGTCTCCAGCGAAGCCGGATTTCTCCAAACAATGCTGGCCGGCTATCACTCGCCAGGACGATATCGACACCTGGATGGGGATAAATATCTTAAAACAGTTGGCTGAATGGGGCCGTATGGGTACAAGCCAGAGAAATAGAGAAAAGGAGAGAAAGAGAAAACAAAGCAGATGACCCCCCTTAACGAAATGAATGGCCCCCCCTATACTTCCAGGTTCCAAATACCTTTACTTACAAGTGCTTATTTGTTTCAATAGACCATTATTATTGATATTTAGTCGTAGGAGCGCCAAAATAAATATCCACCTATGATTTTACACATTATATTAACACATTTCATCACCAATGTTTATTTGATGGCAAATATAATAGCTGGGCATTATATTCATCACCAATGTTTTCGATGAACAATTGAATTTGACTGTCTGTTATAATTTACATTGAACTGACTGACAATGGTAAACTAAACAATAATACAAAATAGGCTTAACTGTCCACAAATAATAATGATTTACCTGCGTCAGAAGCCAAGGGTTTGTTTTGGTGCTGACAGACATACTGGAAGGAGAGCTGTCTTGTGTTCGGCTTAGTTCTTCCTCACTCACTTCTTCCTTTCTATCGTCCTTTGTTTCCTTCGCATTGCTTGAAGTGGCAGATGATCCTGTTTTCACTGTCCCTGGTATGTTCTCTGATGTTTTGAGTGGCCTGTTTGCGTTATTTAAAGCGAGAAAATCTGTAATTCTTTCTGTCTCCGATGTGTTTTCTGATGACTCGGGTGTCCCATTTGCATTGTTTGAAGCTACAAAAGACGCTATTCTCTCCGTCTCCGATCCGTTCGCTGATAACTGTGGCGCACTGCTTGATGATCGGTTATTTGTGTGCAAGATTCGGTTGGAGGTTACAGAATAGATAGCACCTTTTATGAAATCCTTCGCCCACTCAAACGTCTTATTTTCCAATAAGCCCATCGTGTTTTTGACAGCCACGTAGGATATGCTGTTTTTGTTGATGTTGTTGTTATTGCTGGCGGGGTTGTGGAATTTTACTTCGTGACTTTCCAGGACCTCGTTGGGTTTAGGCGAGTCAGCCCTCAATGTGGTGGTGGCTAACGTTTTCTCTGTTGGGTATATTAACTGTACTCTCGCGTATTTATTGTTGCTGTTTTTAGGTAATTCGCTTCTCGGCTTAACTGATATGCTTGAACGAAGCATGATGGCGTTATTGATGAAAACTGTAAATAAGATCAATTTTGTGTAAGTAAATATGTTTATCAGATATATCTAGTTCAACTGCATGTTTTCTATTAGGGTATTGCAATTAGATTATGAAGTGTATACCTATAGAATTTTAGTTTAACCACAATGTAATGATCTCACAGAAATACCGGATGTATATATTTCCGTAAACTGAAATACGAATGAAAAGTCTATGCATTGAACAAAATTGATTGTTTCAGGACTTGTAAACTGTCCAATAAATTGAACAGATTAAAAACAAAATAAATAATAAAATAATATACGGTATATATATATATATATATATATATATATATATATATATATATATAAAACTCACCCAGAAAAATCACAGCGGCTGAAGTGACCAACAGCATACGCTTTTCAAGACCCATTTTGATTTGCTTAGCGATTCACAGATATATTATGCCAGCATCAGAAGAGTGTTTTTTATCTCAACATCAATTTTATCAGTCATTCATTTTTACTTTTCAATATTTAATCACTTTTTTATGCTTTATCAGTTATTCATATGTATTCATGTTTCATCAGCCTTTCTTTTTACTTTTCTATGTTTTATCAAATTTTCTGTTTACTTTTCTATGTTTCATCAGTCTCTCTCACCAAGTTATCGAGGTGTGTATGTGTGTGTGTGTCTATTTCCTCACTCTCTCACCAAGTTATCGAGGTGTGTATGTGTGTGTGTGTGTGTCTATTTCCTCACTCTCTCACCAAGTTATCGAGGTGTGTATGTGTGTGTGTGTTTATTTCCTCACTCTCTCACCAAGTTATCGAGGTGTGTATGTATGTGTGTGTCTATTTCCTCACTCTTTCTTTGTGCTGGTCTACGTTGTTTTATACTTTACCACTCACTCATTAACCCTCTGAGTACCAGCGACGTGTGGTATTTATTTATTCTAGCTATATATAGACGATACTATGCAGCTTAGGAGGAAGGTTCTGTGGTAGTTGAAAGAGTGGGTTGAGATAGTTTGGAGAATTACTATTAATAGAGGTCCTTCCTAAGCTGAATAAAATCGTCTGATATTTGGCCAGAACACAATGAAAAGATGTCACAGGTAATGAAGGGGTTAGGTTTCCGAGGTGTGCGTGTCGTAGGTGTTAATAACGTGAGGGAAGGCGCCGTACTGAGGGAAAGACGTAAGAACCACAGTATTGGCGCGGTAAGGGGAGATGGGCCGTTCTTTTGGTCTATTCATTCATTTATTCCTGTATTTCTTAGTTTCCTCGCTAGACCTCCATCAATCTTAAAAAATCACCCTCTATTCACCCTCTATTCAAGATAAATGTGTACATTTTTTCGTAGAATAATGTCCCGGCCGAAGGCCGGTTCCTCTTTAAATTTTAGGCTCGCTTTCGCTCGATAAGAAGAATCGACTCCTAAACGGCACGAAAGGTGTTAAAATTTACAACGAAATGGGTCGAAAGGTGTTAAAATCACCAAAATAAAGGGCCGAACGTCTTATAATCTAAAAAAAAACGGGGCTTAACACGAGGGAGCAAGGGGACTAGATAAACGACACATCTCCCCGTAAACCAAACGGTACCGCGGCATCCCTCCCTCCGACAGTTCCCGTAAGCGCTACGGTAGTGGGGTGTAACGACAGGGGGGGGGGGGGGGGGGGCGTACAGTTCCCCCCTCCCATAACTACAACTTAAGGTGGGTAACCTGCTTTTTTTCTCTCATTTTCTCTCTTTTTTCTGGCTTGTATTCATTCGGCCCCATTCAGCCAACTGTTTCAAGACGTTTTTTTTCTTCTATGTGAATGAGGGAGACAAAAGGCAGAACTAACTGTAGCGATTGCCTCCCCCATAGTTGAAAGAGTGACAGGGCCAAAATCAAAGGACGTTCGAGCCAAAAAGCCTGGACACACGGAATTTGAAGCAATTTAAGTCATAGGAGGAGGGAAAGACTGATTCTGGGAGAGAGTTCCAAAGCTCAGCTGTTGAATAGAAGAAAGATTGAGAGTAACTTTTTACTCTTGGGTTGGAGAGTTGCACAGAGTAGGGGTGGGATTGTGTTGCAAGACGGGTACCACGTACCCTACGTAGAGGAGGTGGTATACACTGGGAGAGCTCTGAGGAGCACTGATTATTGTAGTAGCGATAGAGTAGCGAAAGAGATGCAACATTGCGGTGAAGAGAGAGAGATTGTAGAGAGTTGGTGAGTGGACGGGAATTAATGATACAAAAGGCCTTCCTTTTACTTTATCTAGGAGTGCGTTGTGAGAGGATCCTCCCCACACATGTGAACAATACTCTATACAAGGACGCACTGTTCCGCTGTACAGAGCAAGAAGCTGCGCAGGGGTAAAGAACCCCTTGAGGCGGTTGAGCGCACCCAGCTTCTGGGAAGCTGCCTTAGCAAGACTGGTAATATGGTCCTTCCAAGTGAGAGCAGAAGAAAAAGAGACACCAAGAATATTGAGAGAAGATGAAGGGTTGATTTATCCCCATCCAGGTGTCGATATATTTGTGGCGAGCGATAGTGAACCAGCATTGTATGGGGAAATCCGCCTTCACCGGAAACATATTTCTATCGAAAAAGGTACAAATTTATCCTGCTGTCAAAAACATTAAAACATTTTTCATTCAGCTTGGGTAGGGTATATGGAAGTCAGAGAATTAACTGAGATAGTCTTTACCCTCAATAATTCCCACAGATCTTTCCTAAGCTGTATAAAATCGTCTAATGATAGCCAGAATAAACTGTAAACATGCGTCATAATCTTCAAAGGGTTAAGAATAGGCTCAGGTATCCATGGCCACGATCGTACAGTCACTAAAAATAGTTCGTGGTCTCTTAGGATTATTAGTATGCAAATTATATAGTTATTTTTATATTTTTTTATGCAGAGTTGAAATTAGGAAGGAAGGAAGGAAGGAAGGAAGGAAGGCAGGCAGGCAGGCAGGAAGGAAGGAAGGAAGGAAGGAAGGAAGGAAGGCAGGCAGGAAGGAAGGAAGGAAAGAAGGGAGGGAGGGAGGGAGGGAGGGAGGGAAGGAGGAAGGAAGGAAGGAAGGAAGGAAGGGAGGGAGGGAGGGAAGGAAGGAAGGAAGGAAGGAAAGGAAGCCAATGACCGCCGGGGGGGGGGGGGGGGGGGGGGGCAATATAACAGGTGGTAATGATTAAGCTCTTCCATCACACCTTTACTGAAACACACACACACACACACATACACACACACAGTGTGTACACACAGCCCGTAGCCTAGTAGGTAGAGCTCTCGTCTCACACACGAGGGGTCGGGGGTTCAATCCCCGGCCGGGCAGAGACAAATTGGGCTTGTCTCCTTTCATGTGTTAGCCTCAGTTCACCTAGCTGTAAATAGATACCTGGAATAAGTGGACGACGTTGTGACGTCCCATCTGGGGTTGGCAAAAATGGTACAAGGCGAGATGGGTATCATATGGTTCACCTAAGCTGATGGCTACCTACAGTAAGCCTTCGGGCGAGACGGTACCGTCTATAGTGAGAATGGTACCATACAGATCCACCCTAAGCCTTCGTTTCCGATGTCGCCAATTGGCTAAAATACAGACTACACACACATCCACAGCCATTCCAACAGTACATAACAACACTTAACATGCTTTTCACGCAATACATTCCCAGTTAAGGAGGCGCGATAATAATGAGCTTAGCTCGCATTGCGTGGATTCCCCTTGACGAACAAGTAACTGAGTAACACGCACACACATACACGCCCACACCTACAAACACACATGTATAGGCAGTCATACAGAAACACAGACAGGCATGCACGCACACATACAGTATATACATAGCCTACATACATACACACACACACACACATATAGGCAGTCATACAAACACACAGACAGGTGCGCACACACACACTTACACACACACACACATACATACATACACACACAAGTAGCTCTACAGAGGATATATCTCCGCCACCCTGGAACTCTACAGGTTAGTGCCTCATACAAAGGCGGGCTAACTATTGACTCATACATACATACAAGTTTAAAGACTGCTTCATTCACAGCTATCATTGTTTTAGTCTCTTTACTGTAGACTTGCCACAACACAACAGTATATTTGAAAGACTAAACAAAGTCCCACTGAAGCACTTGCACCTGGCGAATCCGCACCAAACCAGCCTGAAGGTGGGTGACCTGCTTTTTGTTATTTCTGTCCTTTTCTCTCTTTCTCTGGCTTGTATCCATTCGGCCCCAGTCAGCCAACTATTTTAAGACGTTTATCCCCATCTAGGTGTCGATTTCTTCCTTGCGAGCGATAGCGAGCCAGCATTATATGAAGAAATCTGGCTTCGCCGGAGAAATTTTTCTATTGAAAAATGTACACATTTAGCCTGCTGTAAAACAAAAATAAAAATATATGCTGCCTCGCTACCGCTCACCAGTAAAAAATTAATACCTGGATGGGGATACACGTCTTAAAACAGTAGGCTGAATGGGGCCAAATGGATACAAGCCAGATAAAGATAGAAAAGGACAGAACAAAAACAGGTCATCCCCCTAAACCGTTCTACAACAAGGCAGTAAATAGACCTCCCCGTAACTGCTACAGCCTACCCACACATTATATCATTGGGGCTCCATCATGTGTTATATTAAGGGGAGGTATTTACTTTGTTCCCTAGACCTCCATCAAGCTTAAAATTATACCCCCTTGAGTCCCTTTCAAGATAAATTTGTACATTTTTCGGTAGAAAAATGTCCCGGCCAAAGGCCGGTTCCTCTTAAATTACAGGCTCGCTATCGCTCGCCAGGATAAAATTGACACCTGAATGGCGCAAAAGGTCTTAATATGGGGTGAAAGTTCTTAAAATCGCTAAACTAATGGGCGAACGTTTTATAATATCAAAAGCAATGGGGCTAAACATGAGGGAGAAAGGGGTCAAGAAAAAAATCCCTCAAGTAGAGATCTCCCCTTAAACCTAGCGGGCGTATCATAGCTGTAACCACAAGTATTAGGCAGCTACTCTTGGCCACAACGACTGTACCTCATTATGCTTATATTACGCTTATTTACTAACTACATTCTCAGCTCTTCGAAATGGGTACGGTCGCGCTAATAAGTCATGTCCCAGCTGTCATTACGTTTGGCTGGCTCTGTGTTGTATTAATGTCTGTCAGATGTTGAATAGGGTGGGTAAGTGTAGGAACATGTTTGTATATTTCATTCGATATGAAGAAATGAAGCTTAGATATTGCTGATACCAATTATTGATCAAAACATACTTGGTGCCGAGATATCACTTATTAGCGTGATTGTACATTTGGGTGGATATTCTAGGATGCGCGTTGCCCTGTTGCTAATATCATTGTCTTTGTCCTTTCGACTTTGTGGTGGTAAAGGTAACCAGCTTGGTACACAGGGGCTATTACAGATTATACATACACACACACACACACACACACACATTATATATATATATATATATATATACCGTATATATATATATACGCTTAATGACCACCTTGTCCACAGAGAGTGCAGTCTTACGTCCTAAATGTCGGTATTCCAGGTGACCCTGTTTTGGACTGCCTCTATAATCAGATTCCTTATGTCGAGATTGGACCGAAGTACCTGATCCCATGTCTTTCTAGGTCTACCCCTACGCACAGCTCCCCGCACGTTCATAGTTCAACATTCATTTGTCCAGTTTTGATCATCCATTCTCTTCACATGTCCAAACTAACCAAACCTATAGTTTATTCGCTGTAAGTAGGCGAAGAATCATGACCTCTAACCTCTGTAACTCAAAAATGACTAGAGTGATCGAGATAATATTACTACCATTTGGGAAGTCAGTCAGTCAAGGAATAGATGTGGAAATTTGCAGCCAGTTTGCTCTAGCCCTTTTTGAGATACAGAGAATAGAGTTCATGATGTCTCGCCTACTTGCAGCGAATAGACTATAGTCATATGCATCACCTCACTGCTACTTCTAATGCTCAGACACCTTCTAATGCTCAGACACCTTCTAATGCTCAGACACCTTCTAATGCTCAGACACCTTCTAATGCTCAGACACCTTCTTAATTAGTTCCTCATTCGTTACCCCATCCCTGGAGTTTACCCCCCGTATCCATCTCACCATGCTCTGTTCATTCAGTTTCATTCTCTTAAGGGCAGATCTCCACTTGAGGGATTTTTTTCTGGACCCCTTTCTCCCTCATGTTTAGCCCCATTGCTTCTGATATTATAAAACGTTTGCCCCATTAGTTTAGCGATTTTAAGAACTTTCACCCCATATTAAGACCTTTCGTGCAATTCAGGTGTCTATTTTATCCTGGCGAGCGATAGCGAGCCTGTAATTTAAGAGGAACCGGCCTACGGCCGGGAAATTTTTCTACCGAAAAATGTAGAAATTTATCTTGAAAGGGACTCAAGGGGGTGTAATTTTAAGCTTGATGGAGGTCTAGGGAACAAACTAAATACCTATTTAGTGTGTTCCCTACTTTTTCATCAAGCTTAAAATTACACCCCCTAGACCCCCTTTCAAGATAAATTTGTACATTTTTCGGTAGAAAAATTTCCCGGCCAGAGGCCGGTTGCTCTTAAATTACAGGCTCGCTACCGCTCGCCAGGAAAAAATGGACACCTTAACGGCACGAAAGGTCTTAAAATTGACAGAAATGGGGCAAAATGTCTTAAAATATCCAAACTACTAGGACGAAGGTCTTAAAATCTCAAAAGTAATGGGGCTAAACATGAGGGAGAAAGCGGTCCAGAAAAAAATCCCTCAAGTGAAAACCTCCCCTCAACCCGTTCAGTTAATCCTTTTAATTATATTCTGGTAATGATTCGATGATTCTATGTAGCTTAGGAAGGACCTCTAGCAATAATATACCTTCAACCTATCTCAACTAACCCTTTTAACTACCACAAGTCCTTCTTAAGGGGAGGTATTTAGTTTGTTCCCTAGACCTCCATCAAGCTTAAAATTACACCCCCTTGAGGCCCTTTCAAGATAAATTTGTACATTTTTCGGTAGAAAAATGTCCCGGCCGAAGACCGGTTCCTCTTAAATTACAGGCTCGCTATCGCTCGCCAGGATAAAATCGACACCTAAATGGGACGAAAGGTCTTAAAAGTGACATAAATGGGGTGAAAGTTCTTAAAATCGCCAAACTAATGGGGCAAACATTTTATAATATCAAAAGCAATGGGGCTAAACATGAGGGAGAAAGGGGTCAAGAAAAAAATCCCTCAAGTGGAGATCTCTTAAGCTGCATAATATCGTCTAAACATAGCTAGAAGAAAATCTAACAAGTCGCTGGTACTGAAAGGGTTAATATCTTCCCCTTTAACCGGTCACGTTACTGAGGCATATGACCTCACACTCCTAACACAAGAGCCACACACCTTCCCTTTAAGGGGGCTGGCCGGATTTTTTTCTCTCTCTGGGTTGTATCCATTCGGCCCCATTCTGCCTACTATTTTAAGACATTTATCCTCATCCAGGTGTCGATTTATATCTGGCGAGCGATAGCGAGCCACCATACTTTGTATAATGTGTTAGACAGCTGGCTAAATTTGTACATTTTTCGATAGAAAAATGTCTGCGGCGAAGCCAGATTTCTCCATATAATGTTGGCTCCCTACCGCTCGCCAAGAAAAAAATCGACACCTGGATGGGGATAAATGCCTTAACCCTTAACTGGCGGCGCGCAACATATGTCGAGTGAAATAAATTTGGACTAAGTGGCGGTGCACGACAGCTGTCGAGCGCCATTTTCAGCATTTACTGTTGCTGAGAGAGAGAGCTGAGCGGTGGGACGAGCGTAGTAACCTTATGACCGCTCCCCACGACCACCGTGGACGTACTGAACTGTATACCACCTTCCTCCCCCCTTTCTCACTCGCTACACAGGGAATTATGTAGGGAAATTACCTTATTTTAGGGTTTTTGCACTCGTGTTGCACGATCATTGCAAGAGAACCAGTGGTCATACAAGGATGGTTCAGGTGTCATTGGAAAGCTCTGTTTACGCCCTTTCAGGGATAGATACTTGTTTTACGCTCTGGGTTTTGTTTATGCATAAAAATGAGCACGGAAACAACCCTATTTAGGGTAAAAAAAAAAACGCTGTGCGGTACGGTGTAATATACCCTACCACCCGCCAATAAGGTGTTAAAGCAGTAGACTAAATGGGGCCGAATGGACACAACCAAGAAAGAGAAAAAAACAGGTCATCCCCCTTAAGGTGAAGTGAGAGACATTTCATGGTGATGGATGTTGTTGTTGTTGTTGTTGTTGTTTTATCCCTAAGATATCCTTTATGGGAATCCCGCGGCATCATGGTAGTCCCGCAGTGCCGCATGCTCCGGAGAGACAACAGTTCTCTAAACTTACCCCAGCCGCTTCTGACTGGCATAAATAACACACACACAATCACTCACACTCACACACACACACACTTATAAACTCTTTCTCTCACACACTTATAAACTCTTTCTCTCACACACACACACACACACTTATAAACTCTTTCTCTCACTCACACACACACACACACACTTATAAACTCATTCTTTCTCTCACTCACACACACACAAGGAAATAAAACACAGCTGTCAAAAATCTCACATTTACTTACACAATATGTAAAAGAACAAAGTAACTACACAATGACACACACAATTACACAACATGAGGTGGATGCTTTATTTACAAGATCTTAAGGTGTAAAAAAATACTGTCATATTTACAGAGTTATAAAGGGAGATCCCGCTCCTTATATGAACGTTAAGGGGGCCCACCTCGCTTTTTTCCTCTTTCTCTCCCTCTCTCTTTGGCTTGTATCCATTCGGCCCCATTCAGCCTACTGTTTTAAGACGTTTACCCCATCCAGGTATCAATATTTTCCTGGTGAGCAGTAGCGAGCCAGCATATATACAGTATATATATATATTTTTTTTTTTTACAGCAAGCTAAATTTGTACATTTTTCGATAGAAAAATGTCTCCGGCGAAGCCGGATTTCTCCATACAATGCTGACTCGCTATCGCTCGCCAGGAAGAAATCGACACCTGGATGGGGTTAAACGTCTTAAAACAGTTGGCTGAATGGGGCCGAATGGATACAAACAAGGGAAAGAGAAAAGAGGAGAGAAAAAAACCCCGGTGACCCCCCCTTTTAATGGTGCATATTACTGATACTTACACAAACGTATCAATATAATCCTCTAACCAATAATGTCTCCTATAATGCATACACACACACACACACACACACACACACAAATTGCAGCGTACAACTCGTCTTACACACGGGGAAAGCACGAACGTCAATTAGTTTTATTCGCTTTAGGTTCCATTAAGATCTCCACTTGAGGGATTTTTTTCTTGACCCCTTTCACCCTCATGTTTAGCCCCATTGCTTTTGATATTATAAAACGTTCGCCCCATTAGTTTAACGATTTTAAGAACTTTCACCCCATATTAAGACCTTTCGTGCCATTCAGGTGTCGATTTTATCCTGGCGAGCGATAGCGAGCCTGTAATTTAAGAGTAATCGGCCTTCGGCCGGGATAATTTTCTACCGAAAAATTTATAAATTTATGTTGAAGGGGGGTCAAGGGGGTGAAATTTTAAGATTGCTGGAGGAGTAGGAAACAAAATAAAAACCTCCCCTTAATGGTATGGGTTTGTTTGCTATATAATCCTTTTCGAGATTAGGACGCAATTTGACAGCTTATTCCACATATTATTAGACGATTACATTCTGATCAGGCAGGGGGTATATGGAGGTCAGAGGGTTTATTGAGATAGTCTTTACCCTTCTATTTACCCACAGATCCCTCCTAAGCTGTATAAAATCGTCTATGGATACCCCAGAATATACTCTTAAACGCGTCTTAATTTTCAAGGGGTTAAAATCGTAACGAAAGGCCATTACGTCACTATTTTCTATGCTATCCGTATTTTCAGCTCAGGAAGGACCTCAAATATTCAATTAATTAACATTCAAATTCACACTCTTTTCTCGGCTATCCGTATTCTCAGCTTAGGAAGGACCTCTAATATTCAAATGATCAACTCTCGAATTAACACAGATCCTTCCTATTCTGAATAACATGGAAAATAGTAGACCAATGAGTGAAAGATGACCTGCAATAGTTCAACTAACCTATTGGCTGGGTGGCACAATAGGCAAGACTATTGGCTGACTATCTATCACTCAAAATAGGTCTTCAAGTTAGTTTTTCTGGACCCCCTTCTCCCTCACGCTTAGACCCATTCGCTTGGTGATTTTAAGACGTTCGCCTTATTAGTTTGGCTATTATAAGACCTTTCACTCCATTTGTCAATTTAAAAAACCTTTCGTGCCATTTATGAGTCGATTTTTTCCTAGCGAGCGAAAGCGAGCCTGCAATTTAGGAGGAACCGGCCTTTTGCTGGGAACATTTTCTACCGAAAAAATGCAAACAATGATGTCGAAGGGGCGTCTCGTGGGTAATATTTAAAAGCTTGATGGACGTCTAGGAAGAACAAAGACAAACAAAGAAAATAAAAACAAAGAAAATAAAAACAAAGAAAATAAAAATAAAATAAAATAAAATATAATACATACAAATAAAACCTGGATTAATTTATGCACATGAGCAGGTTTATACTGCAACACTGTAGAGGTATTCTATCCTTTGTTTACCAGTAGACGATTTTATTCAGATTGGGAAGGATCTGCAGGAATCAAAGGGTTAATGGAGATGCTTAACCCCTTCTGTGCCAGCGACGTAATTTTAATTTAATTCGGACTGTTGTTCGACGAATTTAATCAGTTTAAAAAGGACCTATAGCAATTATTAGGTTTCGAACTATCTCACTTAACCCTTTTTACTACCACAGATCTTTTAAAACTGAACACATTCGTCTAAGTATGGCAAGAATTAAAACTAAAATGACGTCGCTGGACAGAAAGGGTTAAGGAGGCCTATTTGCTTCCCAGGTGTGGTCCATTGGGGAGGCAGACCGGTTTTCTGGACCCCCTTCTCCCGCATGTTTAGCCCCATTAGTTTTGAGACTTTAAGACGTTTGGCCCATTAGTTTGGCGATTTTAACAACTTTCGCCCCATTTCTTCGTCAATTTTATTACCTTTCGTGCCATTTAGTTATCGATTCTTTCCTGGCGAGCGATAGCGAGCCTGAAATTTTAAGAGAAACCGGCTATCGGCCGGGGAATTTTTCTATCGAAAAATGTACAAATTTATCTTGAAGGGGGGTCCAGGTTTTTTTATTTTAAGCTTGATGGAGGTCTAGTGAGGAAACTAAGAAAAATAGGAATGAATGACCAAACGAACGGTCTGTCTCCCCTTAAGTGAAGTAAAATCATCTATTGATAGCCAGTACACAATAAACAACAACAACAACAAATCTTAACTTGTTGCCGCTGTCAATTTGTAAGCCATGATCAATATCCTTAGTAACAAAAGCAAGGACGATCAAAATAATCAGAAATAGTTCAACTAACCTCTTGTCTGGGCAACACAATAGGCAAGACTATTTACTGACTATCTTTACCTACCTGGTTGCTTTCGATTACTATTGCCTGTTATATTTTCCCCAGGTGATGGTAAATTGCTATCTCGCCATGCTAATTACTCGGCTATTACCAAGATTTTGTAGAGAAAGTATGCTGTTAATTGTGAAAACTTAGCATTAAGGGGGGTGACCTGTTTTTGTTCTGTCCTTTTCTATCTTTCTCTGGCTTGTATCCATTTGGCCCCATTCAGCCTACTGTTTTAAGACGTTTATCCCCATCCAGGTGTAATTTATTTTTACTGGTGAGCGGTAGCGAGGCAGCATATTTTGTATTTTTGTTTGATAGCAGGCTAAATTTGTAAATTTTTCGATAGAAAAATGTCTCCGGCGAAGCCGGATTTCTTCATATAATGCTGGCTCGCTATCGCTCGCCAGGAAGAAATCGACACTTAGATGGGGATAAACGTCTTAAAATAGTTGGCTGAATGGGGCCGAATGGATACAAGCCAGAGAAAAAGAGAAAAGGACAGAAATAACAAAAAACAGGTCACCCCTCTTAATTTGATACCGAGGCAATGTAGTTTCTTATTCTTCCCAGTAAGTGTAGAGGAACCGGCTGTTAAGAGATTGAATTTACCGTGAGCTGGAAACAAACGGGATATAATTGTTTCCGGTGGTGAATGATGGCACCTTTATCTCTTTATTCTAATTGTGACGTGGGGCCCGGATATTAACCCTTTCTGTACCAGCCACGTAGCTATATTTAGACGACTTTGTGCGGCTTAACAAGGATCTGTGGTAGTTGTTGTTGTTGTTGTTGTTCCCCAGGTTGTCTGACCGAACAGTCCCAAGGTCCCGAGCAAGGCCAAGGCCATAACCGAGCGCCCAAACAGAACACTCCCTGCTTACCACTAAGAATGCCCAGGTGACCGAAGCCACTCCCAGGCGAGGAGCTGAGGAGGGTGCGGAAACGCCCGGGACACCGAAGCCCCACCCAGGGCCCTGTGCCCCTTAACGATTATGAAGGGAAAATTGAGGAGCAAAAGAAAAAATGTGACGCTTTGGCTCCCAGTCTGCCAACCTCTAGGTTGGCAGTAGAGAGGTCAATCCACAGAAGAGACGCCGCCACTTGAGATCTAGAAAATATATAAGTAAAAGGAACAGTCAGAGTAAGCTATGGGTATGGCAGAGAACGCTCAACTCTCACTCTGATAGACCAGCCCATCACCACATGACTAGAACCCAATCCTCTCAGCATCAGCTAGGAAAGGCCCTAGAAAGCCGCCTTTGGCAGGGGGATAGCTCCCCTATTTCAACCCCTTTCGGGGTTGGGCACCCGCTATCTGTGGTAGTAAATATGATTAGTTAAGATAGTTCGAAGCCTGTTAATTGTCGGATTGAATTAAATCGTCTATTAGTAGCCAGCATGAAATGAAAAGGACGGAACTGGTACTGAACGGGTTAAAGCCAATGTACAACGCCACTTATATCTATGACCTTCGCAAATTAATACTTAACCCGTTCTGTACCGGCGCCGTCCTTTTAACCCTCTGCTTTCCATACAACCTTCCTGATCTGAATAAAATAGTCTAATAATATTCAGAAAACAGGTAAGAAAGACGTAATCGGCTCTTTAAAGGGTTAACTCTCAGTATTGAAGGACGGATTATTACTTTTCCTTCATAATTGCTGAGGGGCACAGGGCCTTGGGTCGGGCTTTGGTTTCCCGGGCGTTTCCACACCCTCCTCAGCTCCTCGCCTTGGAGTGGCTTCGGTGACCTGGGCTTTATTATTGGTAAGTAGGGAAGGTTCTGTGGGGGCGCTCGGTTATGGCCTTGGCCTTGCTCGGGACCTTGGGGCTGCTCGGTCAGACAGCCTGGGGAACAGCAACAACAACAACAACAACAACACCAACAGCACTATTCTGGTTCCCCCCTCGTGGATTAAGACGTCTGGCAATAAATAGATAGATAGATAGAGAGATAACATATTAAAGGTCCATCGTAAGCTAAATAAAAGTGTCCAATGATAGCCAATACAAAAAAAAAAATGGTATCATGGTCTGAAATGGTAAACTATTAACCCCTTGAGGATCATGACGCATTTTGACAGTTTATTATCGCTATCATTAGACGAATGTATGCACGTTTGGAGTATCTGTGGGCATCTAACCCCTTCTGTACCGGCAACGTTTTTTATATTTGATTTCAGCTATATTTAGAAGATTTTATGAAGCTTAGGAATAATCTATGGTAGTTTAAAGGACTGTTGGAGATAGTCGATAGCCTTTTAATGGGTAGACAACTAGACATCCTTCCTAAGTCGAACACAATCGTCTAAAAGTTGCCAGAATGTAATGAAAAGTACATCACCGGTACAAAAGGAGGTAAGGGCACAGACTATCTCAATTAACCCTCTGACTTCTATAAACCCTTACTTATCTAAATACAATCGTCTAATAATAGCCAGAAAAATGCGTAATCGTATCTTGTAAGTTCCTAGGTAACTTCTGCATATTCCACGGCAGTATACGAAGTTATCACAGGAAAATATATACTAAAAGTTGAAAAATGGGAAAAGTTAAAACCTACATATGAAATGGGGAGGAACTAAAAGACCTAAAAAAACTATTCTAAAATATATATGGATCAGATTTTGAAAATATAATAGCATGGATTTTTTTTCTTTCAATAGCTATAGTAGTTTCATTATTGTTCCAAGATTTCAAAATATATTCACCAGTAGTAGCAATGACAAGAGACTAATAATAATAATAATAATAATAATAATAATAATAATAATAATAATAATAATAATAATAATAATGAGTGCAATTACATAGGCCATGAAGATAATTTTCTGTAAATGGAAAAGAAAGGCAACGCTCTGCCATAGAATTACATGGCCACGGCGGCTGAGCTCACTAAGTCATTGTACAGTAGTGCTGGCTCTTGGGGGTTTTCAAATCCACGCGCTGGCAGGGGAGGTTTCTCTCAAAAACTTTCCCTAACCATGAAGGCTAGGTCTGGACGGACCAGTCTCTGGGGACCACAATATTTCCTGCCCACATCCTACTCTGCCTTGGGTTTGTAGGTGCTTCTCGTTAGCAGCCAAGATTAGTCTGTTAATCACTTAAGATAAGGTCTAGGTTAGGTGTAGGATAAAGCCGGAGTAACACGAGCCCTTTTTCGAGCAATTTTTAAGGGCAATATGGTCTGGACCGTCTGGAAGCATACACAATTACACTTTATCAGAATTCAGCCGCCTAACATAATCTACCTTCAGTCTAGTTACCGATACCAGTGCGAAAATGTCCCGAAATGATACGATAAAAAACTTTCTCATCAAAAAATTTACAGAAAATGCGCTCGTGTGACAGCGGCTTCACGAACTGCATCATCAACCTCATTAGCTGTCGGGTCAAAGTAAACCGATTATAATTATTAATTATTAGTATTATAGTCCATTCATTTTAAGTAGGCCAGAAATCATGACTTCTAACCTCTGTAACTCAAAAAACGGCTTGACCAAATGGGCTGTAAATCTCCACAGCTATTCCCTGGCTGACTCTTCCCAAATGGTCGACATATTAGCTGGATTATTATTGTCGTTTTTTTATTTATAGAGGTTAGTGGTCAAGATTTTTACCTGATTATAATGGGTAGACTATTAGTATCAATAGGCATGGTTCCCGAGCTAGGTTAAAATAGTCAAGCTTATTCACAGGTAAATGGCCGGCATTATGTTCATATATAACTTTTATCCATAGCTGTTATCTGTCAGCTTCTAAAAAAAATATTATAGATAATTTACACGAACGTTTTCAGGGTGTATTCAAGCCTCCAAGTGATCGTGTGGAATCGTGTTAACATACAACAGGTAAAACACAGCAAATACTCAAAGACACTTTCATAAAAAAAAAAAAAATGAAAACGATAATAGTAATAATACAAGTTCTAATTACAAACAATATACAAACTCCAACAATCTATATTAAGTCTGTATTTATCCTAACAATCCAGTGCAAGAAATGAAAGATATTAGTGTCCGTAGGTCAACTAATTTCCGTTTACATTACGTTCACATTCAACAAACACAAACACTAGATAACCATATGCACATTCACAAACGAGAAATACAGTGATAATTGCAATAATACAAGTTATAATTACAAAACATACAAACTATAGTACATAGTAAGTGTGAAAGATGAGAAATATTAGCACAGATGCCTGGAATATTAGCACAGATGCCTGGAATATTTCTCACAGGCGCACCCGATTCCCCATGGCGCCTACCTTCGTGTTCATAGTCAACAAATACAAACAGATAAATCAATAGCCACAATCACAACAATAATAATAATAATATAATAATAATAATAATAATAATACAAGATCTAATTACACGAAAATACAAACTCTGCATTAAGTCTGTATTTGCCTATGAATCCAGTGTGAGAAATGGGATATATTTGTATAGACGCCAGGAAGGTTTCTCCGGGCGCATCCGATCCCCCAGCTGACCAGGCCGATCAGGTGACGTCGACCATCGTGTTGGAGAGTCAGAGGGCTTCCGGAATCCCCCTGCAACATATAGATTTAGGTTAACCCCTACTGTATCGTAGGGTACAGTAATAAAAGTCCCCCCCAGTCCCAAGCAATGTGGCCAAAATGGCAAGATAGAACAACCTTCCACCTCAAGAGATGAAGGAAGATTGGCTCTCCCAGCCTTCAGTAGTGCTGTATATAAACTGAGAAGTGTTGCCATATCGAGAGCAGTGCTCAAACGGTCGTGGTACCAGGCACAGCCTGATACAGGCAGTTACAAGGAAAGTACATTACTGACGGCTCCCAGCCATCGCTGGGACTGGGGAGTGACTTATCTACTGACGGGGGTATTTTTCTAAGCTTGATGGAGGTCTAGCGAGGGTTGGGTTGTGTTGGGGTGGGTTGGGGTGGGTTGGGTTGGATTGGGTTGGGTCGGATTGGGTTGGGTCGGATTGGGTTGGGGTGGGTTTGGTTTGGTTTGGTTTGGTTTGGTTTGGTTTGGTTGGGTTGGGTTGGGTTGGGTTGGGTTGGGTTGGGATTGGTTGGGTGGGGTTGGGATTGGTTGGGTGGGGTTGGGATGGGTTGGGTTTGGTTGGGTTGGGTTGGGTTGGGTTGGGTTGGGTTGGGTTGGGTTGGGTTGGGTTGGGTTGGGTTGGGTTGGGTTGGGTTGGGTTGGGTTGGGTTGGGTTGGGTTGGGTTGGGGTGGGGTGGGTTGGGGTGGGGTGGTTGGATTGGGTTGGGTTGGGTTGGGTTGGGTTGGGTTGGGTTGGGTTGGGTTGGGTTGGGTTGGGTTGGGTTGGGTTGGGTTGGGTTGGGTTGGGTTGGGTTGGGTTGGGTTGGGTTGGGTTGGGTTAGGTGCGTGAGTTTGAGTTGGGTTTAGTTTTGGGCAGCATTAGTTCATGGGGTCTCTGGGTGGATTAGGGTGCATTTGGGAGGGTTGAATTGGGGAGTTGAAATATAATTAAATGAACCTCCTGGTATTGTTTTGGTTTTGGTATGTTTTGTGGAAACCAGATGATTTAGTGGAAACTCCTTTCAACTCCTTCAGCACAATGAAGTTATTTTCATCGTACTCTGGACACCATTAAACGATTTTCTTTAGCTTTTAAATTACCTCTAGAACTCAAAGGAGTATATACGATCTCAACACACCCTTTGAATGACATAGGTAAGTCTTTAACTGCATACAATCGTCTAATTGTAGCCATAATTAAATGTTAAATTGCATCAGCGTGCTGAAGGGGTTAAAGATGTGCAGGATTTGTGCAAGTTGGATGCATTTGGTCTGGTTTGGGAAAGTTCACGTAAGATAAGTTATTTTATGTTGGATCAGGTCAAGTCGCAATGGTTTGGGTCTGGTTGGTAAGTTAGCTTGGTTTTGTCCGGATCAGTTGAGTCTATGCAAAGTAGGGTAGTCTAAATGACCACTTGCGAGTTTCAGGCTATAAGGAAGTTGGAACTGTAGCCATCGATATTTCGCAGAATATTATCAGCTTAGGTACGGTTATAATAAATGTTTATATCAATGAAACCAAATTTATCATACTTTTTTATCCATTAGAAACACACACTATTATTGCATTTCTCTTTAATATTAATGCATATGGCTCCAACTTTCTGATAACCAGAAACTCGCAACTGGTCAATTGGGTTGGAATGGTTGTAAGTTATCGTGGTTTTGACTTGATGAGAGAGTTAGCTTGGTTATGGTTAAAATACATCAATTTGAATTGTGTGATATATTTGTACCTTTTTTAATGGATTAGATTTAAGTGTTTATTTTGATTTGTCACATTGAATATACCTAGGTTGGGTTAATGTGGTTATGCAAATACCTAAGCTCTCAAAAAAGTAATGATTTCCTAACTTAGGATTACATTATTGTATTAAACAGTAATAGGAATGGAATCACATCACGAATATAATAGCTAAAACTGGGTAATATTATATTCGGCAAAATTGAACCATACATCAATAAATAGAATTACTACAATTTATTATAAATGTGTTTACATATTGACGTTTAGAAACCACTCTTTAATTAACTTAATCTGCAAAATAAAATAAAAAAATAAAAACCAAAAATATAATAAATAAAAACCAAAAATAAAATAAATAAAACAGTAAATAAAAACTGCAATTAAATTGAATTAGTATAAATTATCTGTATTTAACAATATAAACACGACGTATTCCCATTCCATTATTGTGTACAAGCTACCATCAACTAATGATATGCACAATGGATAAAGCATATTAAATAGTGTTAAGCACAAAGCTAAATAAAATGCAATATTTATCTTAACCCCTTCAACACGATGACACCTTTTCATATGATATTCTGGCTAAATTAGACAAGTATATGCTGTTTAAGAAGGACCTATTTTATTCAAAAGGTTTATTGAAATTGTATTTACCCCTGTGAGTCCTGAAGGGAGATAATATGCTAAAGAAAATCGACTAATGGTAACTGTAAAAGGATGAAAATTACGTCATTGTGTTGAATGGGTCAATAGAAAATATAATGATTAATTTGATCTATAACAAAATGGTTGCTTGCCGTATAATTATAAGCGTTGATTCAGCAAAATGCCAATAATGATCATTATTATTAATATGAATGAAGTCTGCAATACAATAAGCATTCAGTGAGGATGACAGATAATGAAGGTCATAATTATATATAAAGTGACAGTATATGAAGGTGATGTATTATATACACGGTGATTATAGGAGGAGTGGAAGTCAGTCTCAGGGTAGACTATAAATATTTCGTGTACAACTGTAAAAAAAAAAAAAAACGCGGTAAGCTAGGGGGGTGATCTGCTTTTTCTCTGTCTTGGTTGTATCCATTCGGCCCCATTCAGCCTACTGTTTTAACACATTCATCCACATCCAGGTGTAGATTTTTCCGCGAGCCAGCATTTTATGGAGAAATCCAGCTTCGCAGGAGAAATTTTTTCTATCGAAAAATTTACAAATTTAGCCAGCTGTCTAACTCATTATCCAAAATATACATCGTCACCTGGATGGAGATAAACGTCTTAAAACAGTAGGCTAAATGGGGACGAACTTTTATCCTCGTCCAGGTGTCGATTTACACCTGGCGAGCGATAGCGAGCCAGCATATTTTGGATTATGTATTAGACAGCTGACATTTGTACATTCTTTCGGTAAAAAAAATGTCTCCGACGAAGCCGTTTGTCTTCATACAATGATAGCTCGCTGTCACTCGCCAGGAAAAAATTGATACCTGAATGGGGAGAAACGTCTTAAAACAGTAAGCTGAATTGGGCTGAATGGATAAAACCCAGAGAGAAAAAGCAGGTCGGTCCCCTTAATTTGCCGCAATTTCCCACCAAGGTCATCGGTTACTTATTGCTACTGGCTGTACAGTTGAACACCTAAATATTTACAGAGTACACGCGTCATCAAGTCCCTGTTTAGTCCGCGTCCCGTCGTCCTCAGGATTTGAGTTTCTCCTGGATCCAGTCAACGTAGCCCGTGATGTTGGTGTAGACGCCCGGCAAGTTGGTCCTCCCGCAGGCGATCCCCCAGGACACCAGCCCTACGAGGACGGCCGAACCGTTCTTCGTCACCGTCATGGGGCCTCCGGAGTCCCCCTGTAAAGTCGAAGGTCCGAACGGTGCAGGGGGTGAAGGAGGGGCAGAAGGGGTGAAGGAGGGGTGAAGGAGGAGGGGCAGAAGGGGTGAAGGAGGAGGGGCAGAAGGGGTGAAGGAGGGGCAGAAGGGGTGAAGGAGGGGCAGAAGGGGTGAAGGAGGAGCAGGAAGGGGTGAAGGAGGAGCAGGAAGGAGTGAAGGAGGAGCAGGAAGGGGTGAAGGAGGAGCAGGAAGGGGTGAAGGAGGGGAAGATAGGGAGATGCACGAGGAATGGCGTAATGGGATGGAGAACGGCAAGGAGGATGCATAGGAAGGGAAGGCACAAACGTAGACAGACATTCCTCAACACTTTTTGTAATTTTGAATATTGTGTACAAGACTCCCAAGAAAACAGGGATACTAGCTTACCTCCAAGGAAAAGGAATACAAGTCGAAATAAAAGTAAAAATAAAAGTAGGAATGAAAGTAGGACAAGTATAATTTAAAACTTGCAAAACAAACAAACAAACAAACAAACAAACAAACTCAAACAAGAACCGCACAATATAAAGACAAAATAACTGAAGGGGAGGTCTCCACTTGAGGGGAGGTCTCCACTTGAGGGGAGGTCTCCACTTGAGGGGAGGTCTCCACTTGAGGGGAGGTCTCCACTTGAGGGGAGGTCTCCACTTGAGGGGAGGTCTCCACTTGAGGGGAGGTCTCCACTTGAGGGGAGGTCTCCACTTGAGGGAGGTCTCCACTTGAGGGGAGGTCTCCACTTGAGGGAGGGGAGGTCTCCACTTGAGGGGAGGTCTCCACTTGAGGGGAGGTCTCCACTTGAGGGGAGGTCTCCACTTGAGGGGAGGTCTCCACTTGAGGGGAGGTCTCCACTTGAGGGGAGGTCTCCACTTGAGGGGAGGTCTCCACTTGAGGGATTTTTTTCTTGACCCCTTTCTCCCTCATGGTTAGCCCCATTGTTTTTGAGATTTTATGACGTTTGCCCCCATAAGTTTGGTGATTTTAAGAATTTCCGCCCCATTCTGTCAATTTTAAGACCTTTCGTGCAATTTAGGTGTCAATTTTATCCTGGCGAGCGATAGCGAGCCTGTAATTTAAGAGTAACCGGCCTTCGGCCGGGAAATTTTTCTACCGATAAATGTACAAATTTATCTTGAAAGGGGGTCAAGGGGGTGACATTTTAAGATTGCTGGAAGAGTAGGACACAAACTAGAAACCTCCCCTTAACAAAATCCCTATGTGGAAATATAACTTTGTAGATTTATCAAAACAATACTATGAAAAAGCAAAACAAATAACGAAAGGCCAGACCCACAGGAAGGACATATGAGTGTGTGTATTGCTATGATGGAACATTGGAGGATCGCAGTGCAGTCAGTAGGACAAACAATGGCACCCTTTCGATAAATATTGCACTAAAATATCTTTTAAATAGAAGGATGACTTTTTATATTATATTATTATTTTTGTTATTATGAGATGGTCTAATTCAAATTTAGGTAAACATTCAGAAGTGAAAGGGTTAACTGAAAAAGCTTTTAGCCGTATTATTCCCAAAGATCCTTCTTTAGGGGAAGAAAGTCAATATCCAAACATTCATCCTTTCCAGTAAAACCTATCATAAAACTTACGAAGGTACACATAAGGCGGTGGCTTGTTTATTATAACCATCAAAACAGGCATTGTCACTTATTTGATTAACTATGCGTGAGGGTGAGGGCAGGTCCTATCCAGAGTGAGGTTTTGGCATCCTCTACCCTACCTTAGCTGCTTCTGCCTGTCTCTATTCCTGTACTACATTTCCTTCTAGGTGCAGGGCGCGATCGCCCGATTGAGTGGCACTGCAAGGGAGCCTGCTGACGGTGGGAACATTGGTCAGGGGGTGTAAGCCCGTGGGCTGGTGATCCCCTCCCCAGCTGCCCTCTCAGAGACAGATCTCATAATTTATCCCTTGCCCTCAACTTTCTCTTCCTGTTAAGGGGCACAGGGTCCTGGAAGGGGCTTCGGTGTCCTAGGCGTTTCCGCACTCTCCTTAGGGACCTTGGAGCTGCTCGGCCAGACAGCCCGGGATCAGCAACAACTATGCGAAAATCGTATGAGAAGGTCTAGGTTGGCAGGTGCACGAGCAATAACGTAGACGAAATCAACAATGCGGACCAAGAGAGATGCACAAGAATCAATTGAACACAACACTATATTGTGGCTGGATAAACACAAATCATGGACAGGCAAGCAAGAGTAAGACAAATTAACACACAAAATAATGTCTTTGAGTTAAATCTTTTAGAGCCAACGCAGATAAAATGCGATAACAAGTTTCACCATAATATATAAACAGTGTCAGAGTAAGGAAGATATTGCTTCCCACAGTTAAGGGGAGGCAGACCGTTTTTCTGGACCCCCTTCTCCCTAATGTTTAGCCCCACTAGTTTTGAGGTTATAAGACCTTCAGCCCATTAGTTTGGCGATTTTAACACCTTTCGCCCCATTTCGTTGTCAATTTTAAGACCTTTCGTGCCATTTAGGTGTCGATTATTTCCTGGCGAGCGATAGCGAGCCTGCAACTTTAAGAAGAACCGGCCTTCGGCTGGGACATTTTTCTACCGAAAAATGTAAAAAAATATCTTGAAGGGGGTCTAGGGTGTGTTTTTCTAAGCTTGATGGAGGTCTAGGGAGGAAACTAATAAATATATGAATAAATTACTCAATAGACCAAACAAACGGTCAGTCTCCCCTTAAAGTATGAATCAGAGGGACAGTGAGTAAATGAAGGGAGTCGAGAAAGTTCAAGTATTACATGTAGCAAATTCCACTAATGTGTAGTGAAAAATCCTTCTTAGCATATGTACAATCGAGGTTAATAAGTGTTGTCAGATATTTCACAAAGTTTCGGACACTGACTAATACTCTGAGGGATAAGCAATTTTCCCAGTAACTATAAAGATACCAATAACACTTGTTGAGCGAAAACCACTGGAATCTATGACAACACTTAACACCCCCGACCGTACAGTACATATATAATTGTCAAACGTCAGTCTTTGTCAAATATACTTTTATAATTTTGTTTAAAGTCTGAATTATCTGTTATGTTGTATATTGATAATATACCATGGAATGATATGATGAATACTGTTTAAGTAACGTGTTTTGTTAGTACTTTATGATTCAATAGCTTACATATTTATATAAGTTTTGATTTAGTACGATATGCATTCCACTCACAAAGAGGAAAGCCAACTTGCGAGCATCCACTAATCAGTTATGCACTAATAATTAAATAAATTATTAAGTTTCATACATTTAATGTAACGAAATTATGATATATAAGAGATGACAGCAAGTTCGCATCTTCAGTGAGTGTCTTAACTGGGCATTAAAGCAAATAAACAAACTGGAATTCTGATGGTGCTATACACATAACTATTAAGCATAAAATATATATATATACAGTGAAGATATAATTAAAAATTTACTTAAAAATGATATTGTATTTACAGGCATTATATTAGTTATTAACAAGCTTACCTGTACTGTCCTGTATTGAAGCGGAAAAACAAAAAAACACATGTACAGTACTCCATAAATAATAACATTAATTGCTGTTTAAATAATTACTTACATATTATTCAAATACATATCAAATTAGAGCTTACTGGGATGATTGGTGAATTTTGTGTTCATTACTAGTCTAACAGTAAGATTATAATTGGTAATTGCTTTGAATTTAGAAAGCTAAGTGATATAGTTAGTATATAATCATTTATCTCTCAAGAACTATTAATCATACTTCCCAACATTTTCTACCCAACTTTCCCGACCTTTCCCACAGCACTACCACACATAATATCTCGTTTTTCAGTCAATATATCTCATTCACACATTCTACCCTACTTTCCCGACCTTTCCCACAACACTACCACACATAATATCTCGTTTTTCAGTCAATATATCTCATTCACACTTTCTACCCTACTTTCCCGACCTTTCCCACAACACTACCACATAATTATAATGTCTCATTTTTCTCTCAATATATCTCATTCACACTTTCTACCCTACTTTCCCGACCTTTCTTATTATAGTACCACATATAATATCTCGTTTTCTCTCTCAATATATGTGACTGACCTGGCAACTGTCTTTCCCGACCTTTCTCACTATACTACCACAAATAATGTATCGTTTTTCTTTGTAAATATATCTCACTCACACTGTCTACCCAATTTTCCCGACCTTTCCCACAATACTACCACACTTAATATATCGTTTTCTCTCTCAATATATCTCACTCACACTTTCTACCCAACTTTCCCACAATACTACCACAAATAATGTATATTTTTTTCTGTCAATATATGTGACTGACCTGGCAACTGTCTTTCCCTCCGTTCTTGTATCCGGCACAGATAAATACGTCATGGATGGTCTCCCTCCTGCCAGCCTCCTTGAACCAGGACTGACACACGTCGTTCCTCAGTACCTCCACGTCCACCTCCTGTAGGACCTCTGGGGTTGACGACACTCCTGTAGGATGGGGTGGAAAGCGTTAGGAAGGGGTGGAAAGCGTTAGGAAGGGGTGGAAAGCGTTAGGAAGGGGTGGAAAGCGTTAGGAAGGGGTGGAAAGCGTTAGGAAGGGGTGGAAAGGAAGTGAGAGAGAAGGTACTAGTGGGGTTGGTGGCATGGGGTTGAACGGAAGTGAGAGAGAAGTGGTGTTGGCATTTGGCATGGTTAAACATAAATTCAGACTTTCGTTGACGAGACAGAACAGAACAGGACAAGACAACACACAAAATAGCATAATCAATATACAATACAACATAACACAACGTCCAAATACCATTAACGATAATAATAAAGCAAATTACAAAATAAAAAATAAAATACTCTCTCTCTCTCTCTCTCTCTCTCTCTCTCTCTCTCTCTCTCTCTCTACACAAACAAGACAGGACATCTCAAGCTAAGACAATAATACCCACACTCACCGTGATTAAGCCGCCCCCATCCGGTAACAGTGCCATACTCCCCAATAAACGTCTCATCCTGCTGGGGCAAACAAACCGGGATGATGTGTTCCCGGTAGGTGATCTTCCGGTTCACTTTGACCAGCGCCACGTCGTTCTGGAAGTCCGCCGCCTGGTACTTGGGGTGGACCTCTTTCCGGGACACCTCGAAGTCCTCATGGGGCAGCTTCTCGTTCTGCTGCCTCACGTTCCATTCTCCTAGACGCACCTTCATGTTCTTGATGGGTGTCCTGAAATAAATGTTGGTATTTAAGAAAAAAAAAAAAATAAAAAAAAAATAAAGGGGAAAAGTGGGGATTGGGCCTGAGTATATAGATAGATAGATTAGATAAAAAGAGTATGGGATCACAAAAAAAAAGTGGGGAATGGGCCTGAGTATATAGATAGATATATGGATGAGAAAGAAAAAGATTATGGAATCACGTTACAATGATAATTATAAAGTTTGTTTCCCCAATATCCACCTTTTATGTTCTTGATGTGTGCCCTAGAGTAAGAGGTTATTGTAGTACAACAGTGGATGTAACTAAAGACAGTAATACTACTATTAATGCAGTATTATGATATTTTAGGCTAACATAACTCCATTCCCAATTGTTGGTCCCCCTTTATCTCATTACTGCCTGACTTAGTGATACAAATTTCACAAGCAGACATAGTGAGCCAAGGTAGTTAAGGGGAGATCTCCACTCGAGGGATTTTTTTCTTGACCCCTTTCTCCCTCATGTTTAGCCCCATTGCTTTTGATATTATAAAACGTTTGCCCCATTAGTTTAGCGATTTTAAGAACTTTCACCCCATATTAAGACCTTTCGTGCCATTCAGGTGTCAATTTTATCCTGGCGAGCGATAGCAAGCCTGTAATTTAAGAGGAACCGGCCTTTGGCCGGGAAATTTTTCTACCGAAAAATGTACAAATTTATCTTGAAAGGGACTCAAGGGGGTGTAATTTTAAGCTTGATGGAGGTCTAGGGAACAAACTAAAAACCTCCCCTTAATCAGTATTGAACAATCTAAAGGTTTTTGGATGATGGGACCCAGTGGGATTATGACACCTGTAATTATGTTGTTATTGTTGTTGTTCCCCAGGCTGTTTGACCGAGCAGCCCCAAGGTCTCGAGCAAGGCCAAGGCCATAACCGAGCACCCCCACAGAACCTTCCCTGCTTACCATTAATATAGCCCAGATGATCGAAGCCACTCCCAGGCGAGGAGCTGAGGAGGGTGCGGAAACAACCGGGGAACCAAAGCCCCACACAAGAACCTGTGCCCCTCAGCAATTATGAAGGGAAAGTTGAGGGGCAAAAGAAATATGTGACGCTTTGGCTCCCAGTCTGCCAACCTCTAGTTTGGCAGTAGGGAGGTCAATCCATGGAGATCACTTGAGATCTAGAGAATATTTAGGTAAAAGGAACAGTCCGAGTAAGCTATGGGTATGGCAGAGAACGCTTAGCTCTTACTCTGATAGACCAGTCCATCACCACATGACTAGAACCCAATCCTCTCAGCATCAGCTAGGAAAGGCTCTAGAAAGCTGCCTTTGGCAGGGGGATAGCTCCTCTATTTCAACTCCTTTCGGGGTTGTACACCGACCCGTTGTTATCCTATATAATTATGCTTGTGTTTTCAGTTTTTGTAAGCTGAAGGGACCCACAAACTGAAGGGACCCACAAGCTGAAGGGACCCACAAGCTGAAGGGACCCACAAGCTGAAGGGACCCACAAGCTGAAGGGACCCACAAGCTGAAGGGACCCACAAGCTGAAGGGACCCACAAGCTGAAGGGACCCACAAGCTGAAAGGACCCATAAGCTGAAGGGACCCACAAGCTGAAGGGACTCACAAGCTGAAGGGACCCACAAGCTGAAGGGACCCACAAACTGAAGGGACCCACAAACTCACCGGCCTGACTACCCAATAATGAATAAGAAGAGGGACACCACATGCGGTCTGCTTGCTCAGGGACAACTCCTTCATGATTGCGACCTGCTTTGGGGGGGGGGGGGTCCCAAGACCTCGTTGTTGAATAAATATAGAGCTCTGACCCTATCCGTGATAACATTTGATCATATTTGTCAAACTTAATATCTGCAATACAGCTCTCCCCCTCTCCCCCCCCCCAAAAAAAAAAAAAAAAAAAAAATGGCACAAAAACAAGCCTCCATTAATAATAAATCAGGCTAAAATTTATCTTGTGGAACCATCTTACAAACTATGATACATGACACCAATACATATATAAAAAAATACTCATGTGATTAAGGAACTCCCCGTTCCTTAATCAGGAAGCACATGATTCTTCCGGGATTCGAACTCGGGACACCACACCCAGAACATAAGCATCTAAACTATCAACACGGATGCCAACCCTAAAGTTAACTCACGAATAAACACAATGGGCTGCCGTGATGATCCAATAGTGGTTGAGCAGACTACCCCCACAGGCGATCCGCTTGCTGAGGAAGGACTCCTTAATGATGGCCACCTGCCAGGGATGGGTCCCGAAGGCGGCGTTACTCCCACCCACGACACGGTTGGTCCGGGAATAGGTCTCACCGCATCCTGGGGAGAAGACAAAATGATGGAGTTAAAGGGTTGCTTGATAGAAGGTTGGATGGATTGATAACCTGTACATTATGCCGACACTCCGGGTCTCCAAAGTAAACGTAAATGATGGATGGAAACATACATGGCTTATGAGGTAGGGAGAGAGAGAGGGAGGATGGATGGATGGATGGATGGCTAAATGCTTGGGCGACTGCTTGGATGAAAAGAGGAATGGAATGACTGATAAATATAAGGATAAAGTGATGGATTACAAAGGACTATAAAGGAATACAAGTTAACAGTATATTCAGTAATCCTCAATAGGCTGCTTGTTGAAGGGTAAAATAGGACAGCCACAAATAAGGACTGCAGGGGTGGTGGTCGTTAGTTAGATTTAACAAGGTCTGTCAGCTGTGACCTCAGCTCAAACACTCCACATTAGCAATAAACATGTTCTATTAGAATATTGCCCCCAAATAGATATATATAAATATATGGATAGATGGGTGGATCACTTTCAGTCTCCAGTAGCAATGATTTCGTCTCCCTCACTCGTCCACTTTATCTGAATACGTTTATCTATACCTCTTCATAAATATCTTCTTCGAAAGCATCTCCCTGGAATTGGTCGTAAGATATTTGAAACAGTAACACTCTCTCTCTCTCTCTCTCTCTTTGCTATAATTTCCCTTACTCTCGGGTTAGCTATTTCTACTAAAATTAAGTCCTGACCACCTCGCTGGGATCGTAAATTCTGTGTGGTCAGTGTATATATGTAAATGTATGTAAATGTATGCATTTTTTTAAATTCTCTCTTTGTTATTTTTTTTCGTTCTCTCTCTCTCTCTCTCTCTCTCTCTCTCTCTCTCTCTCTCTCTCTCTCTCTCTCGACACAATAAACGCTTTCAAGGGAAGGCTTGACCTCTATCTAGAGGAGGCTGGGGTGATTTGAAAAAAAAAAAAAAAAAAAAAAATGTATTGCCGGACTGCCTAGTAAGGACCCCGAGGTCTGTGTGGTCTGTGTATCTATGTAGCTCTATGTAGCTCTCTCTCCCCGGTGCCAGAGAACAATAGCCTCTGTGGTGCTATTGTGCAGAGACCTTTATCCTTTGTCTTTATCACTTCATGCGTGGAGAGCCTCTTAGTGATTGGTGGTGGTGGAGGTGTGGGTGTGGATGTGGATTATGTGGAGCAAAAGAGAGAGAGAGAGAGAGAGAGAGAGAGAGAGAGAGAGAGAGAGAGAGAGAGAGAGAGAGAGAGAGAGAGAGAGAGAGAGAGAGAGAGATTATATATATAAATATATATACTGTATACATACAGTATATATATATATATATATATATATATATATATATATATATATATATATATATATATATATATATATATATATAGAGAGAGAGAGAGAGAGAGATAGAGAGATAGATAGGAGTTACAGGAAACATACAGTATTTTAAAGATATTTCTGTGTATTATAGGCCTCAAATCACCCCCCCCCCCTCCAACATTACAAACACCCCAACACCATCACCAACTACAATCCTAATACAGCCAAACCAAACAAATACATCAGCAACACTCCAACAATAACAAAAACATCTTCCTCAACAAGTAGTGAAAGTAAGGGGCTATTTTTTCTTGCGACCACAGCGAAGAACGGGCTTTTTTTTAGCTAGTAGTTTGAAATCGCAGAGCTAAGCCTGATTTGAGTATATTGTATATTTACCATTTCCCGGTGTGTGTGTGTGTGTGTGTGTGTGTGTGTGTGTGTGTGTGTGTGTGTGTGTGTGTAGCAGAACGTCACTGGCAAAGGCGAGCAACTCCAAATATGTAGGCTCGCAAAACAAGAACACAGAAGGAAAAACGTGAGGTATGGGGATTTTGTTTAGATTCCTAGCTATAAACCTATGGAAGACTCGTGGGCGAAACGCCTTAGTAACGCACCACCACACCAAAAAACACCTTAACCCCTTCTGTACCGGCGACGTCTTTTATATTTGCCTTCAGCTACATTTAGACGATTTTATGAAGCTTAGGAAGGATATATGGTAGCTAAAAGTAATAACTGTCTGTAACCTTTAAATGGGTATACGTTCTTCCTAAGCTGAACAAAATCGTCTAATAGTTGGTAGATAATAATGAAAAGGACGTGACCGGTACTGAATGGGTTAAACAATGACATACCAAAACAACAATTACAACAAGAGCTTCTTCCTCAACAACAAGTGAAAGTGAGAAGTGCTCCATCCGGTAGAGATAACGAACATAAGAACAGACAGACAGACAGACAGATAGATAGATAGGTAGATAGGTAGACAGATAGATACAGTATATACATTATATATATATATATATAGAGAGAGAGAGAGCTGTATAACATCATATAACGATAGCCTTAAGGGGAGGTATTTAGTTTCTTCCCTAGAACTCCATCAAGCTTAAAATTACACCCCTAGACCCCCTTTCAAGATAAATTTGTACATTTTTCGGTAGAAAAATTTCCCGGCCGAAATCTTCTCAAATTACAGGCTCGCTATCGCTCGCCAGGAAAAAATCGACACCTAAATGGCACGAAAGTTCTTAAAATTGACAGAAATGGGGCGAAAGTTCTTAAAATCGCCAAACTAAAGGGGGCGAGCGTCTTAAAATCTAAAAAGCAATGGGGCTAAACATGAGAGAGAAAGGGGTCCAGAAAAAAATCCCTCAAGTGGAAATCTCCCCTTAAGTACACTGTGGAAATGCGTCATAATCCTCAAAGGGGTTAATCTTTTCCTGGACAGGATGATATAATATATACAACGGCCCCCCCCCCCCTCCCCCCCTATGGTTAAGGGGGGTGGGTGGGGGTCGTTTTTCTGACTCCCCTTCTCCCTCATGTTTAACCCCAGTACTTTTGAGATTTTAAGACATTCGCTCCATTAGTTTGGCGATGTTAAGACCATTATCCTCATTTATTTGTCAATATTCAGACTTCTCGTGTCATTTAGGTGTCGATTGCTTCCTGGCGAGCGATAGCGAGCCTGTAATTTATGAGGAACCGGCCTTCGGACTGGACATATTTCTATCGAAAAATGTACAAATTTATCTTGAAGGAGGGTGTTAGGGTTTATTTTTTAAAGCTTAATGAAGGTCTAGGGAGGAAACTAAAATATCAAATGATATATATATATATATATATATATATATGAGCAAATCAATACGCCCATCCCCCCTTAAGGGGAGGTTTTTAGTTTGGTCTCTAGATATCCATCAAGCTGAAGATTACACCCCCTTGAGCCCCTTTCAAGATAAATTTTTACATTTTTCGGTAGAAAAATTTCCCGGCTGAAAGCCAGTTCCTCTTAAATTACAGGCTCGCTATCGCTCGCCAGGATAAAATCGACACCTAAATTGAACGAAAGGTCTTAAAATTGACAGAAATGGGTTGAAAGTTTTTAAAATCATCAAAATAATGGGGCGAACGTCTTAAAATTAGAAAAGTAATGAGGCTAAACATGAGGGAGAAAGGAGTCAAGAAAAAACTCCCTCAAGTGGATATCCCCCCTTAAGAATACGGCCCTGAGCGTCAATAAATCAGTTGATATGGGGGGGGGGAGGACATTTTGATCAAATTCTGGTTACCAGTAGACGATTTTCTTGAGCTTATAATCTACTGCTAGGATTAAAAAAAAGTGTAAATACCATCTCGATAAACCCTCTCAATTAGAATGGGTTCTCATTAAGCTTTATGAAATCGTAGACATGACTGGGTTTCGTCAACGTGTAATACGCTCCGACAGTATCCTTGTAGTGATACCAAGCGATACACATGGAAAAACAAAACACAAAACAATACAATACAATAATACAAGGATCTAGCGTTAGGTGAGGCAAGTAAGGTGATATTAGGACAAGTTAGAAAATATTTGGTATATATATTCAAACTTTTGTTAAGGGAGCCCACCTCGCTTTTTTTTTCTCTTTCTCTCCCTCTCTCTTTTTGGCTTGTATCCATTCGGCCCCATTCAGATTACTGATTTAAGACGCTTACCCCCATCCAGGTGTCAATATTTTCCTATCGAGCCGTAGCGAGCCAGCATACATATATTTTTGTTTGGACAGCAAGTTAAATTTGTACATTTTTCGATCGAAAAATGCCTCTGGCGAAGCCGGATTTCTCCATACAATACTGGCTCGCTATCGCTCGCCAGGAAGAAACCGACACCTGGATGGGGATAAACGTCTGAAAACAGTTGGCTGAATGGGGTCGAATGGATACAAGCCAGGGAAAGAAAGAAAAGGAGAAAAAGAAAAAAAAAGCCGGTGACCCCCCCCCCCTTAACTCCTCCAGCACGATGACGCCTTTTTACCTTTGATTCCGGCTAAAATTAGACGACTTTACGAAATTCAATATTAATAAGGACCTATTCTATTGAGAGGGTTAATAGAGATCCTATTTACACCTCTTAGTCCTCCAAGTAGATTATTATAAGCTAAAGAAAATCATCTAATGGTGACCAGAATGGGATACAAATTAATAAAATAAATAGGTCAGTTTAATAAAGGCTTGACGTTGCAATGATCGGGGTGCACCGTATTGGGAAAATTGAGCACTTCGCTTCACCAGGGCCCTTGTAGCTATGCATTCGATAAAGCCGGTATCACACGAGAGCTTTTATATAGTCCACATTCGACGATCATCATTTTTTTTTCTGGCAACACTTCTTGAATATTTTTTTTTCTGGCAACACTTCTTGAATATTTTTTTTTCTGGCAACACTTCTTGAATATTTTGCACTGGTATCGGAAACTATACTCGGTTTCTTTTCATCTGACGACAAATTGAATCCTTTAGCAGCTAATTTATCGATACTTAATGGACAAATATTAACCTACTACGTCTCTGCATCATATTAAGGGGAGGTTTTTAGTTGATTCCCTAGACTTCCATCAAGCTTAAAATTACTCCCCCTTGACCCCCTTTCAAGATAAATTTGTACATTTTTCGGTCGAAAAATGTCCCGGCTGAAAGCCGGTTCCTCTTAAATTACAGGCTCGCTATCGCTCGCCAGGATAAAATCAACACCTGAATTGCACGAAAGGTCTTAATATGGGGTGAAAGTTCTTAAAATCGCTAAACTAATGGGGCAAACGTTTTATAATATAAAAAGCAATGGGGCTAAACATGAGGGAGAAAGGGGTCAAGAAAAAAGTCCCTCGAGTGGAGATCTCCCCTTAAGATCAGTTTAATACCTTCATAATAACTGAGAAATCTCGATGGAAACTTTGCAATTTACCGTCAGTTGAAAATAATCTCATGGTAGATGAATTTAGGCGACAGAAATCATTTAAATGTCGACCTCATAAGCTGCCAGACCAGTGTTGAGGATAAATGTTGAGGGAAAAAGTGCTCGTGTGATACCGGCTTAAGGGGGTACTACTCGCTTTTTTCTGGACCCCTTTCTCCCATGAGAGTTCTGAGGTTTTAAGACGTTTGTTCCGTTAGTTTCGCGATTTTGAGACCTTTCGCCTCATTTGTTGTCGATATTAAAACCTTTCGTGCCCTTTAGGTATCAATTTTTTCCTGGCGAGCGAAAGCGAGCCTCTAATTTTAGAAGGAACCGACCTTTGGCCGGAAATTTTTTCTACCGAAAAATGTACACATTTATCTTCAAAGGGGGTCTAGGGGGCGTTTTTCTAAGCTTGATAGAGGTCTAGCGAGGAAACTAAAAAAATATATAAATAAATAGATATATAGACCAAAGACCAAGCATTACCCCCTTAAACCAGCAGCCGTATACCGCAGCTAATTCACCATCGAAACAGTCAAAGGGAAACACGCGATAGAGGTCAACACAAGAGGAAATAAACGCTATGTAATTTTTCAAGCATTTTTTCAACCATAAAAAAAAGGAAAAAAAATAAAAAATAAAATAAAAAAATACCATGTGACCAAAAAAAAAATAAAAATAAATAAATAAATAAATAAATTAAAAAAAAACCCGAGGAACAAACACAAATATTATATCGTCATACATGTAAAACGAAGGCTGAACATTTTAGAAAGACGCGGTTTGTTTTCTGAATTTCTATTGTGACTGAGAAGCTAGTGAACAATCCTTGGTTTCTCTATTCTTAAGTCTTGGAGTTTCGTGGATTATGTAGAATGTCTAGTCTAGTAACACCAATATATAGATCTTTATATATCTATACTCTGTTTCTTATCATCTGACGATAAATTGAATCCCTTAAGGGGAGGTTTCTAGTTTGTTTCCTACTCCTCCAGCAATCTTAAAATTTCACCCCCTTGACCCCCTTTCAAGATAAATTTGTACATTTTTCGGTAGAAAAATGTCCCGGCCGAAGGCCGGTTCCTCTTAAATTACAGGCTCGCTATCGCTCGCCAGGAAAAAATCGACACCTAAATGGCACGAAAAGTCTTAAAATTGACAGAAATGGGGTGAAAGTTCTTAAAATCGCCAAACTAATGGGGCGAACGTCTTATAATATCAAAAGCAATGGGGCTAATCATGAGGGAGAAAGGGGTCAAGAAAAAAATCCCTCAAGTGGAAATCTCCCCTTAACAGCTAATTTTCGATACTTAATGGACAAAATATGAAAGTGCAATGTCTCTGCTTCATATTAAGAGCCAAGTTCATACAATAAGCACCATATTTCCCTACCCAATCTTCAAAATAACTTGAGAAATCTTTATGGGAAGTTTGCAATTTACCGCCAGTTGAAAAGAAATAAGAGTATAGTGACATTCTCGTCTTCCAATACTGTCCATATCTATGAGCTTTAAGAGGGGATGGGCCGCTTTTCTGGTCCCCTTTCTCCCTCGTGTTAAGCCCCATTAGTTTTCAGATGTTAAGAGGTTTGCCCCATTAGTTAGTCGATCTTAAGACCTTTCGCCCCATTTCTTCGCCAATATTTAGACCTTTCGTGCTATATAGGTGTCGATTTTTTCCCTGGTGAACGATAGTGAGCCTGTAATGTTGGAAGAACCGGAATTCGGCCTGGACATTTTTCTACCGAAAAATTTACAAATTATTCTAAAAGGGGGATCTAATGGATTTTTTTTTTTTTTTTTTTTTTAGTTTGATGGAGGTCTAGGGAGGAATCTATAAACATAATGAATACATGCAAAAATCGCCCAAAAAGTGAACCATCCCCCTTTAAGGGTTTTCATTGTTTTCCATACAGAGTAGCCTATGAAGATGATATTTGAGCATTCATAATTACTACGATACATCACTTTAGATTTATCAAATACAAGGTTACTGCATGTCATGATTGTTATTGTTTAAATAATTTTGATAATTTGACTGCCGTTTTTCTTTCAACACATACTAAACACTTAGCGAGACGAGGTATGACAAACAGGTGAGAGAGAGAGAGAGAGAGAGAGAGAGAGAGAGAGAGAGAGAGAGAGAGAGAGAGAGAGAGAAGAGAGAGAGAGAGAGAGAGAGAGAGAGAGAGAGAGAGAGAGAGAGAGAGAGAGAGAGAGAGAGAGAGAGAGAGAGAGAGAGAGAGAGAGAGAGAGATAATGCACCTGTCACACCTACATCTTAATAACACTCCCAACATTTCATACATCACAAGTCACACAAACACACCTGTAAACCATACATACACACACACACACACACACACACACACACACACACACACACACACACACACACACACTCAAACATAAACCTGTTACAAACACGCACATACATACAGTACACACACACACACACACACACATACACAACCCCCCCCCCCCCCACCCACACACACCTACACCCACACACACCCCACATGTAACGCTTCACACACCACGAGTCACCAGGAAAGACCAAAGTGACATTTATCATAGTCAGTCCCGCCAATGACCTTCGGAAAAATAATAATGAAATGCAACAACATAAAGTCAACCCTATAATGGTGAAGTTAAGGAGGGGTCACCGGCTTGTTTTGTGTCTTTCTCTCCTTTTCTCTCTTTCCCTGGCTTGTATACATTCGGCCCCATTCAGCCAACTGTTTTAAGACGTTTATCCCCATCCAGGTGTCGATTTCTTCCTGGCGAGCGACAGCGAGCCAGCATTGTATGGAGAAATCCGGCTTCGCCAGAGAAATTTTTCTATCCAAAAATGTACAAATTTGGCTTGCTGTCAAAACAAAACTATATAATTATATGCTGGCTCGCTAACGCTCGCCAGGAAAATATTGACTCCTGGATAGGGGTAAACGTCTTAAAACAGTAGGCTGAAGGGGGCCGAATGGATACAAGCCAAAGAGAGAGGGAGAGAAGGAGAAAAAAAGCGAGGTGGGCTAACCTTAATCAGTGAAGCAAGTAAGCAGTGTAACCTAATTAAAATGTCCTCGAATGGAACACAATAAATCTGATAATATACATATTACAATTGTCCCTACCAACCTTACTCCTAGGGCGGGTGCCCAACCCCGAAAGGGGGTTGAAATAGGGGAGCTATCCCCCCGCCAAAGGCGGCTTTCTAGGGCCTTTCCTAGCTGATGCTGAGAGGATTGGGTTCTAGTCATGTGGTGATGGGCTGGTCTATCAGAGTGAGAACTGCGCAATCTCTGCCATACCCATAGCTTACTCTGACTGTTCCTTTTACTTATATATCTTCTAGATCTCAAGTGGCGGCGTCTTTTCCGTGGATTGACCTCCCTACTGCCAACCTAGAAGTTGGCAGATTAGGAGCCAAAGCGTCACATTTTTCCCTTGCCCCTCAGCTTTCCCTTCATAATTGCTGAGGGGCACAGGGCCTTGGGTGGGGCTTTGGTTTCCCGGGCGTTTCCTCACCCTCCTCAGCTCCCTGCCTTGGAGTGGCTTCGGTCACCCGGGCTTTGTTAGTGGTAAGCAGGGAGGATTTTGTGGGGGCGCTCGTTTGTGGCCTTGGCCTTGCTTGAGGCCTTGGGGCTGTTCGGCCAGACAGCCTGGGGAACAACAACAACAACCTTACTCCTGAGCCCTCTGATGGACGCTTCTGAACTAGCGCCAGAGCTATGACTGTAGACATCACTATATACCCAACACCTAGGATATGCACAGTTTATCTCAATTTGATGTGATTCGACACGTTTTTATTATACAGTATATGACTACACTAAGTGCTTATATAGTATACTGTAATGTCAGCATATAAGTAACCCCTTCTGTAGCGGCGACGTCTTTTGAACTATATTGTGGCTACTTTTAGACGATTTTAGTCAGTTTAAAAAGGGCCTCCAGCCATTAACAGCCTTCGAACGATCTCGCTTAACCCTTTTTACTACCACAGATCCTTCTTAAACTGCACAAACCCGTCTTAATATAGCTAAAATAAAATCCAAAAGTCATCGCCGGTACAGAAGGGGTTAAAACAATGTCATGGAAATGAAAATGGTTACAGAGATGGATACATAAATTGACCCAGCTCCCCTACCGACACCCAAGGGCGCCAATATGTCGCCATAACACACCTACACCACACCATAACATACCTACACCACACCATAACACACCTACACCACACCATAACACACCTACACCACACCATAACACACCTACACCACACCATAACACACCTACACCACACCATAACACACCTACACCACACCATAACACACCTACACCACACCATAACACACCTACACCACACCATAGCACACCTACACCACACCATATCACACCTACACCATAACACACCTACACCACACCATAACACACCTACACCACACCATAACACACCTACACCACACCATAACACACCTACACCACACCATAACACACCTACACCACACCATAACACACCTACACCACACCATAGCCGGGTGTGGAAAGGAAAGGGGTTTTGTGTAGAACGGTAGAGTGGCAAGGTTAATTACACCAATTAAGGGGGGGTCATCGGCTTTATTTTATCTTTCTCTCCTTTTCTCTTTTTCCCTGGCTTGTATCCATTCGGCCCCATTCAGCCAACTGTTTTAAGACTTTTATCCCCATCCAGGTGTCGATTTCTTCCTGGCGAGCAATAGCGAGCCAGCATTGTATGGAGAAATCCGGCTTCGCCGGAGAAAATATTCTATCAACAAATTTACAAATTTAGCTTGCTGTCAAAATAAAAAATATATATGCTGGCTCGCTACCGCTCGCCAGGAAAATATTGACACCTGAATGGGGGTAAACGTCTTAAAACAATAGGCTGAATGGGACCGAATAGATACAAGCCAAAGAGAGAGAGAGAGAGACAGAGAAAACAAGCGAGATGGGTCCCCTTAACACACCCTCTTGTTTACCGTGACTTGCGTAATTCAGTAGGACACTCCCGGGCACAAACTCTAGTTCTTTCTGGCTAACTCAACTATTTTGTGTTATATGTGAGTGATAGAGACAAAAGGCAGAACTGCCTGTGGTGAGTGCCTCTCCCAAATGCCTGGACACACGGAGTTTGAAGCAACTTAAGTCATAGGAAGAGGGAAAGACTGATTCTGGGAATGTGTGCCGGAGCTCAGCTGTTGAATAGAAGACAGATTGAGAATAAAGCTTCATTCACTCTTAGGTTTGTAGAGTTGCACAGAGTAGGGGTTGGATTGTGTTGCAAGACGGGTGCTACGAGCTCTATGAAGAGGGTGTGGTATACACTGAGAGAGCTCTGAGGAACACTGATTATTGTAATAGCGATAGAATAGTGAGAGAGATGCAACATTGCGGCGGAGAGAGAGACTGAAGAAAACTGCTTAAATGAATCTCGGAAATGCAAATAATAGATAAGAAAACCATTGTCTTCCATGAACTAACAAACTCTCTCTCTTGTTAAATCAACAAAAGCCGTGAACACTCAACCGCCCAAATCAATTTACCAGCTAAAAAAGGAAAACAAACAACAACAACAACACACACTTATACCTGCAATGCCATGAAGCTCTCTCTCTCTTTCACCCTCTCCAGCACACCTAAATCCACGTCACACCCATACACACACACACACACACACACACACACACACACACACACACACACACACACACACACACACACCCACCCACCCACACACCTCTCAACATGTGACTCATGACATTCACATAGGTCATATATAATCGCTTGCCAATTAGACTACTATCTCAACACAATGTTGAACACACGTATAATTTGTTAACCCAGCTAAAAGTGAGTTTTATATCTCTCCTAAATAACTTACACTGCATATGCTTGCCAAATATCAGCAATATCTTTAAAAATACATCAAACTACAAACTAACTTCCTCTCCCCAAAAAAGAAAAGAAAGAAAAGGAAGATAATAATAAATTAATAAAACAGAAACAAGTAAATGCTAATACTTCAACTACCCCAACTCGCACTCCTTCACCGTAACCAGCGACACAATAAATCCAGGCTATTGAACAAACCAGCCCACCCATACACAGTGGCTAGAATTAATAGGACAGCCCATTAAGGGGGGATGGTTCACTTTTTGGCCGATTTTTGCATGTATTAATTATTTTTCTAGTTTCATCCCTAGACCTCCATCAAATTTAAAAAACGTCCATTAGATCCCCCTTCTAGATTAATTTGTACATTTTTCGGTAGGAAAATGTACCGGCCGAAGGCCGATTCTTCCAACATTACAGGCTCATCATTGTTCGCCAGGGAAAAAATCGACAAATAAATAGCACGAAAGGTCTAAGTATTGACGAAGAAATGGGGCGAAAGGTCTTAAAATCAACTAACTAATGGGGCAAACATCTTAACATCTGAAACTAATGGGGCTAAAAATGAGGGAGAAAGTGGTCCAGAAAACCGGCCCATCCCCCCTTAATAGAACCAGGTCACACAGGAAGAGCTACAGAGGTAAACAAAAGAAAACGGGGAAAGGGAGGAAGGGCGCTTCGAAGGGTTACTGAAAAAAAAAAAATGAAAAATAAAAAGTGTGTGTGTGTGCGTATGTGTGTGCGTGTGCGTGTGCGTGTGCGTGTGCGTGTGCGTGTGCGTGTGTGTGTGTGTGTGTGTTGTTACGGTGCATTAGAAGTGTTTGAAGGGAGGAGGGGCGCGTCGAAAGGTTACAACAAAACATTGAGGAAAACCGGAAATAAAATCCCCAACAGCTCACGGATTGAATGAAGAGGATGAGAGTGCAGCCATGGAGGTTACTATGGCAACCGGATACTATGGAACAAAGGTGTAGTAGTATACAGAACAAGGGTGTACTATATGGGGGGGGGGGGAGGGGGGGGGCCTAAACGAGAGTAAAAGTGATAGTGTGGGGTAGGAGGGTGATGGGGGACGTTTATGATAATGGGTTAGTAGGCTATGGGGAGGGGAGGAATTATATTACGCTAGATTTCATTATATTATATTAACTGTCTTGATGGTGCAATGGTTAGAGTGTTTAAGATCTGTATGTGGTAACCCAGGTTCGAATCCCGGGACGATCACTTGCTCTCTTTAATTTCATAGGGAGGTGCTTGGTGTTGAGTGGAATGAATTAAAATAAGATTATATCAAAATAGACTATCACAATATATACCGTAATATTATGCTATTTAATATTATGTGTCCATATGTGTACTATCGAACTTTAAAACACATATATTGTCATTGAATGATATATCTGCACTATTTTTTATTCTATTCCCCGCACTAGCTTCATATATACAGTATATACAGTATATATATATATATATATACTGTATATAAAATTATATATATATCACAATTTCACGTTTCACAATGAGAACACATGAGATAAGCATAAAAGTATTGTTATTAGTTGCGTAAAATGCAACGCACTGTAAAGTTGATAACTTACTCCACGACTTAAGAGTAACACACAGTACTTTTATTTCTGTATTACCTGGTATCTATCTATCTATCTATATGCTCAGGCCCAATCCCAATTTTGAGGGTAGCCGACTCAAGACAGAGCAAGAACAGGGTAAACACAAAAACAACATAAAACAACGAATAAACACAGATAAAAAGCACAAACTCACACACATCCAGGTCACCCAGGAGAAGACCCAGATACCAGGGTCACCAAGGTCGCTCCAGCACTCCCCCGGCCCCCGACCACCCGGAGAGGTTCCGATCTCGGCAGGCAGACAAGCAGCGGAGCCAAAGCCACAAGCCCTCCCACCACACTTCCAGGCGCACCCTTCATATTAATCGTCTCCCCGGGCCAGGCGCCTGATGGACTATTATCTAGTCCAACTTAAGCCCGACCTCTTACTCCAAATGACCACTTGTTCACTCAACTATTCACAAGCATTCTCCATTCACTCCTGTCCACCACCACTTCCCCTGCCTGATCTATAGTCATTCCTCTATCATCCAAAGCTTTTCTTACACAGTCTCTCCATCTCAATGGGGGTCTTCCTGCCCTTCTATCTCCCCTTGTACCTGACTCACATATTCTCTTTGTAAGCTTTTCATCTCCCATTCGTTCAACATGACCATACCAGCTCAGCACCCTTCTGTCCACTCTGGCTGACAAATGTTCCTGCTTCCCCACTCTCCTACGTATCTCTTCATTCCTCAATCTGTCTCTACGAGTAACTTCACACATACTCCTCAAGCAGCTCATCTCCATCACATCCAGCCCTCTTTTCTCCTTTTTCTTCAGAGCCCATGTCTCAGCCCCATACATCACTGTTGGCACAACAATTCCTTGATACAGTGCACCTTTTACTTTCACTCCGAGATTTCTCGTCTTCCACATACTTCCCATTGCTCCGAAAACCTTCCTTCCTTCACACAGTCTCTGTTTTACCTCCATTTCCATACCTCCACTCCTGTTAATCGTTCCTCCTAGATATTTAAAACACTCTACTTGTTCCAATATTTCCCCATCCAGCCTCACATCTAGATTCACCCTATGCTCTCCCCTATTACACACCATTACTTTACTTTTATTGACGTTCACCTTCAGTTTCCTCCTTCCACAAACCACACCAAACTCTTTGACTACCCGCTGCAGTTTCTCATCAGAATCCGCCACCAATGCTGTGTCATCAGCGAACAGCAACTGATTCAACTCCCAATCTCTAACATTCTTTCCTACTAAACCAATCCTCTTCCCATAGTTCTCCTTTTCACCTCCCTCACCACACCATCCATAAACATATTAAACAGCCATGGTGACATTACACAACCCTGTCGCAAACCTACCTTTACCTCAAACCATTCACTCAACTCACCATTTCCTACTCTCACACATGCTCTGCTCCCTTCATAAAAACTCTTAACTGCTTCTAACAAATTTCCTCCTATTTCATAAATCCTTAACACCTTCCACATTGCTTCACGGTCCACACGATCATATGCTTTTTCCAAGTCCATAAAAGCCCAACATATCTCCTTATGCTTCTCTAAATACTTCTCGCATAACTGTCTTACTACAAACATCTGATCCACGCACCCTCTTCCCCTCCTAAAACCGCACTGTTCTTCTCCTATTGCAACTTCCGTACACTTTATTATCCTCTCTATCAACACCCTGCCATACAGCTTTCCAACCACTGCCAATAAACTAATACCTCTATAACTTGAACACTCCTGCCGATCTCCCTTCCCCTTGTACAACGGCACAATACATGCACTCTTCCAGTCTATTGGTACCATTGACACAGCAAAGCACACATTGAAAAGTCTCACCAACCAATCTATTATCACATCTCCACCCTTCTTTATACACTGGTATGTTTGTGTCAAATATATCAATTTGCGAAATGAAAGAACAGTGACACACACACACACACACACACACCAACTTACTCTCACTCATCCATCCACTAACTCACTCTCTCACCACACACACACACGCACCACTTCACTCTCACACTCGCCCACTTACCCTCAGCCCCCACCCCCCCCCCCCTAGTATTATCCTAGACATAAACCATTGCCTTGACCGCGACCAATGACAGTATTCTCGGCTCCCGGTCGCTCTGCTTCACCACCCACTGCCTTGGGGGGTTTCCGGCGAGACATATCCCCCAAGTTTATAGGGGTTCTTCATCCTTTCCGAGAGCCGATGACGCATATCTTTTCGGTTTTCTGGCTATTATTACACGGGTTTATTCACATTAGGAAGGGTGTATGGAAACAAGAGGGTGAGTTGATAGGATTTACCCATATATGTCCCACAGATTAGGACTCAAGTTCATTCAACGTTTCGCCAGACACGGCTTCTACATGATCTGTCTTGATAGAGTAATGCATAAATGCGCTTTATGTCGGTATGAGTATCCTAGGTTCGAGTCCTTGGAGTGCCACATGTATTTGTTGATTTCATTAATTGAGTTTAGAAGTAAAGTTGGTTGGTGAATAAATATGAAATAAGGTAAACATGTGGTACAGTCAGGTTATTATTAGTGTCCTTACCTCTTCCCACAGATCCCTCCTAATAAGCAGTATCAAATCGTCTAATGACAGCCAGAATTCACTGTCACTACGCCTGAAACTTAAGAGGAATCGGCCCTACCGAACAATGTATACAGTTTCTCTCGAAGGGGGATCTAGGGGGGGTGGGGGGTGGGGTGGGGGGGTTCTTTTTAAAGCTTGATGGAAGTCTAGGGGAGGAAACTATGACAATATTAAATAAGAAACTTAGTAAATAAATAAAAATCTCTTAAAACAAATAAAAAATAAAAAAATAAAAATACAAAAAATAAACATACACACGCACACAAAATAAAATTACAAATGTAGCGTAATAGTGAGAACCTGTAGCCACTTGGGGAATATATACGTTTCCTGGGCGTGCTAGAAGGGGTGATTTCGTACGAGCCTAGTTTCCGGAACATTTATAGGTTGGAAGTGTCTATATTTAACATTAACCCTTTCAGTACCGGTGCCGTCCTCTTAACTTTATGCTGGCTACTATTATACGATTTTATTCAGCTTCTAAAGGGCCTCCAGCAATTAACAGGCTTTTGAACTATCTCGCTTAACCCTTTTTACTACCACAGATCCTTCTTAAGCTGCACAGAATCGTCTAAATATAATAATAATAATAATAATAATAATAATAATAATAATAATAATAATAATAATAATCCTATGTAATCTTGTGGGAATGAATACTTTACACCACGTGAGACGCTGGACTGGCTTAAGGGGAGATCTCCACTTGAGGGATATTTTTCTTGACCCCTTTCTCCCTCATGTTTAGCCCCATTGCTTTTGATATTATAAAACGTTTGCCCCATTAGTTTAGCGATTTTAAGAACTTTCACCCCATATTAAGACCTTTCGTGCAATTCAGGTGTCGATTTTATCCTGGCGAGCGATAGCGAGCCTGTAATTTAAGAGGAACCGGCTTTCAGCCGGGACATTTTTCTACCGAAAAATGTACAAATTTATCTTGAAAGGGGGTCTAGGGGTGTAATTTTAAGATTGATGGAATTCTAGGGAACGAACTAAAAACCTCCCCTTAACCCTTTGAGTACCAGCGACGTGTGCTATATTGAATTATAGCTATATTCAGACGATATTATGTAGCTTAGGAAGGATCTGTGGTAGTTAAAAAAGTTGGTTGAGATAGTTTGAAGCCTTCTTATTGCTCGAGGTCCTTCCTAAGCTGAATATAATCGTCTAATCATTGGCAGAATACATTTTAAAGGATATCACCGGTACTGAACTTTCTGGTAAATTTTGTCATGTATTCAATATTTTTCTAGTTTCCTCCCTAGACATCCATCAATCTTAAAATAACATTCATTAGATCCCCCTTGTAGATTAATGTGTACATTTTTCGATAGAAAAATGTTCCGGCCGGAGGCCGGTTCTTCTAAAATTACAGGTTCACTATCGTTCGCCAGGAAAACAAAATCGACACCTAAATAGCACTAAAGGTTTAAATATTGACGAAGAAATGGGGCGAAAGGTTTAAAAATTGACAAAATAATGGGGCAAACATCTTAAAATCTGAAAACTAATGGGGCTAAACACGAGGATTAAGGGGGGGCCAGAAAAACGGCCCATCTCCCCTTAACAATGGTTCTCCTCAATGACTCCTATGGTCTTTGTTGAGTCGGGATGAAGAGTATGGTTCTATTTAGATTTGGTTCTCTCACTTACTTACTTTTACTCTTTATCGCGCGCGCACACACACACACACACACGCACACGCACACGCACACACACACACACACACACACACACACACACACACATACACAACATACATACATACATACATACATACACACACACACACACACACACACACACACACACACACACACACACACACACACACACACACACACACAGGACAAGCGTAACATGTTTCTCTTCACTGACTCCTCTGTCCTTTGCACAGTCAGGGAGCACAGTCCTGTCACCTGTCAGGCCACTCTATGTTCAAAATTTACATGGTTTTGTTACATTGAAGAGGAGGGGGAGGGGGAGGGGGAGGGGGAGGGGGAGAGGAGGGGGCGATTGACAGGAGGGGGGAGGAGGAGGGGGCGATTGACAGGAGGGGGGGAGGGGGAGGAGGAGGAGGGCGATTGACAGGAGGGGGGAGGGGGGAGGATGAGGAGGAGGGGGCGATTGACAGGAGGGGGAGGGGGAGGAGGAGGAGGAGGGGGCGATTGACAGGAGGGGGGTAGGGAGGGGGAGGGGGGGAGGAGAGATTGACAGGAGGGGGGAGGGGATTAGGAGGGGGAGGGGGAGGAGTAGGAAGTGGGGGCGATTGACAGGAGAACAAAAAAGTTATCTCGGAGGCTAGCAAATAAATAATGTAGAAAGGAAGAAAGGGGTAGCTAAAAGGATTAAATTATATATTCTGTCACTTTTTCATTACTAGAGTTCCTTCCTTAGCTGAATATAATCATCTAATGGTTACCAGAACATAACGAAACGAAGTAGAATGGTAAATGATGTTATAGATATGGAATAGGTTTTGGTAAATCATAATCGGCATGGTTGGATTCTGTTAGGTCATAATGAAGATACTATAAGGAAGTGAACCTTTGCACTTTGTCAACATGAGCGCAAGAATACAACTTTCACGATCTTATTGTAATTTGACATCAATTCAACCCATTTACTGCCTTTCTTTTACACAAGCGGTAATTGGACCTCAAGTGAGTTTCCGTCTTTAAGGGGAGATTTCCACTTGAGGGATTTTTTTATTTACCCCTTTCTCCCTCATGTTTAGCCCCATTGCTTTTGAGATTTTAAGACGTTCGCCACATTAGTTTGGCAATTTTAAGAACTTTTGCCACATTTATGTAACTTTTAAGACCTTTCGTGCCATTTAGGTGTCGATTTTTTCCTGGCGAGCGATAGCGAGCCTGTAATTTAGGAGGAATCGGCCTTCGGCCGGGACATTTTTCTACCGAAAAATGTACAAATTTATCTTGAAAGGAGGTCATCGGGGTGTAATTTCAAGCTTGATGGAAGTCTAGGGAACACACTAAAAACCTCCCCTTAAGGCAGTTCAAGCTGTAGACACCAATATCTAGCCAGAAAGACGAATGTATTTGAGTTTGTGATGAAGGAAAATTATGTTGAACTTGGAATGATGACACTACACACTGGAAACGCAACTTAGCTTACATTTTGTCTATACGCAATAACCAACCCCACAACTTTTAGATAATTTACATATAGCCTATAGATATACTGTATATATACAGAATATATCTAACAAGAACTGCATCGTGTTATATAGTTTTAATGCAGCTGGTAATTTTAGCTGTCAGTACTTCAGGGATTTGCGGGTGTACATAGTATAATATTATATAAATGGAATGTACAATATATATACGCATATTCTGCATATCCTCCACAACAATGCATTTAACCTAGTCAGCTGTCCTGTGTCGGCCATTGAGACTCTAGGTAAAAACTGAGGCGGTGGACTGTTAACTTTACTTCTTGGTGTTATATACGTCCTTGGTGCAGTAGCAATACACATTAGCTACAGGGAACACACGGGAGACACAGGGGACACACAGCCTTGGGGTTCTCACAGACACACGCCATGGGACATAGCCTTAACCCCTTGACACAGGGGACACACAGCCTTGGGGTTCTCACAGACACACGCCATGGGACATAGCCTTAACCCCTTGACACAGGGGACACACAGCCTTGGGGTTCTCACAGACACACGCCATGGGACATAGCCTTAACCCCTTGACACAGGGGACACACAGCCTTGGGGTTCTCACAGACACACGCCATGGGACATAGCCTTAACCCCTTGACACAGGGGACACACAGCCTTGGGGTTCTCACAGACACACGCCATGGGACATAGCCTTAACCCCTTCAATATGGTGCTGTGATTATGTTCGTATTCAGGCTAACACTAGAATACTAGAATCCATCTTTCCCTCATCCTATGATTTAAATTGCTTCAACTCCTTTTAATTTTTTTGATTGAGCAAAGATAGGCACTGATAATTGATCTGTGGATGCAAATACAGTAATCAATAAACCATATGCAGCATTTAACGAATAACAAATTACATTGATACATCAAATGTGCTGGTCATATTTGCACGATGAAAAGCACAGGTTCAATTTGTATTGTTAGTGCCTGTACAATTACGATAGTTAAAGCTTTATATAAATGTTTGAAGGTATCTAGAACCGAACTGAATCGCCTAATTAATTTTTGACCCGATATATTTGTCTAAGTGTATTGTGTATGAAAGGAACAAAGGGCAAAGCTACCTGTAACAAATGCCCCCCTCCCCCCAAAGTGGAAAGAGTGATAGAGATCCAAATTTAAGGTACGTTAGAATCAAAATATCTGGACACACGGAGCTTGAAGCAGCTTAAGTCATAGGATAAGGGAAAGACAGATTGAGGGAGAGAGCTCCAAAGCTTACTTGTTGAGTAGAAGAAAGACTAAAAGAATCGGTCAACTCTTGGGTTAGAGAGTTGTACAGCATAGGGGTGGGAATGTGTTGAAAGGCGGGATTGAATTTAGGAGGTTCTTTTAATTACATCGAGGGTTCCAAATGTATCAGCACTTGCGACTGTGACTGAACATACGCCCCGGGATCGTCCTTGGTCAAGACCCATACGCCAGAACACTCGCCCTTGATATTTCACGCACAATGTTACGCGCCTCTTCATGAAAAAAATCTATAAACTTTCCCGTCCTCGTTCTCTCTAGCAGTCACAAAAATCGGGTTCACGCAGCTTGCCTCCGACTCTCACTTGCTTGGCTGGTAATTATGAGTTTGGCCAGTGGGGAGAGGGCAAAAACTACACTTCCTTGTTGTCACTTTCAGGGCTACTCGAGGCTGTTAGGAGCTCTACTGTTGGAATCCTAGTTATCCCCCCCCCCCCTCCTTGGTCACACTCTTGGGGACACAGACCATACAATTTGTCACACTGCTACAACCATACCTTATCATAACCCTACCTTGTCATATCTATAACATCCCTCGGTCACACATCTGTTATTTGTGTACAGTCTTTATATGGGTAGTTTTGACTGTGGCGTCAGATTAACGAAGGAATGAAACATCGGCCACAGAAAGACTGGTAAATTAATAACTGGAAACTAGAAATTTGGGCGCCGTGTTTAGCACATATAACCAATTTGTGTGTTCATTATATATTTTGTTGTGCTGTGTTGTCCCCGTTTGGGCTCTGTCTCGAGTCGGCCACCCCCAGCCAAAAAAAAAAAAAAAAAAAAAAAAAAAAAAAAAAAAAAAATGGGGAATGTGCCTGAGTATAATTATGGATGGATGGATGGATGAATATTCGGCAACGTACCTTACCTAGCCTAAACTAACTTGACGTGAACTATCCTAAGCTTGTCTATACTGATGCTGAAGCTTTGTATTGCTGACAAATCGGCGCTGAACTGTCAAAAAACAATAGTTATTTTCGCCCCGCCGTCTACGTACTTCTAAAATACTTCAAATATTCACAATTCCCTTTCACCAAGAGTAAGAACCAGAACCTGAGTCAATTGCCACCGCCTTATCTACCCCTGGTGTGTGTGTGTGTGTGTGTGTGTGTATTCATAATTCATAATTGTATTCATAATTGCAGTTTGACAGGAATTGAGTTTTTGGCTGGTATTGTCCCGCTTCCTAGACATTATTATCAATGATAAATCACCCATCTCCTTGCTCAAGGAAGATGGTAACCGCCGGCTATATCTCAGAAAACCTTCATCAACCTGAGCAAGATATGAACCCTGGTCTGCTGGGTTGCAGTCAGGGACGGTACCACTGAGCTAGCCGCGCGGTAGTGTGTGTGTGTGTGTGTGTGTGTGTGTTCACGAGCATAACATAAGGTAATAGAATGGGAGAGGGATGGTAGGATTAAGGGGAGTTTTATGTTTAATATATTAAATTATTTTTAGTTTTCTCCCTAGACCTTCATCAAGTTTAAAAAACATACCCACAAGACCCCCCCCCCCCTTCGAGACAGATTTGTCAATTCCTCTATATTGCAGACTTGCTATCGCTCGTCAGGAATATACCGACACCTTAAACGACTCAAAAAGCCTTAAAGCTGACAAGGAAATGGGGGCGAAAGGTTTTAGAATCGCCAAACTAACGAAGCGAACGTCTTAGCATCTTAAACAACTAACGAGGCTAAATATGAGGGACAAGGGGGTCCAGAAAGAGCACCGCCTTGGGGTTATAGGGTACACGATATCTCTCACGCGTTTTATACCACTCGTCTTCAGTATTCGAGAACGCCTTTTAGAGTGGCTGCCTTTAGACGATTTTTTCCCAGTTTAGGAGGGATTTTATTGATGTTAGAGGGTTGATTGATATATATGTTACCCTTTTGATTCCTAGAGGGCCTTCTAAAACTGAATACAATCGTCTGATGTCAGCAATACTCCTCGAATACTGAAATAGTTAACCCCTTGAGGATTATGACGCATGTGGGCAGTTTATTATGGCGATCAATAGCGAAGTTTATACAGCTTCGGAAGAATCTGTGTGAATACAAAGGGTAAAGCGTATCTCCATTACCCCTCTGACCTCCACATATACCCTTCCCAATCGCAATCAAATCGTCTAATAATAGCCTGAATTAGCTGTCAAAACGCGTCATGATTCTGAAGGGGTTAATATCTGTCTAGCTGGGGTGGTGAGACGGAATATATTAATTATATTCTGATCAGCATCCGAGAAACATACAGTAGATGAGGAGGGGGGGGGGGAGAGAGAGAGAGAGAGAGAGAGAGAGAGAGAGAGAGAGATGAGAAGAGAGAGAGAGATGAGAGAGAGACGAGAGAGCGATAGAGGAGAGAGAGGAGATGGAGAGAGAGAGAGAGAGAGAGAGAGAGAGAGAGAGAGAGAGAGAGAGAGAGAGAGAGAGAGAGAGCGAACGAGACAGAGACAGAGACAGAGACAGAACGAACGAGAACGAGCGAGAGAAAGAGAAAGGAAGAGACAGAGATACAGAGAGACAGAGATACAGGTAACCCATGAACCAACCAACCACCACCACCCTTCGCCCGTAAGCTATACCACAGTGAAAGTAACAGTATTTACCGTCACCACCACCAGCAGCTCTATCAGGGGGAGATGGACCGGGTTTATGGAACACTTTCTCCCTCCTCTTTAGCCCCATTAGTTTTGAGATTTTAAGGCGTTCGGTCCATTAGTTTGACGATTTTAACACCTTTCGCCCCATTTCTTTGTCAATTTTAAGACCTTTCGTGCCATTTAGGTGTCTATTTTTTTCCTGGCGAGCGATAGCAAGCCTTTAATTTTAAGAGGAACCGACAGTTTTCTACCGAAAAATATACAAATGTATCTTGAAGGGGGGTCCAGGGGTTGTTTATTTTAAGCTTGAGGGAGGTCTAGCGAGGAAACTAAAAATTATATGAATAACTGAATAAATATACCAAAAATAGAGCCACTAACTACCCTCTTATTAAGACTGTTGCTGCCCCACACCACACGGCCGCAGCATACATAATATACACCTACGGTATATGAAGCGGATTTTTTTTTCTGGACCCCCTTCTCCCTCATGTTTAGCCCCGTAAATTTTGATATTTAATGAAGTTCGCCTCATTAATTCGGTGATTTTAAGCTCTTTCCTCCCATTTCTTTGTCAATCTTAAGACCTTTCGTGCTATTTATGTGTCGATGTTTCCTTGGTGAGCGATAGCGATCCTACAATTTAGGAGGAGTCGGCCTTCGGCCAGGGAATTTTCCTATCGAAAAATGCGCAAACTTATCTCGAAGAACGGTCTTAATGGTATTTAATATAAGCTTGATGAAGGTCTAGGGAGGAAACTTGAAAATATATAAATAAATACAACAACAAAATATATAAATAAATACAACAACAAAAGAAACATTTATATGCTCTCTGACAATACTAGATGTTAACACTTAAATAATGTCAGGTTAAAGGATATATTTTTTATTTTTGGGATCCCCTTCTCCGTCATGCTTAGCCCCTTTATTTTGGCGCTTTTATGACCTCTAGCCTAATTTATTTTATGACCTCTAGCCTAATTTATTTTATGACCTCTAGCCTAATTTATTTTATGACCTCTAGCCTAATTTATTTTATGACCTCTAGCCTAATTTCTTTTATGACCTCTAGCCTAATTTCTTTTATGACCTCTAGCCTAATTTCTTTTTCAATATTAAGACCCTTCCCTATCGCAATTGAAATCGAGAGAGAGAGAGAGAGAGAGAGAGAGAGAGAGAGAGAGAGAGAGAGAGAGAGAGAGAGAGAGAGAGAGAGAGAGAGAGAGAGAGAGAGAGAGAGAGAGAGAGAGAGAGAGAGAGAGAGAGAGAGAGAGAGAGAGAGAGAGAGAGAGACTTTTTTTCCATCTAACTTTTTCTTCAATTTTATCTTTCACGGGACCAATATATTCAACTTGAATTATTTATTACTCTCACGTTGCGGGCTACGTAGAACCCATCTTCAGAGAGACCCGAAACGTAAGAGTAATACAGAATTCAAGCTTTTGCCTGTGTCTCCCTCTTCCACCTAATTCATCCATGTAGACACGCGTTACCGGGCGCCTCAACCAGTTAAGCATTTCAACCCGTACGTAGATCCCAACCAATGCCAAATCAACCAGAGTCAACCAAATCAGTTTCTTATTAAGGGGAGGCTGACCGTTTGTTTGGTCTATTAATTCATTTATTCATATATTTTGTTTAGTTTCCTCCCTAGACATCCATCAAGCTTAGAAAAACACACCCTAGACCCCCATTCAAGATAAATTTGTACATTTTTCGGTAGAAAAATGTCCCGGCCGAAGGCCGACTCTCCTCTTAAAATCGCAGGCTCGCTATCGCTCGCCGGGAAAAAAATGACACCTAAATGGCACGAAAGGTCTTAACATTGACAACGAAATGGGGCGAAAGGTGTTAAAATCGCCAAACTAATGGACCGAACGTCTTATAATCTCAAAATTAGTGGGGCTAAACATGAGGGAGAAGGGGATCCAGAAAAACGGTCTGCCTCCCCTTAAACTACTTACCTACTTTTCTTTTCTATATTCATTTTTTATCTTTTGCTTTCCTATTATATAACGAATGGAAAATGGGGAAAGCAAATCCTGCGTCTCCCTTCCACCTAATTCATCCACTTGTCATAATGGATCAGCCACGTATGTCTATATATGGTGTCCACTGAGCCGAGTATTTGAACTGTGGAAGCACGTGGGAGAAAGGCCGAATAATAGTTTGTCAGGTGAGGTCAGGTGAAGGTATTGAGGGGGGATAAGCCTTTATAACGGCACCTCGGTACTACTTTCAAGTTTTCCTATTTTCTGAAGAGTGTAGAAGGGGGAAAAGGGGGTGTTGGAGAGAGAGAGAGGAAGCTGTTGGAGTGGCTTTGTTATGTGTGTAATTAGTCTGTATACGTCGTCGAGGTGTCCCCCGCCGCGGCCCTAAAGACATTGGATCACTACCGACTGATACGTTGAAGTCTCTAGGATCGAATCTAGAATTATTAGCAATTCAGTTCGTTTACATTATTCTAAATCGATTTTTTGCTAAAGTTAGACGATTTTACTCAGCTTAGGAGGGAACTGTATGATTTCAAGGCGCAAGAGCTCCCTCAATTAACCGAATTTTGCTATGAATGAACATGCTAACCAATTCAAACAATTATATTATTTTGAGAAATTGGAAAACAAAATACAAATAGATGATAGTTAGACAGGGTTAAATATATATGAAAAGAGAGATAGATAGATAGATAGATAGATAAATAGACAGACAGACATTCAGACAGAGAGAGCGAGAGCGAGAGAGAGAGAGAGAGAGAGTCCAAAAAACATTATTAAGACATAGGGTGTGTTAGCCTGTATGGTGTGTGTGTGTGAGTGTGAGTGTGAGTGTGTGAGTGTGTGTGTGTGTGTGTGTGTGTCTGTGTGTGTAAAGTGAGAGGTGGTGTTGGCTAAGGTGACTAAGCTACCTATTACACATTACACAACGGAACCCCACACAGTACACATACACACACATATACAATATATACATACACATGGCCAGGCACATATACACACACATTTACACACACACACACACACACACACACACACACACACACTGACGTTTCCTCATTCTGGGTAATTGTTTTTGTTTCTCTCTACTGTGTTTCAAACGCATCCACAGTGAAATTTACCCTATTTTTTACAGTATGCATCGCTTTGCATAACTCGCTTCGTAACCCATTGCGTACAGTTGATAAAAACAATAATGTCCCAACGCCAGACACAGTCACGCACACAATTCTTCAATACTCGTGGACCTCTTATTTTATAATTATCATATAGAAGTATAAATACCCTTTTATTTAGTGTTTTATTATTATATACAGTATATATATGTCTTAGTTTGCTCCTAGACCTCTATCATGTTATTATTACTATCAAGCTTAAAAACACCGCCCCAAAGACCCCCCCCCCCCCCCTTCGAGATAAATGTGCATATTTTTCGGCAGGAAAATGTCCCAGCCGAAGGCTGGTTCCTCCTAAATTACAGGCTCGCTATCGCTCACCAGGATAAAATCGACAACTAAATGACACGAAAGGTTTTAATATCGACAAAGAAATGGGGCGAACATCTTAAAATTTCATAACTAACGAGGCTGAACATGAGGGTGAAGGTGGTCCAGAAATAAATAAATAAATAGGTACGTAACTATTAAGGCGCACAATTGGTCATGACTATACCACAAATCCTGAACTCTGATAGGTGTAACTCAAAAAGGACTAGAGCAAATGAGCTGTAAGTTTCCACACCTATTCCCTGGCTGACCCTTCCCAAATGGTAGGAATATTAGCGCTATTATCCTGGTTGTTTATGAGTTATAGAGGTTAATGTGCAAGAGTTCTGGCCTACTTGCTTGCAACAGGGTATAGTATGATTAATAATACTGAATAAGAGAATAAGAGGGCGACAGTGAGGAGGACAAAGAGGAGGAAGAGTAAGAAGAGGAAGAGGAAGAAGAGTAAGAGGAGGAAGAGTAAGAGGAGGAAGAGGAAGAGGAGGAAGAGGAAGAAGAGTAAGAGGAGGAAGAGGAAGAGGAAGAGGAAGAAGAGTAAGAGGAGGAAGAGTAAGAGGAGGAAGAGTAAGAGGAGGAAGAGTAAGAGGAGGAAGAGTAAGAGGAGGAAGAGGAAGAGGAGGAAGAGGAAGAAGAGTAAGAGGAGGAAGAGGAAGAGGAAGAGGAAGAGTAAGAGGAGGAGAGTAAGAGGAGGAGGAGTAAGAGCAGGAAATTGAGGAAGAGGAGGAAGAGGAAGAAGAGAAGAGGAGGAAGAGGAAGAGGAAGAGGAGGAAGAGGAAGAAGAGTAAGAGGAGGAAGAGGAAGAGGCGGAAGAGGAAGAGGAGGAAGAGAAGGAAGAGTAAGATGAGGAAGAGGAAGAGGGGAAGAGGAAGAGGAAGAGGAAGAGTAAGAGGAAGAGGAGGAAGAGGAAGAGTAAGAGGAAGAGGAGGAAGAGGAAGAGTAAGAGGAGGAAGAGTAAGAGGAGGAAGAGTAAGAGGAGGAAGAGTAAGAAGAAGACGAAGAGGAGGAAGAGTAAGAAGAAGAGAGGAAGAGGGGAAGTGAGGAAGAAGAAGAGGAAGAAGACGAAGAGGAGGAAGAGTAAGAGGAAGAAGACGAAGAGGAGGAAGAGTAAGAAGAAGACGAAGAGGAGGAAGAGGAAGAAGACGAAGAGGAAGAAGAGTAAGAAGAAGAAGAGGAAGAAGACGAAGAGGAGGAAGAGTAAGAGGAAGAAGACGAAGAGGAAGAAGAGGAAGAGGAGGAAGAGGAGGAGGAAGAGGAAGAGTAAGAGGAGGAAGAGTAAGAGGAGGAAGAGGAAGAGGAGGAAGAGGAAGAAGAGTAAGAGGAGGAAGAGGAAGAGGAGGATGAGGAAGAGGAAGAGGAAGAGGAGGAAGAGGAAGAGGAGGAAGAGGAAGAGGAGGATGAGGAAGACGAAGAGGAGGATGAGGAAGAGGAAGAGGAGGATGAGGAAGAGGAAGAGGAGGATGAGGAAGAGGAAGAAGAGGAAGAGGAGGATGAGGAAGAGGAGGAAGAGGAAGAGGAGGAAGAGGAAGAAGAGTAAGAGGAGGAAGAGTAAGAGGAGGAAGAGAAAGAGGAGGAAGAGGAAGAGTAAGAGGAAGAGGAGGAGGAGGAAGAGGAAGAGTAAGAGGAGGAAGAGGAAAAGGAGGACGAAGAAGAGTAGGAGGAGGAAGAGGAGGACAAAGAGGAAGGAGGACGAGGAAGAGGAGGAGGAAGAGGAGGAAGAGGAAGAAGAGGAAGAGGAGGAGGAAGAGGTGGAAGAGGAAGGAGGAGAAAGAGGAAGAAGAGGAAGAGGAGGAAGAAGAAGGAGGAAGAAGATGAGGAAGAGGAAGGAGGACAAAGAGGAGAAAGAGGAAGAGGAGGAAGAGGAGAAGCAGAGTAAACACCAAGCCAGGAGGACCCCGCGTGACAAATATACATACTACAGTGTACACACATGACCAATAATGTACACGCCTAACACTCTACATGTTTCCCTCGCACACTCTTCCTGATGTATTAGAAAACTCAAACTAGGCGGCAACAATATTAAACCCCTTTGCTAAACAAGCCCATCTAAGATCAACAGTGAAACGTTGTAAGGTATATAAATGATATTGGTGGGCCCTAGCAAGAAATCGCATCCATATTATGGTGTTCATCTAGCGATCAATCAAATTAATCGGATATATACAATCTGTCGGACATGTGACTTCTGTGAGCGAGCCTATTTGAACATATTTAATAATCTAAAATTAAGTTTCGTTCTTAAGGAGGGTGACCTGCCCTTTTCACTCCTTTTCTCAGGCTTGTATCCATTCGGCCCATTCAGTCTACTGTTTTAAGACGTATAGCCCCATCTAGGTGTCGATTTATTCCTGACGAGCGAAAGCGCGCCAGCATTGTACAGAGAAATCCGGCTTTGCCGGATTTTTTTCTTCTATCGAAAAATGTACAAATTTAGCCTGCTGACAACAATATTATAAAAAATATGCTGGCTCGCTGCCGCTTGCCAGGAAAAAATCGACACCTAGATTGGACAGCAGTCCAATGATTACAAGAGAGAGAGAGAGAGAGAGAGAGAGAGAGAGAGAGAGAGAGAGAGAGAGAGAGAGAGAGAGAGAGAGAGAGAGAGAGGAGGTGGGCCCCCTTAACATCAATAAAGCCCAGATGAAATTTATGAAAGCATGTGATCAACCCGGGATTCGAACTCGGGACACCATATACAGGACAAAAACACTTTAACCATTACACCACCAAGACAGTTAAAGGTTCAGTACATTGCCCCGACTAATATCGAATACTGGATATTGATCTAATTATGCACTTTAAATAGCGTAATGTGTAAGTATGTATGTATGTATGTATGTATCTATGTATGTGTGTATGTATGTATGTATGTATTTACTCAGGCACATATCCTATTTGCTGGGGGTGGCCGACACAAGACAGAGCCCGAACAGAAACAACATAGCGTAATACCTGGACAATTTTACACGTATTATCTCAGGACCAATTATCAAGAAAATATTTAATGAGGTTGATGGGTAGTGTTTGTGGTGGTGTTATGAGATGGTTGAGGTGGTATTGAGGTGGTGATAATAATGGTGGTGATAGTGGTGATGGTGGAGTATGTGATGGTGATGGTGGTAGTGGAGTTTGCGGGGGGTGATGGTGGTGATGGTGATGGTGGTGGTGATAATATTGGTTCTGGTGATAGTGGAATTTGTGATGGTGATGGTGGTGGTGATGATGGTGGGGTTGTTGGTAATGGTGGTGATGATAATATTGGTGGTGGTGGAGGTATTGATGGTGGGGTTGTTGGTGATGGCGTATGCGAGGATGGTGATTGTGGTAATACAATGAGTGAGTGGTTGTGATAGTGATGGTGGTGATAAAGTTATTAGTGATGGTGTTGGTGTTGGTGATGAGCGAGTGTGTGGTGGTGATAGTGATGGTGGTGGTGATAAGGGAGTGTGTGGTTGTGATAGTAATGGTGAAGGTGGTGATAGTTATTAGTGATGGCGATGGTGATTGTGGTGATACAATGAGTGTGTGGTTGTGATAGTAATGGTGATGGTGGTGATAGTTATTAGTGATGGCGATGGTGATTGTGGTGATACAATGAGTGTGTGGTTGTGATAGTAATGGTGATGGTGGTGATAGTTATTAGTGATGGCGATGGTGATTGTGGTGATACAATGAGTGTGTGATTGTGATAGTAAAAGTGATGGTGATGATACAGTAATTAGTGATGGTGATTGTGATAATGAAGTGTGTGGTGGTGATAATAGCGGTGACAGTGGATTTTCGTGATGCTGATGGTGGTGATAGTGACAATAAAGCTTATGATAGTGGTGAATAGTGGTGAAGAAATGGTGATTATGATGGTGACGGCGTATGTTGGTGATGATGGTGGTGGTGAAGATGGTGATTATGGTGGTGAGAGCGTATTTTGGTGGTGATGATGATGGTGGTGGTGGAGATGGTGATTATGGTGGGGAGTGTATTTTGGTGATGATGGTGATGGTGGTGATGATGGGGTTACGGTAGGGTGGATCTGGTAATACCAAAAATGTGTAAGAGGAGAGAAGGTAGATTAGGGGTGTGTGTGGACCAAGGACGCCCCTCTCCCCTCCCCCCCTCCTCATCACACACACACACACACCTACTACCTCCTCCGTTAGTTCATTCACCACCATCGTTATCATCATTATCATCAGCATCACTATCATCATCAATATCATTAGCATAATTGTAATCATCATTATCATCATCACCATCAAAATCATCACCATAATTATGTTCACCATCATTAATATCATCATTATCATAATCATTATCACCATCATTATTATCACCATCATCACCCTTAACGTTATTATTGTCAGCATCAGCAACTATTTTATAGATTCACCTTATAAACTCTGATATAAACACCATTATGGTCATTATCAAGCCATCATGATAAGCACCATCACCGCCTCAATTAAATCCCTCTAATGATAGCCACAATATACTGTCAAAATGCGTCCTAATCTTCAAAGGGTTAATATCGAAGTCATATTAGATAACGCGTTCATTACTAGCCATGAAAGTAACGACAGGTAGTGAAGAAATGTTAGTGTTTCTTTAAGGGGGGTGACCTGATTTTTCTCTCTCTCTGGGTTGTATCCATTCGACCCCATTCAGCCTACTGGTTTAAAACGTTTATCCTCATCCAGGTGTTGATTTATACCTGGCGAGCGATAGCAAGCCACCATATTTTGGATAATGTGTTAGTCAGCTGGTTAAATTTGTAAATTTTTCGATAGAAAACATGTCTCCGGCGAAGCCGGATTTCTCCATAAAAACCGACACCTGGATGGGGATAAACGTTTTAAAACAGGCTGAATGAGACCGAATAGATACAACGAAGAAAGAGAGAACAAAAAGCAGGTCACCCCCCTTAATAGATGTATGGTGACGCTAAGTAGCATGCAAGAACATTAACTGGTTATAATGGCGCAATGAAGAGTTATCTGTTCCACTTAACCGAGATATTGTTATGTCTCTATCTTGATTGTTGAGCTTATTGTGACTTGACTTTAATAGTTCCACAAAGCGTCCATTATGAAGTAAATATTATAATGTGAAGTAGATATGTATAATTTTCTTATTCAGCAACTAAGTATAAGACAATTGGATGTAAAACGATGCCTTATCTCGCCCGGTTAAGATAAATAGAGCATAGTTTAGCATAAGCAAATAACATTGTGGAAAACAATATTCTAGATAACTAATTGTAGACAGCACGGCATTTTATAGGATAATTTATTGGATAGGTGCGAGTAATGGTCAAATAGGTGTGAGTAATGGTCAAATAGGTGCGAGTAATGGTCAAATAGGTGCGAGTAATGGTCAAATAGGTGCGAGTAATGGTCAAATAGGTGCGAGTAATGGTCAAATAGGTGCGAGTAATGGTCAAATAGGTGCGAGTAATGGTCAAATAGGTGCGAGTAATGGTCAAATAGGTGCGAGTAATGGTCAAATTAAATTGTCCACTTGCACATTTCGGGCTATAAGAAAGTTGGAGCTGTAGACATCAAACTGAAGCATTATTATAAGTAAAATACCTTTGAAATAAACGCATACGCATAATTATATACAGTATATATCACATTCATTTAACATCCATCACAAATAGATATCTACAGCTTAAACTTTCTTATAGCCTCAAACACACAAGTACTGCACTGTCGACATCTGTATACATAGTGCAAGCAAACTACTAAAACGCGGTGAAAGAAGGCAGTGAGGAAACATAGACACGGTAATCACAATAATGTCAGCAACAGTGACAGCGTGCAGGAGAAACAAGTAAACAGCAGGAAGGAAGGCAAGAACAGCGTAGTGGTAATTAAGAACATTGCAAGCCACAACACTCGCAACGATGCCTAGGGGAAAAAAATACAGTAGACGCAGCGAAGAGGTTTTTCATAGGGAGAGTTGTGTTGCTTTGATTTTATTTACAGCCTTCATGTGTTATTTTTTCTGAACTTCGTTCAGACTCAAGTGGCATTGTTTCTTGTATCAATAGTATAATAGATACTACTGAACAAAAATAAACAAAGCTTGAAAATATGATATTCATTTATGTAAGCTAACACATCATAATGATTTACTTTTGCTAAAGAGAAAATTAGCTTTGAAATTATGGAGGTACGAAACAACCTACGAACGTGTATGTATGCACAAATAACACAACTAAAAAATAAAATAAAAAATAAAAAAAATAAAATAAAATATATACAGTATATATAAACAATACATAAAACGTGGATATCAACATGGCAATTATCATAAAGACGTTGGCTACTTTCTACTGATAGGCCACGATTTGTTATGAGTGACTGCTTTACTGATAGCTAGCTTGAGGGGGTTGGGGAGAGGTCGGAAGTGGAGTTTATGGCGTGGAAAGTGGATTATTCTGGCAGCTGGTGGAGGGTTTATTATTCTGGCAGCTGGTGGAGGGTTTATTATTGCAGCTGGTTTATTATTCTTACAGCTGGTGGTTTGTATATTATTCTTGCAGCTGGTGGAAGATTTATTATTCTGGCAGCTGGTGGAGGGTTTATGATTCTGGCAGCTGGTGGAGGGTTTATTATTATTGCAGCTGGTTTATCATTCTTACAGCTGGTGGTTTATATAATATTCTTGCAGCTGGTGGAGGGTTTATTATTCTGGCAGCTGGTGGAGGGTTTATTATTCTGGCAGCTGGTGGAGGGTTTATTATTATTGCAGCTGGTTTATCATTCTTACAGCTGGTGGTTTATATAATATTCTTGCAGCTGGTGGAAGATTTATTATTCTGGCAGCTGGTGGAGGGTTTATTATTCTTGCAGTTGGTAAACATATCATTCTTACAGTTGGTGATTTGTTCATTATTATTATGGCAACTGGTGGAACCTTTATTGGCCTATCAGTCGGTGATTTATTTATTATTATTATAGCTGGTGGAACGTTTATGGCAGTTGGTAATTTGTCTATTATTGTTGTCTATTTACTTGTCACATCTCCATTGTACTCATATATATATATAAAAAGGTAATTACGTAATCATATCCACAATTGCCACTTTCTCCTTTAGGCGTATGCAGATTGTATGTTCATAATCGCAGAATAAATGAATGCATTTACATTGCAAACTGCACGCTACACCGGTGAAGTAGAGTCGGATTGCGTGTCGGTAGGCAATTTTGAGTTTGTGAATTGGCCTTTTTATGTAATTTTTATCTTTTAGGATTGTTTTAATTATGGCACTTTCCATTTTGACAACGTAGTATGTCCTATGATGTACGTTTTTTGTGGAACTAGTTTCTTTTCCATTCACTTTATGTGTAGAGGGTGATATTTTAGTCATTAATTATGTTTTTTCTGATCCAATTCACCTTATGCAATACCAGGTTGTATCTTTAGTTGTTCATCCACGATATTTTATATACTGTATAAGTGTTTATATATGTATTTTATATACCGTATAAGTGTATATATATGTATTTTATATACTGTATAAGTGTATATATATGTATTTTATATACCGTATAAGTGTGTATATATATGTATTTTATATACCGTATAAGTGTATATATATGTATTTTATATACCGTATAAGTGTATATATATGTATTTTATATACTGTATAAGTGTATATATATGTATTTTATATGCGGTACTGTATAAGTGCATATATATATATATGTATTTTATATATTGTATAAGTGTATATATATGTATTTTATATACTGTATAAGTGTATATATATGTATTTTTGTTATATATTTTCTTTTATATATATATTTATTAATGTGTTCCATGTAGTTTGAGTTATGATTCTAGTCCACCGCAAAATATAACCATCCAACGCACTTTAAGGAGGGTGACTTCCTTTTTGTTATTTCTGCCCTTTTCTCTCTTTCTCTGTCTTGTATCCATTCGGCCCCATTCAGCCAACTATTTTAAGACGTTTATCCCCATCTAGGTGTCGATTTCTTCCTGGCGAGCGATAGCGAGCCAGCATTATTTGAAGAAATCCGGCTTCGCCGGAGACATTTTTCTATCGAAAAATGTACAAATTTAGCCTGCTGTCAAACAAAAATAAAAAATATGCTGGCTGGCTACCGCTCACCAGTAAAAAAATTACACCTGGATGGGGATAAACGTCTTAAAACAGTAGGCTGAATGGGGCCAAATGGATACGAGCCAGAGAAAGATAGAAAAGGACAGAACCAAAACAGGTCACCCCTCCTTAATTGTATAAGCGGCAAACAAACCGTATATATTGCTTCTCTATTGACACCTCTCACAAGGGAACGCTCAATATACTACTACAGGCAATATTCCAGTAGACAACACTCGATTTAGTCCTTCGTCGGTGCATAACCCTTTAACTCTCTTGATGGCGTAATAGTTAGTGCGCGGAATTTCGGTGTGAGTATCCTAGGTTCGAGTCCTGGGAGTACCACGTGTATTCATTAGTTTCACTGATTCCATTAATTGGGTTTATTTGTAAGTTAAGGGGGGGGGGGGGGGTTAGTTTGATCTCTAGATATCCATCAAGCTTAAGATTACACCCCCTTGAGCCCATTTCAAGATAAATTTGTATATTTTTCGGTAGAAAAATGTCCCGGCTGAAAGCCGGTTCCTCTTAAATAACAGGCTCGCTATCGCTCGCCAGGATAAAATCGACACCTAAATGGCACGAAAGGTCTTAAAATTTACAGAAATGGGCTGAAATTTCTTAAAATCGTCAAAATAATGGGGCGAACGTCTTAAAATTAGAAAAAAACAATGGGGCTAAACATGAGGGAGAAAGGAGTCCAGAAAAAAAAATATCCCTCAAGTGGATATCTCCCCTTAATGGGTGGATTGGTGAACAAAAATATTAATTCTATATAAATCTAGTGTTCATCGATAATATACAAAGGAATGCGAAAATAAACAGATCGATTGTTCCTGAATAGGCTGCTTGTTTGAGAATAAGTGGAATTCGCTGACAAATGCGCACACTCCATTAACTATATTTATTCATCTTAAAGAATATCTAAGCGAGAGTTGGACTTTTATCTGAGCGTCTTTTAAAGTTAATATACTCAAGCCGTCAATAACATATCGTGGCATTCTTATGATTGGCTATATATATATATATATATATATATATATAATGTGTGTGTGTGTCAGGTTGTGTGTGTGTGTGTGTGTGTACATAATGAGCACCTAAGTGAGTGTATGTGTGTAAGTGTGTGCACGTGCATGTGTGTAAGTGTGTGCGTGGTTATCATGGTTGGTAAACTATTTAATAAAGGATCTGTCAAATATTTTTTGTTAGTGCTTTCGTGACGGTTATCTATATTCAGCGTCAGAGTGTGTGTGTGTTTGAGAGAGCGAGTGAGTGAGTGAAAGTGTGAGTGTGTGTGTGTGAGTGAATGTGTGTGTGTGTGTGTGTGTGTGTGTGTGAATGAGAGAGTGTGTGTGTGTGTGTGTGTGTGTGTGTGTGTGTGTGTGTGTGTGTGTGTGTGTGTGTGTGTGTGTGTCTGGAGGGGGTAGATTTTGACTAAGTTTGGTCAGTACTTTTCATTTGATTCCTGAATACATCTTGGCTTAACCCCTTCAGCACTATGCCGTAAATTTATCAATATTCTGGTTACCATTGCACGAGTTTCTTCAGCTTACAATCTACCTCTAGGACTCAAAGGGGTAAATACCATCTTAATAAACCTTCTGAATAACAATGCTTTCTTTTTAAGGGCTAGTGCTTTTTTTTGGGAGCTACTTATTCATTTATTTATTTAATTTTGAGTTTCCTCGCTAGACCTCCATCAACCTTAAAAAACACCTATCCCCCCTTCCAAGATAATATTTGTACATTTTTCGGTAGACAATTTTCCCTCTTAAAAAAATACAGGCTCGCTATCGCTCGCCAGGAAAAAATTGACACCTAAACGGCACGAAAGGTCTTTATATTGACAAAGTAATGGGTCGAAAGGTCTCAAAATCGCCAAACTAGTGAACGAACGTCTTAAAATCGAAAACAAATAATGTGTCTAAAGATGAGGGAGAAAGGGGGCCTATAAAAAGCGAGTACCACCCCTAAAAAAACGCATACAATCGTCAAACTCCAGCCAGGTTAAGGGGAGGTATTTAGTTTCTTCCCTAGAACTCCATCAAGCTTAAAATTACACCCCCTAGACCCCCTTTCAAGATATATTTGTACATTTTTCGGTAGAAAAATGTCCCGGCCGAAGGCCGGTTCCTCTCAAATTACAGGCTCGCTATCGCTCGCCAGGAAAAAATCGACACCTAAATGGCACGAAAGTTCTTAAAATTGACAGAAATGGGGCGAAAGTTCTTAAAATCGCCAAACTAAAGGGGGCGAGCGTCTTAAAATCTAAAAAGCAATGGGGCTAAACATGAAAGAGAAAGGGATCCAGAAAAAAATCCCTCAAGTGGCAATCTCCCCTTAATGAAGGGGTTAACGGTGGATGATGACACCCCCCCTTCCCCCCACTGACCCCCCCCCCCCCACCTCCCCACCCTTGACTGTTTTCTGGTCAGTCATCGATTTCGCACGGCAATTTCGGTGAGGCTTGGTCAACTATTTCCACGCGCAGGGTAGGTGCCATCTCCAGTGAGCTATCAAGTTTATTATTGTTATCGTTGTTGTTATTATTATTATTATTATTATTATTATTATTAGTAGTAGTAGTAGTAGTAGTAGTAGTAGTGATGTAATGATTATAGTATTATTATTAGTAGTAATATTCTTCTTATTCTTCTTTTTATTATTATTGCCATTATCATTATTATTTTCATTACTGTGATTCTTCTTCTTCTTCTTCTTCTTCTTATTATTATTATTATTAAGAAATGAGGGAAGGGTCATCGCAAGCTTGCAGTATTTGTTAAGCAGGCGCAAGGTGGTGGGAGAGGGGGGGGGGGGGGGGGGAGGGGGTAGGGGGGGGGGGTCAGTTTAGTAATGTTTGTTGTGAAAGTGATGGTGTTGGGGGGGTGGGGGTGGGGGGGATGTTGCAAAGTCCTAAGCCACGGATGCAACACCTACCTACAGCCTTATTATAAACACACTGAGGAAATAGAGCCTTAACGAGGGAGGATTTTCGGGACCACCCCCTTTCTCCCTCACGTTTAGCCCCATTAGTTTTGACATATTTAGACATTTCGCCCCATTAGTTTGGCGATTTTAAGATCTTTCGTGACATGTAGGTGTTGATTATTTCTTGGCGAGTGATAGCGAGTTGTAAGAGCTAAGCTACAAATACTATGTTGAAGTTTGTGTGGGGTTCGTTTCGGTTCAAATTAGAGGTACATATCAAGTTGGATTTATGATAGTGCTGCACGATAGCTCATCTTGCTGTGCTTGCAATTTCAATATAAAATTTTGGAGTACTGTCTTGATAGCGTAATGCTTAGTGTGCGGAATTTCGGTGTGAGTATCCTAGGTTCGAGTCCTTGGAGTACCACATATAACCATTACTGTCACTGATTTCATTAATTAGGTTTATTTATAAGTTAATTGGTGGGTTGGTGAAAAATAATGCGAATAAAAAGTGATCAATACAGTTCTGACGAGAACGACAATTGTATATTGCAACACAATAGGATTTACTCAGGCCAGTAAAATCCATACATAAATTTAATTTCGAAAATTT
>CM064551.1:26568975-26598761 GCA_032716605.1 Paralithodes platypus
TGAAGAAGGGGGGAGGAGGGGGGAAGAAGGGGGGAGGAGGGTCAGACCAGGAATAGACAGACAGACCGAAGACTTATGATCTATAATAGTGCCCGAGAGCTTATAGTAGTTGACATTAAGGGGAGTCACCTGCTGTTTTTGTCTCTTTTTCTCCCTTTCTCTGGCTTGTATCCGTTCGGCCCCATTCAGCCGACTGTTTTAAGACGTTTATCCCCATCCAGGTGTCGATATATTCCTGGCGAGCGATAGCGACCCAGCATTGAATGGAGAAATCCGGCTTCGCCGGAGACCTTTTTCTATCGAAAAATGTACAAATTTAGCCTGCTGTCAGTTTTTGTTTAAATAAATATGCTGGCTCGCTACCACTCGCCAGGAAAAAAATCGACACCTGGATAGGGATAATCGTCTTAAAACAGTAGGCCGAATGGGGCCGAATGGATACAACTCAGAGAGAGAAGGAGAGAGAGAAAAACAAATAACGAGGTGGCCCCCTTAAACAAAAAATCCTGGTGGAAAAGTGCCGACGATGAATATAGTGAATTATATTAAACAATAACCCAGATTAATTATAATACCCAAAACAATATTAAAATGATAAACAGGTAAAAATGGATGAATTAAAGTGTTTTCAAGGTCACGTGACGGGATTTGGTAACACTGCCTTGCTAAACTGCTCGCATGATGACTATACAAATATATAGAACATCAGTGTTGCCAATTTCTGCCAGGTCAGCTTGAATACACTTTAAACAATAACCCCAAATGACTACATAACCAAGAAGAGTGATGCTAATGAATGATAGCCTAGATTGACCCATCGATAACCAATGTGCCAAGGAGCGTATAGGACAACATATTAATACTCTAACCCAATGTGCCAAGGAGCGTATAGGACAACATATTAATACTCTAACCCAATGTGCCAAGGAGCGTATAGGACAACATATTAATACTCTAACCCAATGTGCCAAGGAGCGTATAGGACAAAATATTAATACTCTAACCCAATGTGCCAAGGAGCGTATAGGACAACATATTAATACTCTAACCAATGTGCCAAGGAGCGTATAGGACAAAATATTAATACTCTAACCCAATGTGCCAAGGAGCGTATAGGACAACATATTAATACTCTAACCCAATGTGCCAAGGAGCGTATAGGACAAAATATTAATACTCTAAACCAACTCAGACATGATTGACCAAATATAAGTTTTTGATTGCCATAAGACTAAATGAATCTCGCAGTGCCAAGACAATTAGTAAAGGAGTACCATAACTCCAAATGGACACAATAATTGCCAAATAATAGTTAACTCAATTTAGATAAAAAGAAATCACAGTACCAATGGAAGTTGTTAGATAATACTACCTCACATGGGCACAACATTACTTAATCCAACACTATCTTAGATGTTTTGTTCAACAAGATACTTCTCTCGTTATCATATAATTACTTACTTATGATTAGGCTCTAGAATTTGTAAAACTTTGGAAATTATACGAGTCAATCAATTTCATGTCTAATCACCAGAAAACAAAAATATCATTTCAAGCGAGATTAAATTGTTCTTACGTCGTCATCTTAGAACCCAGCAGTAAAGTACTTAGAAACAAGTTTGTTCAAGTGTTTCAATGGTTTTCTTATAATGTTCTCCACTTAATTGTTTAGGGATGCAATAATATGTGCAGCTTATTTCTAAACATATGCTACTCTAAGTGCTATACGAACATGTATGTTGATCGAACAAAATGAAAACTAAAAACGGGATTTTTTTTTTGGTCTAATAAGGATGCAAGAGCAACATGAATATCCTATTAATTGCTAAGAGGGTTAACATTATTTCCCTTACCTCTTAAAAGCACCTAATAGAGAACACAAAATCTATGCATATATATTTGCATTACCAATCATTCCGTGCAGGGTAGGAAAGTCATATGTATTGCCGGTATATGTCAACATTTCGATTCAGTTCTTTCCAAATGTTAGTAATGTAATTCTCTACTATGTGTGTCAAGTCATTAAGTCTGACCATCAATATATATTTCGTACGAGAGTGATACAATTTATGGATTACGTAACAAAGATTTATGGGAATCCACTGTGTACCCGATGGCTTCTAAAGTGTGTGTGTGTGTGTATTTTTTTTGTTTTTTTGTATGTGATTGAGGGAGGCAAAAGGCATAACTGCCTATAGCGAGTGCCTGCCCCATAGTTGAAAGAGTGACAGGGCCAAAATCAAGGGACGTTCGAGCCAATCACCTTTTTTCCCGGCATCTCTGGTGTACAACTTCTTCCTTTAAGTGTGATAAGGATTTCGCGAGGAGCACACTACGGCTCAGATCATGGTTTCTTCTGAATCCTCGTACTATCTAAATGAACCCACAATATGCATATAGCAGGTGAAACATAACTGGAAGATTCGATGCAGTCAGAGAGAGAGAGAGAGAGAGAGAGAGAGAGAGAGAGAGAGAGAGAGAGAGAGAGAGAGAGAGAGAGAGGAGAGAGAGAGGAGAGAGAGAGAGAGAGAGAGAGAGAGAGAGAGAGAGAGAGAGAGAGAGAGAGAGAGAGAGAGAGAGAGAGAGAGAGAGAGAGAGGAGAGAGAGAGAGAGGAGAGAGAGAGAGGAGAGAGAGAGAGGAGAGAGAGAGAGGAGAGAGAGAGAGAGAGGAGAGAGAGGGAGAGAGAGAGAGAGCTTCGGTAAGTTCAGGGCATAATTTAAGTCCTAGAATATTCGAATATAATAATCTACAGTACGTTCAGTTTAGTTCCCATTGCCGAAGAATTGTTAGAAAAACTAGAAAATTGCCAGAATAAAATACCTCTCGTGTAATATCGGCCTTCTTACGTGAGGCCTGGGAAGAATTGGGTGGGTCGCAGGGCTGTGGTCAGTCGTGTGGAATAGTTAAGTCATGTTTCTGTTGCACCTCAAAGTCACAGAGTAATATCAGTCGTAAGTTGTGCTTGTGATACCTATAACACGGTGACGTAGTTTTCAGCTTTTTCTGGTTACCATTAGACGATTTTCATTAGCTTATAATATTCATTTAGAACTCAAAAGGGTAAATACAATATCAATAGACCCTCTGAATTGCATAGGTCCTTCTTAAACTGCATAACATCGTCTCATTTTATACATAACATAAGATGATATAGGCGTCATTGAGCTGAAGGGGTTAATCTCTTCAACACGATGACGTACTTTTCGTCTGAATCTGGGTACCATGAGACGATTATCTTTAGCCTTTAATCTACCCCTAGGGCTGAAAATGGCACAGACAATCTCAAGAAACCTTTTGAATAACAAAGAGCTTTCTTAAGCTGCATAAAATCGTCTAATGTTGGCCATAATAAAAGGTAAACAAGACGTCATCGTGCTGAAGGGGTTAACGTTACCGACTTTTATTTATCTTTCTCTCCTTTTTTCTCTTTCCCTGGCTTGTGTCCATTCGGCCCCATTCAGCTAACTGTTTTAAGACGTTTATCCCCATCCAGGTGTCGATTTCTTCCTGGCGAGCGAAAGCGAGCCAGCATTGTATGGAGAAACCCGGCTTTGCCGGACAAATTTTTCTATCGAAAAACGTACAAATTTAGCTTGCTATCAAAACAAAAATATATATATGCTGGCTCGCTACCGCTAGCCAGGAAAATATTGACACCTGGATGGGGGTAAACGTCTTAAAACAGTAGGCTGAATGGAGCCGAATGGATACAAACCAAAGAGAGAGGAAGAGAAAGAGAGAGGAAGAGAAAGAGTAAAAAGCGAGGTGGGCCTCCTCAAGTCACGAGATGTACTGGCAACCTCAAGCTTACGAACCACACAACCAAAGTCGTACATTGTCACACACCTCTCAATGACAAGCAAACATAAGTCGTGAGTTGTGTTGGTCACCTTCCATTTAGAAACAGCAAATCATAAATCATAGGCCTGCATTGTTTTGAACTATTATCCCATACAGTACCGGCGACTTCCATTTCCATATATTGTGGCAGATATTTGACGATTTTTTTTCAGATTAGGAAGGACCTCTAGCAATTATATGGCCTCGAAGTACCTCAAGCAACCTTATTACTGCCGCAGATCCTTCCTAAGCTGCATACTATCGTCTAAATATAGCTAGAATAAACGATACCACACGTCGTCGCTGGTACTCAAAGGGTTAACCATGAAATTTGTTTTATAGTAACCTCTAAATTACGAACAACCAATCATAGTTAGTGTTATATCCTGGAGATTTCAAGGTGGCAGAGAAAAAACGTCTCACAAGTGGTTATGGGAAATATTAAGGAGAGGCAGACCGTTTTTCTGGACCCCCTTCTCCCTAATGCTTAGCCCCACTATTTTTGATATTATAAGACGTTCGACCCATTAGTTTGGCGATTTTAACACCTTTCGCTCCATTTCGTTGTCAATTTTAAGACCTTTCGTGCCATTTAGGTGTCGATTATTTCCTGGCGAGCTATAGCGAGCCTGCAATTTTAAGAGGAACCAGCCTTCGGCCGGGACATTTTTCTACCGAAAAATTTACACATTTATTTTGAAGGGGGGTCTAGGGGATGTTTTTCTAAGCTTGATGGAGGTCTAGGGAGGAAACTAAAAAAAACTATATGAATACATGAATTAATAGACCAAACAAACGGCCAGTCTCCCCTTAACTTAAAATGCAAACAGCATAGGTAAGGTCAAGCGATGTCGTTGTCACAAATACCAAAATATGTCATTTGTTGTGCTTTGTCTACCTGTTCCTTGGTCTGCATATGTATTGCTTGTGGAAACTAGTATATATTTGTTTCCCTTGTGCTAAAGCTAAACATTCAAGCCATTCTCTCACACATAAAAAAAAAAATATATATATTATCAACTTGGAAAAATAGCAAGAACGAATTAAATATCTATTGACTAACGTAACTTCATCTGCAGTATGGTTAAATCCACATAGACAAATACTTACCCCGACGGAATCTAGAATAAAAGACCTGCAAGCTAAGATAAATTCACAAGCACTACCAGAGAACTCGACCCAGAACATTACAATCCGAGTTCAGTCTTCAGGGTCGTGTTAGTTTGTGGCAGGTTTATTTCAAATTTGGTGATTAACCCTTTGATAATCTAAGACGCAGTTTGTTTCTATATTTATGGCTATTATTGGACGATTTTATTGAGATTAGGAAAAGTATGTGGAAGTCAGAGGTTTAATTGAAATAGCCTTTACCCTTTTAGTACCCACAGATCGTTTTTAAGCTATTGACATCGCGAATATAAACACCATATGAGGAAGAACACTTTCTTGACAACATTTCGCGGATAGCTTCTTCAGTGACCTAAAGAAGCTATCTGCGACACGTTATCAATTAAGTGCTCCTCATAATTATGGTGTTTATATTAATTCTGTCAACTTTTCAAAGTTATTTGAACATTTGAATTCGTCTAATGATAGCCAGAAAAATGTCAACCCGCGTCATAATCCTCAAGGGGTTAATAACGTCACGAAAAAACTAAACTAAACAAGACCATCTACTCACTGAAAAAAAAAAAAAAAATATAAATAAAAAAAAATAATAATAATAATAATAATAAGACCCCATACTCACTGACGTCATTCCCGATCGCCCCCAGGTTCTCATCAACTATATCCACCTTATCCCTGGGCACGCAACAGGACCAGATCATGCCCCCCGAACACAGGTCCATGGGTTTGGCCCCCTGGAACACGCAGGAGACTGACAACCCACAGTCATATTGGTTGCTCTTGTACCAGCATCTTTGGGGGATGGCTGTGGAAGGGAGAGAGAGAGAGAGAAGGAGATTAGGTTAGATTAAGCTGTACTGGATTATGTTAGCTTAGTTTATTATTGGTTACTCGTATATCAGAATCTTACGGGGATGGCTGAAAGAGGGAGAGAGAAAGAGATTAGGTTAAATTAAGCTGAACTGGATTATATTACGTTCTGTGGGGGCGCTCGGTTATGGCCTTGGCCTTGCTCGGGGCCTTGGGGCTGTTCGGCCAGGCAGCTTGGGGAACAACAACAACGTTCGCTCATGTTAGGTTAGGCTAGTTTAGTTGGGGGTATTTATTTGCTCATATATATATTTTTAAATTATTTGTATTAGTTTCCTCCCTAGACCTCCATCAAACTTTAAAAAACATCCAATAGATCCCCCTTCTAGAGTTATTTGTAAATTTTTCGGTAGAAAAATGTCGCGATCGAAAGCCGGTTCTTCCAAAATTACAGGCTCACTATCGTTCGCCACAAAATAATCGACACCTAAATAGCACGAAGGCCTTGATATTGACAAGGAAATGGAGCAGGTCATAAAATCGCCAAGCAAATGGGTCGAACTTCTTAACATGTGAAAACTAATGGGGCTAAACATGAGGGAGAAGGGAGTCTAGAAAAACGATCCATTTCCCCTTAAGTTGAATTGGATTATATTGGATGATCTATAGACCAGCCCGACAGCACAACTTAACATTACACAGCATAAATGGAAACAATATAAAGTAGCCCCCCCCCCCACCCCCCCCCGGTGGACATGGATCTTCTGTATCACCAGAGGCAATCCAAGACCTCCTGTGTAACTCCAGCATCACAAAAACGATCTAAATGGGCGGGTGATTAGTTTTTGAAAGGAAGGAAAAAAACAAATAATTACATATATACGTAAATATATATATATATATATATATATATATATATATATATATATATATATATATATATATATATAATACATATATATATACATATGTATATATATATATATATATATATATATATATATATATATATATATATATATAGTATATATGTATATATATATATTTATATATATAACTGCTGAGCTCTGGAACTCTCTCCCAGAATCAGGCTTTCCCTCTTCCTACGACTTAAATTGCTTCAAACTCCGTGTGTCCAGGCATTTTAGCTCGAACGTCCCTTGATTTCGGCCCCGTCACTCTTTGAAATCTGGGGAGGCACTCGCTGCAGGCAGTAATGTCTTTTGTCTCCCTCGTTCACATAGAAAAAAATAAATAAATAATAATATATATATATATATATATATATATATATTATATATATATATATATATGTAGTAAAACTCGCTAGGAAATTTGAAACAATGGAACACCAAGCTTTCGTCTATTATCTCAAGACATCTTCATAGTAATACGATGTCTTGAGATGATAGACGAAAGCTTGGTGTTCCATTGTTTCAATTTTCCTAGCGAGTTTTACTACATAATTTGACCACACGTATTTGTGATTTAACCTCCATATATATATATATATATATATATATATAATTCCTTGGAAATATATCTTTGTTTATGGGTTGGCAACAGAGAGGGTTTACAACAACGTACAGGTCAACCACTAATAATGGAGATTACTTAGGGGGAGATGGGCCGGTTTACTGGTCACCCTTCTTCCTCATGTTTAGCCCCATTATATTGTAAGACGTTCGGCCCATTATTTTGGCAAGTTAAGACCTTTCGCCACATTTTTGTAGTCAACATTTAGAGTTTTCGTGTTATTTAGCTGTCGATTTTTTCCTAGCGAGCGATAGCGAGCCTGTAATTTAAGAGGAACCGGCCGGGACTATGTTCTATTGAAAAATGTAAAAAATTATCTTGGAGGGTCACATTTTTTTTAAAGCTTGATTGAGGCCTAGGGAGGACACTAAAAAAAATCATTAATAGATCCATAAATTATCAAATAATTACGCCGATCTCTCCTTAGGAGGTCTCCACTTGAGGGATTTTTTTCTTGACCCCTTTCTCCCCCATGTTTAGCCCCATTGCTTTTGATATTATAAAACGTTTGCCCCATTAGTTTAGAGATTTTAAGAACTTCACCCCATATTAAGACCTTTCGTACAATTCAGGTGTCGATTTTATCCTGGCGAGCGATAGCGAGCCTGTAATTTAAGAGGAACCGGCCTTCGGCCGGGACATTTTTCTACCGAAAAATTTACAAATTTATCTTGAAAGGGACTCAAGGGGGGTGTAATTTTAAGCTTGATGGAGGTCTAGGGAACAAACTAAATACCTCCTCTTAAGGGGAGGTATTTAGTTTGTTCCCTACGTTTTCATCAAGCTTAAAATTACACCCCCTACAGACCCCCTACAGCTCTTAAATTACAGGCTCGCTATCGCTCGCCAGGAAAAAATCGACACCTTAATGGCACGAAAAGTCTTAAAATTGACAGACATGGGGCAAGATGTCTTAAATGTCCAAACTACTAGGGCGAAGGTCTTAAAATCTCAAAAGCAATGGGGCTAAACATGAGGGAGAAAGGGGTCCAGAAAAAAATCCCTCATGTGGATATCTCCCCATAAGCACTGAGCATTTTCTACAGGGAATACCGAAGCAATATCCCTCCTCGAATAAGGTGCTTCTGTCACCAAACTGAGACACAATTGTGTAGTGTACCATGGGTGGCGCCAACGAACTTGACACTAATCTTGACCCCTGACCTCTCTGTAACTCAAAAGGGCCTACAGCAAATTGCCTGTACATATCCACACCTATTTCCTGGTGGACTCTTCCCAAATGATAGAAACGTCCGCCCGATTGCTTTCATTCCTTTCGATTTATAAGAAGTTAAGGTGAGATTTCCACTTGAGGGATTTTTTTCTGGACCCCTTTCTCCCTCGTGATTAGCCCCATTGCTTTTGAGATTTTAAGACGTTCGCCCTAGTAGTTTGGACATTTTAAGACATTTTGCCCTATTTCTGTCAATTTTAAGACCTTTCGTGCCATTTAGGTGTCGATTTTATCCTGGCGAGCGATAGCGAGCCTGTAATTTAAGAGGAACCGGCTTTCAGCCGGGACTTTTTTCTACCGAAAAATGTACAAATTTATCTTGAAAGGGGCTCAAGGGGGTGTAATCTTAAGCTTGAAGAATATCTACGGACCAAACTAAAAACCTCCCCTTAAGTGGTTAAAATTAGTGTCAAGTTCGATGGCGCTACCTACAGTACACTACACTTGCCAATTGATCGTATGCAAAGGTCTGGTAATCCTGCAGGCTTTCCAGTGCAATGACTCTGTCCTTCGGAGCAGTGACTCTGTCCCCTGAAATAATGGCAGAATGTACAGTTGCACACACAAGTTTTGCTCCTCGTCGTAATCTCGCGTGTTGCAAGTAGATTTTAGTATGAATGAATTGCGAGTGTGGTTGCTTTTAATTATCAGATGAGTTAACCACTGCATAAGAAACTACACTTATAATAATTCAAGTGGGTGTGCATTCTATTTCTATGTATATGAACACGGAGCGGAACATAACTTATGTGGGCAACTGTACATACGCTCTGTCTCATGTTGACAAGGATATAAGCCATGGATGTTGAGGGGGATCACCTTATTTATTTAACGCCCTTTCTCACTTCTTTGGCTTGTATCCATTCGGCCCCCTTTAGCGTACTGTTTTAAGACGTTTATCCCCATCCAGGTGTCAATTATTCCTGGTGAGCGAAAGCAAGCCAGCATTTTATGGAGAAATCCGGCTTCGGTGGAGAAATTTTGCTATCGAAAAATTTACAAATTTACCCTGCTGTCAAACACATGTTTTAAAATATGCTGGCGCCCGGAAAAAATCAACACCTGAATGAGGATAAACGTTTTAAACCAGTAAGCTAAATGGGGCCGAATGGATACAACCTAGAGAGAGAGGGAGAGAGAAAGAGAGAACACAACAAACGAGGTGGGCTCCCTTAACAAGCTTTTACTCTATACACGACAACTAAAATGACAAAACAGTTGTTGACATTACTTGAGAGATATGAGTATGTGTGTGCGTATTGGAGTATGTGTAAGTGTGTGTGTGTGTGTGAGAGAGAGAGAGTATGCAAGAGAGTATGCGAGAGAGAGAGAGAGAGAGAGAGAGAGTATGCAAGAGAGTATGCGAGAGAGAGAGAGAGAGAGAGTATGCAAGAGTATGCGAGAGAGAGAGAGAGAGAGTATGCGTGAGAGAGAGAGAGAGAGTATGCAAGAGAGTATGCGAGAGAGAGAGAGAGAGTATGCAAGAGAGTATGCGAGAGAGAGAGAGAGAGAGTATGCAAGAGAGTATGCGAGAGAGAGAGAGAGAGAGAGAGTATGCAAGAGAGAGAGAGAGAGAGAGTATGCAAGAGAGAGAGAGAGAGAGTATGCAAGAGAGAGAGAGAGAGAGTATGCAAGAGAGAGAGAGAGAGTATGCAAGAGAGAGAGAGAGAGAGACAGTATGTGAGAGAGAGAGAGTATGCAAGAGAGTATGCGAGAGAGAGAGAGAGAGTATGCGTGAGAGAGAGAGAGAGTATGCAAGAGAGTATGCGAGAGAGAGAGAGTATGCAAGAGAGTATGCAAGAGAGTATGCAAGAGAGTATGCGAGAGAGAGCGAGAGAGAGAGTATGCGTGAGAGAGAGAGAGAGAATGCAAGAGAGTATGCGAGAGAGAGAGTATGCAAGAGAGTATGCGAGAGAGAGAGAGTATGCGTGAGAGAGAGAGAGAATGCAAGAGGGAGAGAGAATGCAAGAGGGAGAGAGTTTGCAAGAGAGAGAGAGTATGCAAGAGAGAGAGAGAGAGAGAGAGAGAGAGAGAGAGAGAGAGAGAGAGAGAGAGAGAGAGTGCGTATATACCTGTGTGTGTTTTTATCACCTGTACGTGCGACCAGTGTGCGCATGTGTGAATGATCGAAGGTGTGGGGGGGGGGGGGAGGGAAGTGAGAGGGCTGTATTATTTTGTGACCCTGGATAAATACAGCGCCGGGACTGAAGCGTAGGGTTGGGTAATGTATAGTACAGTGTGTGTGTGTGTGTGTGTGTGTGTGTGTGTGTGTGTGTGTGTGTGTGTGTGTGTGTGTGTACAACGTTAAGGGGACAGTGGCTGCTTTTTTGGCCTCTTAATTCATTTATTCATTATTATTTTTTTTTAGTTTCCTCGCTAGACATCCCTCAAACTTAGAAAAGCGTCGACTAGACCCCCGTCAAGATAAATTTGCACATTTCCTCTTATAAGTAAAGGCTTGCTATCGCTCGCCAGAAAAAAATCGACACCTAAATGGCACGATAGGTCTTAAAATTGACAATGAAATGGGACGAAAGGTCTTAAAATCGCCAAACTAACGGAACGAACGTCTTAAAACCTCAAAACTAATATGAAGGAGGTCCATAAAAAGCGAGTACTACCCCCTTAAGGGGAGGTATTTAGTTTGTTCCCTAGACCTCCATCAAGCTTAAAATTACACCCTCTAGACAAGATAAATATGTAAATTTTTCTGTTATTTTCTTTTAAAAGCTAAACAACATCGTTTGGGGGTAGTTAGGCCAAAAAAGAGACTATCTCATTAAAAGGGAATAATTTAATTTAAGGGGAGATGGTTAATTTTTGGATCGATTTTTTTGTTTCATTAATTTATGATTTTTCTAGTTTCCACCCTAGATTTCCATCAAACTTAAAACAAAAATAAAAAAAAATCCATTAGATCCCCGGTCTAGATTAATTTGTACATTTTTAGGTAGAAAAATGTACCGGCCTTCTTTCAAAAATAATTACAGGCTCGCTATCGCTCGCCAGGTAAATATCGAGTCTAAATAGACGAACAGTCTAAATATTGACAAAGAAATGGGGCGAAAGGTCTTAAAATCGACAAACTAATGGGGCAAACATCTTATAATCTGAAAACTAATGGGGCTAAACACGAGGAAGAAGGGGGCCAGAAAAGCGACCCATCTCCCCTTAAACATTCGACTGACCTAAAATGTTCTATAAATATAAATATCATATAATATAATCGAAATATATACACGATACGACCCACAATAGAGCATGGACAGACAGACACGAACTACATTTTGTCGAGCGTAAACTATTTTGTATTTGTCACGTCTTGGCATTATCCATTGAATTCGTGTATTGTTTTGGTCTCGCAGCTGATTCATACACACGGACAGACACACCCACACAACCAGACATGCACATACACACCCACAGACATGCACATACACACACACACAGACATGCACAGACACACGAACTTACATACAAACAGTCATACCCCCTCTTTATCTCTAGGACTCATAATACGATGTCAATAAACCCTCTGAATAATATTAGTCTTTTTTAAACTGTATAAAATGGTCTAATATTAGCCAGAAGTAAAGGTAATAGGTGTCATCGCGCTGAAGGGGTTAATCTTCAAAACACACACACCACACACACACACTTGTAACTACCTAGCATGTCCATCCAAACTCCTAACGCACACACACACACACATACCAACACACATCCATTTACCTATACAAAAACATCAACCTCTTACACAACAACCATCTACTCATTAATACTCCGCACACACACACATAGACCTACCCCCCCCCCCACACACACAGAGTTACACATCCCACAACCGCCCATCCACACCAATTCACCTAGCCCCACCCTCTCATCCACCTACACCCACACACAGAGACACACGCACATTGTGACACACACACATTGTTACACATCCCACAACCGCCCATCCACACTAATTCACCTAGCCCCACCCACTCATCCACCTACACCCACCCACACACACACCTCCGTCTGTATGTTGCTTGGAGTGTAGGGAATCGTTCATAACGGTGTGAAACAGAAGTCTTAAGGTCATCCCCCTAGTGTCGTGAAGCCCCGCCGTGTTATCAGTACCAGATCCCGTAGTCGGCAGGTCAAAGTCGCCGCTGCTGCTACTGGGGCGCCCGAGTTCAAAGTTGCTGAAGTGGCTGCTCGGAGAGGAGGATGGGCCGCCGTCTTCTGAGTCGCCGTCACCGTAGAAATCCTCCGGGAACTTCTGCTGGGGGCCCGGGAAAGCTGACGGGAGGGTGGCGAAGGCGAGGAAGGAGGAGAGGACGATGTGACGCATGTTGGAGGGAGTATTGTCTGAGGGGGTGGGTGGTGTCTGGACGGTAGCTCAGAGTAACGAAGAGATAAGCTCCTTCAGCATAGTTTACAATATCAGCGACTAGGACTGTTGCAGCATAGTTCAAATAATAATATGTGGTAGTTTTCTGCAGCACAATTTAGAATATCAGTTCGGTACACTTTTGAAGAACAGCTCAGACTGACAGTGGGGATGACTTCAGGAGCATGGATCAGAGTAACGATGAAGTAGGCATTTTCAACTCAACTCAGATTGTCAATAAGGTTGATTTCTTCAGCACAGTTCAGAATAGTGATGTGGTAGCATAGATTAGAGTAAAAACTGGTTCGATTTCTAATGCACGGGTTCGAATAACACTGAAATAGTTTTGCTATACAGAATCACAACGAGGTAGATTTCTGCAGCAGTTTCGAATAACAATAGAATAACTTAGAATATCTTTGAGGTAGATTTATGCGGCATAGACTATATTAAAATTCGAGTCGATTATTTCAACATATTTTAGAATAACACTAGAATAACACAGTTCAGAAAATCAATCGAATACACTTTTGACTAATAGTTCAAAATAACAGTGAGAAAGTTTTATGTAATACAGTTTAAGATATACTTATATCAATCTGCATCATTGTGTTTAATAGCACTGCGATAGATTTCTTCAGTAGGACTCAAAATAATTATAGGGTAGATTTTTACGTCACAGGTTAAATAACAATACTATAGAATTAACATGTTTTACAGTAATTCCTTTTAGTTAGTTGACACTTGAGCGTTCACTCTTCTGTCCACATGGTATGACTAGGTTTATTAGGTTTTATTAGGTTTTCTGATTGTATTTAAGCGCACCACATCACACTCTAGCATTCCGACATCTCGAAGCATAAATCCAGATTCTGTGTCTTGCTTAATTGAAAATCCAAGCCGGGAAGGGAGGACAGCGAATTTGTTCTAATATAGAGTTAGTGGCAATAGATGTTTCTCTTAATTCTGCAACAATCCGATTTAATGGCAACAATAGAACGGACTTATATTCGGTAGGGTATAAATCTGAGGTAGGTTGTTGATCCACTTGTTCGGTCCTTTCGATAACTTAATTCCTGCTAGAAACGATAATATGTCCTGCAGTGAAGACAACGCTATTCCTGGTGCTCCAAGTTCCTGAGATGATGATGATGATGGTGATGATGTGAAGGATATATCGTAGAAGAACAGCAGTGGACGTCAGTTATGGAGAGACAGACACAGACAGAACAACCCCAGCGCCGTCCTACTCTTCCTCTCTCCTGGACGGGCGGAAGGTATCTGAGTGAGTGAGAGACTCCAACCCTTTACCAGCCTCCCTCCACCTCCCCCTCCCTCCCTCCCACTCGCCCCCTTCCCTTCTCCACCACCCACCACTCCTCCCTCCCCCCCTCCACCACCTACCACTCCTCCCTCTCTGCCTCTCCTCTTTCCTTCCCACCCACTCCTCCCCCTCTTTCCCACCTCCCACCTCCTCCCTCCCTCCCACTCCTTCCCCCCTTCACCACCCACCCCTCCTCCCCACTCACACAATACACCGTGCAATATTACATCACTAGCGCAATATTCTACAAGGCCTTCGCACTCTTTTTCTTCTGTGCGTGGAGGCTGAAAACGCTTGGTCACTTTAGCTGGTCTCGTAATTGGGGGGTAGGGGGGGAGGGGGGGGGGGGCTAGAAGCAACAACGGGGAAATTCAATAGCATATACTGTAAATAGCATCTCGACATCATCATCTTGGTTTCTTTCCTTCTATGGGTAGAGTCGGACAACGTTCGGTCCACCACTAGTTGGTCTCAAAATTGGGACGGCACCATACCCTGTTTCTTTTCAACTGACGGTAAATTGCAAAGTTCCCGTCAAGATTTCTCAGTTATTTTGAAGATTATGTAGTGAAATATGGTGTTAATTATATAAACTTGGTCTTAATATGATGCAGAGACAGCGGTTTCATATTTTTCCATTATTTATCGATACATTAGCTTCCAAGGGATTCAATTTACCGCCAGATGAAATGAAACAGAGTATAGTGGCAACATGCGAACGTTTAGGAGAGTTTTTCCCTGCTCCCTTAAGGGGGGTCACAGGCTTTTTTTCTCTTTCTCTCACTCTCTCTTTGGCTTGTATTCATTCGGCCCCATTCAGCCTACTGTTTTAAGACGTTTACCCCCATCCAGGTGTCAATATTTTCCTGGCGAGCGGTAGCGAGCCAGCATATATATATTTTTGTTTTGACAGCAAGCTAAATTTGTAAATTTTTCGATAGAAAAATTTCTCCGGCGAAGCCGGATTTCTCCATACAATGCTGGCTCGCTATCGCTAGCCAGGAAGATATCGACACCTGGATAGGGATAAACGTCTTACAACAGTTGGCTGAATGGGGCCGAATGGATACAAGCCAGGGAAAGAGAGAAAGATTAAAAAAGCCGGTGACCCCCCTAGCGTATTATATAAACATCTCAATTTACATCTCAATTTACATCTCAATTTACATCTCAATTTACATCTCAATTTACGTCTCAATTTACACCTCAATTTACATCTCAATTTACATCTCAATTTACATCTCAATTTACACCTCAATTTACATCTCAATTTACATCTCAATTTACATCTCAATTTACATCTCAATTTACTCTCTTCCGGGCTTAGAAGCTGAAAACGACGGGTCAATTCACTGCATTCGTAATTAGTGGACTTGAGAGACGCGACATTTAGGATCATTTAGGATATCTTTTCCCGACCCTCTAACAGGCTAAAATTATAAAATAGCATCCCAGTTGCTTGTACTCTGAGTAGAAGTTAACCCCCTCTGTATCGGCGGCGACTTTTTAATTTTATTCTAGCTATATTTAGACGATTTTGTGCCGTTTGAGAAGGATCTGTGATAGTAAAAAGGGTTAAGTGAGATAGTTCGAAGCCTGTTAATTGCTGTAAGCCCATTTTAAACTGAAAATAATTGTTAAAAGGCCGGCACTGGTACTGAACGGGTTAAGGGGAGACGGATTTTTTTTTTTTTTTTTTTTTGTAAATTAATTAATTAATTCCGTTATTTAAGTTTTCTCGCTAGACCCCCATCAAGCTTAGAAAAACCCCCCCTAGACCCCCCTTCAAGATGAATTTGTACATTTTTTGGTAGAAAAATGTCCCGACCAAAGGCCGATTCCTCCTAAAATTACAGGCTCGCTATCGCCCGCCAGGAAAAAATCGACACCTAAATGGCACGAAGGGTCCTAATATTGACAAAGAAATGGGGTGAAAGGTAATAAAATCCCCAAACTAATGGAACCAACGTCTTAAAATCTCAAAACTAGTGGGGCTAAGCATTAGGGAGAAGGGGGTCCAGAAAAACGGTCTGTCTCCCCTTAAACCCGTGTGGTCCCTGGCTGGTTATGTAACGGTGGACATATTAGCAACAACAACATGGGAACATTTCAGAGTGTTTTCCATGCCCTCCAACACACCAAACCCTACATCACACATCACACGCTACCCTCCTCGCACCGCCCCATCACACTCCTTTGCTCCCCCTCCAAAGTCATGGAACGCCTAGTATTACAACTAATTACACCCGACCTACCCCTAACTCCAACACAACATGGCTTTAGGCCACTGCACTCCACAAACACTCTTCTCACAGACCTTACACACAGAGCTTTTGACGGCATCAACTCAGCTAGACCACCACACAGATCACTATTAGCCACACTCGACATTAGTAAAGCCTTCGATGCCATCCCCCGCCACAACCTAACAAACAATATCTACAACACAAACATGCACAACAACACGAAAAGGTGGCTGGCCAACTTCCTAGCTGGCAGATGTGCACACGTATATTTTGCCGGTCAGTCATCTAAAATCAGAAACTTTCCAAACGGAGTCCCACAAGGATCCGTCCTATCGCCCGCACTCTTCAATCTGTACATGCACGATATAACTACACCCAATACGCCCCAAATAAACTTAGCCTCCTATGCAGATGACATAACACTCACATGCACACACCATGACCCAAAAAAGAGCAACAGATCTCCTTCAACCCTATCTCAACACACTACATGGCTGGTGCACTACACACAGACTTAATCTAGCCCCAGCCAAATCCACCGCAACCCTGCTCACAAGCTGGACAGGAGAACACGAATACATCCCTCAACTCACCATAAACAACACACCCCTAACACATACACACACACACAAAATTCTAGGAGTAACATATGATACTCATATGACATTCAAACAGCACACCACAAACATTAAAAAGAAACTGACACCCAGACTTAACGCCCTCAGGTCACTTGCTCACACAAAATTTGGACACAACAAAGAAACTACCACCACAGTATATAAACAATTCATAAGATCAGTGATGGAATACGCAAGCCCAGCCTGGGCTTCTAACCTAGCTGAAACACATCATAAGACCTTACAGACTATTCAAAACAAAGCCCTGAAGATCATTACAGGCTGCACAGCTACTGCACCAACATATCACCTACATCAAGAAACCAAAATCCTCAAAGTCAAAGACCATCTGGACATGAGAGGCACTCAATTCCTGGCAGCAGCCTCCACGAACCAAGACCACCCCCTAAACTACATGGCAACACACCCACAGACACCAAGAAATATCAAAACAACACCCAGCACACGGTATCACACACAATTATTGTCCTCTCTCCCTCCCTGCCCACCCCAAACCAACTTCCAGAAGCACATCCATACTCATATTTCCCGCCAATCCATCCACTCACTCACAGACAACACGCAGCTGCATGCACGACCTCCCGAAATCCATCCTTCCGAATCCTCCCTCCCTCGCGAGGACAGAGTCCACCTGGCCAGGCTGAGATGCGGACACCATCCAGCTCTCCTGAGCTATCAGAAGAGACTGGATGACTCCGTTGTCGACGCCTGCCCGGGATGTAACACAGCACCCCATACCATTAAACACATCATAGAAGACTGCATTTCACACAACCACTTACGCCAACAACACAATCTACACTCAATGAGAGCTCTGTGGGAAAGCCCGATCGTGGCCATGGCCTTCCTCAGGGACTCGGGGCTGTTCGGCCAGGCAGCTTAGGGAACAACAACAACAACAACATCACACATTTACTTTACGTTTGTATAAAAAAAAAAAAATAAAAAAAATAAAAAAAAAATATATATATATATATATACCGGTATATATATATATATATATATATATATATATATATATATATATAATAAAAAATAAATCCATGACCACAAACTTGACATTCTTAAGGGGTGAATGGTTTATTTATTGGTGGATTTATTTATTTAATTACTATTTGCTTTAGGACCTTTCGTTGTGATCTTATGCATGGACATAAAATATCATGAATCAATTGCGAGTGTGGGTTCTTTTAATCATCAGTTGACTAATCAGATGAGTTAGCCACTGCATAAGAAACTACCCTCGTAAGTCAATCATGAGCATTATATTTCAACTACGTATAAGATCACGGAGAGGAACAGAACTTATTTGGGCAACTGTACATTCGGCCTAATAAGTGATGTCTCGGCACCAAGTATATTTTGATCCATAATTGGTATCTGCAATATCTATACTTAATTTATTCATTTCGAGGGGGATATGCACACCTTTTCCTACACTTACCCACCCTATTCAACATCTGACAGACATTAATATAGCACAGCGGGAGCCAAACGTATTGACAGCGGAGACAGAACTTATTAGCGTCACTGTACAAGAGTAAATTAGTGGTAAACATACACACACATACGAAGGCCTACTGCTACCCCATCCCAACTCTTACTATGAAAGGAGAGAGAGAGAGAGAGAGAGAGAGAGAGAGAGAGAGAGAGAGAGAGAGAGAGAGAGAGAGGGAGAGGAGAGAGGAGAGAGAGAAGAGAGGAGAGGAGGAGAGAGAGAGAGAGAGAGAGATTGAGAGAGATTGAGAGATTGAGAGAGAGAGAGAGAGAGAGAGAGAGAGAGAGAGAGAGAGAGAGAGAGAGAGAGAGAGAGAGAGAGAGAGAGAGAGAGAGAGAGAGACGAATTAACAAGTCCACTGTGTTGTTTCATTTTGTGTCGAAGCTTACGAACAAACTGGGTCAAAAGACTTCCTACTAATTAGTGAGTAAAGTAGTCTGAAAAATACACTCACGCACTCACGCTCTCTCAAACACACACTCACTCTTTCTCTCACTCTCTCTCTCACACACAAAAATGTTTAATTTACAGAAAGTATACTAACAACCAACCAAGTAAAAAAAACATATTTTAAAAGGGCAAAGTATATCATCTTTCTTGTCTGAACTCTGATTAAACTGGTTCACTAACTTGTTAATGAGAGAGAGAGAGAGAGAGAGAGAGAGAGAGAGAGAGAGAGAGAGAGAGAGAGAGAGAGAGAGAGAAGCCAGGTCTCTACAGTAAGACGCGTTTAGGAGGAATATGTTGGTAGTAATTTAAAAAACACAGAAAAACAAAAGCAAACGAAGCAAAAATAAAGGCCACTAGCTTGTAAATAAATAAAGTAGCGAAGGAAACAAACACACACACACACACACACATAATAAACCCCACACAAACAAAACCAAACCAAACCCCCACATGAACATCATTTTGTAAGCCCCCCCTACCACCACAGCAACGCGGTATCAACACCAGATCAACAATTACTTTCACTCTCCACCCCCCCCCCCCCCACCCCCACCACTGTGATCTAGACACCCGTTCCCACCCTACTACTAGGTCGCTTCCTTACATCATACGAGGCTTGGCGCCAGATTTGTAGTTATGTGTATAAATGTGTGTCAAGAGTTGTAACCGACTAATAATACAAAAGACTATAGTGACGTTAAGGGCAGATTTCCACTTGAGGGATTTTTTTCTGGACCCCTTTCTCCCGCATGTTTAGCCCCAATGCTTTTAAGAATTGGAGATAAGTTAGGCGACCTAAAGAACTTTCGACCAATTTCTGTCAATTTTAAGACCGTTCGTGCAATTTAGGTGTTGATTTTTTCCAGGCGAGCGATAGCGAGCCTGTAATTTAAGAGGAACCGGCCTTTGGCCGGGAAATTTGTCTACCGAAAAATGTACAAATTTATATTGAAAGGGGGTCTAGGGGGTGTAGTTTTTAGCTTGATAGAGGTCTAGGGAACAGCCTAAAATCCTCCCCTTAAGAAGACAGGGGTGGTTATAGTGATTTATTATGTTACCTCCACCAACCGACTTTACTCCTAAACTCAATTAATGATGTCAACAAATACACGTGGCAGTCCAGGGATTCGAACCTAGGATGCTCACACCGATTGTCAGTGTTTTTCATGGCAAGTGCGAGTTTAACGTGATGATGATTTATTGACATTTGAAACATTAGCAGGGAATGAGTAATTAACCACCTAGAGTGGAGGAAGAGGAGGAGAAAGACAGTAATTAACCACCTAGAGGGGAGGAAGAGGAGAAAGACAGTAATTAACCACCTAGAGGGGAGGAAGAGGAGGAGAAAGACAGTAATTAACCACCTAGAGGGGAGGAAGAGGAGGAGAAAGACAGTAATTAACCACCTAGAGGGGAGGAAGAGGAGAAAGACCGTAATTAACCACCTAGAGTGGAGGAAGAGGAGGAGAAAGACAGTAATTAACCACCTAGAGGGGAGGAAGAGGAGGAGAAAGACAGTAATTAACCACCTAGAGGGGAGGAAGGAGGAGGAGAAAGACAGTAATTAACCACCTAGAGGGGAGGAAGAGGAAGAGAAAGACTGAAAGGAAAAACAGGAGGAGGAAGTGAAGGATGATGAGGAGGAAGTGAAGGAGGGAAAACAGAAAGGGGGAGGATGAGAAGGAGAAAGAAGGAAACAGAAAGTAGAAGAAGAAGGAGGAGGTGAAGAAGATAGAGGGGGGGGGGGAGGGAAGGCAGGAGGAGGAGGTAGGAGGAGAAAGAAGGAGAGGAAAGGTGAAGGAGAAAGAGGGAGAAAACAAAGTACAAGAAGAAACAGTGAGAGGAAAGGCAGGAGGAGGAGGAGGAAACTAAGGAGGAGGAGGAGGAGAAAGAATGAGAGGAAAGGGAGGAGGAGGAGGAGGAAACTAAGGAGGAGGAGGAGGAGGATGAGGAAAGGGAGTCGGAGGAGGAGGTCCGCTTGGGTGGGTGTGTATGAGGGCGTGTCCGATCTTTTAGGGACTCTCAAGGCCGGTATACAATGTTGGGAGACAGAGGCCGCCCGTGACTTCTGTAGGATGGGCGTGGTGTTGTGAATGGAGTGTCTCCTTTCGCCCATACTCGCTTCACCCACCCCACGAATACCCCACATTTCGTTCAACAACCATTTTTCTACCAACAAATGTACAAATTTATGCTGGAGGTATTATTTTAAGCTTGATGGAGGTCTAGAGAGCAAACTAAAAACTTACCCTTACTCAAATCCTAACCTCATCTAACCTAACCTTGCCTCCATAACGGTATAGTTGAGGACAGGTATTCGTGGTACACAGGAAACAGTGAGCGTTAACCCCTTCTGTAGCGGCGACGTCCTTTGCACTTTATTTTCACTGCTGTTAGACAATTATATTCAGCTTAGAAAGGACGTATACCATTTAAAAAGCTACAAACTATATCAATTAATCCTTTTATCTACCATATATCCTTCCTAAGTTACATAAAATCGTCTAAATGTAGCCGAAATCAAATATAAAGACGTCGCCGGTACAGAAGGGGTTAATCTGTGAAGAAATATTGCTATCTCTAAAGCCTATTATCCCTTTCAGTCCCATGACGTGTTTCTACCACTCATTCGGGCTAAAGGTAGACGATTTTTTGCAAGTTATGAAGAACCTATGTTGTTCAAAGGGTTTATTGACATCGCATTTACCCCTTTGAGTCCCAGAGGTAGATTAAATATAAGCTGAAGAAAATCGTATAATGGTAACCAGAATAAGAGGACAATTAAGTCATCGTGCTGGAAGGGGTTAAATAATGTCAAAATAACGTCTCCGTGTCTCTATTGACCACTTGCGAGTTTCAGGCTATAAGGAAGTTGGAGCCGTGAACATCGATATTAAATAGAAATGCAATAATAATGTAGGTTTCTGATGGATAAAAAGTATATTGAATTGGGTTTGATAATTATATTTATATAAACACTAAAACCGCAATTTAGGTGATCATGTTGTTAATTATCGATGTCTACAGCTCCAACTTCCTTATAGACTGAAACTCGCAAGTGGCCAATTGATCGACATACAGCGTACACTCTGATACCATAGTCTCTAACCCACTCATACACATTCCTGGACTAACTACGATTTTCTTTATGCAATTATAATTATTTGGACTGATTTTTGGATAACACTTGCTTTTCAATAAATCATATATATAGTTTTGTAGTTAAAGTTAAGGAAAATATGGTCTTATGGGGAGATCTCCTCTCGAGGGATTTTTTCTTGACCCCTTTCTCCCTCATGTTTAGCCCCATTGCATTTGATATTATAAAACGTTTGCCCCATTAGTTTAGCGATTTTAAGAACTTTCACCCCATATTAAGATCTTTCGTGCAATTCAGGTGTCGATTTTATCCTGGCGAGCGATAGCGAGCCTGTAATTTAAGAGGAACCGGCCTTCGGCCGGGAAATTTTTCTACCGAAAAATGTACAAATTTATCTTGAAAGGGACTCAAGGGGGTGTAATTTTAAGCTTGATGGAGGTCTAGGGAACAAACTAAATACCTCCCCTTAAATTAGTTTCCAGAGATAGAATAGGTGAAGTCCACAAATATTTAGGGGCGGGGCATCCGAGTGTACAGTGGCGCTAATAAGTCATGTCCCAGCTGTCATGACGTTTGGCTTGTTCTGTCTTGTATTTATGTCTGTCAGATGTTGAATAGGGTGGTGGGTAAGTGTAGGAACATGTTAGCCTATTTCACTCGATATAAGGAAATGAAACTTAGATAATATTGCTGATACCAATTATTGCCCAACACATAATTGGTGCCGAGACATCACTTATTAGCGCGACTGTACAATCGACTGCAGTGAAATATTAAGGGGAGGTTTTTAGTTTGGTCTCTAGATATCCATCAAGCTTAAGATTGCACCCCCTTGAGCTCCTTTCAAGATAAATTTGTAAATTTTTCGGTAGAAAAATTGCCCCGGCTGAAAGCCGGTTCCTCTTTAATTACAGGCTCGCTATCGCTCGCCAGGATAAAATCGACACCTAAATGGCACGAAAGGTCTTAAAATTGACAGAAATGGGTCGAAAGTTCTTAAAATCGTCAAAATAATGGGGCGAACGTCTTAAAATTAGAAGAGCAATGGGGCTAAACATGAGGGAGAAAGGAGTCAAGAAAAAAATCCCTCAAGTGGAAATCTCCCCTTAACCTTACCCTTTCAGTACCGGTTACGTCTTTTTCACACTCTCATGACTATTATTAGATGGTGTTATTCAGTTTAAGGGGAGATTTCCACTTGAGGGATTTTTTTCTTTACCCCTTTCTCCCTCATATTTAGCCCCATTGCTTTTAATATTTTAAGACGTTCGCCCCATAATTAAGAACTTTCGCCCCATTTCTGTCAATTCTAAGACCTTTCATGCAATTTAGGTGTCGTTTTTTTAATGGCGAGCGATAGCGAGCCTGTAATTTAAGAGGAAACGGCCTTTGGCCGGGACATTTTTCTACCGAAAAATGTACACATTTATCTTGAAAGGGGGCCTAGAGGGTGTAATATTAAGCTTGATGGAGGTCTAGGGAACACACTAAATACCTCCCCTTCAAAAAGACTTCCAGCAATAATCAGATCCTTCGAATGATCTCACTGGACCCATTTATTATCACAGATCCTGCTTAGACTGCACAACATCGTCTAAATATAACTAGACAGTACGGGTGAGTGAAATCTATCCCACACGTAATCCAACTTACCTAATATATATAACCCAAGTCAATCTATTGCAGCCTAAACAGACCTATACCTAACCTAACCAAATGAATACCCAAAAGGCAAAGCTAACCAAACCATTCCAAGCCGATCCGATCTTTACTCAAACTTTAATATAACCTATGCAAATCAGACAAAGCTAACCAAGCCAAGCCAATCTCTACTAAAACCTTAACCTAACTTATGCTAACAAAGTTAAGCTAACCTGTGCAAATAAAAAAAAAACAAACAAAAAACTAACCAATCCATTCCAATCTCTACTCAAACTTTAACCTCACTGCAACCTAATGCAATCGAAGCCACCACAAAGCCTACACGTTATCTGACCTAGTTATTCCTGCTCTCGTTTACATCACCCAATGGAAGACAATGGTTCGTGGTCACCCTCGTGTTACTAGGGTCAAGCTCCCGTGACTCTGGGGTGAGAAGCAATTAAGGGAGGGAGGGGGGGGGGGGGGCACCTGTTTTATTTTATCTTTCTCTCCTTTTCTCTCTTTCTCTGGCTTGTATCCATTCGGCCAACTGTTTCAAGACGTTTATCCCCATCCAGGTGTCGATTTCTCCTGGCGAGCGAAAGCGAGCCAGCATTGTATGGAGAAATCCGGCTTCGCCGGAGATATGTTTCTATCGAAAAATGTACAAATTTAGCTAGCTGTCAAAACAAAAATATATATATGCTGGCTCGCTACCGCTCGCCAGGAAAATATTGATACCTGGATGGGGTAAAAGTCTTAAAACAATTGGCTGAATGGGGCCGAATGGGTACAAGCCAAAGAGAGAGGGAGAGAAAGAGACAACAAGCGAGGTGGGACCCCTTAAGCTTTTTCCGGCAATTTTCGATCGGTACGGTCGCGCTAAGCCGTCATGTCCCAACTGGCATTTCGTTTGGCTTGTTCTGAGCTGTATTAATGTCTGTCAGATGTTGAATAGGGTGGGTAAGTGTAGGGACATGTTTGTATATTTCACTCGATATGAAGAAATGAAGCTTAGATGTTGCTGATACCAATTATTGATCAAAACATACTTGGTGCCGAGACATCACTTATTAGGCCGACTGTACATTTAACAAGCCTTATAAAGTATGCGTTCTGTTGCATCTCTCGACCCTTTAAGGGGAGATGGGTCGTTTTTCTGGTCCCCCTTCTCTCTCATGCTTAGCCCCATTAGTTTTCAGATTTTAAGATGTTTGCCCCATTAGTTTGTCGATGTTATGACCTTCCGCCCCATTTCCGTGTCAATATTAAGACCTTTTTGTGCTATTTAGGTGTCGATTTTTTTCCAGGCGAACGAAAGTGAGCCTGTAATTTTGGAAGAAGCGGCCTTCGGCCGGAACATTTTTCACCCGAAAAATTTACAAATTAATTTAGAAAGGGAATCTAATGTATGTTTTTTTAGTTTGATGGAGGAAACTAGAAAAATAAATATTAAATTAAAAAAATATATAAAACAAATGAACCATCCCCCCTTTAGACTCGACAACTAAAGTTATACAAGCATATAATTCATAAGTTATACAAGCATATAATTCATAAGTTATACAAGCATATAATTCATAAGTTATACAAGCATATAATTCATTAGATTCCAGACATAAACATTCCGACCAATTGTCATGGAAAGTGGTCGCGTAATTCTCTGGGTAAGAATGAATGTGTGGCTGAGTGAGGAACGTCTCGTAGGGTTGTGGTGGGGGTTAATCACTATTCTTCCAGGGAGGGGAGATCTCGGAGTGTTACGTCTTTCAAGGGAGGAGTCAAACAAGGACTTATATTGACAATTTATCCTAGCAATTTTTCCTAGCAATATTGGACTAGCGGTTTACTGAATTCAAGCCTTGTAAACATTCATCCATCTATAATAATATATTTAGCGCACAGGGGAAACCAGCATAAGAATTATATATCTATCTATCTATCTATCTATCTATATGCTCAGGCCCAATCCCCATTTTGGGGGTAGCCGACTCAAGACAGAGCAAGAACAGGGAAAACACAAAAACAACATAAAACAACAAATAAACACAGATAAAAAGCACAAACTCACACACATCCAGGTCACCCAGGAGAAGACCCAGAGACCAGGGTCTCTATTATATATATATGTATATATATATAAATTATGCGTGAGTTACACGAATAAATTGTGAGGCCTAAGAATATTCAAATATATTTCAATATATATCAATATATTTCACTATTATAATTATTTGCTTCTTCTTTAACACTATCTTGTCCGACGTCTTGTGGGATATTTTGATATGCGTTTAATTATTGTTGATTATTTGCTTGCTTTTGCCATTTTCGAGCAATCTATTTTACTGTGTCCCCATAGGCTAACAAAAGACCTTCCCAGGTCCCCCCCCCCCCCTCCCCCCTCTTCTTCAGCTCTCACACCATACTTCTCTCCCCTCTCGTTTCTTCCCTTTCTCTATCATCCTTCTTTCCTTTTTCCTCTACCCCTTTTATTCGTCTTTATTCTTTTCTTGACCCCCCCAGCTCCCTCAAATTTGCTTGACCCCCCCCCCCCAACTCCCTCATATTTTGTCTCTCACTTTCCTTACACTGGCATTAGTTACCGCTCTCTTTTTTTTCTCGTATCTTGTCATGTTTTGTTTTGAGTTATATCTTTAGTTTAGTTCCACCTCCTTTTCATTCTCTCATCCTGTTTTGTTTTTATTTAGTTCAGTTTTATCTCCTTGTTACTTTCCTATCCTATTTGCTTTGTTATTCATTTAGTATATTCTTGTTATTCTCTTATCCTCTTGTGTTTGTGTATATAATTTAGTTTCCTCTTCATATTGTTCTCCCCTCTATTAGTTTAGTTTCCTCTCTCATTCTTTACTCTCATCATCTCTTACTTTCCTTTCTTCCTTCCTGCCCTTCACACCCTCAAGTTCTTTATTCTCTCCTCCTCTATTCCCTTTCTTTCTTCTTCCCTTCCTTTCCTCATACACCTATTTGACTCTCCTTTCCCTCCACTGATCATGGCACCCTCATATTCTCCTCGTCTTATATTTGTCTTCCTTTAGTTCCCCCTGACCCCAGTTCCCTCCTCTCGTTTTCTTCCTATTTCCCCTTGATCCTAGGTCCCTCCCATTTCTCGTCTCATCCTCTATATCATCCATTTCCCCTCCCATCATCATCTATTCCTTTCCTTTCTTCTTTCCCCTTCGCACCCTTTATCTTCTCTCCTCCTTTCTCCCCTCCTTCATTGCTTCCTCTTCTGCTTCCTTTCTTCTTTCCCCTTCGCACCCTTTATCTTCCCCACACCTTTCTCCCTTTCTTCATTGCTTCCTCTTCTACTTCCTGTCTACTTTCCCCTTCGCACCCTTTATCTTCCCCACACCTTTCTCCCTTTCTTCATTGCTTCCTCTTCTACTTCCTTTCTTCTTTCCCCTTCGCACCCTTTATCTTCCCCACACCTTTCTCCCTTTCTTCATTGCTTCCTCTTCTACTTCCTTTCTTCTTTCCCCTTCGCACCCTTTATCTTCCCCACACCTTTCTCCCTTTCTTCATTGCTTCCTCTTCTGCTTCCTGTCTTCTTTCCCCTTCGCACCCTTTATCTTCCCCACACCTTTCTCCCTTTCTTCATTGCTTCCTCTTCTACTTCCTGTCTTCTTTTCTCTGACCCCCGTGACTTCCTTCCCTTGGCACCCTCCATCTCCGCTATTCGTATTCCCTCTCCTATATCCTCTCCTCCTCTCCTCCTTTCTTCCCTTGTTATCCCAGCCCCCTCCCACCTTAAAGGGGGGTGGCCGGCTTTTTTTTTTTATCCTTCTCGCCTTTTCTCTCTTTGCCTGGCTTGTATCCATTCGGCCCCATTCAGCCAACTGTTTTAAGACATTTATCCCCATCCAGGTGTCGATTTCTTCCTGGCGAGCGATAGCGAGCCAGCATTGTATGAAGAAATCCGGCTTCGCCGGAGACATTTTCTATCGAAAAATGTAATTTAGCTTGGTGTCAAAACAAAAATATACATATGCTGGCTCGCTACCGCTCGCCAGGAAAATATTGACAGCTGGATGGGGGTAAACGTCTTAAAACAGTAGGCTGAATGGGGCCGAATGGATACAAGCCAAAGAGAGAGGGAGAGAAAGAGAACAAAAAAGCGAGGTGGGCTCCCTTAACCCTTTCCTTTCACTGACCTTGGCACCCGGAAGTTCCCCGTAGCTGTGTGTAGTTGTTGTTGTTGTTGTTGTTGTTGTTGTTGTTGTTGGTGAAAGTGATGAAGGCTATAAGGAGGAGCCGGTGCAAGGGTGTGTGTGCAAGAGGTGAAACAGAAGATAGTAGTAGTAGTGGTGGTGGACAGTGGTATGAGAGGAACAAAGTACAGGAGGTGAAACAGAAGATAGTAGTAGTGGTGAACAGGGGTATGGGGTGTGGAAGAACAAGGTACAGGAGGTGAAACAAAAAATAGTAGTAGTGGTGGACAGGGGTATGGGGTGTGGAAGAACAAATTACAGGCGGTGAAACAGATGATAGTAGTAGTGGTGGACAGTGGTATGGGGTGTCGAAGAACAAGGTACAGTAGGTGAAACAGAAGATAGTAGTAGGGGTGAGCATTGGTATGGTTAGGCACAAGCTACAGAAGGTGGTGTAACTGTAGAAGTGACAGTGAAAGTGACGAAGGTTAGGGGGTCAATTGGTCAGGGAGGGAGGGGGGTGGGAGATGGGGGGTTTAACAGGGACGAAGTACAGGAGATGAAACAGATGATAGTAGTAGTGGTGAGTAGTGGTATGGGCTACAGGAAGTGAAACAAAAGATAACCGTGGACAGTGATATGGTTTAGGTGTTTTTGTTTTGTTTTTGTTGCGCATTAGGCGTCAACATCTAATAAAACTAATAACAAAACTATAGGCCGACTTGCGTGGCACCAATATAAAAAATAATATATATATATACAGTAATTATATAAAATAATATTAATAATAATAATAATAAATAAATAAAACAATAGAAGGAAACGTGGTGACATTATTAGACTGTGTGTGGACATACAGTAATGCAAGCTATGGTCGCTCTTCTGTAAAGCTAAAACGACTTACTTAATAATGGGAAAGGGGTGGGAGTTTATTAGTTTGAATTATTCCCTTTATTTTGTTTTATGTACAGTGCCCATATCAAGTCAACCTCGAGTCGTCCTTGGAAGACCTTTTATACCAAACATCCTCCTCAACATCCTCTTCCTGTTATAGCCTCTTTCTTACCTCATCTCCACCTTCCACCTTCCTCATCCACCTTCCTCATCCACCTTCCACCTTCCTCAGCATCTTCCTCATAAACCTTCTACATCCTTAGCCACCTTCTACCTACCGGCCTCAGGCACTTTCCACATCCACCTTCTACCTTCCTCATCCATCTTCCACTTCCTCATCATCTTCCACCTTCCTCATCCAGCGTCCACCTTCCTCATCCACCTTCTACCGTTATAATTTGTTTTTAATGGCGCCCTAGCTCCATCCCATTTCTGTTTTCACCCCTTCACGATTTATATCTTACCACTCCATCTACCCCTTCTCCCCACCACTTTGTCATCACCTCGTCTTTCTTTCGTCACCCTCCCCCCTCTCTCTCTCTCTCTCTCTCTCTCTCTCTTCTCTCTCTCTCATCTCTCCATCACCTTCGCCCTCCTCCTCAAACATTCTTCTTTCTGGCCTGACCTCGCTCTGGCCTTTCTCCTGATTACCTAGGAACTTCACTGGCGTTACCTTTATGTGTTGGCTATCAGCTACGTTTTAGACGATTTTATGAACGTTTAGGAGGAATATAGGGCCGCTGACAGGATAATTGAGATAGTGTGAAGCATATTAACGATTAGACGTCTCTTCCTACAGCTTGAATAAAATGTCTACATAAATTCCAGAATCATAGTAATAGAAAATGGACCCGTCACCGGTACTGAATCGGGCTAGGCATTTCCTTGGCGTTTACCTG
>CM064551.1:26598861-26663861 GCA_032716605.1 Paralithodes platypus
TCTCAATTTACGTCTCAATTTTACACACCTCAATTTACATCTCAATTTACATCTCTTAAATTTACATCTCAATTTACACCTCAATTTACATCTCAATTTACATCTCAATTTACATCTCAATTTTTACTCTCTTCCGGGCTTTAGAAGCTGAAAACCGACGGGTCAATTCACGCATTCGTAATTAGTGGACTGCGAAGAGTACGAGACATTTGAGGAGATTTAGGATATCTTTTCCCGACCCTCTAACAGGACTAAAATTATATAAATAGAATCCAAGTTGCCTTGTACTCTGAGTAGAAGTTAACCCCCTCTGTATCGGCGGCGGCGACTTTTTAATTTTATTCTAGCTATAGTTAGGACGATTTTGTACCGTTTGAGAAGGATCTGTGATAGGTAAAAGGAGGTTTAAGTGAGATAGTTCGAAGCCTGGTTAATTGCTGTAAGCCCATTTTTTTAAAACTGAACAATAATTGTTTAAAAGGCCTCGGCACTGGTACTTGCAAGGGTTAAGGGTGAGGACGGATTTTTTTTTTTTTTTTTTTTTTTGTAAATTAATTAAATAATTCCGTTATTTAAGTTTTCTCGAGAGACCCTCATCAAGCTTTGGAACAACCCCCCCCCCCTAGACCCCCCTTCAAGATGAATTTGTACCCATTGTGGTAGAAAAATGTCCTGACCGAAGGAAGATTCATCCTAAAATTACTGGCTCACTTTCGCTCGTCAGGAAAAATTCGAACCCTAAATGGCCCGAAAGGTCCTAATATTGACAAAGAAAGGGGTTGAAAGGTAAATAAAATTCCCAAACTAATGGAACCACCGTCTTAAAAACTCAAAACTAGTGGGGCTAAGCATGAGGGAGAAGTGGGCGTCAGGAAAAAAGGTCTGTCTCCCCTTAAACCCGTGTGGTCCCTGGCTGGTTATGTAAACGGTGGACATATTAGAAAACAACAACCATGGGAAACATTTCAGAGTGTTTTACATGCCCTCCAACACACCAAAACCTACATCACACATCACACGTATACCATCCTCGCAACCGCCCCATCCCACTCCTTTGCTCCCCCTCCAAAGTCATGGAACGCCTAGTATTAAAACTAATTACACCCCGGACAAGACCACTAACTCCAACCAACAACATGGATTTTAGCCAACCTGCACGCCACAAACACTCTTCTCACAGACTCTACACAAAGACCTACACAGAGCTTTTGACGGGAATCAACTAAGCTAGACCACCACACAGATAACTATCAGACCACACCGAGACTTAGGTAAAGCCTTCGATGCCATCCCCGCCACCGCCACAACCTAACAAACAAAATCTACAACACAAACATGGCACAACAAACACGAAATGGTGGGCTGGCCAACTTCCTAGATGGCAGATGTGCACACGGATATTTTGGCCGGTCAGTCGTCTAAATCTAAATCAGAAACTTTTCAAACCGGAGTCCCACACGGATCCGTAGATCGCCCGCAATCTTCAATCTGTACATGCCGCTATAATTACACCAATACGCCCCAAATTAAACTTAGCCTCCTATGCAGATGACATAACACCATCCATTGTGTGTGTAAGTGGGAGAGTCCGAGTGTGTGGGTGAGACAGTGAAGCACTGGGACCGAGATGGCTTCAGAGATGGTGGTCGTTTGGGTCATGAGTGAGTACAGTGCCATCATGGAAGGCAAGATGGCAGGGTGCTCGTTGTGCTCTACGTAGACTTCACATGTCTCCACACCACCCCGCCCTAGACGGGAACAAGACCTCAAGGGCTCAATGTCATTGTAAAGCGGTGAATGTACGGGCTCTAGCTATGCCCAGGAGAGGGGGAAGTAAGTGGGAATATAGAAAAAAAAAACAAAAAAAAAACATTGCACACACCATGACCCAAACGAGAAACAGCATCTCCTTCAAACCCTATCTCAACACACTACATGGCTGGTGCACTACAAACAGACTCTTAATCTAGCCCCAGCCAAATCCACACCGCAACCCTGCTCAGAAGCTGGACAGGCATGAACACGAATACATCCTTCAACTCACCACTAAAACACAACACACCTACCTAACACATACACACACACACAAAATCATAGGAGTAACATATGATAATCATATGACATTCAAACAGCACAACACAAACATTAAAAAGAAACGGACACCCAGACATTAACGCCCTCAGGTCACTTGCTCACACAAAATTTGGACACAACAAAGAAACTTACCACAACAGTATATAAACAATACATACGATCAGTGATGGAATACGCAAAGCCAAGCCTGGGCTTCTAACCTAGCGGAAACACATCATAAGGACTTACCAGACTATTCAAAACCAAAGCTCTGAAGATCATTACAGGCTGCACAGCTACTGCACCAACAGATCACCTACATAAAGAAACCAAAATCCTCAAAGTCAAAGACCCTCTGGACATGAGGGCACTCAATTCCTGGCAGCAGCCTCCACGAACCCAGACCACCACTAAACTACATGGCAACACACCCACAGACACCATAATATCAAACAAACACCAGCACACGGTATCACCACACAATTATTGTCCTCTCTCCCTCCCTGCCCACCCCAAACCAACTTCCAGATTGAGCACATCCATACTCATATTTCCCGTCCAATCCATCCACTCACTCACCAGGACAACACGCAGCTGCATGAACGACCTCCCGAAATCCCATCCTTCCGACTCCTCCCTCCCTGACGAGGGACAGAGTCCACGGGCAATGGCTGAGAAGATGCGGCAACCATCCAGATACCTGAGCTAATCAGAAGAGACTGGATGACTCCGTTGTCGACGCCTGCCCGGGATATAACACAGCACCCCATACCATTAAACACATCATAGAAGACTGCATTTCACACAACCACTGACGCCAACAACACAATCTACATCAATGAGAGCTATGTGGGAAAGACCGATCGTGGCCATGGCCTTCATCAGGGACTCGGGGCCTGTTCGGCCAGGCAGCGTAGGGAACAACAACAACAACAACATCACACATTTACTTTACGTTTGTAGACCAAAAAAAAAAAAAAAAAAAAATATAGATATATATACAATATATATACCGGTATATATAGATAGTATATATATATATATATATATATATATATATATAGATAAAATAAATAAATCACATGACCACAAACTTGACATTTTTACGGGCAGTGATATGGTTTATTTATTGGTGGATTTATTTATTTAATTACTATTTGCTTTAGGGACCTTTCGTTGTGGATTCTTATGCATGGGGACATAAAATACTCATGAATCCAATGAGAAGAGTGGGTGCTTTTAATCAGCAGTTGACTAATCTTGATGAGTTAGCCACTACAGAAGAAACTACCATCGTAAAGTCCAATCATGAGCATTATATTTCAACTACGTTAAAGATCCACGGAGAGGAACAAAACTGATCGGGCAACTGTACAATCGGCATAATAAGTGATGGCTCGGCACCAAGTATATTTTGATCAATAATTGGTATCTGCAAAATTTATACTTAATTTATTCATTTCGAGGGGGAGATACAAACCTTTTCATACACTTACCCACAATTATTCAACATATGACAGACATAATATAGCACAGAGCGAGCCACACGTAAGTGACAGCGGAGACAGAACGTATTAGCGTCACTGGACATGAGTAAAATTAGTGGTAAACATACACACACATACGAAGGCCTACTGCTACCCCCATCCAATTTAATATGAAAGGAGAGAGAGAGAGGAGGAGAGAGAGAGACGAGAGCGATGAGAGAGCGAGAGGGAGAGAGAGAAGAGGAGAGCGAAGAGAGAGGAGAGAGAGAGAGAGAGAGGAGAGAGGAAGAGAGCGAGAGAGAGAGAGAGAGACGAGGAGAGAGGAGAGAGAGGTGAGAGAGGAGGAGAGAGAGAGAGATAGACCCGAGAGAAGAGAGAGAGAGAGAGAGGAGGGGAGAGAGAGAGAGAAGTGCGTTGAGAGGGGGGGGGGGGAGAGAGGAGGAGGAACGAGAGGGAGGGGAGGGAGAGGAGAGAGGAGAGAGAGAGAGAGGAGAGGAGAGAGAGAGATGAGAGAGCGGAGAGAGAGACGGCGAGAGAGAGGAGGAGAGAGGAGAGGACGAATTAAACAAGCTCCACTGTGTTGTTTCATTTTGTGCCGAAGCTTACGAACAAACTGGGTCAAAAGACGTCGACTAATTATGGGAGGTAAAGTAGTCTGAAAAAAATACACTCCGCACTCACGCTCTCTCAAACACACTCTCACTCTTTCTCTCACTCTCTCTCCTTCACACACACAAAAATGTTTAATTTACAGAAAGTATACTAAACCACCAACCAAGTAAAAAAAAAACATATTTTAAAAGGGCAAAAGGATATCATCTCTTGTCGGAACTCTGATTAAAACTGGTTCACTAACTTGTGATGAGAGAGAGAGAGAGAGAGGAGAGAGAGGAGAGAAGGAGAGACGATGGGAGAGAGAGAAGAGAGAGAGAGAGGAAGTAGAGACGGGAGGAGAGAGAGGAAAAGAGAGAGAGAAGCCAGGGATCTACGTAAGGTAAGACGCGTTTTAGGAGGGGAATATGTTGGTAGTAATTAAAAAAACAACACAGAAAAAAACAAAAGCAAACGGAGGAAAAATCAAGGAACTAGCTTGTAAATAAATAAGGCTAGCGAAGGAAACAAACACACACACACACACACACACAAAATAATAAACACCACCACAAACAAAACAAAAACAAACCCCACACATGAAAATCATTTTGTAAGACCCCCCTACCACAACAGGCAACGCGCGTATCAACACCAGATCAACAAGTGAATTTCACTCTCCACCCACCACCCCCCCCCCACCCCCACCACTGTGATCTAGAAAAAAACCCGCTACCACCCTACTACTAGGTCGCTTCCTTACATCATAAGAGGCTTGGCGCCAGATTTGTAGGTTATGTGTATAAATGTGTGTCAAGAGTTGTAACCGAATATAATTCAAAAGACTATAGTGACGTTAAGGGCAGATTTCCACTCTTGAGGGATTTTGTTTTTTTTCTGGACCGACTTTCTACCTCAGGTTTAGCCCCCTGCTTTTAAGACATTGGAGATAAGTTAGGCAGATCCTAAAGAAACTTTCGACCCAATGCCGGTCAAATTTTAAGACCGTTCGTGGCAATGTAGGTGTTGATTTTTTCAAGGCGAGCGGATTAGCGAGGCCTGTAATTTAAGAGGAAACCGGCCTTTGGCCGGGACAACTTTTTCTACCGAAAAATGTACAAATTTATGTTGAAAGGTGGTATAGGGGGTGTAGGTTTTAGCTTGATAGAGGGGCTAGGGAACAGCCTAAAATCCTCCCCTTAAGAAGACAGGGGTGGTTATAGTGATTTATCTATGTTACCTACACCAACCGACTTTACTCTTAAACTCAATTAATGATGTCAACAAATACACGTGGCAAGGTCCAGGGATTCGAACCTAGGGATGCTCACACCGATTGTCAGTGGTCTTCATGGCAAGTGCGAGTTTACTGTGATCAAGATTTATTGACTTTTGAAACATTAGCAGGGAATGAGTAATTAACCACTGAGTGGAGGAAGAGGGAGAGGACCGTAATAACCACTAGAGGGGGAGGAAGAGGAGGAAAGACAGTAATTAAACCACTTAGAGGGGAGGAAGAGGAGGAGGAAAGACAGAAGTAAACCACTAGAGGGGGGAAGAAGAAGAAAGACCGTAATTAACCACCCTAGAGGGGAGGAAAGGGAGGAAGAAAGACAGTAATTAACCACCTAGAGGGGAGGAAGAGGAGGAGAAAGACAGTAATTAACCACCTAGAGGGGAGGAAGAGGAGGAGAAAGACAGTAATTAACCACGTAGAGGGGAGGAAGAGGAGGAGAAAGACAGTAATTAACCACCTGAGGGGGGAGAGGAGGAGAAAGAAGTAATTAACCACCTATAGGGAGGAAGAGGAGGAGAAAGACAGTAATTAAACCACCTAGATGGGAGGAAATAGGAGAAAGACAGTAATTAACCACCTAGAGGGGAGGAAGAGGAGAAAGACAGTAATTAACCACCTAGAGGGGAGGAAGAGGAGGAGAAAGACAGTAATTAACCACCTAGAGGGGAGGAAGAGGAGGAGAAAGACAGTAATTAACCACCTAGAGGGGAGGAAGAGGAGAAAGACAGTAATTAACCACCTAGAGGGGAGGAAGGAGGAGGAGGAGAAAGACAGTAATTAACCACCTAGAGGGGAGGAAGAGGAGGAGAAAGACAGTAATTAACCACCTAGAGGGGAGGAAGAGGAGGAGAAAGACAGTAATTAACCACCTAGAGGGGAGGTAGGGAGGAAAGAGGAGGAGAAAGACAGTAATTAACCACCTAGAGGGGAGGAAGAGGAGGAAAGGACAGTAATTAACCACCTAGAGGGGAGGAAGTAGGAGGAGTAGAAAGACAGTAATTAAACCACTAGAGGGGAGGAAGCGGAGGAGAAAGACAGTAATTAACCACCTAGAGGGGAGGAAGGAGGAGGAGAAAGACTGAAAGGAAAAACAGGAGGAGGAAGTGAAGGATGATGAGGAGGAAGTGAAGGAGGGAAAACAGAAAGGGGGAGGATGAGAAGGAGAAAGAAGGAAACAGAAAGTAGAAGAAGAAGGAGGAGGTGAAGAAGATAGAGGGGGGGGGGAGGGAAGGCAGGAGGAGGAGGTAGGAGGAGAAAGAAGGAGAGGAAAGGTGAAGGAGAAAGAGGGAGAAAACAAAGTACAAGAAGAAACAGTGAGAGGAAAGGCAGGAGGAGGAGGAGGAAACTAAGGAGGAGGAGGAGAAAGAATGAGAGGAAAGGGAGGAGGAGGAGGAGGAAACTAAGGAGGAGGAGGAGAAAGAATGAGAGGAAAGGGAGGAGGAGGAGAGGAAACTAAGGAGGAGGAGGAGGAGGAGGATGAGGAAAGGGAGTCGGAGGAGGAGGTCCGCTTGGGTGGGTGTGTATGAGGGCGTGTCCGATCTTTTAGGGACTCTCAAGGCCGGTATACAATGTTGGGAGACAGAGGCCGCCCGTGACTTCTGTAGGATGGGCGTGGTGTTGTGAATGGGGTGTCTCCTTTCGCCCATACTCGCTTCACCCACCCCACGAATACCCCACATTTCGTTCAACAACCATTTTTCTACCAACAAATGTACAAATTTATGCTGGAGGTATTATTTTAAGCTTGATGGAGGTCTAGAGAGCAAACTAAAAACTTACCCTTACTCAAATCCTAACCTCATCTAACCTAACCTTGCCTCCATAACGGTATAGTTGAGGACAGGTATTCGTGGTACACAGGAAACAGTGAGCGTTAACCCCTTCTGTAGCGGCGACGTCCTTTGCACTTTATTTTCACTTCTGTTAGACAATTATATTCAGCTTAGAAAGGACGTATACCATTTAAAAAGCTACAAACTATCTCAATTAATCCTTTTAGCTACCATATATCCTTCCTAAGTTACATAAAATCGTCTAAATGTAGCCGAAATCAAATATAAAGACGTCGCCGGTACAGAAGGGGTTAATCTGTGAAGAAATGTTGCTATCTCTAAAGCCTATTATCCCTTTCAGTCCCATGACGTGTTTCTACCACTCATTCGGGCTAAAGGTAGACGATTTTATGCAAGTTATGAAGCACCTATGTTATTCAAAGGGTTTATTGACATCGCATTTACCCCTTTGAGTCCCAGAGGTAGATTAATTATAAGCTGAAGAAAATCGTATAATGGTAACCAGAATAAGAGGACAATTAAGTCATCGTGCTGGAAGGGGTTAAATAATGTCAAAATAACGTCTCCGTGTCTCTATTGACCACTTGCGAGTTTCAGGCTATAAGGAAGTTGGAGCCGTAAACATCGATATTAAAACAGAAATACAATAATAATGTAGGTTTCTGATGGATAAAAAGTATGTGGAATTGGGTTTGATGTATTGAATTGGGTTTTATGTATTGAATTGGGTTTTATGTATTGAATTGGGTTTTATGTATTGAATTGGGTTTTATGTATTGAATTGGGTTTTATGTATTGAATTGGGTTTGATGTATTGAATTGGGTTTTATGTATTGAATTGGGTTTGATGTATTGAATTGGGTTTGATGTATTGAATTGGGTTTTATGTATTGAATTGGGTTTGATGTATTGAATTGGGTTTTATGTATTGAATTGGGTTTGATGTATTGAATTGGGTTTGATGTATTGAATTGGGTTTTATGTATTGAATTGGGTTTGATGTATTGATTTGGTTTTGATGTATTGAATTGGGTTTTATGTATTGAATTGGGTTTGATGTATTGAATTGGGTTTGATGTATTGAATTGGGTTTTATGTATTGAATTGGGTTTGATGTATTGAATTGGATTTGATGTATTGAATTGGGTTTGATGTATTGAATTGGGTTTGATGTATTGAATTGGATTTGATGTATTGAATTGGGTTTGATGTATTGAATTGGGTTTGATGTATTGAATTGGATTGATGTATGTATTGAATTGGGTTTGATGTATTGAATTGGGTTTGATGTATTGAATTGGATTTGATGTATTGAATTGGGTTTGATGTATTGAATTGGGTTTTATGTATTGAATTGGGTTTGATGTATTGAATTGGATTTGATGTATTGAATTGGGTTTGATGTATTGAATTGGGTTTGATGTATTTATATAAACACTAAAACCGCAATTTAGGTGATCATGTTGTTAAATATCGATGTCTACAGCTCCAACTTCCTTATAGACCGAAACTCGCAAGTGGCCAATTGATCGACATACAGCGTACACTCTGATACCATAGTCTCTAACCCACTCATACACATTCCTGGACTAACTACGATTTTCTTTATGCAATTATAATTATTTGGACTGATTTTTGGATAAAACTGGCTTTTCAATAAATCATATATATATTTTTGTAGTTAAAGTTAAGGAAAATATGGTCTTAAGGGGAGATCTCCACTCGAGGGATTTTTTCTTGACCCCTTTCTCCCTCATGTTTAGCCCCATTGCATTTGATATTATAAAACGTTTGCCCCATTAGTTTAGCGATTTTAAGAACTTTCACCCCATATTAAGACCTTTCGTGCAATTCAGGTGTCGATTTTATCCTGGCGAGCGATAGCGAGCCTGTAATTTAAGAGGAACCGGCCTTCGGCCGGGAAATTTTCTACCGAAAAATGTACAAATTTATCTTGAAAGGGACTCAAGGGGGTGTAATTTTAAGCTTGATGGAGGTCTATGGAACAAACTAAATACCTCCCCTTAAATTAGTTTCCAGAGATAGAATAGGTAGTCCACAAATATTTAGGGGCGGGCCATCCGAGTGTACAGTGGCGCTAATAAGTCATGTCCCAGCTGTCATGACGTTTGGCTTGTTCTGTCTTGTATTTATGTCTGTCAGATGTTGAATAGGGTGGGTAAGTGTAGGAACATGTTAGCCTATTTCACTCGATATAAGGAAATGGAGCTTAGATAATATTGCTGATACCCATTATTGCTCAACACATATATAATTGGTGCCGAGACATCACTTATTAGCGCGACTGTACAATCGACTGCAGTGAAATATTAAGGGGAGGTTTTTAGTTTGGTCTCTAGATATCCTTCAAGCTTAAGATTGCACCCCCTTGAGCTCCTTTCAAGATAAATTTGTAAATTTTTCGGTAGAAAAATTGCCCCCGGCTGAAAGCCGGTTCCTCTTTAATTACAGGCTCGCTATCGCTCGCCAGGATAAAATCGACACCTAAATGGCACATAAGGTCTTAAAATTGACAGAAATGGGTCGAAAGTTCTTAAAATCGTCAAAATAATGGGGCGAACGTCTTAAAATTAGAAGAGCAATGGGGCTAAACATGAGGGAGAAAGGAGTCAAGAAAAAAATCCTCAAGTGGAAATCTCCCCTTAACCTTACCCTTTCAGTACCGGTTACGTCTTTTTCACATTCTCATGGTTATTATTAGATGGTGTTATTCAGTTTAAGGGGAGATTTCCACTTGAGGGATTTTTTTCTTTACCTCTTTCTCCCTCATATTTAGCCCCATTGCTTTTGATATTTTAAGACGTTCGCCCCATAATTAAGAACTTTCGCCCCATTTGTCAATTCTAAGACCTTTCATGCAATTTAGGTGTCGATTTTTAATGGCGAGCGATAGCGAGCCTGCAATTTAAGAGGATACGGCCTTCGGGCGGGACATTTTTCTACCGAAAAATGTACACATTTATCTTGAAAGGGGGCCTAGAGGGTGTAATATTAAGCTTGATGGAGGTCTAGGGAACGCACTAAATACCTCCCCTTCAAAAAGACTTCCAGCAATAATCAGATCCTTCGAATGATCTCACTGGACCCATTTATTATCACAGATCCTGCTTAGACTGCACAACATCGTCTACATATAACTAGACAGTACGGGTGAGTGAAATCTATCCCACACGTAATCCAACTTACCTAATATATATAACCCAAGTCAATCTATTGCAGCCTAAACAGACCTATACCTAACCTAACCAAATGAATACCCAAAAGGCAAAGCTAACCAAACCATTCCAAGCCAATCCGATCTTTACTCAAACTTTAACATAACCTATGCAAATCAGACAAAGCTAACCAAGCCAAGCCAATCTCTACTAAAACCTTAACCTAACTTATGCTAACAAAGTTAAGCTAACCTGTGCAAATAAAAAAAAAAACAAACAAAAAACTAACCAATCCATTCCAATCTCTACTCAAACTTTAACCTCACTGCAACCTAATGCAATCGAAGCCACCACAAAGCCTACACGTTATCTGACCTAGTTATTCCTGCTCTCGTTTACATCACCCAATGGAAGACAATGGTTCGTGGTCACCCTCGTGTTACTAGGGTCAAGCTCCCGTGACTCTGGGGTGAGAAGCAATTAAGGGAGGGAGGGGGGGGGGGGGGCACCTGTTTTATTTTATCTTTCTCTCCTTTTCTCTCTTTCTCTGGCTTGTATCCATTCGGCCAACTGTTTCAAGACGTTTATCCCCATCCAGGTGTCGTTTTCTCCGGGCGAGCGAAAGCGACCCAGCATTGTATGGAGAAATCCGGCTTCGCCGGAGATATGTTTCTATCGAAAAATGTACAAATTTAGTTAGCTGTCAAAACAAAAATATATATGCTGGCTCGCTACCGCTCGCCAGGAAAATATTGACACCTGGATGGGAGTAAGAGTCTTAAAACAGTAGGCTGAATGGGGCCGAATGGTTACAAGCCAACAGAGAGGGAGAGAAAGAGAAAACAAGCGAGGTGGGACCCCTTAAGCTTTTTCCGGCAATTTTCGATCGGTACGGTCGCGCTAAGCCGTCATGTCCCAACTGGCATTTCGTTTGGCTTGTTCTGAGCTGTATTAATGTCTGTCAGATGTTGAATAGGGTGGGTAAGTGTAGGGACATGTTTGTATATTTCACTCGATATGAAGAAATGAAGCTTAGATGTTGCTGATACCAATTATTGATCAAAACATACTTGGTGCCGAGACATCACTTATTAGGCCGACTGTACATTTAACAAGCCTTATAAAGTATGCGTTCTGTTGCATCTCTCGACCCTTTAAGGGGAGATGGGTCGTTTTTCTGGTCCCCCTTCTCTCTCATGCTTAGCCCCATTAGTTTTCAGATTTTAAGATGTTTGCCCCATTAGTTTGTCGATGTTATGACCTTCCGCCCCATTTCCGTGTCAATATTAAGACCTTTTTGTGCTATTTAGGTGTCGATTTTTTTCCAGGCGAACGAAAGTGAGCCTGTAATTTTGGAAGAAGCGGCCTTCGGCCGGAACATTTTTCACCCGAAAAATTTACAAATTAATTTAGAAAGGGAATCTAATGTATGTTTTTTTAGTTTGATGGAGGAAACTAGAAAAATAAATATTAAATTAAAAAAATATATAAAACAAATGAACCATCCCCCCTTTAGACTCGACAACTAAAGTTATACAAGCATATAATTCATAAGTTATACAAGCATATAATTCATAAGTTATACAAGCATATAATTCATAAGTTATACAAGCATATAATTCATTAGATTCCAGACATAAACATTCCGACCAATTGTCATGGAAAGTGGTCGCGGAATTCTCTGGGTAAGAATGAATGTGTGGCTGAGTGAGGAACGTCTCGTAGGGTTGTGGTGGGGGTTAATCACTATTCTTCCAGGGAGGGGAGATCTCGGAGTGTTACGTCTTTCAAGGGAGGAGTCAAACAAGGACTTATATTGACAATTTATCCTAGCAATTTTTCCTAGCAATATTGGACTAGCGGTTTACTGAATTCAAGCCTTGTAAACATTCATCCATCTATAATAATATATTTAGCGCACAGGGGAAACCAGCATAAGAATTATATATCTATCTATCTATCTAATCTATCTATATGCTCAGGCCCAATCCCCATTTTGGGGGTAGCCGACTCAAGACAGAGCAAGAACAGGGAAAACACAAAAACAACATAAAACAACAAATAAACACAGATAAAAAGCACAAACTCACACACATCCAGGTCACCCAGGAGAAGACCCAGAGACCAGGGTCTCTATTATATATATATGTATATATATATAAATTATGCGTGAGTTACACGAATAAATTGTGAGGCCTAAGAATATTCAAATATATTTCAATATATATCAATATATTTCACTATTATAATTATTTGCTTCTTCTTTAACACTATCTTGTCCGACGTCTTGTGGGATATTTTGATATGCGTTTAATTATTGTTGATTATTTTGCTTGCTTTTGCCATTTTCGAGCAATCTATTTTACTGTGTCCCCATAGGCTAACAAAAGACCTTCCCAGGTCCCCCCCCCCCCCTCCCCCCTCTTCTTCAGCTCTCACACCATACTTCTCTCCCCTCTCGTTTCTTCCCTTTCTCTATCATCCTTCTTTCCTTTTTCCTCTACCCCTTTTATTCGTCTTTATTCTTTTCTTGACCCCCCCAGCTCCCTCAAATTTGCTTTTGACCCCCCCCCCCCCAACTCCCTCATATTTTGTCTCTCACATTCCTTACACTGGCATTAGTTACCGCTCTCTTTTTTTTCTCGTATCTTGTCATGTTTTGTTTTGAGTTATATCTTTAGTTTAGTTCCACCTCCTTTTCATTCTCTCATCCTGTTTTGTTTTTATTTAGTTCAGTTTTATCTCCTTGTTACTTTCCTATCCTATTTGCTTTGTTATTCATTTGGTTTAGTTCCATATTCTTGTTATTCTCTTATCCTGTTGTGTTTGTGTATATAATTTAGTTTCCTCTTCATATTGTTCTCCCCTCTATTAGTTTAGTTTCCTCTCTCATTCTTTACTCTCATCATCTCTTACCTTCCTTTCTTCCTTCCTGCCCTTCACACCCTCAAGTTCTTTATTCTCTCCTCCTCTATTCCCTTTCTTTCTTCTTCCCTTCCTTTCCTCATACACCTATTTTACTCTCCTTTCCCTCCACTGATCATGGCACCCTCATATTCTCCTCTTCTTACATTTGTCTTCCTTTAGTTCCCCCTGACCCCAGTTCCCTCCTCTCGTTTTCTTCCTATTTCCCCTTGATCCTAGGTCCCTCCCATTTCTCGTCTCATCCTCTATATCATCCATTTCCCCTCCCATCATCATCTATTCCTTTCCTTTCTTCTTTCCCCTTCGCACCCTTTATCTTCTCTCCTCCTTTCTCCCCTCCTTCATTGCTTCCTTTCTTCTTTCCCCTTCGCACCCTTTATCTTCCCCACACCTTTCTCCCTTTCTTCATTGCTTCCTCTTCTACTTCCTGTCTTCTTTTCTCTGACCCCCGTGACTTCCTTCCCTTGGCACCCTCCATCTCCGCTATTCGTATTCCCTCTCCTATATCCTCTCCTCCTCTCCTCCTTTCTTCCCTTGTTATCCCAGCCCCCTCCCACCTTAAAGGGGGGTGGCCGGCTTTTTTTTTTTATCCTTCTCGCCTTTTCTCTCTTTGCCTGGCTTGTATCCATTCGGCCCCATTCAGCCAACTGTTTTAAGACATTTATCCCCATCCAGGTGTCGATTTCTTCCTGGCGAGCGATAGCGAGCCAGCATTGTATGAAGAAATCCGGCTTCGCCGGAGACATTTTTCTATCGAAAAATGTAATTTAGCTTGGTGTCAAAACAAAAATATACATATGCTGGCTCGCTACCGCTCGCCAGGAAAATATTGACAGCTGGATGGGGGTAAACGTCTTAAAACAGTAGGCTGAATGGGGCCGAATGGATACAAGCCAAAGAGAGAGGGAGAGAAAGAGAACAAAAAAACGAGGTGGGCTCCCTTAACCCTTTCCTTTCACTGACCTTGGCACCCGGAAGTTCCCCGTAGCTGTGTGTAGTTGTTGTTGTTGTTGTTGTTGTTGTTGTTGTTGTTGTTGTTGGTGAAAGTGATGAAGGCTATAAGGAGGAGCCGGTGCAAGGGTGTGTGTGCAAGAGGTGAAACAGAAGATAGTAGTAGTAGTGGTGGTGGACAGTGGTATGAGAGGAACAAAGTACAGGAGGTGAAACAGAAGATAGTAGTAGTGGTGAACAGGGGTATGGGGTGTGGAAGAACAAGGTACAGGAGGTGAAACAAAAAATAGTAGTAGTGGTGGACAGGGGTATGGGGTGTAGAACAAATTGCAGGAGGTGAAACAGAAGATAGTAGTAGTGGTGGACAGTGGTATGGGGTGTGGAAGAACAAATTACAGGCGGTGAAACAGATGATAGTAGTAGTGGTGGACAGTGGTATGGGGTGTCGAAGAACAAGGTACAGTAGGTGAAACAGAAGATAGTAGTAGGGGTGAGCATTGGTATGGTTAGGCACAAGCTACAGAAGGTGGTGTAACTGTAGAAGTGACAGTGAAAGTGACGAAGGTTAGGGGGTCAATTGGTCAGGGGGGGGGGGAGATGGGGGGTTTAACAGGGACGAAGTACAGGAGATGAAAAAAATGATAGTAGTAGTGTGAGTAGTGGTATGGGCTACAGGAAGTGAAACAAAAGATAACCGTGGACAGTGATATGGTTTAGGTGTTTTTGTTTTGTTTTTGTTGCGCATTAGGCGTCAACATCTAATACAACATAATAATAAAACTAATAATAAAACTAAAATAATATTAATATTAATATTAATAATAATAATAATAATAATAATAATAATAATAAATAAAACAATAGAAGGAAACGTGGTGACATTTTTGGACTGTGTGTGGACATACAGTAATGCAAGCTATGGTCGCTCTTCTGTAAAGCTAAAACGACTTACTTAATAATGGGAAAGGGGTGGGAGTTTATTAGTTTGAATTATTCCCTTTATTTTGTTTTATGTACAGTGCCCATATCAAGTCAACCTCGAGTCGTCCTTGGAAGACCTTTTATACCAAACATCCTCCTCAACATCCTCTTCCTGTTATAGCCTCTTTCTTACCTTCATTATCCACCTTCCACCTTCCTCATCCACCTTCCTCATCCACCTTCCACCTTCCTCATCCATCTTCCTCATCAACCTTCTACCTTCCTTATCCACCTTCTACCTTCCTCATTCACTTTCCACATCCACCTTCTACCTTCCTCATCCATCTTCCACCTTTCTCATCCATCTTCCACCTTCCTCATCCACCTTCTACCTTTATAATTTGTTTTTATTTTCTCCCTATCTCCATCCCATTTCTTTTTTCACCCCTTCCCGATTTATATCTTACCACTCCATCTACCCCTTCTCCCCACCCACTTTGTCATCACCTCGTCTTTCTTTCGTCACCTCCCCCCCTCTCTCTCTCTCTCTCTCTCTCTCTCTCTCTCTCTCTCTCTCTCTCTCCCTCACCTTCGCCTCCTCCTCAACATTCTTCTTCTGCCCTGACCTCGCTCTGGCCTTTCTCCTGACTACCTAGGAACTTCCCTGGCGTTACCTTTATGTGTTGGCTATCAGCTACGTTTAGACGATTTTATGAAGTTTAGGAGGAATATAGGGCCGCTGACAGGATTAATTGAGATAGTGTGAAGCATCTTAACGATTAGACGTCCTTCCTAAGCTTAATAAAATCGTCTAATAATTTCCAGAATCATAGTAATAGAAAATGACGTCACCGGTACTGAATCGGGCTAGGCATTTCCTTGGCGTTTACCTGTGTGCTAATTGGAAGGGGATGAATGACACACCTTTGATGGAGGGGGTTTGGAGATTGTGTTCTTTCTTGCTTTTTAAGGGGAGATGGGTGGTTTTCCTGGTCCATCTTCTGCATATATTTTAGCCACATTATTTTTCAGATTTTAAGACGTTCGCCCCCATTAGTTTGTCGATTTTATAACATTTCGTCCCATTTCTACATCAATATCAAGACTTTTCGTGTCATTTAGGTGTCGATTTTTTCCTGGCGAGTGATAGTGAGTCTGCAATTTCAAGAGAAACCGGCTTTCGGCCGGGACATTTTTCTATCGAAAAATGTTTAAAATGTATCTTGGATGGGGGTCTAGGGAGTTCACTCACTCTCTCCCTTCACTGCTTGCAACTCATAGCTATGCTAACCAGATAACTCACTCATTCATTAATTTACCTTTATCCAGTTTGTCTAGCAACCTGAGTCAAATGAACCAGATTACTTTCAATCATCTACTAACTCCCTGACTCACCCGTAACTCATCCCCGACTCACTTTACACCCACCCCTTCCTCCCTCCCTACCTAACTCTCTCCCTCATTCACTCATTTACACCCTCTATACTGACTTTACACATTTTTCCTACAAACATTCACTCACTCACCCACTTACCAAGATACCACCCACTCACTCACTAGCTCAGACTCACTCACTCACCCACTTACCAAGACACCACCCACTCACTCACTCACCCACTTACCAAGACACCACCCACTCACTCACTCACCCACTTACCAAGACACCACCTACTCACTCACTAACTCAGACTCACTCACTCACCCACTTACCAAGACACCACCAACTCACTCACTCACCCACTTACCAAGACACCACCTACTCACTCACTAACTCAGACTCACTCACTCACCCACTTACCAAGACACCACCCAATCACTCACCCACTTACCAAGACAACACCCACCCACTTACCAAGACACCACCCACTCACTCACTCACTCACACTCACCCCAATACACTACTTTGACTAACCACTGACATTACGACTTTTCCTTATAAACCTTTCCCTCACGCTTCTCCCTCTTCACTCACTCTTATTACTCACACTAATAGGCCAGCTGGTGGTTATGGTATCACTCGTTTGTCTGTGTGCTTGTCTGTGTGGAGGGAGAAGGGGATTGTGGAGGTTTTGAGTGTGCTTAGGTGTGTAATAATAATAATCGGTATATTTCGTGTATGGGTGTGTGTGTGTGTGTGTGTGGATGTGTACTTACTCTAGTTGTATTGCGGGAGTGAGCATGCTCGTTATTTCCCGCCTCCTATATGTGTAGGTGTTATATGTATCGTTGGAATGGCTGTGGATGTGTGTGTAGTCTGTATTTTTAGCCAATTGGCGACATCGGAAACGAAGGCTTAGGGTGGATCTGTATGGTACCATTCTCACTATAGACGGTACCGTCTCGCCCGAAGGCTTAGGTAGCCATCAGCTTAGGTGAACCATATGATACCCATCTCGCCTTGTACCATTTTTGCCAACCCCAGATGGGACGCCACAACGTCGTCCACTTATTCCAGGTACCTATTTACAGCTAGGTGAACTGAGGCTAACACATAAAAGCAGACAAGCCCAATTTGTCTCCGCCCGGTCTGGGATTGAACCCCCGACCCCTCGTGTGTGAGACGAGAGCTCTACCTACTAGGCTGTGTGTGTGTGTGTGGATGTGTGTAAGTTTAAAACAGTAGTTGAATTAGAAAGACACGGTTATACGGGGACCAAAGAGTGCACCAAACTTATAACATTAGAGTAGAGAATGGATGATTGCTTAGTTTCCTGGTGTGTGCATCATAAACCTTTAAGGGGAGATATCGACTTGAGTGATTTTTTTCTGGACCCCTTTCTCCCACATGTTTAGCCCCATTGCTTTTGAGATTTTAAGACGTTTGCCCCATTAGTTTGGTGATTTTAAGAATTTCCGCCCCATTCTGTCAATTTTAAGACCTTTCGTGCCATTTAGGTGTCGATTTTATCCTGGCGAGCGATAGCGAGCCTGTAATTTAAGAGTAATCGGCCTTCGGCCGGGACATTTTTCTACCGAAAAATGTACAAATTTATCTTGAAAGGGGGTCAAGGGGGTGAAATTTTAAGATTGCTGGAGGAGTAGGAAACAAACTAGAAACCTCCCCTTAAGATGGTTAACGTTTTTGGGGCGATTTTTGCATGTATTCAATATTTTTCTAGTTTCCTCCCTAGACCTCCATCAAATTAAAAAAAAACATCCATTGGATCCCCCTTCTAGATTAATTTGTACATTTTTCGGTAGAAAAATTTCCCGGCCGAAGGCCGCTTCTTCCAACATTACAGGCTCACTATCGTTCGCCAGGGAAAAAATCGACACCTAAATAGCACGAAAGGTCTAAATATTGACGAAGAAATGGGGCGAAAGGTCTTAAAATCGACTAACTAATAGAACAAACAACTTAAAATCTGAAATCTAATGGGGCTAAACATGAGGAAGAAAGGGGACCAGAAAATCGGCCCATCCCCCCTTAACTGTCTTGATAGCGTAATGCCTAGTGTGCGGCATTTCGGTGTGCGTATCCAAGGTTCGAGTCCTTGGCGTACCACATGTATTCATTACTTTCTTTGATTTCATTAGTTATAGATTTAGTTGTTAAATTAATGGGTGGGTTGGTGAGACTTAATAGGAATAATATCACTTCTCTCAATTCACCCGAGTCAATTCTCTCATATTAACCCCCGCCCCCCCTGTCTCTCTCTCTCTCTCTCTCTCTCTCTCTCTCTCTCTCTCTCTTTTCTCTCTCTCTCTCTCTCTCTCTCTCTCTCTCTCTCTCTCTCTCTCTCTCTCTCCTCTCTCTCTCTCTCTTTTCTCTCTCGTATCTCTCTGTCTCTCTCTCTCTCTCTCTCTTTTCTCTCTGTCTCTCTCTCTTTTCTCTGTCTCTCTCTCTCTCTCTCTCTCCTTTTCTTTTATCTCTCTCTCTCTCTCTCATTTTTTTTTCTCTCTCTCTCTCTCTCTCTCTCCTTTCACTTTCCTCTGACCCCCATGTAGTGAAGGTGAATGCTCGGTGTATTTCCTCAGGGGTGGGCCATAGCCTAAGCCGACACATACAATTCGCTTTTATTTTATCATTTTTAATATTAATGATAATAGTATTTTTTACTATTATAAATATTATTTTTGTTTTTATTGCTTTTATTATTATTATTATTATTATTATTATTATTACCATTATTATTATTATTATTATTATTATTATCATTATTATTAGTAGTATCCCTTTTCTTTTTTTGCAAGCATATCCATGGAACCTGATTTATGAACGTAATCGTGCATACATTTGTTATAAAACTATTATTTAATGTAAAGACATTTTAATAAGTATATAAATCACGATGGTTCTGCTTACATAAGGGAAACAGGGTTCACTAATATTCACAAGGAACTGTACTGCTGCAACATAGATCATATACTAAAAAAAAAAAAAAAAAAAAAATATATATATATATATATATACTGTATATATATATAAAAGTGCTGCGCCACACAATTTAATATTTATTTATTTATTTATTATTATGTTTTAAATCTAGTATATACCCCTGCAATGGAGCGCTAAGTTTGTAGGATACTAATAACTCTTTGTAACTCCTTGTGTCTCTCTCTCTCTCTCTCTCTCCTCTTTGCCTTAGGCAGAGCTGGTTGGCTCAATGCGCCTTCAGCGGCTATTATAATACGTTTGGCAAATTGTGAGGAGAGCTGTAATAGGTCTAAGTTAAGGGGAGATGTTTAGTTTGATTCCTAGACTTCAAGCTTTAAAATAATACCCACAAGACCCCCCTTCGATATAAATTTGTACATTTTTCGGTAGAAAAATGTCCGAGCCGAAGGGTGGTTCCTCCTACATTGCAGGCTCGCTTTCGCTCGCCAGGAAAAAGTCGATACCTAAATGGCAAAAATGGTTTAAAAATGGACGGAAATTGGGCGAAATTTCTTAAAATCACCAAACTAACGGGCGAACGTCTGAAAATCTCAAACCGAATGGGGCTAAACATGAGGGAGAAGGAGGTTCGAACAATGTGATAATCTCGCCTTAATTAAATACTGCAGCCGTGAATTCAGGTCTGTCTGTTAAGTTGGGGGCGGGGGGGGGGAGGGGGGTGGAATCCGCAGAGGGGTATTCTTGGGACCGTATAGGATGTGCAGGGAGGGGGGGGGGGGATTATTAACTAGAGGGGCACTTGGTAGAGCACATACCTCCGCTTAAGGGGAATTGGTTCACTTTTTGTGCGATTTTTTGCATGTAATCGTTATTTTTCTAGTTTCCTCCCAAGACCTCTATCAAATTAAAACAAAAACATCCATTAGATCCCCCTTCTAGATTAATCTGTACATTTTCGGTAGACAAATGTCCCGGCCGAAGGCCGGTTCTTCCAACATTACAGGCTCACTATCGTTCGCCAGGGAAAACATTAACACCTAAATAGCACAAAAGGCCTAAATATTGACGAAAACATGGGGCGAAAGGTCTTAAATTCGACTAACTAATGGGAAACACATTTTAACATCTGAAAACTAATGGGGCTAAACATGAGGGAGAAAGTGGTCCAGAAAACCGGCCATTCCCCCTTAAACTGGCTGGTTAATATCATAGGCCTAAATATTCTTCTGGATCTGAGTTCCGAGCTAGGATTCGGATCGTCTTTTACATTGAATCACTTAATAACTTTGTGAGATATCTTGTTTACAGACAGACAAACGATGCTGGCTCGCTATCGCTCGCCAGGAAGAAATTGACACCTGGATGGGGATAAACGTCTTAGAACAGTAGGCTGAATGGGGCCGAATGGATACAAGCCATATAAAGAGAGAAAAGCAGAGACCAATAAAGCAGGTCACCCCCCTTACGTGATGTCGTTTTCAGCAAGTCTATAACCCTCTGCTCGCGAGAAATCACCTCGATGGGATTGTGAGATTTGTGTGGCCAGTGTATCAATGTACGGTAAATACAGTATATATATGTTAATAATGATAATACTGCATTACCAATGTAATGCATATATATAATAATATTAATAATATTAATAATAATAATAACAATAACAATAACAATAACAATAATAATAATAATAACAATAATAATAATAATAATAATAATAACAATAATAATAATAATAATAATAATAATAATAATAACAATAATAATAACAATAATAATAATAATAATAATAATAATAATAACAATAATAATAATTCAAAATAATACTAACAAAAATAATACAACCAATAATAACAATACTATTACTAATCCTCCTCTTACTACTACTACAACTAATAATAATATTATTAATAAACGCAAATACTAATAAATAACAAAGTAGAATCGAAACACCGGCGACCCCAATCACCATAACAAATACAACTAAAGGTGAGGAAAAAGGGAAAGTAAATAACAAACTGCTTAGTCATTGTTTACATTATGACGTCACTATTCCCTCTCACCCCATGCTTTCAGTGATTGTGTTTAGGTTCGTACAGTCGGCCACAAAAGTCGTGTCTCCGCTGTCTTTACGTTTCGCTCGCTGTGTGCTGAATTAATGTCGGTCAGATGTTGAATAGGGCGTGTAAAGATAGGAACATGTTTGTATATCTCACTCGTAACGATGGAATATAGTTTAGATAGTGCCGATACCAATTATTGATTAAAATATTCCTGGTGCCGCCACATCACTTATTTGACCGACTGTGCTATTGCAATTACGTGTGCTTTACGTATTAATATTTACCTTTTTGTCCCTTCTTATTCTTGTCATCATTATCATATTAATAATGTCATCATCAATTTGTTATTATAATCTTATTTGTTTGTATTAGTATTATATTACTATTATTACTACTAATCGTCATTATCAAAATAAACATTGTAATTAGTATGCTGGTAAACATCATTATTAAACTGAATGAATCTTATAAAATTCCATTACTTCAAATCACTATACCCGAAGATTTTTTTTTATTTTTTATTCAAAATCATAATTACAATAATAACAATAGGAAAACCCTAGTTGAACAGCATAATGAATAAGGAGCTATCATTGTGTAACTGGTCACCAGGTAATCAATCTACCACACCACACCTGTTGCCTTCTGCTAATTATCGCCTCAGGTCCTGTTTTCAACATGTTTCGGTTTACACATTGTTCAACCCTACATTTCACTGTCACACATTTCTCAGTCACATTAATTAATTACATATTTCAGTCACATAATTCAGTTATTCATTCTGAAAAATGTTCAACCGGACGTCAACCCTTTCAGTACCAGTGACACCCTTTCCCTCCTCTTTTCCACTCTGACGGCACCACCGTCACCTCTTCCACACTGATATTTGGTATTGATAAATACGCTCAATGTATCTAGGTTTGAAGTGTATAGTAGCTGTTACGTCCTTTTAACTTTATTCTGGCTACTGTTAGACGATTATATTCAGTTTAAAAAGGGCCTCCAGCAATTAACAGCCTTCAAGCTATGTCACTTAACCCTTTTTACTACCACAGGTCCTTCTAAAACTGCATACAATCGTTTAAATATAGCTAGCAATAACATTGAAAAGACGTCACCGGTAAAGAAGGGGGTAAATTGTTAGAAGGCTCATTGTGTTTCTATTATTGTCCTATCTATCTATCTATCTATCTATCTATCTATCTATCTATCTATTATTGTCCTGCGTGTTGGATACATCTACATGGCCAAATAAACCATTATAGCATTGAAACTAATAATAATAATAATAATAATAATAATAATAATAATAACAATAATAAAAAATTAAAAAACCATCAAGTCATACTCAAAACATTCACAAACTATAAATAACACTACGACACTAACCATATATCTCCAATAACATACAAATTCAATCAGCCACACCAGGGCGGAACACGATACTGTCAACATCCGCGTCGTTATAAATGACGAGACAGTTATAGGTGTTTAATTCGGGTACATCACGTCGCGTTATGGAAAATCACGCGTAATAAAACAAAAAAGTGAGCTAAGGCGTGAAGTGTATGGGGTCGAGGCAAGGGGGATTGTGTAATGTGAGAATGTTAAGGAGTGAATAAAGGGGGGAGGGGGGGGGGGGGGGGATAGTGTGTTTGTGTAAATTGTGTAAATTGTGTGTGTGTACCGGTATGCTTCGATTGGTATTCTTGGCTATTATGTTTGTGTGTCTTAGTGCGTGTGTGTATTTTAGTGTGTGAGTTTGTTTAATGTGTGTATATGTGTGCGTGCATCTGTGTGTGTGTGTGTGTATGTGTGTGTGTGTGTGTGCGTGTGTGTGTGTGTGTGTGTGTGTGTGTGTGTGTGTGTGTGTGTGTGTGTGTGTGTGTGACCCTAATACACTTCCCGGTTCATGTTATTGTTGTCGTTGTTGTTTATACAGACCCCAGCTGACAGTGATAGCATAGGTAATAAAGCGGACTCTCACCTACCTCACGTAATTGTGTGCGTGAGTATGTGTGTGTAAGTGTGTGTATGTGTATGTGTGTGTGTGTGTGTAAGTGTGTGTGTGTGTATCTCGGTTGCTTGATGAGTACGTATGCAAATGAGGTGGTTTGCGCATGTGTGTTATGAAAGTGCAAGCATATACCGTAATATTATATGTATGTGTGTATGTGTGTGTGCGCGCTTGTCGTGTAGTAAAGCAGTTACGATATACGTCGGATAGCAAAATAATATGATGACAGAATTTGTAAAATGATACAACTACAAATAACTAAATACCGGCACAAATTGTATATCATTAGTACTGTACTTTGTCGAGATAATATGGACTCTTATAAGCATCAGATTATATTTCACGATTTTACTAGGGATTACGTTAAGGGGAGATTTCCACTTGAGGGATTTTTTTCTGGACTCCTTTCTCCCTCATGTTTAGCCCCATTGTTTTTCTAATTTTAAGACTTTTGCCCCATTATTTTGACGATTTTAAGAACTTTCAACCCATTTCTGTCAATTTTAAGACCTTTCGTGCCATTTAGGTGTCGATTTTATCCTGGCGAGCGAAATTTAATTTAAGAGGAACCGGCTTTCAGCCGGGACATTTTTCTACCGAAAAATGAAAAACATTATCTTGAAAGGGGCTCAAGGGGGTGTAATCTTAAGCTTGAAGGATATCTAGGGACCAAACTAAAAACCTTCCCTTAAATCCCTGATCACACACGCACATAATATATATATATATATATATATATATATATATATATATATATATATATATATATATATATATATATATTGCACTAGTACCAGTGCCTCTAAATGTAAGGTACTTTAAAGTACTGTTCATAATTATTTAATAGTTTTGAATATTTAGTTCACAAGCTGCCAAGATATATTTATCTAAAACAAAGTTTCCAAAAATAATTATGATAAAAACGCTCGTGTTCATTCACCTTAACAGTCTCAGTCAGAACTCGCTAATAATTCTAAGGAGGTACAGACAAGCAAGCACGGGTCCCTAACAACCACCCTCTGCTATTAACAGCCACTCACAAGTATCGAAAGTAAAACAATAATAGGAGATTCATATTTACATATAAAGTATATACTGTGTGCATATCATCTCCATTAACCCCTTCACCACCATGACGTCATCTTCATCATATTCTGGTTACCATTAGACGATTTTATTTCGTTTGCAATCTACCTATGCATCTCAAATGGGTAAAGACGATCTCAATAAACCCTCTTAGTAACACATATCCGTCTTAAAGTGCGTAACATCGTCTAATTGTATTCGGGATCAAGGGTAAAAAGACGTCACATGGTGCTGAAGGGGTTAACTCGTCCAGCATAACAGTTGTCGTTTGTATTTCAGTTGGGGCTTACATTGGGGATCTTATTAGCTTAGGAAGGACATCAACCAAGAAAACGGGTAAAAACGGTCTATATTTCATCTATGGCTCAACAGATTATTTCTAAACTGGATGTAATGATAGCCAGACTAACATGACCAGTACTGAAAGGGTTAACAGTTGCAGTCTAATTAGCAGTGAGCGCACCCCTAACTACCACCCTATCATTAAGGGGGGATGGGCCTACTTATTGGGTTATTTATTTATCTATTTATTTATCTATTGATATATTTATCTATTATCTATTTATTTATCTATTATCTATTTATTTATCTATTTATTTATCTATTTATTTATCTATTTATTTATCTATTTATTTATCTATTTATTTATCTATTTATTTATTTATCTATTTATTTATCTATTTATTTATTTATCTATTTATTTATCTATCTATTTATTTATCTATTTATTTATTTATCTATTTATTTATCTATTTATTTATTTATCTATTTATTTATTTATCTATTTATCTATTTATTTATTTATCTATTTATCTATTTATCTATTTATCTATTTTATTTATCTATTATCTATTGTTTTATCTATTATATTTATCTATTATCTATTGTTTTATCTATTATCTATTGTTTTATCTATTTTATTTATCTATTTATTTATCTATCTACTTATTTATCTATTTATTTATTTATCTATTTATTTATCTATTTATTTATTTATCTATTTATTTATTTATCTATTTATTTATTTATCTACAGTATTATCTATTTATTTATTTATCTATTTATTTATTTATTTATTTATTTATCTATTATCTATTTACTTATCTATATATTTATTTATCTGTTTATTTATCTATTATCTATTTAGTTATCTGTTTATTTATCTATTATCTCTTTATTTATCTATATATTTATTTATCTGTTTATTTATCTATTATATATTTATTTATCTCCATCAAGCTTTAGAAAACACCCCCTAGACCCCAATTAAAGAAAAATTTGTAAATTTTTTGTAGAAAAATGTCCCGGCCCAAGGCCGGTTCCTCTTAAAAATACAGGCTCGCTATCGCTCGCCAGGAAAAATCAACACCTATTTGGGACGAATGAAAATAAGAAAAATGGAAATCTGCAGAAAGCCTATTGGCCCATACGAGGCAGACTCCTTCTTCCCTAAATCCCTATTTGTTTGATTATGTTCTGGTATATTACATAAAAAATATATATATTTAGCGTATTAGCTTAAGTAATGCATATTGGAATAAATAATGTATATAAAACATAAATTAAATGTCAACCTGATACACACTATTGATTTAACATACTCCCGAAATGAAATCACCATCAAAGGGAGGAACTGACCTAAAACCATTTCCGCCCCATGACTGGCTTGAACGATACTCCCATGAAGCTTAACCTAAACTAACTTAGTCTAACCTAAAATAACTCCACACATAACCCAAACTAAGTCAACCTAACCTAACCAAAACTATAAGGAAGTTGTTGTTGTTGTTGTTGTTCCCTAAGCTGCCTGGCCGAACAGCCCCGAGTCCCTGAGAAAGGCCATGGCCACGATCGGGCTTTCCCACAGAGCTCTCATTGAGTGTAGATTGTGTTGTTGGCGTAAGTGGTTGTGTGAAATGCAGTCTTCTATGATGTGTTTAATGGTATGGGGTGCTGTGTTACATCCCGGGCAGGCGTCGACAACGGAGTCATCCAGTCTCTTCTGATAGCTCAGGAGAGCTGGATGGTGTCCGCATCTCAGCCTGGCCAGGTGGACTCTGTCCTCGCGAGGAAGGGAAGATTCGGAAGGATGGATTTCGGGAGGTCGTGCATGCAGCTGTGTGTTGTCTGTGAGTGAGTGGATGGATCGGTGAGAGATATGAGTATGGATGTGCTTCTGGAAGTTGGTTCGGGGTGGGCAGGGAGGGAGAGAGGACAATAATTGTGTGTGATACCGTGTGCTGGGTGTTGTTTTGATATTTCTTGGTGTCTGTGGGTGTGTTGCCATGTAGTTTAGTGGGTGGTCTTGGTTCGTGGAGGCTGCTGCCAGGAATTGAGTGCCTCTCATGTCCAGATGGTCTTTGACTTTGAGGATTTTGGTTTCTTGATGTAGGTGATCTGTGGGTGCAGTAGCTGTGCAGCCTGTAATGATCTTCAGGGCTTTGTTTTGAATAGTCTGTAAGGTCTTATGATGTGTTTCAGCTAGGTTAGAAGCCCAGGCTGGGCTTGCGTATTCCATCACTGATCTTATGTATTGTTTATACTGTGGTGGTAGTTTCTTTGTTGTGTCCAAATTTTGTGTGAGCAAGTGACCTGAGGGCGTTAAGTCTGGGTGTCAGTTTCTTTTTAATGTTTGTGGTGTGCTGTTTGAATGTCATATGAGTATCATATGTTACTCCTAGGATTTTGGGTGTGTGTGTGTATGTGTTAGGGGTGTGTTGTTTATGGTGAGTTGAGGGATGTATTCGTGTTCTCCTGTCCAACTTGTGAGCAGGGTTGCGGTGGATTTGGCTGGGGCTAGATTAAGTCTGTTTGTAGTGCACCAGCCATGTAGTGTGTTGAGATAGGGTTGAAGGAGATCTGTTGCTCTTTTTGGGTCATGGTGTGTGCATGTGAGTGTTATGTCATCTGCATAGGAGGCTAAGTTTATTTGGGGCGTATTGGGTGTAGTTATATCGTGCATGTACAGATTGAAGAGTGCGGGCGATAGGACGGATCCTTGTGGGACTCCGTTTGGAAAGTTTCTGATTTTAGATGACTGACCGGCAAAAGATACTATAAGGAAGTTGGAGCCATAAACATCAATATCGAAGAGATATACAATTATAATGTAGGTGTCTGATGGATAAAAAGTATGTTGAATTGAGTTTTATGTATTTATATAATCACTACAACCGCAATTTAGGTGATAATTCTGTTAATTATCGATGTCTACAGTTTCAACTTCCGGAAAATATTAAGGAAACCACCCACCAATTATTTTCATTATTTTTTTTTAGTTTTAGTTTATTTGCATCAATATATAGTGATTGACATTAGTTTCAACCTCCGCAAAAATCGTTTTCCCCTCTATCCAACGATCTTAAGACACGGCGCCCGATAGTGGGGAGGGCTATGAAGATCAGGGAAAATGTGGGGTTAAAGACATAAAAAGGCGATATAATGGCTTTTATGATGAAAGTTGGCTCGGGTTTTGTTGTTTTTCAACTTGAGAAAACCCCAAAATGAATAAACCCGAGCCAAGTTTTGGCAAAAGTTGGCTCGGATTTTAAGATTTTTTCAGCTGCATAAAAGACAGCAACTGCAAAAAAGAAGTTGGCTCGGGTTTTCTTGTTTTTCAACTTAAGAAAACCCCAAAATGAAAAAAAATCGAGCCAAGTTTTGGCAAAAGTTGGCTGGGATTTTAAGATTTTTCAGCTTCATAAAAGTCAGAAAGTGGCAACAGAAAGTTGGCTCAGGTTTTGTTGTTTTTCAACTTAAGAAATTCCCAAAATGAAAAAAACAAAAAATTCAAGTTTTGGCAAAAGTTGTTGGATGATACATGGGATAGAAAATTAACTTACCCAGTAAGCTCATTATCCATTATCCAACAATTAAGCAACATTAAATATTTTAGCCTAACCTACCAACCTTACCTAACCTAACCTAGTATTATGAGAGGGGGCTGCCGCCCCCACACCCCCGCTGGTTGGATAGTACATTGGATAGAAAATTAGGTAAATTCCTAGTGTTAATTAGACTGAAAGGCAAGGAGAAAGAGGTCCGCCGAGTCGTGTTGTGTGCCGTCTAAGGGGAGGGGAACCCTGGACAAATATTGTTACAGGTTACAGGTTCTAGGTTCTGTATCTCCCTTAATAGAATTTGTCGAGGGTTGACACTTATTTTAACATGGAGTATAGGTTATATTACATCCTAAATGAAATTTAAAATATCTGTGAAAATTCTTGGGTTGTTTATATAATAGAAGTTACTGTGAGACACGTAATATGTTGAAGGGGGAGCTCTGCCCCCTCTAAACACCCGTCACTTATGTCATCATAATCTGTTGTACTTCATAGGGGGTCCAATTAAGGAGAAAGTGAATTAACAGACGAAATTAGGCCGCAAACTACAATAACATAGCGGGCCACCGTTTATGGGAGACCTTTTACACATCATTTTCAATGTTAATTTTCTCCCTTAATCGATTTTTCCAAATTATCAAACTTACATAAAAATGAAGTTCAGTTTATAGGGATTCCAACATGCATTTCAAAATTGTCATGAAAATTGGTGGGTGGTTTGCTTAATATATACCCAACTTCCTTATAGCCAGAAACTCGCAAGTGGTCAATTCCTAGACTATTTCAACCTAACCTAATCTCGACAACTGATAATTGTGGTCGTATGTGTTGTGGCCATTTAGGAGCGTGGCCCTGCTTCCCCTGGATTGTATAACTGTAGACGCAAGTGTGGTCTTTACACGAAGGGTTTTATAGTCAATCACTTTCTTCGACTCTAATCTGGCAGCTTCAGAAATACACATTGATGTAAAGGCTTCCACAATCTGTCTCCAGGCTAGTTACCATTACCAATGCAAAACCATAGAAGATACTTGCGGATCCTAGCTGACGATACAGGGTTTCATGTGATAGCTTCGTTGTTGTTGTTGTTTTTCCCCAAGCTGCCCGGCCGAACAGCCCCAAGGCCCCGAGCAAGGCCAAGTCCATAACCGAGCGCCCCCACAGAACCCCCCCCCCCCGCCGACCACAATAAAGCCTGGGTGACCGAAGCCACTCCATGGCGGGGAGCTGAGGAGGGTGCGGAAACGCCCGGGAAACCAAAGCCCCACCCAGGGCCCTGTGCCCCTCAGCAATTATGAAGAGAAAGTTGAGGGGCAAAGGAAAGATGTGACGCTTTGGCTTCCAATCTTGGTAGATTAGGAGGTCAATCCACGCAAGAGACGCCGTCACTTGAGATCTAAAAAATATATAAGTAAAAGGAACAGTCAGAGTAAGCTATGGGTATGGCAGAGATCGCTGGGTTCTCACTATGATAGACCAGCCCATCACCACTGATAGCTTCGTAATGTTGCATGCTGCGAGAGTATGGGCAGGAATACTTAGAAAGGTTACAAGTTCCGATGTGGTAAGTTTCGTAATAACCACGACTTCATGCGATACTCATACATAGAATAACTAGTCACACAAAATTTATGACTCCTTTTGATTATTGCGGCAAAATAATTAGGACATCGATTTTCAAAATATGACGGTCGTAGAATGATGCAACATTGGTTTTGGACAATCGGTTTATTATCGAGCATAGAAACGGAACTATAGGCGCATGGGTGATCGCTACTCCTGTGTAACGTGAGAGGCTGTTTCACTACTTTCAGAGTTTCGTCAAGCAGTCTACACACAACAATGTTTTTTGTCCTTCACCCTCCGAAAATGATTATTTGATTTAGAGTTGCCCCTCTGCCACGGACATTAGTTCCAGGGCAGTAATTCCCTTTCCAATGTTCCCTTACCCACTCTAAACCACTGTTTGGACACTTGATCCTCAGTGTTTTGGAGGACAAGCAACCTAGAAGGGTCACTAGATCTGTTGTTGCTTGATTTCCTTTGTACTCCTTTGTAGTCTCATTAGTACGAATCGAAGCAGGTGTGTGTGTGTGTGTCTGTCTGTGTGTGTGTCTGTCTCTGTGTGTGTCCGTGTGTGTGTGTGTCTGTGTGTGTCCGTGTGTGTGTGTGTCTGTGTGTGTGTGTGTGTGTGTGTGTGTGTGTGTCTGTCAGTGTGTGTGTGTCTGTCAGTGTGTGTGTGTGTGTGTGTGTGTGTGTGTGTGTCTGTCAGTGTGTGTGTGTGTGTGTGTGTCTGTCAGTGTGTGTGTGCGTGTGTGTGTGTGTGTGTGTGTGTGTCAGTGTGTGTGTGTGTCAGTGTGTGTCTGTGTGTGTCTGTCACATACTATACAACAGGATTCTCTGTTATCATGCAAATTCAATTAATCTATTCAACAAATCATCATTAGATTACCATCTATAAACACTTTAAAAACATTAAGTGATTAAGCAATATTTGATGTTTATCTAAGAATGTGAGACTTGAACATGAAAACATAATATTATATTCCTCTCACTTAATCATTAGGCTACCATGGCACAATTGGGAATATGTACATGATTAAATTAATATCCAATATTCGAGAACGGATATTAAGTCGTAGGCTTGTGCACAGACCTTTAGCTGTCTTGGTGGTGTAATGGTTAAAACATCTGTGTGTGATAACCCAGGTTCGAATCTCGGTGGATCACATACATGCTTTCATTAATTTCATTGGAGGTGTTTGGTGTTGGGGTAAAATTAATGTAAAATAGATTATGAAACAAGACTAATACACTAATAATTTAACAGGAATTGAATTTATGCATGCAGTGTTGTAATATTCAATAATCCCGCACAGAACGATTAAAAAGTTCGCACTCAACATTAATAGGGAACCAGTGTAATATCCAACTGAAACATTTATTTTGACAAGTTTCATTAGTTTCAATTATCACCCATTGAACTTTATTTTATTTATTTATATATATTTTGTGTTTATTTATATATATATATATATATATATATATATATATATATATATATATATATATATATATATATATATATATTTTTTTTTCATAGTGTTGTTCAGTTAATGCTATTCTGCTTTGGGTTTAGACAATTTTGCTTCAGGTTTGTCATGATTTTTAAAAGCAACTGTACATACAACTTTCCCTGCCATATATTGAGCAGTTGTGTGTGTCATCCTCCTGTCAGTAGGCATGACTTGACACATGGTAAGCATACACATAGGCATACACATACATGCACTTACACACACACACACAGTCACTCATACATGCACAGGTAGATACACACATACAGTACATACACAAGTGGACATATACACAGACTTACATATAATTACATAAATACAAATCAGTTATACAAGGGCAGGATACACCCATAATTACACACTCACACATACACACACTCACACATACACATACAGTAGGCTACAGACTGACACACACACACACACAAGTATACATACTGACACAAACACACACACACACACATATATATATACGGCGGTGTCACTATACTATGGTAAATATTAGACGAATTTACTCAGTTTAGGAAGGACCACTAATCTTCCAGGGGTGTAACGCTAACCCAGTTAACCCTTTTGAGATTATGACGCATTTTGACAGTTTATTCTGGCTATCATTAGACGATTTTATAGTTTAGGAAGGATCTGTGGGAATTATAAGGGAATTATAAAGAGAGAGAGAGAGAGAGAGAGAGAGAGAGAGAGAGAGAGAGAGAGAGAGAGAGAGAGAGAGAGAGAGAGAGAGAGGCCAGGTCTCTATAGTAAGACGCGTTTAGGAGGAATAGGTTGGTAGTAATTTGTAAGGAGGCTTCCCGTTTACGCTCCGTGGTGTGTGGGGCTTGTGGTTGGTTGCTGTATTAAAGAGGAACAATGTGTATAGATTTGCATGTATTGTATATATTCGTCTGCATATTTTTCTGTATCTATATATATCGGTCTGTCAAGCTATCTGTCTGTCTATATCTATCTGTCTATATCCATCTGTCTACCTACCTACCTATCTATCTACTTGCTACTATATATATCTATTATCTTCTTTATCTATCTATCTGTCCATTTATCTACTATATTTATTTTAGTTTTGTCTTTGTCTGTCATTCTGTCTGCTTATATTTATCGAAGAATCCAGGCATCCGTTATCGATCTATTTCTTTATCTATCTATCTATCCATCTGCCCATATAGCGCAAACAGGAAGGTTGAGAAAGTGAGAGAGAGAATGAGTAAAAGTGGAGAGAGAGAGAGAGAGAGAGAGAGAGAGAGAGAGAGAGAGAGAGAGAGAGAGAGAGAGAGAGAGAGAGAGAGAGAGAGAGAGAGAGAGAGAGAGAGAGAGAGATATCACTAAACTATTCCAATCATCATATTTCATCATCCACTACGAACTTAAATATCTACATCCATTTATTCTACTATAAATAGATTGCAAAAACTATAACAAAGAGGCTAAAAACAAACAATGAAAATCCTTACACTACTGTCATTGTTATTTGATGAGGAAATATCTGTGTCACGATCAGTAATTAACGACGTCATTAATAACGGGTTGTGTTATGGAGGTTTGGTTGTTTTACGCGATGTGTTGCGTAAACTCTGGCAAGACAGGTTGTTAGACTGCGTACCGTGTATACGAAGTATTTGCATCGAGGGGAAATATTACCGAAACTACCGCTAATTTTCCCATCGTTTTTCTTTTTGGTTTTAGGTAGTTTGCATCATTATTACAGTATTTGCTATTAGTTACAATCTCCGGAAAATGCTATTTCACCCATTATCCAACGATCTTAAAACACTCAGATGCAAGTCATTTTCAGAGTAAATCTACATTTTGTTTTGGCTTTGGATACAGGATGGGGGTATTCTGCAGAACAACTACTCCTCGATTACGGGATTCCGGATTTTTTTTATTTTAATACCACGAATTTTCAGAGTGTTTTTTTATAAAATAAATTGTTCATTTGCATCAATATATAGTGTTTGTAATTAATTAGAAGTCTCGGGAAAACCTATTTTCCCCATTAGGCCTATTGATCGATGTTGAGACACGCCCCCCCCCGATAGTGATTTGAAAAGACATTAGCCTAACCTAACAACCTTACCTAACCTAACCTAGTATTATGGGTGGGGGCTGCCGCCCCCACACCCCCGCTGGTTGAGTACTAATCCCTTAGTAAAAAAAAAAAAAAAAATTGGCTGTCGATTATACGAAGGTGAAAGAAAGTCGATGAAGTCTATGGTGTTTACTCTGCAATCTTCAGCTTGATTGTACATTGATAACGGGAAAGTACCGTATTGACAACCTTGTTACGAAAATTAAATTTTAGTACCATACTTTTATGTTAGGTTTTTCCTAGGGTTTAACACATTTTCATATGATCTTTAGAGCTATCGATAACTGGAAGTACCGTATTGACAACCTTGTTACGAAAAAGAAATTTTAGTACCATACTTTTTTATTAAGTTTTGCCGAGGGTTAAAACAACTTTTCTTATGATCTTTAGAGCATATAGATTCAATATTTATCTTCAAATATATCAACAAAATTCGTGGTATTAAAATAACATTGAACCCTACTGTTCTTATTTTGTCAATTTGATTTTCACTCCCCTATAACATTATCAGAGTTATTTTTGTACAGCAAGTCCAGGACACTTTGTTTACATTCTAGCCTCCTTGGAGGCTCCTCCCTGATGTTTAGTAGCCAATCAGAGTGGAGCTTCACCTACAAAAAGTCAGTAAATTTTTATTGGTACTTTCCTGTTATCGACAGCCAAAGCTGAAGATTGCAGAGTAAACACCATAGACTTTATCCCATCAATGTTTTTATAGTTTTAATACACAATTAGCGGGGGTGTGGGGGCGGCAGCCCCCACCCATAATACTAGGATAGGTTAGGTAAGGTTGTTAGGTTAGGCTAATGTCTTTTTAAAGTTGACTAAATCGAGTAAACTCTTAGATTGTTTGGGTATCTGAATTTCAATTAACAATGCAAATGCTGATAAATAGTGCTTTCCTCACTTTGGTTTAATTCTAGTTTCGCTTTCACAGCATACTCATAAATTTGTATGGCTACTTTAGAGTTGTCATATACCATACTTAATTCCTATATATGTCCAAAGCGGCGGAAATGCATTATATGGAATTATACCTACTGTAAAAAAAAAAAAAAAAAAAATCTCCCCATATGCGGCACCATAGCTATTACATAATACTAGGTTAGGTTAGGTAAGGTTGTTAGGTTAGGCTAATGTCGTTAATGTAGTTTATTATCATTATATTACGTCTTTTACCCAGCAATTTCCCTGATCTTCATAATTGGTCGGGAAGCTATGCCTTTACAACGGCGCCTCCCTTTTGTCGCTGTGTACGTGAAACTAGAATTTTACCCTCACTTTCTAACAATATAATTCACACTTACTAACCAATAAAATAAATAGAACCTAAAATAACAGGAGTAGTAGTTATGCAGAATTACCCTGTTTTTACAGTACTTTACATAGTGCACATAAAATGTATCTCCGGAGGTTGAAACACATTTTAATATGATCTTTGCAACATCCTTATTCTATAATAGCCTTCAAATATTGAGAAATAATTAGTGGTAGTTTCGGTTATCAGTACCAATATCTTTAACCTAACCTAATCTAGTAGATTAATGGACTATTTATCAATGTAAAATGTAAAAATATATTGTAACATTATCAAATTATTGAGTTGTGTGTACAAGTCTCCCCGCTACACAGGATTATACCTAGTACAATAACAGAGAAATATTTACTGTGACACTCCTGGTCCAAGAAGCACTGGAGGAAGGGATGACCGATCATTACCACTGCTACAGCTACACTAAACCAGACGACCATTATAACCCTCATGACCACATTATGTTCTTATAATAATGGAGCATCTTGGTTTATTAAGTGATGTAGATATGCTGTATTGGTTTACTTTGGCACTCGTATCCCTTGTCTTCACGTGTAATTGATAATCTTTCTTTAATAAATAATGTAGTTATGTTTGGCATTCGTATACCTGGTCTTCACGTAGGCTATCGCAGCACCGTTTCCTAGTAAATTATTCGGTCAATATACAGGAGGCGCTACAATATAGGTAGCAAAATTATAATGGTAGTTTTGGGTTCCTATTATCATGTGCTTCATTTCTATATACTTTTTATCCCCGGGGAAAAAAAAAATCTTGGGTTTTTAATTTTTTTCTTGGATTTTTTTTTTTTTTTTGTATTAACCTAACCAAAAAACCAAACCTAACCTAACCTAAATGTATTTGGGGGCTACTAGGTTAGGTTAATGACCAAAACAAAAAATCCCCAGAAAATAAATGAAAAATCCCAAGATTTTTTTTTTTTTTTACCCGGGGATAAAAAGTATATAGAAATGAAGCATATGATGATAGGAACCCAAAACTACCATTAGAATTTTGCTACCTATATTGTAGCGCCTCCTGTATATTGACCAATTATTCTCACTTCTCTTAGCACTTTGTAGATTATATCATTGTTATTTTGTTATTATCCTTACGATTACTCCGGGAAACCTACACAATCAAATTCACACACACATTATCTACAAGTAAAGCACCGAGTGTAATTATATGGTAGGCTATGTTGTCTTTAAGGGGAGATTTCCACTCGAGGGATTTTTTCTGGACTCCTTTCTCCCTCATGTTTATCCCCATTGCTTTTCTAATTTTAAGACGTTCCCCCCATTATTTTGACGATTTTAAGAACTTTCGACCCATTTCTGTCAATTTTAAGACCTTTCGTACCATTTAGGTGTCAATTTTATCCTGGCGAGCGATAGCGAGCCTGTTATTTAAGAGGAACTGGCTTTCAGCCGGGACATTTTTCTACCGAAAAATGTACAAATTTATCTTGAAAGGGGCTCAAGAGGGTGTAATTTCAAGCTTGATGGAAGTCTAGGAAACACACTAAAAACCTCCCCTTAAGTTATGCGAGAAGTTATTAATGATGTATGTGTTATCTATTCATACACTTTCACTAGCCTCACCACCAACACAACTCCGCGAGACGAGGCTATAAACAAACTGAGTAATTTCCCGTACAGACGCTAGGGCATTAAAAAGGGGGTTGTACAATTGACCACTTGCGAGTTTCAGGCTTTAAGGAAGTTCGGCCTGTAAACATCGACATTAAACAGAAATACAGTAATTATGTAGGTTGCTGATGGATAAATAGTGTGTTGAATTTGGTTTTATGTGTTAATATATGTACTAAAACCGCATTATAGCTGGTTATTCTGCTAAATATCGATGTCTACAGCTCCAACTTCCTTATAGAATGAAACTCACAAGTAGTCAATTCGGTTTACTTCATTCGGATCATGGTCTCGATATGTGGGTTCGTACGAGTTGGGACAAATAATATTATTTGTACAGTCATGAACCTAAATACTCGCACTCCCATTTGAATCTTTGAATCTTTGAAGCCAAGTTGTGAAGCCTCTGGGGTTAGTTGTTGTTGTTCCCCTGGCTGTCTGGCCGAACAGCCCCAAGGTCTCGAGCAAGGCCAAGGCCATAAACGAGCGCCCCCACAAATCCTCCCTGCTTACCACTAACAAAGCCCGGGGGGTGACCGAAGCCACTCCAAGGCAGGGAGCTGAGGAGGGTGCGAAAACGCCCGGGAAACCAAAGCCCCACCCAAGGCCCTGTGCCCCTCAGCAATTATGAAGGGAAAGTTGAGGGGTAAGGGAAAAATGTGACACTTTGGCTCCCAATCTGCCAACTTCTAGGTTGGCAGTAGGGAGGTCAATCCACGGAAAAGACGCCGCCACTTGAGATCTAGAAGATATATAAGTAAAAGGAACAGTCAGAGTAAGCTATGGGTATGGCAGAGATCGCTCAGTTCTCACTCGGATAGACCAGCCCATCACCACATGACTAGAACCCAATCCTCTCAGCATCAGCTAGGAAAGGCCCTAGAAAGCCGCCTTTGGCGGTTCTTGGGTTAGTTAATTAAGGGGGGTCACCGTTTTTGTTTTTTATCTTTCTCTCCCTCTCTGTTTGACTTGTATCCATTCGGCCCCATTCAGCTTACTGTTTTAAGACGTTTACCCCCATTCAGGTATCAATATTTTCCTGGTGAGCGTTAGCGAGCCAGTATACAGTATATATATATTTTGTTTTGACAGAAAGCTAAATTTGTACATTTTTCGATAGAAAAATGTCTCTGGCGAAGCCGGATTTCTCCATACAATGCTGGCTCGCGCGACACCTGGATGGGGATAAACGTCTTAAAACCGTTGGTTGAATGGGGCCGAATGGATACAATCCAGGGAAAGAGAGAAAAGGAGAAAAAGATAAACAAAAAAATCCGGTGACGCCCCTTAATGCTGATACCTATATTTCCATATTAACCCCATCTGTACCGGCGAAGTCTTTTTAAGGGGAGATCTCCACCCGAGGGATTTTTTTCTTGACCCCTTTCTCCCTCATGTTTATCCCCATTGCTTTTGATATTATAAAACGTTTGCCCCATTAGTTTAGCGATTTTAAGAACTTTCACCCCATATTAAGACCTTTCGTGCCATTCAGGTGTCAATTTTATCCTGGCGAGCGATAGCGAGCCTGTAATTTAAGAGGAACCGGCCTTTGGCCGGGACATTTTTCTACCGAAAAATGTACAAATTTATCTTGAAAGGGACTCAAGGGGGTGTAATTTTAAGCTTGATGGAGGTCTAGGGAACAAACTAAAAACCTCCCCTTAAGTTTATTCTAGCTCTACTTAGACGATTTTGTGCAGTTAAAGAAGGATCTGTGGTAGTAAAAAGGGTCAAGGGAGATAGTTCGAAGCCTGTTAATTGCTGGAAGCCCTTTTGAAATTGAATAAAATCGTCTACTACTATGGCTAGAATAAAGTTAAAAGGAAGGCATCGGTATTGAAAGGGTTATTATTTGTTTCACCAGGCATACAACCCCCGACAGATCAACAATAAGTGCCCTACATTTTCTTGAACCATTCAGACACACTGACGATATATTTTGAAACACTCCTTTAAGGGTTGGGGGTGGGGGGGGGACTTGCTTTTTTCCCCCTCATGTTTAGTCCCATTAGCTTTGTGATTTTAAGACGTTCGTTCCATTAGTATGGCGATTTTAAGACCTTTCGCCCCATTTTTTGTTGTCACTATAAAGACCTTTCGTGCCAATTAGTTATTGATTGTTTCCTGGCGAGCGATAGCGAGCCTGAAATTCTAGGAGGAATTGGCGTTTGGCCAAGATATTTTTCTACCGAAAAATGTACAAATGTATCTTGAAGGGGGGTCTCGGGGGTGTGTTTTTAAGCTAGATGGCGGTCTAGCGAGGAAGTTCCAAAATACATTAATAAATAAATATATAGGCCAACAACCAAGCACTACCCCGCTTAAAACGAAGCTCACCAAACATTATCTCCCTAATCCTATCCTCAACCCATAACCACCCACGCAACTCCCTGCACATTATGCTGCCCGAGAACAGCCATCTGCGGGTCCTTAAGGTAAATGTAAATTATTGTAAAAGGAATGCTTGTGCTAGGATGAAAAATAATACTACTACTACTACTACTAATAATAATAATAATAATACAAATAAAATAATAATAATAATAATAATTAAAGTTGCAAGCAACGTTGTCCGGGGTTCGAGCGGTTTTGCAAGCAGGGTATTGTGTTGGATACAAAAGCTGTGTCACAGATATCAAAAGATCATTTAACTTATCGGGCATGGAGAAACTACAGAAGGAACAGATTGTGCAAACAAACAAGAGCGAGAGAGGGAGAGATTGGCTGTATAAGGGATCTGCCTCTATTCGTTTAGTAACAGAGTTGTAGATATGTGGAATAGGCTACCGAGTGCTATAATGGGATCAAGAACAATAGAGCTTTAACTTGAAATTAGATAGAACGAGATGGGTTGGGTGTGAAAGGGATCTGCCATGTCTAGGTCAATTGGCTCTCTGCAGACTCCCGTTTCCTTATTTTGTTTATGTTCTCATTTGTGAGGGAGAGAGAGAGAGTATGGCAAGAGAGAATAGGATGTCGTAAACCTAAGGAAGATAGCGATAAATATGAGAGAGAGAGAGAGAGAGCGTGCGGGATGGATTGGGTGTGAAAGGGATCTTACATGTGTGGGCCAATCGGCTCTCTGCAAACTCCGGTTTTCTTATGTTCTCATTTGTGAGAGAGACAGAGACTAGGATGTCATAAATGTAAGGAAGACAGAGATAAATGAGAGAGTTTTTATGAGATGGGTTGGGTGTGAAAAGGATCTGTCTTGCGTGGGCCAATTGGCTCTCTACAGACTCCCATTTTCTTATGTTCCTATTTCTTACAATTGTGTTTTGGTTGCAGGTATATGATAACATGGGTGTATAGTAAGTAGTGTAAAATTAATAGCAGGTAACGTTTATGAGATGGGTTGGGTGTGAAAGGGATCTGCCTTATGTGGGCCACTTGGCTCTGCAGACTCCCATTTTCATCTTGGTTGCATGTGTAAGGGATCTGCCTCATTTGTACCGGTGTGCAAACAAACAAGAGCGAGAGAGAAAGAGATTGGCTGTGTAAGGGATCTGCCTCTATTCGCTTGGTATAAGAGTTGTAGATATGTGGAATAGGCTACCGAGTGCTATAGTAGGATCAATAACAATAGAGCTTCAACATAAAATTTGATAGAACGAGATGAGTTGGGTGTGAAAGGGATCTTCCGTGTGTGGGCCAATCGGCTCTCTGCAGACTCCCATTTTCATCTTGTAAGAATATGTAAGGGATCTGCCTCATTTGTACAAGTGTGCAAATAAGAGAGAGAGAGAGAGATTGGCTGTGTAAGGGATCTGCCTCTCTCGTAACAGAGTCGTAGATATGTGAAATAGGCTACCTAGTGCTATAGTGGGATCAAGAACAATAGAGAATCTCAAGATATAATCAGATAGTCATATGGACGAAATGGGTTGGATGTGAAAGGGATCTGCCTTTTGTGGGCCACTTGTCTCTCTGCAGATTCCCATGTGCATCTTAGTTGCATGTGTAAGGGATCTGCCTCATTTGTACCGGTGTGCAAGCAAACGAGCGACAGAGAGAGACTGGGTGTGTAAGGGATCTGCCTCTATTCGTTTAGTAACAGAGTTGTAGATATGTGGAATAGGCTACCGAATCCTATAGTGGGATCAAGAACAATAGAGTTCAACATAAAATTAGATAGGACGAGATGGGTTGGGTGTGAAAGGCTGCCACGTTAGTGCCTGGCCACCATTTTGGATATCATATCAAAAGTTGCCCAATACTAAAATGCACCTTGTGTCAAAGTTTGGTCCCGATCCGACAAGCAGTTCCGGAGTTATTGCGTAAAAAACAGACTATAAAATTATATTTTTATGGAAGCGTGCAATACTTCTTGAACCCCAGATAACGTTGCTTGCTGTTTGAGGGAGGAGGAAAGGTAAGTCACACCACACCAACATTTTTCAAAACTTTGAAGGTCTAGAACTTTGTTATTAAACAAAGCATTTGGCAAAGGGAGGAATTGTTAAAAACCTTAGCCAATACTCTGTTATTTACCAAAAATAAATTTGAATTATCATTATTATTTGGTAGGGTAGGTATGTATAGGTAGGTTGGCTAAATAATTGGTGGAATTCGTAGGGACTCGACCTGTTTTGAGAGAGTTAAATAAAAAATAAATAATAGATCTGAATAATAAATCGACTATGTTATTAAGCAAAACTGGGGGATGCGTGGAAGCCTATAGACTGTAGACGGTAAACTTTGTGTGGGTAGCGAATACGGTTTTAAAGTCATTTAAGAATAGACAGTTTTCACTGCTGTGGCCAAACTATTCCACCCATTTATATTGTTTTGGTATCAAAACGTTCAGAATCGCGAGCCTCACCCAACTACGCAAACATGGCTTTGATCATCGGCGTAGTTTTCAAGATGTGGAATTTTAAGTGGAATTTGAGTTTTTTTCAAGATTGCCGGAAAAACCCCACGTGCAAAAGCAAAACCTTCTCTATAACATTTGCGGAGCATTAGTAGTGGAATCCATATGCCAAAGCCCAATCGTTTCCTACGAGTGGGAGAGACGGTATTTAGGTGTCAAAATTTTCGGGAAATTGGCTGCCACGGACCTGTTTGGCCGCCATGCCGGATGTTTAGCATATCAAAAGTTGCCCAATACCAAAACGCACCTCTTGTGAAAGTTTTATCAAGATCCAAAAAGCGGTTCTGGAGTTATTGCGTAAAAACCGGCGTGTAAAAATAATTTGGATGAATAAGTAGGTTTAATGATTACAATAGGGGTTCCCTGTAGGGGTCGAACCCCTAATAATAGTAAAGCTCGATGGAATGTAGCCTATAAGATACGGAAGGATTTCCTATAATGATTCTGCTGTTGAGTTTACTACACTTGGTGGTAAATGGGGACTTGTTTTGGGGGAGAGAAACCCTCTGTGTCTGTGGAGCCATTAGCTAAACTAACATTCTATCATTAACCAACCCAAAAAGAGTGAAATCACCTCCCATTGCATGTAGTTAATAGCCCCACTCTTGATTCTTTTAGAACTTGAATCACCAATCATTACATCCCTAAGCCTGATACTTCTCCTGATCCTGTCCCCAACCAGTAGACCCCAGGCACAACCCCCGCACATCATGCCACCCAAGAGCGGCTCTCCGCGGGTCCCACAACGTAAAAACGTAAACGTAAACGAGTTGCCAATAAATATATTATATAGTTAGCCCATAAAATAAAAAGAAAACGAAAACAAGCTTTCCGGTAACATAGAACACGAAGGGAAGTGTTAGTCATAGGGGGATACTAAACGATATATTTACAAACAACTCATCTGGGTAAGTGTTTTTATATATTAGTTAAAATGTGGAAGTACACTAATTTGAGAGTAAAATGAAGAACAAAAATAAAATAAAATCCATTACATGATGAATTTTGTTAACTTGGGCAAGAAAATCAGAGACACAAAAATCAATTGCCTTATTTTTAGCAAATACTGTATTTTTTTTTTATTTTTTTATCCTAGTCTTTCTCCAAATCCAATATTTAATCTATCGACAACAAAATAGATAGAAAGAAGAAAGAAAACATAGATACACTTATGAATGCTGCAATGAGTTGGTGCAAAAGGGATCTGCCGAATACGGACCAATCGACTCAACATATATTCCCGCATCTTGCATACTATTAAATATCTCATCAACTTAAATTGTAATATAGTTTAACATTAATGCGAAACACCACAACTTACCTCAATATACAGTGTGCTTATCAAAATTAGACAAACAAACTTACCACATAATAAGCTTATTAAAATTAAATAGTTCCTTACTTACCGAAAGGATTGACGAGGAAATCAAATATCCCTCTTGTCTGGGTAACACTCGGCTTCTTGGTGGTAGTCGTGGTAGTAGAAGTAGTAGAAGTAGAGGTGGTAGAGGTGGTACTAGTGGAGATAGTTGTGGTAGCTGGAGTAGTAGTAGCCCGCGACAAACCATTCTTGTTGCGGTTGTCTTTGTGGCTACGTTTGTCCTCGTCTATGGCATTGTCTTGCAAGAGTGCGTTCATAAGGACGACAATGGCATCGTGAGAGATGTCATTATCGTCCATATCTGTATAGAAAAGAGAAGGGTGCGGCTGTGTGAAACAATAACAATAATATGAAGCACAAGCAAATGGAAAGACACACGGAAGAGAACGAAATTGGTGAGATAGAGAAAATCCGACAATAATAATATAAAACAAAAGCAAGTGGGAAGAAACATGGAAGAAACGAAATAGGCGAGCTAGAGAAAATGAAAACTTACAAAAATAAGAACCAACGTCAATAAAGTAAAAGAAAAGCAAATTTAAATGAACAGGGCGTGTGAACTCATGAAAATATAAACTTGTACAGCTCTTGCTTCTATATGACTTTTCATGAAAATTTCAATCATCTCAGCATAGGATGACGCTGTTTTAATTATATTCTGAATAGCATGAGGCCAACCTACTCTGCTTAGGAAAATTCTGTAGCTGTCAAGGGTTAATTGGAAAAGTGTGAACCCCTTTAAACCATAGAGGTCCTTCCTAAACCATACACAATAGTTTGATGCTAGCCAGAATAAACTTAACTGTATGCTAAAGGGACTAAGTGCAAATTGAATTACTGTATATTAAGACAATGATGCCTTGGTCAAGTTTATTTTTCTCTTTAGATCTTAGGTGAAAAAAGGAGAAACTTATTTAAAGCAAATTGGTGAAAGGTAATCATATTAACAGACACTTATTTCGTGCCATAAACTATCACACAATTTATAATCTCATGAGTATTATTATATCAATTTTATACCAAATTAAGATTTTATGTTAAATGTCACTAATTGAAATTATCAAAATCACGTAAGCATTACATGGAAAGAAAAGAAAATTCTTAATTGTAAGCATTATAAATAGCAAATGTTAAGTTACTATATCCATTATATCGTGAACAGATTACTGAAATGTGCTTATTAATTGATGATAAGCAGTCTGTAATTTCGGATTTTATGTCTGTGAATGTATATGAAAGGAAGCATTTTCACCTTATCAGACAGATCACTGAAGGCCAGTTATTGTCAAACAGTTTATATTAATTTCCATCAAGATATCTACTTAACTCTTAGGTGTGGATTATTTCACCTTGGATCTAAACATCGGTAATAACAGCTATATTCTGTGAAATGTATGGCTATGGATCAGGTAAGTTATTTTATATAAAATTAGGATAAGCCCCAGTGTCTATTTTGTCCACCTGTAACTAAATTGATTGTGGCAATACAAATGGTAAGTTAAGCATAACCATGTGTATAATCTGATTATCAGAAACAACCAATGAGGAGGACAATAATCAAAGTTTCTGTACTACAAAGCAAGACTATATATATATATATGTTTCTAATCTCTCAGTGGGGTTCGAACCGCCGACCGTCAGGACGATAGCCGACTGCCGTGGTGTAGTTGATTAAAGCGTCGGCTATCGTCCTGACGGTCGGCGGTTCGAACCCCATTGGGAGATTAGAAACATATATATATATATATATATATATATATATATTATATATATATATATATATATATAGTCTTGCTTTGTAGTACAGAAACTTTGATTATTGTCCTCCTCATTGGTTGTTTCTGATAATCAGATTATACACATGGTTATGCTTAACTTACCATTTGTATTGCCACAATCAATTTAGTTACAGGTGGACAAAATAGACACTGGGGCTTATCCTAATTTTATATAAAATAACTTACCTGATCCATAGCCATACATTTCACAGAATATAGCTGTTATTACCAATGTTTAGATTAGAAACATTTAGTGGCTCACGTGTATCTGTGATATATACTCAATATATATATATATATATATATATACTGTAGGCCTATATACAGTATATATTATATATATATACCGGTATATATATATATATATATATATATATATATTTTTTTTTTTTCTTCAAACTGTATTATTGACAAACTTATTTTGTTTAGCAGTCCGTCGTGGACCTTCTACAATAATAACATTGATCTCTGGCTAGGAGTAAATTTAGTTATTAATTATTCAGATTTAAATCTAAATTTATATTAAAATTGAAAAGCAAATGTCAATATCAATGCACTAGCACATTAATCGCCTTTCGTTATAACATCGAAAAGTATTATGTTCATAGTTAATGGAGATTATGAGAATGAGCAGACGAAAATAAATTCCCTATATATTATTTGAGTTGGTCGTCTATCTAGAAAGAGAAAACGCATTCAGAGAAAACGGATTTTAAGCAGTGACACCTACAATACAAGGTATCCTCTTTCTCTCCCTCTCTCTTCGGCTTGTATCCATTCGGCCCCATTCAGCCTACTGTTTCAAGACGTTTACCCCCATCCAGGCGTAAATATTTTCCTGGTGAGCAGTAGCGAGCCAGCATACTGTATATATGTTTTTGTTTTGAGAGCAAGCTGAATTTGTACATTTTTTCATAGAAAAATGTCACCGGCGAAGCCGGATTTTTCAATACAATGCTGGCGAGCGATTATCGACACCTGGATGCGGATAAACGTCTTAAAACAGTCGGCGAAAAGGGAGAAAAGAGAGAAAAGGAGAGATTGAGAAATTCCTCAAGTTCTTACCAGTTACGACTTATTAGGATAGAGTGTTGATATAAAAAAGAAAATTACTGTTGAAATTATAAGGGGAAATACTGATAAAGAAGATATAATGACAGACAAGAATGGAGAGGAAAAACAAAGATCAATATTATAATATAGGAATAGGTGCATATTAAGTCATTGTCAAATTCAAATGTCACTATAATTAGAAGTCATAGAAAAGTCAATATATGGTCAAAATGAATGGTGAAAGTTGAAAATATGCAAGTTATATAATTATATACATAGCATTTACACATTAATAAACACACATCATATATTTGACATGCTTAAGTGAAAAATATACTGTACATTAAATTGTTAGTTGCTACAATGTTCACTAATACATGTTAGTTTATTGGCAATTGTATATATAGAATAACATTATTTATAGTAAATATATAAATACAGACAAAATGCAGACTAAAAGTAAAGGACTCACAAAATGCTATTTACAAAACTGATGTGTCTTGAACTAGTATACAAATATATTAGTTTAATTGTAGATGAAACTTATATTCATTACAACTCATTTAGTCAATTAGTAAATACTAGTTTGAACACAAATGCATTGGTGCTTGCAAATTTGTATGTGTTAAGTTTGCTAAAGATGAACGCATACTATAGTTTGCTAAAGATGAACGCATACTATAGTTTGCTAAAGATGAACGCATACTATAGTTTGCTAAAGATGAACGCATACTATAGTTTGCTAAAGATGAACGCATACTATAGTTTGCTAAAGATGAACGCATACTATAGTTTGCTAAAGATGAACGCATACTATAGTTTGCTAAAGATGAACGCATACTATAGTTTGCTAAAGATGAACGCATACTATAGTTTGCTAAAGATGAACGCATACTATAGTTTGCTAAAGATGAACGCATACTATAGTTTTTACAGGACGTTTTCGCCACAATAGAATAATGTACACAAACATTATATAAGTAATAGGTAAAGCTAAATAAGTCCTATCAGTCATTATATACAGTTCCTGGTCCTAAAAGTCTTATGGTCCTGTCGATCAATAGATTAGGAAGAAGGTATCTGGTCCTAAATTGGTCACACTTACACATTCGGTCCCTTTCCAGTTAGTTCGGGTCTGTTCCTACCAAATCTTTTGTTTAACCCCTTCAGCACGATGACGTCTTTTTACCCTTAAATCTGGCTAACACTGGACGAATTTATGCAGTTTAAGAAGAACCAATATTATTTGGAGTGATTATTGAGATAGTTTTTACCCCTGTGAGTCCTGGAGGTAGATTATATACTAATGAACATCGTCTAATGGTAACCAGAATATGATGGAAATTACGTCATGGTACTGAAGGGGTTAACACGTACTGGACAAATCCCAGCATTGATAGTTGCCATTATTAACCCCTTCTACACCGGTGACGTCTTTTATATTTTTGTACAGCTACATTGAGATGATTTTATGAAGCTTGGGAGGGATATATGGTAGCAAAACACATTAATTGAGATAGTATGTTGCCTTTTAATTGGTAGACGCCCTTTCTAAGCTTAATAGTCTAATGGCTGCCAGAATATTATGAATTAGACGTCGCCGGTACAGAAGGGGTTAAGTTTTCCCGTGATCCTATATAGCCACTCTGAATGATACACCAGTTCATGGGATGGCAATGAGGGTACTGTAATAACGTACCTGTATTTCCCATTGCAAAAAACAACATATATATTCTAATGACTGGCTAGAGCTACGGCAAAACTATATTAACCCCTTCCGTACCGGCGACGACCTGTTCATTATATTCTGGTGACTATTAGACGATTTTATTCAGCTTAGGAAGGACTTTTATCCATTGAAAGCTGACCGGGTATCTCAATTATTCCTCGTAGTGACCATATTTCCTTCCTCAGCTTCATAAAATGGTCCATATGTAGCGAGAATGTCATACAAAAGACGTCACCGGAACAGAAAGGGTTAAAGACCACCGAGATTAGTTTACAAGTACGGGTCAAGTCTACAATCCGTCACACTTACCCGTCCTCTTGGTCCTGGGTCAGTCTTGTTGCACTTACAGCTCGGTATCGTCACAAATTAATATGTTATTTTAAACGGATTCACATGAACACTTCTTCTTGCAAATGTTTGGAGCAACTCGAGTATGGAAGCCTTTGATGGAAAGTTGTATAAGAATTCAGCCACTTATGATAAACTACCAGTAAAATAGTTGACTGTTTAATTTGAATATTGTACAGACATTTTGACAGAACATAATAGACAGTAAAAAGTTGTCTGGTAAAGGGGTCGTGTAAATCCGTCTATGCTGTTTGTTAGTAATGTCATAGTTCCAATTCAACCTAGTCATGCAATCTATCATAATACCATGTTTGTCTCATTGTACCGTCAACACTATTGCTATTCAGCAGGGAGTGTATGGTGGTAAACACTGCATCATCATCATCATCATCATCATCATCACTGAGTCCGTGTCTGTTCAACCAGTAGGCCACTTCAACCAGTAGACCATTTCAACCAATAATGTTCCACCAGTACCAACTCAACAAGAGCCACCTAAGCCAGCTACCAAATTAAGGGGGCCCGCTTCTCTGTCTCCCTCTCTCTCTGGTTTGTATCCATTCGGCCCCATTCAGCCTACTGTACTGTTTTAAGACATTTATCCACATACAGGTGCCGATTTTTTTCCTGGCAAGCCAGGAAAAAATCGACACCTGGATGGGTGTACACGTCTTGAAACCGTACGCTGAATGGGGCCGAATGGATACAAGCCAGAGAAAGAGAGAAAAGGAGAGAAACAAAAGCAGGTCACCCCCTTAAAGTAATACAAAAAAAAAAACCTAATAGTTGGTACTGGCCGAGATCTACAGGGTGAAGTGGTTTACTGGTTGAGGTGGATGTCTGCCATATTTCTGAACACTGAATTTAGAACAGTGGACATAGATCTTGAGTAATTTATCAACATTGCCACCTGTCATGACGGATATTTAAGGCCTCCTAGGTACCAGTATTTGTTAGTGACCTGATGAAGCTATCTGCGAAACGTTGCCAATAAAGTGCTCTTCCTCAGATGGTGTTTTTTATCCATTGCTGATATAATTTCCAATCTGTGTAAGTTATATTATGAAGGGTAGGAGAGCTTGTGGAGTTTTGTATATGTCATGGATGGTGGAATCTTGGCATGGATTTTAATGGTTATAAGGCATTGCGGATTTAAGGGGGGATGGTCACTTTTTGGTCGATTTTTTCATATACTGTAATTATTATTGTTCTAGTTCCCTCCCTAGACCTCCATCAAACTTAAAAAAAACATCCATTAGAATCCCCTTCTAGATTAATTTGTACATTTTTCGGTAGAAAAATGTTCCAACCGAAGGCCGGTTCTTCCAAAATTACAGGCTCACTATCATTCGCCGGGATAAAAATTGACACCTAAATAGCACGAAAGGTCTTAATATTGACAAGGAAATGGGGCGGAAGGTCTTAAAATCGACAAACTAATGGGGCAAGCATCGTAAAATGTGAACACTAATGGGGCTAAACACGAGGGAGAAGGGGATCTAGAAAAACGACCAATCTCCCCTCAATCAAGTTACTGTAAAGAAAGCTATACAACGCTTCTAATCGATGCACCTCCTCCTTACAAACTCTATACTAAGTATATAAGGAGAGAGGGGTTGTTTTTCTAGACTCCCTTCTCCCTCATGTTTAGCCCCTTTAGTTTTCAGCTTTTATGAGGTTTGACCCATTAGTTTGTCGATTTTAAGACCATTCGCCCCATTTCTTTGTCAATATTTAGACCTTTCGTGTTATGTAGGTGTCGATTTTGTTCCTGGTGAACGATAGTGAGCCTGTAATTGTGAAAGACCCGGCCTTAAGCCGGGAAATTTTTCTACCGATAAATGTACAAATTAATATACAAAGGGGTTCTAATGGATGTTTTTCTAAAGTTTGATGGAGGTCTAGGGAGGAAACTAGAACAATAATGAATACATGAACAAATCGACCAAAAAGTGAAGCACCCCCCCCTAACATCATCAGAATATTGATATACCTGTGATAAGGGATACTCAGACTTTATGGAGGGGTATTGTGTGGGATCGAACCTGGGCTGTTAAAGTGTAAACCCCAAAGTATATAACTAGAGTTGGCACTTCAATAACCAAAGTTCGATACCTGATGAGATATAGTTATAATAGTCATTTAAGGCAATAATTAGGCAGTGATTGTTATTTCTTAAGCTGTTGACTAAAATTGAGAGTGGACGTCAATGTTTGTTTGTTAATAATGTGATGTATTTAATGTTTAAGGTCAGCAGTCTACTGTCGTGGAAGTAAAGGTCAATGGTGCATGTATCTTTAAGTTTGGTACAGAAGATAGAAGAGATAATACTGTTGAAAACTATTATAAGTTAAATTGGTCTGAAGAATTTATCAAGCATTCAACTAATAAAGCCATGCGATGTTATATAATATACTGTAATATATATACTGTACTGTACTGTACTGTACTGTACTGTACTATGTATATATATATATATATATATATATATATATATACTGTACGTATATGTAATATTATATAAAATACTGTAGTGTTGAGTATATAAACATGCAACGTGCAATTATATATTTATATGTAAGTGCAACACTATTTTATGTGTTTAAAGAGTACTGGTAATACATTTTACACCAGTGATATGTATAAGCACTATCATGCAAAGCTCAACGTATGGAAAGATGTTGCTTCCTACACCATGGGAAAGGAGCTATCACCCCCCCCCCCCCTCCCCTTCCTTCCTCCACTAACTATAACATGGATAAGGGGAGAGTCAGCACCTTCCTTATATCTAAGATTCAACCCTCTTAAACCTTCCCGCCATTAAACCGTACTCCTTAATGTACGAATTGAGACATGATCAAATGTTGGTTTTTATAACTTAGGAGATTTCAAGTTCTCTTTCACTAATCAACCCTCAGTTCCAATATCATCGTTCATTATGGGCTAGATGACACCCACCCCACACGTTTAAGAATATCACACTCAAGGGACTGGAGTTCTCAAAAAGAGGCTCCAGTCCTGACGCTTTTCTTGACTTACAGTGGGCTGGCTTAATAATCCAGAAGGGTTGATAGCCTCTGAAGTCCTATGTTATCAAATTTACCATTCTATGGACCACAATCCCCTCCACGACCACCACCACCACCACCACCTCATCATCACCCAGGCTCTGATGCAACCGAGCTCAGCCAAGCATTACCAACAGTGCAATAATAACAGTTATAGATCACCTGCTTCACAATCCTCCACACCTGCTCTCTACATTGACAACTTTATTACTGGGTTAGCGATAGTCGGGTTTATTTCAGCTGACGGTAAATTGAATCCTTTAGCAACATAGTCTTCGATACTTAATAGACACATAGGAAACTGCTATATCTCTGTACCATTTATATACCACGTTTTCACAATTCACAACATTATTTGCTACCAAATCTTCGTAATAGCTTAGTAATTATGGGCGAGGACATGGCAATTTACCGTAAGCTGAAAATATACATACTATATGAAAATGGAATCTCAAGCATAGACAATAATGTCTCGCGATTGTCATGATATCAGGTATGGTGTAATGGCTCTAAACCTTGCTCGGTGGCACTTCTGATTAGTTATAAGATCAGAGTTGAATAATGACGGACTTATGATTGGTAAGATGTTTGGTTATCTTATTAGCTTGACGATCAGGTAAGTTACAATAGTTTTAGATCATGAGGAGTATAGTTTAATAATCGCTATGCAATCAGATAACAAATACTAGCTCTAACTAATAATCGGTAACACGTTTGGTTGATTTTGAGATCAGATAAGATGTAGTGAGCATTAATAGTTAAGCATTCTTTTGAATCAGTATCAACAGAAGCGAGATAATCCGAAATAAATACAAGATAATCCGAAATAAATACAAGATAATCCGAAATAAAAGCACTTGGCGGGCGACTTTCGAATTTCGAGTTTTCATGGGTATATATGGATTCGTCTCGTCGTTGCGATTCCAACGGTATATAAATGTTTGCATTTAGACCATTTTGTAGGCCCAATAGGCCTATTTTAAAGTTTAAAAACCACTGTCCCCTACATGGTGGCGGTCAAATTCAGAGAAGAAGCTGTTGGAGAGGCTTTGTTGTGTGTGTTATTAGTTAGAGAAGGATATATAATTAAAGCTCTTTCCTGTGTCTTCCTTCCACCCAAATTATCCACTTGTTATAATGGAGCAGCCAAGTAAGTGATAATATGGCATTTTTAAATAGTATAGTGATGTTTAGTGTGCGGAATTTCGGTGTGAGTATCCAATGTTCGAGTCCTTGGAGTACCACATGTATTCATTACTTTCATTGATTTCAATAGTTAGGTTTATTTGTAAATTAATTGGCGAGTTGGTGAACACAAATATAAATAGTAACTCTGACCGGTAGCATGTTTGGTTAGCTATAAGACCAAATTACGCATATTATAAACAAATGTGCATAACTTGAAAGGCCCTAGTAACTTTTGTCATCTGTAATTATGCTATATCATGCCATTATCATTTATCCAGTTACAGATTGCTCAAAAAATGCAATAACAATGAGTTGCTCACCACATTTCAGCTTGTCATATCGCCATTAATTTTTATTTTGAATAAAATACGAGCCCATACTCGAAATAATACTAGTCACAAATTATTCATAAATGTTCACACTATGCATAAAGCAGTTCGGGAGAAAGTGAAGCAGGTTTTATATACTAACTTACTTACCTTAACCCCTTCTGTACCGGCGGCGTCTTTTGTATTCTATTCTAGCTATATTTTGACGATTTTGTGCAGCTTAAGAAGGCTCTGTGGTAGTAGAAGGGCTTAACTCATATAGTTTGAAGCCTGTTCATTGCTGGAGGTCCTTGCTAAGCTGAATAAAATTGTCTCTTAGTAGCTAGCATACAATGTAAAGGACGGCACTCTAACTGAACGGGTCCAACAGGAGTGACGATTTCTTAGTCGTCATTGAGCTTACCAGTTACCACAGCCTATAGTCTATTCATTATACTTAGGACATGAATTTGGACTCCTAACCTCTTTAATTAAAAAAGGGTTAGAGCAAATGGACTGTACATTTCCACACCTATTCCCTGGCTAACTCCTCCCAATTGGTAGATATATTAGCTCGAATATTCCGTTCCTTTTTTAGTTAAAGAGGTTTGTAGTTAAAGGTGGGGGTGCATGGGTTGAGATAAACATGGAATAATAATCGCCAACTTGCACATACTTATCTTGCAAAATGAAATGTCACTGAAATAATTATTAACAATGGTATAAAGGATTTTGTGGATTGTCTACACTGGACTTGTGACTTCATAGTGACGTCACAGGAGTATCCTCATCCTGGACTGGATGGTGGACTTACACCTCTATGACGTCACAGGTCCGGTGTAGACGATCAACAAAATCCTTTATACTATTGTTAATAATGATTTCAGTGACATTGCATTTTGCAAGATAATTATGTGCAGGTTGGCGATTATTATTCCATGTTTACCTCAACCCATGCACCACCACCTTTAAGATATTTTACCTAATAAAATGAATAGACTATATTAGAATATTGCAGCCCCGTACTTTCATAGCTCAATTGAATGTTAGCGAGAAACTTAAATGCTACGAATACTTCCTACCGACGAGCTTACTAAGTCTTCCATAGTACAGTTTACGATAGCACTAAACCACGATGACATACTCCATACAGTTGCAATAACCACCAAACACTAAACATTCAAGCAACACTAGCTAAATAATGTTAGTAACTTACATAACATTAGATATTAAAAGCATCAACGCTCTAAAATAGAACACATAAAAACATTCGAGTTTACTGTAAATGCAAACATAATACATTCACAAGCATGAAAACTATTTACATACATCAACATAATACATTAATAGGATTAGATACATGCCATTTGACTAGTAGACAACCATATGATGCTTTAGTACCTGGAAATTTATATCACATTCAAACCCTGATACCTAAATGCAATATATATATATATATATATATATATATATATATATATATAAATATAACAATAAATATATGAAAAACAAAAACAAATATTAATAAAATCTCACCTGGCACAATCGCCCTGGCCACATCGAAGACATTGAGCGCCCTGCCCATGTCGACGCTCCGGAAGGCAGCGTTGAGGCGCCTGGGATCCCTCATACCTTCATCCAAGGCCCTATAAACCCGAGTGTAGTTATCGTTAAACTTCAGAAACCGCGAGTTCATCCTTCTGCGGGAGGCGGTGACGCCGGAGTTGCAGGAGGAGATGTAGAATAGGACGATGGCGAAGAGGAGGCTTTTGGAGATCACTGAAGGCCATAAAGACGGTCTTTTATGTGAGGGGGCCATTTGTTTCTGATTGTTTTTGTCGTTGGGGGCCATAGAAAGAGCTGCAGCCGTTTGGAAGGCCGTGTCACAGGGGTGGTGCACTTTCTTCCGACTCTGACCGTGGTAGTCCATGAAGGTGTAATGGGGGGTCTCACACTCTGAAAGATAAACAAAAGAGATTGGTTAAACATACACCATTGGTAGTATATTCAAACATTATATTATATAGATTTTTAGGTATAGAAGTGAAAATATAATTAAAATCAAACTTAAAATTAAGGGACATAAAGACGTAACAAAGTTAATGCTTAAATAAATAAATATATATATATATATATATATATATATATATATATATATATATATAATATATACCTATATATATACTGTATATATATATATATATATATATACAGTATATATATATATATATATATATATATATATATATATATATATATATATATATAATTATATACTGTATACTGTATATATATATACTGTATATATATACTGTATATATATATACTTAACATAAAATATATAAAATGTCTTCCACGCCATTCTTAAGCATATTTTAGATATGTAAGTGTATTCCGAAAGTTTGGTTTGAATAACAACACCACGGAAATACCAATAAATCTCCATCCACAAAAATCACCACAAACATCAGCAGTTTAGCATTCCGTTCACTTATGCGACCACACTTAGAATACTGCGACACCATTTGGGATTCACACACTTACAATAATAGGAATTCCCTATAGAGGCCATATCAGATAAAGGTTCAAGATGAATCATACGTGATTAAACACTTAAAACACCTGTTATTTTGATCAAACAAGGCAAAATACCATACATATCTTATCAGGCAAGCATGGACACATTTAGGCACTAATTTTCCCCCGCAACATTCAAAAGTGGAATAATATCCAATCTTATGTAGTTAATAGTCCCATTCCTGATTCTCTTAAAACTAAGATCACAAAACATTATATTCCCAGTCCTGTTCCTAACCTGTAATCTTCTGCATATTGTACTGCCCAAGAACAGCCATCTTCGGGTCTTCATTGTAAACGTAAAACAACACAACAACAATTCCGTAATAATGACCAGCTTCACCTTTTCACCACATCATTCACAAACACAACATCACTAACACATACTCACTATTAATACCACAGCCACTACCTCATATTCATTACTCGTCTACTCTATAATTATTCAGAACGTGCAGTACCACCACAATCCTAATAATACTATCTGTACCTTCATCTTTCTTTGTTCACTGTGTAATTGCCAATAAAATAACACCGGTAAATAACGCTTCAACAAAAGCCAAGGACTTGGCTAACATCTTATATTTACGATATACATTAATGTGAAATTGTGGAAAGGAGGCTAACATTATTTCAATTTTATATCTTTGTATCAACTCTACGGGGTCTGGATGGAGATGGTGGCAAGTGAGGAAGGGAGGGAGGGAAGGTGAGGAAGCAAGGACTACCCCCACCCGCTCCCTCTCTCAATTCAAGGATCTGCTCTCATAATTTTGTCATAACTAACAATGATAGTACCCTCTACGAGTTAGGTTCATATCCCTGCTTACCCTATGCAACATGGTGAACGATGATATAGACTGCGGAGGGGTAAACAATGCTGTATGGGGGTTGATATAAGCCGAGATGTCCGCCACAACATTCTCACTAACTAGTTCCAATTATTACTACCTCCCTCCTTTCGGATTTGCCCTGTGAAACTGAGCACTAATATAGGGTCGAAACATTTGTGAACGTATCGAAGAACACTGAACAAAATACCTGGGAAGAGTTCGAACTCTTTCACTGAGGGGTGGTGTGGTAGTTCAGTGGTTTAAGCTGCCACGCGTTGTGTCAACCTGTGACCAGTGTGTTCGAGTCCTGGCTGCATCCTGGCAACATCCTGAGCTATATAGCCTTTGTTGCTTAGTGCAGTAGAATTCATTCCAGCTTGGGGTTTCTCCCCTAGGTGAAGTCAAGTCGTAAGGTTATTCAACCTTATTATTATTATTTCTCCGAGACCGTATTTCAAATTTGGGCTAAAACCCAAGCGAAACATTCCCGGAAATCACAAGGTTGTTAGGATAATTTTGGGCCATTTCGAGGGAAAATTATTGATTTGTTGGCACACTACATAAGATATGTAACATTTAATGATATTTCGGTCTACATGAACACAATCGATAAAAACACGCTGCTTGTTTACCTATTCCCTATGAGCCAAGTCTTATGAAAATGGCACAGTCCGACAGTTTTGGAAGAAACGATGCACATTGAAACAAACGAGACGAGATAGATCGTTCCCGGTTCCCAAGCTTCGTTCAACTCACTCCAGCGACTCCGGTAAAGCCGATATTACACGAGCGTTGTTTCCCTCAGCATTTATCCTCAACACTGATCTGGCAGCTTATGAGGTAAATATTTAAAATATATCGGTTATCTAAATTCATCTACCACCAATCTAGTTTTCGATACCAGTGCAAAATAGCCAAGACATGTTGCCCGGAAAATGTTGACTATAAATGCTCTCGTGTGATACAGGCTTTAGACCCACAATTTGCCACAATCTTGCATATGGCGGTTAGTGGCAACTTTTCATACCTTACTAGAAATCAAGTTGGTAAATTCTAAGGCTTCTAAAATATTCTGTACATGAACCCCGGTTATTTGTATTAATAGATTTGTAGAGGGGTAAATGGGCATACAGTATTTCTGCTAAATCTATTAGGTTGTGGAAGCAATCACGATTAGTGTGTATAATATCAAATATATACAGATGAATTTCGCATTATATTTCTGTATATTTCCCCCTGTAGGTGTGTTTTAAGCCACTTTTATAGTAAAGGAAACAACATATACATATGTATGTTTTGTTGCCTCTTGACGCTAGAGATCTAGAGGTATTTACTTCGACCTAGAGGCAAGTTCTTACATCTAGCGACATGTATTCAAGCGATATTCTGGATATTTGAGCCATTTTAGAGAAGCATTCTAGCGATTTTGGCATAATTCTAGCGATTTTGGTATTATTCTAGCGATTTTTGGCTTTTATTTTCTATCTAGCGGATTTGATTTGGTAACCCTGGCAGTGTTAAATGGCTGCCTGCTTGCCCGTGTGTGTGTGTTGAAGACAGTGAGGTAATATCGTAATTTACCATTGACTCATACCACCCTGCGCCACCTGCACCACCCCTACCTCAGCTACCGGGACTGTGGAGGTATTAGCGTCCTTTGGTGTACCGGAAGTTACCTGTGGGACTTATAATGGTAAGTTATATGGGTTGTTCTCTGGATTTTAACCCTTTCAGTACCGGCGACGGTCTTTTTTGTATTTTTTGCCTCTGTCGAGAACTGACGGGAGGCTTATTACCGCTCGTCTCACTCTGGTTGTTGTTGTTGTTGTTGTTGGACCGATTCAACCGATATAGTTGTCATGAAGGAGAGAGACTAGGAAGAAGAAGGTTTAGAACAGCTGGGTGATTGGCAGCGTTCGACGGAAACCTTTGATGTTTTTATTTTGGCTCACATTAGACGATTTTACTTTGCATATGACGTACGTCTATGAATCAAAGGGTTAAACCTTTCTGAATCTAACCCCCGATTCCCACAAATGCTTCCCAAATTACGATACTGTAAATAACATCGTCTACTGATAGCCAGCATGAAAGGAAGAAGGGCATCATCGTACTGAAAGGGTTAACTAGTTCTAAGACTGATTTAATGTATGGCTTTTAATATGTGTTTTATTGCCGCTGTCCCGGGAAATTATGTCTTTTTATTTTTACGGGAGACTGACCTTCATATTTTATGGTATTGCATTATATTTTGGATTTGATATCTGGTATCCAGTCTGTAGTTTAAGGTTTTTAATTTCCATGCATGTCTTTTATTTCCATGCATGTCTTTTATTTCCATGCATGTCTTTTATTTCCATGCATGTCTTTTATTTTACGCGGTGTAATATCACCTTGTGGCAAGGCTATGCTTTATATCAACCACTAATCAACCAATGTCTTCTTATGGTGTATATATTGGTTTACTGGGCTTGGTAAGGTATAGTGTAGGCTAGTTGTTTCGGTATTACTGATCATTTGGACCGACAGTTAGCCCATCAATCTTTTTTGCCCTAATAGGTCCGGTAGAGCATATACATCATTGCTATATATGTCATTACGAGCTGAAATGTATTATATGGGATATATATATATATATAATACGATGATAATAGTCTCCCTATAAACGGCCCCGCCACCATCTCCGCTACGTTCGTATGTCTAGACACTGTCTACTGACTTGAAACGTGACGTCAAGTAATCAACCAATGGTATTGAAATTCCCTTGATGACGTCACATCCATTTAACCAATCACCTGTCACACGCAGCTGCGTATATCCCATAATGCAATATATTGGCGAAGGAGGGTTGTGATGAGGGTCGCTGACAAGTGTGCCCACAATGGCTTTTTCAGTTTGCTGACTCTCATACGTCTTTCCATTTTCTGTGTGTGTACGTGATTTTTGTTCATATCCAGTGGATTTATATATCGAAGATTATCGGAAGTTAGTATTTACCTATTATCCAAGGACCGTCGGAAGTGAGTATTTACCCATTATCCAACAATAAGGTCTGTTAGTGAAAATTAGGTTTTTCCCCCCCTACTGTTAAAATATATGAGGATTTCAATAAGTCTTGGGGGGGAGGGCCTGCCCCCCCCTCAACCTATTCTGTATCCCACGGCAAACAGTTATGGCCAAATAGAGCTTATTTTTCGCTTTTTATCCCCTTTAACCCCACATTTTCCCTGATATTCATAACCCTCCCCACTAGTGGGGGGCGTGTTTTTAGATTGTTGGATAATGGGTAAATTTAAATTTCAGCTCCTCTTCAGTATAAGAAAAAAAATAATAATCTGAAAGAAAAACGCAATCGGATGTTGAAATATTTAATGTCTTACTATTTAATATCATGTATTACGTTGGTACGGGAATGTCCAATTGTAAGTTTAGATATTTAGATAGGGGAATAGCAAGGATAGAGTGTGTGTCTTGTCTTCCTGCAGGGTTAGAAACACTATATGGCAAGAAGAGACTCTTAAAATTAGAGAGCATTACGACTATTGATTTTTTGTGACTTTCCTGGTGTCGGAGGGCGACTTAATAATTTTTAACTCTCTCGGGGTTATGGGATTTTTGGATAGCTTTCGTCTTTCATAAGTGTTCGGTTAGGCCTGGACAACTTGCAGGGTTTCTCCTCTCACCTTCGTTGGTGCTAGGTCTCGTACCATTAGCTTTGCAAGGTATCGAACCGCTAGCAAGTAAAGGAGTAGAGGTAAGTCTCAGCTTCCATAACTCCAGTTTATGACCTGGAAAGTGAGCATCAGGCTTCACAGTTCTGTCTTGTTGCACTTGTGTTGGTGTCGTACACAACTGATAGCCAAAACACTTGGCAGGTTCAGTCTTTAGACCTGAGTTGCTATTTTCGTACCTAGCAGTTGTACCAGAACATTTGGCAGAGTCCGTCTTTAGACCAGACAGGTAGCATCGTACCTACCTTTACTAGTCTTAAACCTAGCAGTGGACCAGTCTTTAGACCTGGATAGGCTAGTATCGTACCTAGCAGAATTACTGCTGCCAGGTTGGTGCACATAGTCTGTCTTATTTCTGCGTTGTTTAATTTCTGACATGTGTAGGCTAGAGAGGCTCGTTCTGGTGTTTTAGGTGGTAACTATAGGCATCATCATCTAGTAGTAGCTGGCGTGGGGGCATCTGCGTGCGTGAAAGGCATGCCGGAGCTCTCTCTTGGTGTTGGTTGTGCCCTTTTATTTCGGTGGTTGGTGTGGTGTGTACGGCAGCGATTTTATAGTCTGCATTACAATAACATTAGGCTACATTCCAGAGGCTTCCAGATCAAAGTTTGCCGTTACGTAAACATATTGCTCTCGTATCCAATCAATGTAACTTCTGCCTTGACAAATAACCTGTATGGACGTTTAGTAGCTTTTTCACTAGTCACCCCTTACTTTCCTCTGTGGTCTCTGTGGCAAGTCGCTCATCATCATGCTTTTCATTTCCACATAATATTGCTCACTTTTTGGGTCAGATCAGAACGGATTAGGCTTAGCGAGAGTGGCAGGGAGTTATTTGTGTGTTGCAGTACAAGAAATACATGAAAATATGGTAGAGTTGTCTTATCTGATATTTATTTATTTATTTATTTACTTATATATTTACTTATTTATTCAATACTTTATATATACAGGTAGCTTCAATTAAATATCGGTTATTTGGGTATGAGCAAACACATATACAAAATAATTGGGGTGTGATTTTATTAACGTGTGTTGACAAACTTTTAACGATTACTCAAGAATGTAATTAAAGTGTATTTGGGAGGTATAATGAAATGTTGTTCATGTGAAATTGCTGGATGCTGTACCGGTATATTCTAAATTGCTGGATGCTGCACCGGTACATTTTTAATTTGACATTTCAACCACTGTACCGTACTATGTAAAAAAAAACAAAAAAAAACAAAAGTTGAAATAAGTTGTCCTCCTTTAGCACATTTCCTGTCAATCTCTCTCTCTCTCTCTCTCTCTCTCTCTCTCTCTCTCTCTCTCTCTCTCTCTCTCTCTCTCTCTCTCTCTCTCTCTCTCTCTCTCTCTCTCCACTTCCGCCTGTACAACCTACTCTCTCTGTCCGCATGACACAATAACAGATTACTGCATGACTTCATAGGTTCTTGTGTGTTTGTAGGCGTGTGTGTGTGTGTGTGTGTGTGTGTGTGTGTGTGTGTGTGTGTTATTGTTTGTATAGGAGTGCGTGTGTGTGTATGTATTTGTGTGTGTTTGTAGGTGTGCATGAGTGTGTTTGTTTGTTTGTATGTGTGTGTGTGTGTGTAACGTGCATGTTCGTATGTGTGTGAGTGTGCGTGTGCGTGCGCGATCAAGAGTATATGGCCTGTTTCTACATGACATATTAATTAGGTACCGGTATGTGTACTGTAGATATACGACCAGATAGATAGAAAAATAGGCATCTATAGATAATACAAGTTGAACGATTGATTTATGAAATAGTGTATACAATATATATATATATACTTAGAGAGAGAGAGAGAGAGAGAGAGAGAGAGAGAGAGAAAAAAAAATGAATGCAATGAAAAAAGAGATACAAAATGAAAGTAAATATTGCATATTACTACCCTTGATTAAGCCTCCTAATGATTGTGTTTGCGTACGATATTATACGGTACAACACATATAATTATCCCATGCCAAAACCGACGTAATATGATAGTAATTAACACAAGATGGACTAAAAACATTAATCATAGGGAAGGGGATGAACAAAGGGAACACTTTCACTTGCAAGACTATATATAGCCGTTTTTCTACTTTAATAATGTTTTCCTAATTCATTCTTCATCATCATCATCATCATGGTCATTATTACTTTTGTTTTGTCATTTGTTCATTATCATTATAATGTTCATCATCATAATATCATCATCATCAGCATCAGAACCATTTTTCATAAATTATTTGTCATCAACTTTTTCAATAATATCTTTAAGGGGAGGTATTTAGTTTGTTCCCTAGACCTCCATCAACCTTAAAATGACACCCCCTCGAGTCCCTTTCAAGATAAATTTGTAAATTTTTCGGTAGAAAAATGTCCCGGCCGAAGGCCGGTTCCTCTTAAATTACAGGCTCGCTATCGCTCGCCAGGATAAAATCGACACCTGAATTGCACGAAAGGTCTTAATATGGGGTGAAAGTTCTTAAAATCGCTAAACTAATGGGGCAAACGTTTTATAATATCAAAAGCAATGGGGCTAAACATGAGGGAGAAAGGGGTCAAGAAAAAAATCCCTCAAGTGGAGATCTCCCCTTAACCTGCTCTGTTGTTCCCCCTTCACAGTTTCATTCCAATTGTCTCAGAAGAGGTACACTCGGAGGCCATAGTCTCTGTCCCACTCATAAGAATATGTTGACTCCCTACCGTATGTTCTGCTTTATGAAATTACAAACATCTGGATTGATTTTTTGGATATAACTTGCTTTCAATAAATATTATATATATAGTTTTGTAGTTGGTGCATAGACACATATATTCATACATTAGTTTCCAGAGATATGCTTCCATAATAATTAATAGGTGAAGTCCACGGGTATTTATGAGTATCCGAGTGTATGTCAGGGTCACCAATTCATATGTCTAATAATTTGTCATCTGGTATCAACACATATGACTAATTCGAAGTGTAATTTGTGGCCTTTGACAACTCTAAAATTAGCTATGGATATTTAATGTATGGTTATTTAATGTATGGTTATTTAATGTATGGTTATTTAATGTATGGTTATTTAATGTATGGTTATTTAATGTATGGTTATTTAATGTATGGTTATTTAATGTATGGTTATTTAATGTATGGTTATTTAATGTATGGTTATTTAATGTATGGTTATTTAATGTATGGTTATTTAATGTATGGTTATTTAATGTATGGTTATTTCATTTATTTCCATGCAAGTTGAACTACTATTGCACATCTCTGACCATTTGAGTTTGTAATGGAGGATTAATGTTAAGAATGGGGTGTTCCTAAATGTTATTATATTTCGTCATGAACTTTCTGCCAAATATGAACAAAATACTGGGCATATCTATTATCTCTGACTGTTTACATTAGGCACCTTAACTCTCTCGGGCTCAGATGACGCATTTCATTTATATTTAATGGCTATTATTTGACAATTTTATTCAGATTCGGAAGGGTCTATGGAAGTCAGAGGGTTAATTGATATAGTCTTTACCCTTTTAAATCCCACAGATCCTTCCTAAGCTTTTTAAAAGCGTCCAATTATAGCCGGAATAAACTGTCAAAATGTGTCAAGAGCCTGAAGGGGTTAGGTTATACAGAGTTCAAGCAAGTAATATTTTAGAAATAGCTCGACAGAACAAATCCCTCAAAATAATCCCAGGCTGCACAGCTACTACACGTAGACAAGGACACCAAAGTCCTCAAAATCAAGGATCACCTTGATATGAGAGGTACACAAATTCTCGCCGCAGCCTCCACAAACCAAGACCCTTCACTCCACAACATGGCAGAACATCCCAAAACACCAAGAAACCTCAAAACAACACCTAGCACTCGTTATCATACACAAATGTTGTCATCACTTCCCCCTCGCCCACCCCAAACCAGCCTCCAGAAGCATAATACTCAAATCAGCCACCGATCCATTCAGTCACTCAAAGACCGCACTCAGCTACATGCACGGCCCCCTGAAATCCATCCCTCAGAAACTTTCCTTTTCCATAAGGGCACATGCCACTTTGCTAGACAGCGATGTGGGCACCATCCGGCCCTTCTGAGGTATCAGAAGAGGACTGGTGATTCTGTCTAAGATACCGGTACCTGTCCAGGATGTAGCACTATTAAATACTATTAAGCACATTATGGGTGACTATATAGCACAAAATCACTTACTCCAACAACACAGTATACACTCATTGCGAGCCTTGTGGGAAAACCCAGTCTCGGAGTGGTCGTGCCTGGCAACCTAAGGAACAACTAATACTACTACTACTACTACTACTACTACTACTACTACAATATACTATCTCCCGGATTACAAGACTTTCGCCATTCACATTGAAAGTTACACAATCCAATTTCCGATGACCTAAGTACACGGAACTAGTCATGTGTTTGGTATGTTGCACGGGGGACTGGACAAAAAAGTGCTTGGAGGGAGGGGGAGGGAGGGGGGAGGGGGAGGGGTTATAGACAACGGATGTGACCCCCTATTACTTTTACTTTCACTGACCCCAAGACTGTTTCGCTTTCTTGTCTCCCTCTCTCCTCCTGCCCTTCTCTTTCTTTGTCTCTCTCTCTCCTCCTCTCACCCCAGCTCTTTCTTTGTCTCTCCTCCTCCTGCCTCTTCTCTTTCTTTGTCTCTCTCCTCCTCCTGCCTCTTCTCTTTCTTTGTCTCTCTCCTCCTCCTGCCTCTTCTCTTTCTTTGTCTCTCTCCTATTCCTTCTCTTTCTTTGTCTCTCTCTCCTCCTCCTGCCTCTTCTCTTTCTTTGTCTCTCTCCTCCTCCTGCCTCTTCTCTTTCTTTGTCTCTCTCCTTCTATTCCTTCTCTTTCTTTGTCTCTCTCCTCCTCCTGCCTCTTCTCTTTCTTTGTCTCTCTCCATATATTCCTTCTCTTTCTTTGTCTCTCTCCATATATTCCTTCTCTTTCTTTGTCTCTCTCCTACTCCTTCTCTTTCTTTGTCTCTCTCTCCTCCTCCTATCCCTTCTCTTTCTTTGTCTCTCTCCTCCTCCTGCCTCTTCTCTTTCTTTGTCTCTCTCCTTATATTCCTTCTCTTTCTTTGTCTCTCTCTCTCCTCCTATCGCTTCTCTTTCTTTGTCTCTCTCCTCCTGCTGCCCTTTCTCTTTCCTTCTTTATTGTTCTTCCTTCTTCTGTTCTCTTGTTATTCTTTTTCTTGGTGCTGTTTAACTCTTGTTCTCTCTCTCTCTGTATCTATCTATCTATCTATCTATCTATATATATATATATATATATATATATATATGCGTGTTGGTAGTTATTCAAAGCTAGTAATACTACTGTCAGATGTACAGTATAGTAGTTATCTTTAATAACTCACTATATGAAGACAAGTATTTGGGTAAACAGTGAGATATTTGAAGGCCGTATTTCAAAGTATCTTGTT
>CM064551.1:26668861-26688861 GCA_032716605.1 Paralithodes platypus
GTCAGAGAGATATTTGAGACAGTCTTTACCTTTATAATTCCCACAGGTCCTTCCTAAACTGTCTAAAATCCATCGTCAACTTAATTTATTCAGGGGAAGATATTTAATGATACTTTTATTTATGCTTGAAAACAATAAAATAAAAGGAAAAATGGGAAATGGGCCTGAGTACATACATACATACATGTTTATGTTGTTGTTCCAGTGTGCCTCAAAGAATATGATCCCCCCCCCCCCCCATCCCACCCCCACATACGCCTCCCACACCCCCATACATACGCCCCACACCCACACCCACTGTTTGAGCTGTGACCCTAAACAACATGAGGGGAATAGTATTTGTGGGGTAGAAAGCGTATCGTATCGTTGGGTCTTCCTGTGGCGCCTATATAGTGGCTTGTATTACACCTTTCCGGCAGAGGAGCGAACCTTTAGTTTCGTATTTTTTTATATTTTTTTTTATTTTTTTTAGGGTTTGATGTGTTTTCGAGCACTTGTTACTGTACCCTGTTCATCAAAGGTAGGCCAAAGTCTCCCATGACTCAAAAAGGACTTCATTAATTATAAGCTGTTCTTTCTACCGTTTGGGAAGGGTCAGCCAAGGCATAGGTAGGGAAATTTACAACCCATTTGCTCCAGCCCTTTTTTGAGTTACAGAGGATAAGGGGTTATATGTCCGGCCTACTGATAATGAATGTACTATAATTTGCCCCCCAAGATCCCTTTCAAATTACTTAACCCTTTGAGTACCAGCGACGTGTGTTATATTTTATTGTAGCTATATGTAGACGATATTATGTGGAAGTTATAAGGGTTGGTTGAGACAGTCTAAAGCCTTATTATTGCTAGAGGTTCTTCCTAAGCTGAAGAAAATCGTCTAATAGTTGCCAGAAGATGATGGAAAGGACGTCCCTGGTACTGCATGGGTTAACAAAACACGCCTCCCAAATTCTCTTTCAATCTAAGACAAAAACCATCCCGACGCTCCTTCAAATTAAATTTGTACATTTTTCGGTAGAAACATGTTGAGGCCAAAGGCCGGTTTCCCCTACGCATCAATCTTGCTATCGCTCGCCAGGAATATATATCGACACCTAAATGGGCTAAATGTCTTATAATCGTCAAGCTAATAGGGTTAAACGTCTTGAAATCACTAATATAATGGGGCGAAAAGCAGCTATAAACAGACTCTTCCGGCTCAGGCTCATATCATTCACAATTGGGTAGATTATTTTAGGTAGATTATTTTAGGTGGCTGAATGCACAAAAGACACATGACTTTAAGTTCCAGACGAAAATTTCCCGTCAAAAATGCCCTAAAAATCGCTCATGTGACACCCCTTTACCTAGACTGACGGTAAAATGACGTCACGGTACTGAAGGGGTTAAATTAACGGTGCTGACAATACCGAGACGAACGGTTCAAGCGACTGGAACGACCCCCTACCACCTACCTACCATCTAACGTAACACCTACTTACCACCACCTACCTACCTACCACCACATACCTAGCACCACCTACCTATCATTTACCTACCTACCTGCATGCCAGCTACCTACTAACTACCACCTCCCACCCTACCACCTACCTATCATCACTTACCTACCACCTACCTACCTGCATGTCGCCTACCTACTAACTACCACCAACCACCACCTACATACCACCTATGTTCCACCACCTACCTACCATCAATTACCTACCACCTACTTACTACCACATACCTACCACCTACCTACCACCTACGTACCACCACCTACCACCACATACCTACCACATACCTACCACCTACTTACTACCACCTACCTACCACCTACCTACCACCTACTTACTACCACATACCTACCACCTACCTACCACCTACAGTACGTACCACCACCTACCTACCACCTACTTACTACCACATACCTACCACCTACTTACCACCACCTACCACCACATACCTACCACCTAGTTACCACCATTAGCAAGATAGTAAAGTGAAGTCATATAAGAAAATATTAAGTGTGAGAACTAATATAGGGAACTAGGATAAAACAAAAAGGACTTAGAAAGAAACGAACAGAGAAACTGCATTGGCTTTGTCAAAATATAAACATTAATGCTCAACAATGATACCATTGTGCCATAAGCTAAGACACTGATAACGTACGTACAGATAATGGAATCACTTCTTCCTTGGCACATATCCTATCTGCCCACCAAATATCGTGAAAATCGGTTAACAAACAAATGGACAAACAAACGGATGCGAAACCAGCAGTGAAAAGAAGCACCGGTCTCGGCGGGTGCCCAACCCCGAAAAAGATTGAAATAGGGAAGCTATCCCCCCACCAAAGGCGGCTTTCTAGGGCCTTTCCTAGCTGATGCTGAGAGGATTGGGTTCTAGTGTTGTGGTGATGGGCTGGTCTATCAGAGTGAGAGTTCAGCGATCTCTGCCATACCCATAGCTTACGCTGACTGTTCCTTTTACTTTTATATTTTCTAGATCTCAAGTGACGGTGTCTCTTCCCAATCTGCCAACCTAGAGGTTGGCAGATTGGAAGCCAAAGCGTCAAATTTTTCCTTTGCCCCTCAACTTTCTCTTCATAATTGCTGAGGGGCACAGGGCCCTGGGTGGGGCTTTGGTTTCCCGGGCGTTTCCGCACCCTCCTCAGCTCCCCGCCTTGGAGTGGGTTCGGTCACCCAGGCTTTATTGTGGCAGGCAGGGAGGGTTCTGTTGGGGCGCTCGATTATGGCCTTGGCCTTGCTCTGGTCCTTGGGGCTGTTCGGCCAGGCAGCCTGGGGAACAACAACAACAACAACAGAAGTAGCAGTCTAAAGAGTTGGGTTGACACACGGGAAGGTACGTATATCGTGACTGAAGGTCGCGTCAGTGTGGGTGTCGTCACGGACCTGGGGCGATGTGGGTGAAGGGTTGATCCACCAGCTGATTGTTGGTTGGGGGTGTGTGGGGGGGGGGGGGGGGGGGGAGGGGGGAGGGGGGCTGGGACGAACCATAACAGCGGGAGTCACACCAGAGATCTTTTCGACAATTTCCGTCCGGCAGCTGTAGTGTAATGTAGTAATGGACGTTGGTTGAGAGACTCAGACCAAGAGTCAGAGCAGTGGAAATGAATTACTTAAGGAGTGCGTGCGGAGTTACATGGAGGGATAGACAGACTAATGAGGAAGTAAGAAGGAGGTGTGGTGTGGAGGTAGATGTGCTGGAAAGTGTGAAAAGGAACAACTTGAGATGGTTCGGCCATATGGAACGTATGGAAAGCGAGAGAATGACTAAGAGGGTGTACGAGAGCGAGGTGGAGGGACAGAGAGGGAGAGGTAGACCGAATATGAGGTGGAAGGATGGAGTGAGGAAGTACATGAACGAGGGCGGTGCTGGTTGGGGGGAGGGGCGTTGACTGACTGGGACAGAGGTGCATGGGGGCGGTTCGTTCGTGGCCACTCCTTCGGGGATCACGGCGTCAGGCAATAGATAGATAGATAGATAGCTGTAGTGTAGCATTGGTATCACTAACTACATTAAATGTAGAGTATTATAGGTGTTTAACCCTTTCACGCACATATGACGCAGAGGTTACCAGATTAGCAATAAGAAATAGAGTTCTCTCACTCCTATAATTACCTCTCCCAAATTAGTTTTCTGCCCACAGCTAACTCAAAGACAACTGCAGAGGTTGAAGTAATTAAACTAAAGATTTCTAAATACCCCTGATGGTAACAAAGGCTTTAAAGTATCCCCAATAGGCTCAAAATCGCGTCATATGTCGGAGAGGGTTAATATGTAGTCAGATTAAATAGCCAAAGATGCTAGATAAGAATAAATATAATACGCTACGTCTTCTTTCTGGCAGACAGAGCCACTATAGTACTGGTTATCGATGGAACTAGATTAATGGTGCCGAAACACAACGACATAAAATAAATCAACAGCATATATATTATGGATGAAAACCGTCAATTAAATTATCCTAATACGGGAAAATTAATGACCTCATATGATCGACCTTATAGTTAACTTAGAAAATTGCCTTATCACGAGTTAAGGGGAGGTATTTAGTTTGTTCCCTACGTTTTCATCAAGCTTAAACTTACACCCCCTAGACCACCTTTCAAGATAAATTTGTACATTTTTCGGTAGAAAAATGTCCCGGCCGGAGGCCGGTTGCTCTTAAATTACAGGCTCGATCTCGCTCGCCAGGAAAAAATCGGCACCTTAATGGCACGAAAGGTCTTAAAACTGACAGAAATGGAGCAAAATGTCTTAAAATGTCCAAACTACTAGGGCTAATGTCTTAAAATCTCAAAAGCAATGGGGCTACACATGAGGGAAAAAGGGGTCCAGAAAAAAATCCCTCAAGTGGAAATCTCCCCTTAAATATACTAAAACGCCACTGAAATCTGGAGAAACACACAAACAAAATAAGGGACATAAAAGAGGGTCGAGACACGAAAAAATAAAAATAAAAAAATAAAATAAAAGATAATAAAATAAATAAACAATTCCCATGAAAAGGACTCGAAAGGGCTAAATAAATAATAAACGAATGCAAACAGAAAATACACAACTTAAAACAGAAACGAGCGATAGATAGAACCTTCGAGAAACCAAATACTATAACAAAATAACCATAAAAGGAAATTTGAGAGACCAATGAACACAAAACACATAAAAAACCCACATAAAAAACACAGGTGACATAAAAACTGGGATGACAGAAGGTGGCGCAGCTGAGTTTCTCTTAACAGTAGGAATTATTGATTCTACCGGAGAGAGAGAGAGAGAGTGAGAGTGAAAGTAAAGAGAAAGAGAGAGACAGATGATAGGGATATTCCACTAAACGATTATTGATTCTAAGGGGTTGGCACGAAATAGGTGTGTGTGTGTGTGTGTGTGTGTGTGTGTGTGTGTGTGTGTGTGTGTGTGTGTGTGTGTGTGTGTGTGTGTGTGTGTGTGTGTGTGTGTGTGTGTGTGTGTGTGTGTGTGTGTGTGTGTGTGTGTGTGTGTGTGTGTGTGTGTGTGTGTGTGTAGGTTTAGTAGCTTTTTACTGACATTCCTAGGAACCCGTTGAAACACACACTCTCTCTTTCACACACATACGATCATATAAACACACTCACATATCACCAGGGAGAGAAAGAGAGAGTGAGTGAGAGTGAGCGTGAGTGTGTGTGAGAGTGAAAGTGATTGGGAGAGAGAGAGAGAGAGACAGGAGAAACTATTATGAATATTTAAATAAACCCAATATTGTAGAAAGTATCCTGCCCTATAGAAACCCAATATTGTAGAAAGTATCCTGCCCTATAGAAAGGAAACTCCAGGCGTGTATATGGTGCATGATTACACTACACAGCTTTCCCCTTCCTCATAGCTCTCTCTCTCTATATCTGTCTATCTATCTCTCTCTCTCTATCTCTCTCTCTCTATCTATCTATCTATCTATCTATCTATCTCTCTCTCTCTCTCTATATATATATATCTGTCTATCTATCTGTCTATCTATCTATCTATCCTATCTATCTGTATATCTATCTATCTCTCTCTCTGTCTGTGTTAGTCTGTCTGTCTGTCTGTCTGTCTGTATCTCTCTCTCTCTATCTCTCTGTGTCTGTGTTAGTCTATCTGTCTGTCTCTCTCTCTCTCTCTCTCTCTCTCTCTCTCTCTCTCTCTCTCTCTCTCTCTCTCTCTCTCTGTCTGTGTTAGTCTATCTGTATGTCTATCTATCTCTATCTATCTCTATCTATCTCTATCTCTCTCTCTCTCTCTCTCTCTCTCTCTCTCTCTCTCTCTCTCTCACACACACACACCTGATCTGTTGCTCTACCTGTAACAAACCTACAATCGCTCTGAAGCTCTATCGTAACTCTCTCTAATGACGTGCGTATGCGATCCCACGTTACTCATCAGCCAATGCTATAGCTTCCTTAAGTAAGATTCCTTTAAGGGAGGTTACCGTTTTTTTTTTTATCTTTCTCTCCTTTTCTCTCTTTCCCTGGCTTGTATCCATTCGGCCCCATTCAGCCAACTGTTTTAAGACTTTTATCCCCATCCAGGTATCCATTTATCGCTCGCCAGCATTATATGGAGAAATCCGGCTTCGCCGGAGAAATTTTTCTATCGAAAAATTTACAAATTTAGCTTGCTGTCAAAAAAAAAATATATATATATGCTGGCTCGCTATCGCTCGCCAGGAAAATATTGACACCTGGATGGGGGTAAATGTCTTAAAACAGTAGGCTGAATAGGGCCGAATGGATACAAGCCCAAGAGAGAGGGAGAGGAAGAGAAAAAAAAGTGAGGTGGTCTCCCTTGAACCTCTTCTGTACCGTCGATATCCTTTATTTATCATTCTGGCTACTACTAATCCTTTATTTATCATTCTGGCTACTACTAATCCTTTATTTATCATTCTGGCTACTACTAATCCTGTATTTATCATTCTGGCTACTACTAATCCTTTATTTATCATTCTGGCTACTACTAATCCTTTATTTATCATTCTGGCTACTACTAATCCTTTATTTATCATTCTGGCTACTACTAATCCTTTATTTATCATTCTGGCTACTACTAATCCTTTATTTATCATTCTGGCTACTACTAATCCTTTATTTATCATTCTGGCTACTACTAATCGATTATATTCAGTTTAGGAAGGATCTTTAGCAATTATAAGGCATCGAACTATCTTAATCAACCCTTTTAACCACCACAGATCCTTCCTAAGCTGCATAACAGTTTAGGAAGGATCCGTAGCAATTATAAGGCTTCGAACTATCTTAATCAACCCTTTTAACCACCACAGATCCTTCCTAAGCTGCTTACAAGCGTCTAAATCTTCCTAGTATACAATATAACAGACGTCGCTGGTAGAGAAAGGGTTAAGGGGAGGTTTTAAGTAAGTTTCCTAGACTTCCATCAAGCTTGAAATTACACCCCCTTGACCCCCTTTCAAGATAAATTTGTACATTTTTCAGTAGAAAAATTTCCCGGCCGAAGGCCGGTTCCTCTTAAATTACAGGCTCGCTATCGCTCGCCAGGAAAAAATCGACACTTAAATGGGACGAAAGGTCTTAAAAGTTATATAAATGGGGTGAAATGTCTTAACATCGCCAAACTAATGGGGCGAACGTCTTAAAATCTCAAAAGCAATGGGGCTAAACATGAGGGAGAAAGGGGGCAAGAAAAAAAAAATCCCTCAAGTGGAAATCTCCCCTTAACCCTTTCTGTACCGGCGACGTCTTTTGTATTAGATTTCGGCTACGTTTAGACGATTCTATGAAGCTTAGGAAGTATGTATGGTAGCTGAAAGGGTGAAGGGGAGGTCTCGACTTGAGGGATTTTTTTCTGGACCCCTTTCTCCCTCATGTTTAGTCCCATTGCTTATGAGATGTTAAGACTTTCGCCCCACTATTTTGGCGATTTTAAGACCTTTCGCCCCATTTCTGTCAATTTTAAGACCTTTCGTGCCAATTAGGTGTCGATTTTTTCCTGGCGAGCGATAGCGAGCCAGTAATTTAAGTAGAACCGGCCTTTGGCCGGGAAATTTTTCTACCGAAAAATGTACAAATTTTTCTTGAAAGGGGGTCTAGGGGGTGTAATCGTAAGCTTTGATGGAAATATAGGGAACAAACTAAAAACCTCCCCTTAATTGAGTTGGTCGGTATCCTTTTTAATGGGTAGACATCCTTGCTAAGCTGAAAAAAGTCGTCTAATAGTTGCCAGAATATAAGGAAAAGTACATCACCGGTACCGAAAGGGTTAACTAACTATCTCTCTCTCTCTCTCTAATAAGCGTATGGAGTACCGCGTTACTCATCAGCCAATGGTGTAAAGTGTACCGTCATGTGGTCCAGGTTTCACTGCCGGTACTACGACAACCGTACCTCCTTGTGTCCGGTACAGGTTACATACGTACAATCGAGGTTAGTAAGTGTGGTCAGATATTTCACAAAGTTTCGGACACTGACTAATACTCTGAGGGATAAGCACTTTTCCCAGTAACTATAGAGATACCAATAACGCTTGTTGAGCGAAAACCACTGGAATCTATGACAACACTTAATACCCCCGATTGTACAGTCACTTATCGAAGTTCGTAGACCCCCTATATTTTGCTGTATGCAATTAAAACTATCTTGATCAATGTGTGAATGAAACTGGCTGTGCAATAAATAGTGTATATATAGTTTTGTAGTTGATGCGTAGCAAATTATAGGAATGCATTCGTTTCCAGAGATATACTGCCATAACTAGAAATGGGTCAGATCCACGATTTTTATTGAGTGACTGTACGGTACATGGGAGAGGGGGGCAGGGGGGGGGGGGGCTAGAAGTTCGTGGTATTAGAAATCAATCCATCCATCCAGCCAGCCAGCCACTGGGGTAATCAGGGTACAGGTATTCTTACAATGTGTGTCCTATGTAATCCGTACAGAAGGGGTTAAGTAGGGTCACCTGTTTTTCTTTCTCTCTTCTTTCCTTCTTTCTTTGGCTTGTATCCATTCGGCCCCATTCAGCCAACTGTTTAAGACTTTTATCCCCATCCAGGTGTTGATTTCTTCCTGGCGAGCGATAGCGAACCATCATTGTATGGAGAAATCTGGCTTCGCCTGAGAAATTTGTCAATAAAAAAATGTACAAATTTAACTTGCTGTAAAAAAACCCAAAACATATACTGTATATATATATATATACTGTATATATATATACTGTATAAGCCTATGCTGGCGCGCTACCGCTCTCCATGAAAATATTGACACATGGATGGGGGTATACGTCTTAAAACAGTAGGCTGAATGGGGCCGAATGAATACAAGCCAGAGAAAGAGAGAAAATGAGATCAAGAAAGCAGGTCACCCCCCTTAAGTCAGGTGAGGAAGAGTGCTGGAGGTGAAAGATTCTGACGGACCAGTTTTTGTTTGGGATTGGTCATGAACCTGGCCTCATCAACATTGCAAGGGATCGAGGTGGGTGCTACACTATCCATGGCTTAGAAAGTACCTAAAGGGCACGAAAGGTCTAAATATTGAAAACAAATAAAAAATAAGGCGAAATGTCTCAAAATCGCCATATTTTACGAAACGAACGTCTTAAAACATCAAAACTAATATGCTAAACATGAGGGAGAAGGGGGTCCATAATACAGGTGAGGGTACTATAGTCTATTCGCTGTAAGTAGGCGAGAAATACTGACCTCTAACCTCTGTAACTAAAAAAACGACTGGAGTAATCGAGCTAATATTTCTACCATTTGGGAAGAGTCAGTCAAGGAATAGATTTGGAAATGTACAGCCAATTTGCTCTAGCCCTTTTTGAGTTACAGAGGATAGAGGTCACGCTTTATCGCCTACCTACAGCAAATATACTATAGTTCAATTAGATTACACTGTCATTGGCTTTAACATTATAGCATAGTAACACATTCGGACAATATTATTAAGGGGAGACTTCCACTTGAGGGATTTTTTTCTTGACTCCTTTCTCCCTCATGTCTAGCCCCGTTGCTTTTAAGATTTTAAGACGTTCGCCCCATTATTTTGTCGATTTTAAGAATTTACGCCCCATTTTGTCAATTTTAAGATCTTTCGTGCCATTTAGGTGTCGATTTTATCCTGGCGAGCGATAGCGAGCCTGTAATTTAAGAGTAACCGGCCTTCGGCCGGGACATTTTTCTACCGAAAAATGTACAAATTCTTCTTGAAAGGGGGTCTGGGGGGTGACATTTTAAGCTTGATGGAGGTCTAGGGAACAAACTAAAAACCTCCCCTTAAACAACGAATGAACTTGCGACACAAATATCTACACATCTTCCAATATTTGTAGCTCATCATGTAAATAAGTTGCTATGTTTTATCGACTTCATGTAAATAAGTTTCTATGTTTTATCGACTTCATTTATTTTCTTAATTTACATAACAGAAAGGATGAACGATGAGAATAGAAATAGTTAGTGGTTCGGCAAGATGACTAATTAGCTATAAGACTAGTTACTGTTTAGAAGAAAAACTATTTCCATTGTTCCATATGAGTAGGTAATAACTGCCCATAATAAGAAATGGTACTATAGTCCGTTCATTCTAGGTTGGGCAGAAATCGTAACTTCTAACCTCTGTAACTCAAAAAGGGCTAGTGCAAATGAGCTGTCAATTTATACACATATTCCCCAGCCAAGTCTTCCTATTTGGTAGCAATATTAGCTCGATTACTCTAGTCGTCTTTGAGTTATGAGAGGTTAGAGGTTACGATTTCTGCCCAGCCTAGAATGAACGGACTATAGTAATAAAATAGCCACAGGCCAGAAGAATAGTTTTTTTTTTTCTCTACAAGGGCTAACTGGTGTCGAGTGGAGTGTTGCCATACCGAGGGCTGTGTTTATTTTGGACAAACTTTCTCCTGACCGTGTCCCTTTCGTGGTGTGTGTGTGTGTGTGTGTGTGTGTGTGTGTGTGTGTGTGCTGACGTAACGGAAGTGCATATATTAACATACACTCATTTATATATAAGATGAATGACGATGCTGCATGCAATACTCCAGTAATGAATGTGTTGACTAGGAATCTCACTTTGCATATTTGAGAAAGCCGAGATGAGGTTATATGAGAGGAATGATAAAGAAGGTGTTGTTGTTGCATGTTTCAGATAGGTAGCGTGGCATTATATGTTAAGTGTGTTTTTGTTGTTGTTAAGACTATCGAACATAAATCATCATTTCAATTTACTGTCAGCTGCAAAGAAACAGGGTATAGTGAACTCCAGTAACGTTATCTTCGGGGTGTAAGCAGGTTTCCCGGAAGAGTTCGCGAGTGTATCACAATTATCGACACCTAAATGGCACGAAAGGTCTTAAACTTGTCCAGAAAAAATTGACCACGACTGTACGTAAGCCTTTTCCTAGTCTAACACTAGAAGGAAACGAGTATAACTTGTGCGGGGGTGGGGTGGGGGGGGAGGGGGGTGGTGGGGGGTGGGGGGTGGTGGGGGTGGGGGAGGGGGGGGGGGGGGGAGAGATAAAAAGCCTTTCTCTTATTTAGATGAAACTCGGGAAATGCCATCCGTCCGTCCGTCCATCCACCCTGCTGCTGTGGTCCGGTGGAGAAAGTAGTCGGGTTATTATTTATTAACCCTTTCCAGGTGATGAGGCATTGTGACCGTTAGTTCTGGCTATCATGAGACGATTTTATGCCGCTTAGGAAGGATCGGTGGGAATTATAAGGGTGACGACTATCTCAATTAACCCTCTTACTTCCATATGCCCTTAATTCCTAATCTGAATAAAATCGTCTAAAATTAGCCGGAAACCAGAACAGAAATGCGTATGGGATCTTGAAAGGGTTAAAGAATTAAGGAGGTAGTACTTGAATTAAGGAGGTAGTACTTGAATTAAGGAGGTAGTACTTGTTTTTGGGGCTATTTATTTAGTTTATTTTATATTTTTGTAATTCCTCGCTAGACTGCCATCAAGCTTAGAAAAACACCCCCTAGACCCCCTTTCAAGATAAATGTGTACATTTTTCGGTAGAAAAATGTCCCGGCCGAAGGCCAGTTCCTTCTAAAATTGAGGTCGCCAGGAAAAAATCGACACCTAAAGGACACGAAAGGTCTAAATATTGACACAAAAAATGAGGCGAAAGGTCTCAAAATCGCTAAACTAAGGAAACGAACGTCTTAAATCCTCAAAACTAATATGGTAAACACGAGGGAGAAGGGGGTCCACAAAAAGCGAGTACTGCCCCCTTAAGGGGAGATCTCCACTTGAGGGATTTTTTTCTTGACCCCTTTCTCCCTCATGTTTAGCCCCATTGCTTTTGATATTATAAAACGTTTGCCCCATTAGTTTAGCGATTTTAAGAACTTTCACCCCATATTAAGACCTTTCGTGCAATTCAGGTGTCGATTTTATCCTGGCGAGCGATAGCGAGCCTGCAATTTAAGAGGAACCGGCCTTCGGCCGGGACATTTTTCTACCGAAAAATGTACAAATTTATCTTGAAAGGGACTCAAGGGGGTGTAATTTCTAGCTTGATGGAGGTCTAGGGAACAAACTAAATACCTCCCCTTAAGGACTTCATCGTGCATAGAGGGAGTGACATTTAAAGTGATGAAGATTGATAACAATTCGACAGTGATAAGTGGACAGGGAACAGGGGGACAGTACAAAGGAAAGCAAGCAACAACAGATATACTGATCTTTACGAGGTTGCTTGTAGGTAAAACTGAAGATAGGTGTAGTACACAATGTGGTATGGGAGAGTTGTTTTAAGGGGAAATTTTTAGTTGATTCCCTAGACTTCCATCGAGCTTAAAATTACTCCCCCTTGACCCCCTTTCAAGATAAATTTGTACATTTTTCGGTAGAAAAATGTCCCGGCCGAAGGCCGGTTCCCCTTAAATTACAGGCTCGCTATCGCCCGCCAGGAAAAAATCGACGCCTAAATGGCACGAATGGTCTTAAAATTGACAGAAATGGGGCGAGGGTTCTTAAAATCGCCAAACTAATAAGGCAAACGTCTTTAAATCTCACAAGCAATGGGGCTAAACATGAGGGAGAAAGAGGTTCAGAAAAAAATCCTCCAGGTGGAAATCTCCCCTTTAACTTTGATATCTCCTCAAGTAGCCCATCTCATTGATCCAGGGTTACGGTACCAAATCAAGTTCACTAGATTGTAAATAATTGCCGAACATTGCTAGAATAACGACACGATCTATACAATATCGTAAAAACATGGCTCAAATCTCCATAATGTTGCTAGAATTAATGTTGCTAGATGCATAATTAATGTTGCTAGATGCATAATTAATGTTGCTAGATGCATAATTAATGTTGCTAGATGCATAATTAATGTTGCTAGATGCATAATTAATGTTGCTAGATGCATAATTAATGTTGCTAGATGCATAATTAATGTTGCTAGATGCATAATTAATGTTGCTAGATGCATAATTAATGTTGCTAGATGCATAATTAATGTTGCTAGATGCATAATTAATGTTGCTAGATGCATAATTAATGTGGCTAGATGCATAATTTGCCTCTAGATCGAACTAAATGGCTCTAGATCTACCGGGAAAGTAGCTAAGTTGGCAACCCTATCCCCATCACATCCAACCCCCTTCTCCCCTGTACAGTCGCACTAATAAGTGATGTCTCGGCACCAAGTATGTTTTGATCAATAATTGGTATCAGCGATATTTACACATGATTTCTTCTTTTTGAGTGGGATATGCCAAAATGTTCCTATACACTTACCCACCCTATTCAACATCTGACAGACATTAATACAACACAGAGAGAGCCAAATGTAATACCAGCTGAGCCATGACTTATTAGCGCGACTGTACACTCAGCTCTCACCCTCTGTCTAATAATACCTAGAATATAATGAGACTATAATTATACGGCTTGGTTTACTGAAAGGGTTAAGGGGAGATTTCCCTTTCTCCCTCATGTTTAGCCCCATTGCTTTTGAGATTTTAAGACGTTCGCCCCATTAGTTTGGCGATTTTAAGAACTTTCACCCCATTTATGTCACTTTTAAGACCTTTCATGCCATTTAGGTGTCGATTTTTTCCTGGCGAGCGATAGCGAGCCTGTAATTTAAGAGGACATTTTTCTACCGAAAAATGTACAAATTTATCTTCAAAGGAGGTCAAGGGGGTGTAATTTCAAGCTTGATGGAAGTCGAGGAAACACACTCAAAATCTCCCCTTAAACATTGAAGGTAGGGAACCTGAGGCAGGGAGCAGCTATAACAAAGAGACTACACAGCTATAACAAAGAGACTACACAGCTATAACAAAGAGACTACACAGCTATAACAAAGAGACTACACAGCTATAACAAAGAGACTACACAGCTATAACAAAGAGACTACACAGCTATAACAAAGAGACTACACAGCTATAACAAAGAGACTACACAGCTATAACAAAGAGACTACACAGCTATAACAAAGAGACTACACAGCTATAACAAAGAGACTACACAGCTATAACAAAGAGACTACACAGCTATAACAAAGAGACTACACAGCTATAACAAAGAGACTACACAGCTATAACAAAGAGACTACACAGCTATAACAAGAGACTACACAGCTATAACAAAGAGACTACACAGCTATAACAAAGAGACTACACAGCTATAACAAGAGACTACACAGCTATAACAAAGAGACTACACAGCTATAACAAAGAGACTACACAGCTATAACAAAGAGACTACACAGCTATAACAAAGAGACTACACAGCTATAACAAAGAGACTACACAGCTATAACAAAGAGACTACACAGCTATAACAAAGAGACTACACAGCTATAACAAAGAGACTACAGCTATAACAAAGAGACTACACAGCTATAACAAAGAGACTACACAGCTATAACAAAGAGACTACACAGCTATAACAAAGAGACTACACAGCTATAACAAAGGGACTACACAGCTATAACAAAGGGACTACACAGCTATAACAAAGAGACTACAGTAGGTGTGGTGGTCAACTTCCTCTAGCACGCAACTTTCTCCTGGGCTGGTCTCGCTTTCATCCGCTCATAGTAGTTATATTGTAGTTTTCTTTTTCTTGCGTTTATGTTCAGGGTCTGGCCTTTGTATCGGCACTACATCAGGTTTAGTTAAGGGGAAATCTCCACTTGAGGGATTTTTTTCTTGACTCCTTTCTCCCTCATGTTTAGCCCCATTGCTTTTGATATTATACAACGTTTGCCCGATTAGTTTAGCGATTTTAAGCACTTTCACCCCATATTAAGACCTTTCGTGCAATTCAGGTGTCGATTTTTTCCTGGCGAGCGATAGCGAGCCTGTAATTTAAGAGGAACCGGCCTTCGGCCGGTACATTTTTCTACCGAAAAATGTAAAAATTTATCTTGAAAGGGACTCTAGGGGGTGTAATTATAAGCTTGATGGAGGTCTAGGGAACAAACTAAATACCTCCCCTTAAAGGGGGTGGTAGTCATTTTTTTCTGGACCCCCTTCTCCTTCCTGTTAAGCATATTAATGTTGAGGCTTTAAGACTTTGTTTCCGTTAATTTTGCGATTCTGAGACCTTTCGCCCTATTTCTTTGTCAATATTATGACTTTTCGTGCCATTTAGGTGTCGATTTTTCCTGGCGAGCGAAAGCGAGCCTGTAATTTTAGAAGGAACCGGCCTTTGGCCAGGACATTTTTCTACCGAAAAATGTACAAATATATCTGGCGAGTTTGTCTTGCGAGTTTCAGGCTATAAGGAAGTTGGAGCTGTAAACATGGATATTAATCAGAAACGCAATAATAATCTATGTTTCTGATGGAGAGAAACCTTGTGGAATTTGGTTTGATGTGCTTATAAATGTACTACACTCGTACTGTTCACCTCTGTGGAGTGGAAGTGGAGTGGTTGCATTGAGGCAGTTGGACAAAATTCAAAATAAAGCTATTAGATTAATCAATAACCCTGCAATCACACAGGACCTTCCTACGTTATCCATACGAAGAAACTTTGCATCCCTTGCATTATTCTACAGATATTTTCACAGCAATTGTTCCGAGGAACTTGCTTCAATTGTGCCGCCTCTCCACATCTTTCCCCGTAGAACTAGGGCAGCTGAGAGCGCCCATGAATTTACACTTTCTCCTCCACAATGCAGAACTTCTGCTTATCAAAATTCATTTAGCCCCAGAACTACTACTCTTTGGAATTCACTTTCCTCGAATTGCTTTCCACAAACTTACAATCTACAAATGTTTAAATCCAGTTGTTACAAACATTTTATGAATGGAGGATGCCTTTAGGCACATGGACCTTTTTTGTTTTATCTGTGTTTTACCTTCCTCCGTTCATTGTCTCTTAAAAAAAAAAATTTTTTTTTTTTTAGCTGGTAATTCTGCTAAATATCGATGTCTACAGCTCCAACTTCCTCAGATCAGATGAAGTATTGAGGGATAAGCCTTTACAACGGCACCTCGTATCTAACATTCTACTTTTCTTATTTTTCTGAAGAGTGTAGAGAGAGGAGAAGGGGTGTTGGAGAGAGAGAGAGGAAGCTGTTGGAGTGTCTTTGTTATATGTGTTTTTAGTAGAACGAAACTAGCAAGTGGTCAATTGCGAGAGAGTGTAATTATCGTGTGACTATAGTCCATTCATTACAGTTAGGCCAGAAATCGTAAATCCTAACCTCTGTAACTCAAAAGGGGCTGGAGCAAATGGGCTGTCAATGTCCACACCCATTCCCTGGCTCACTCTTCCCAAATGGTAGACATTTTAGCTCGATTACTCTAGTCGTTTTGGAGTTACAGAGGTTATAGTGGTCAAGATTTTTGCCCTAATGAAATTGAACAGAGTATAATCAGATGGGCTCACGACAGCCTAATTAGGCACTTCACTCGTAATTCAATCATGCTCAATATATTCCGTGAATTAGATCCCGGTGAGGAACGGAACTTATGTGGGCAACTGTACTGTACGGTGGCGCTAATAAGTCATGTCTCGGCTGTCCTTACGTTTGGCTCGCTCTGTGCTGTATTAATGTCTGTCAGATGTTGAATAGGGTGGTTAAGTGTAGGAACTCGTTTGTATATCTCACTAAAAAAGAAGAAATCGTCTGTAAATATTGCTGATACCAATTATTGATCAAAACACAATTGGTGCCGAGACATCACTTATTAGGCCGACTGTACCTTGCCTATCACGAATAAGGTATAATATTTCCGTCAAGTATTTCCTGATCTTGAAAAAAGTTAACCCAGACCTTTGCCTGTATTGAGGGGAGATTTCCACTTGAGGGATTTTATTCTGGACCCCTTTCTCCCTCATGCTTAGCCCCATTGCTTTTGAAATGTTAAGACGTTCGCCCCATTAGTTTGGCGATTTTAAGAACTTTCGCCACATTTCTGTCAATTTTAAGACCTTTCGTGTCATTTTGGTGTCGATTTTTTCTGGCGAACGATAGCGTGAGGGACCAGGCTGGGACATTTTTCGATAGAGACATGTACAGATTTACCTTGATAGGGGGTCTAGGGTGTGTAATGTTAATCTTGATGAAGGCCAAGGGAACAAACTAAAAAACTCCTCTTAATGAGAGTATATTTTTTTCTGGACCTCTTTCTCACTTATGGTTAGACCCATTAGTTTTGAGATCAAAGGACGTTCACCTCATTTAATTGGCGATTTTAAGACCTTTTGCACCATTCTTTGTCAATAATATGACCGTTCGCGTCATTTAGGTGTCGATTTTTTTTCCTGACGATTGGTAGCGAGCCTGTAATTTAGGTGGAACCGGACATTTTTCTACCGAAACATGTACAAATTTATCTGGAAGATAGGGTCTTCGGGGTATTTTTAGTTTTCTTTTCTTAAATTTGGTAGAGGTCTAGGGAGCAAACTACCCCCCACTCCCCCTCCCGCACCCCCCTCCTCCCACCTTAAGTAAGCCATTATATCTTTCCTGATCTTTAGCTGAGCCCAAAAATCCTCGCCTGTATTCATTAAGCTATTGTATCTTTCCTGATCTTTAGCTAACCCAGTATTTAGCTTTTCATGAATCAGATATATGAGCTTTCCTGATCTTTAACTAGCCACACACCATACTTATAATAATTAAGCTATTGTATCTTTCCTATATTTAACCCAGGCTCGTTACAACATACACACAAATACATTCCCCCACCCCCCACACATATACATTCACCCCCCCTCCCACACATATACATTCACCCCCCCCCCCCCCCCCCCCGCCACACACACACATGCACTCACCCACCCACCAACACAAACACACACACACACACATAAGAGTTCCGGTTCTCCAGTCATCGAAAACTTACGACACCAGATGGAGATGTGGAGAGCAGAGGTTACGACAGCAGACTTAGAGCAGAGGTTACGACAGCAGACTTAGAGCAGAGGTTACGACAGCAGGGCTTAGACGATTGTGAATTCCTATCTCTGTCGTATGGAGAGAGGTGGGGTGGTGTGGGGAAATTGGAGATTGAGTGCTTTTCTTGGGTCTTTCTGAATGTCTCAATGTCTTAAAAATCGACACCTAAATGGCACGAAAGGTCTCAACCCTTTCATTACCGTGTCGTCCTTTCAACTTTATTCTGGCTACTATCAGACGCTTTTAGTCAGTTTAAAAAAGACCTTCAGCAATTAACAGGCTTCGAACTATCCCACTTAACCATATTTTGTTCAACAGATCCTTCTTAAAACTACACAAAATCGTCTAAAAATAGCTAAAATGATATTAAAAAGACGTCGCCGGTACAGAAGAGGTTAATAGTGACAACAAATGGGGCGAAAGATCTCAACATCACCAAACTAATGGGGAAAACGTCATAACATATCAAAACTAATGAGGGTAGACAATATTTCCATGTCTCTCTTCAGTGTATTTATAATGAAGCTATAATATGTGACTGCCTAGTATAGTATATTCGTTGTAACTAGGAAATACATCATTACATCTATCCTCTGTAACTCAAAAAGGGCTAGAACAAATGGGCTGTACATTTTAACATCTATTCCTTGACGGACTCTACCCAAATGGTAGGATTATTAGCTCGATTACTCTAGTCGTTTTTGAGTTACAGAGGTTAGAGGTCATGATTTCTCGCCTACTTACAGCGAATAGACTAGTTCTCCTCTTTTCTTAACCATAAGCCCATTAGAGAAGTTATGTGTTCAAATTCGTGGTTAATTAGATATAGGATCAGGAAGGACATAATACCTGAATTATTATAGACAGGGTTCGTGTTGGCCAGTAAGCCTTTTTCAGGTTTCCATTTTTTTATGTTCTTGTGTTTTAATGTTCTTGTGTTTTAATGTTCTTGTGGTTTTATGTTCTTGTGTTTTAATGTTCTTGTGTTTTTATGTTCTTGTGTTTTTATGTTCTTGTGTTTTAATGTTCTTGTGTTTTTATCTTCTTGTGTTTTTATGTTCTTGTGTTTTAATGTTCTTGTGGTTTTATGTTCTTGTGTTTTAATGTTCTTGTGTTTTTATGTTCTTGTGTTTTAATGTTCTTGTGTTTTTTATGTTCTTGTGTTTTAATGTTCTTGTGTTTTTATGTTCTTGTGTTTTAATGTTCCTGTGGTTTTATGTTCTTGTGTTTTTATGTTCTTGTGTTTTAATGTTCTTGTGTTTTTATGTTCTTGTGTTTTAATGTTCTTGTGGTTTTATGTTCTTGTGTTTTAATGTTCTTGTGTTTTTATGTTCTTGTGTTTTAATGTTCTTGTGTTTTTATGTTCTTGTGTTTTATGTTCTTGTGTTTTTATGTTCTTGTGTTTTTATGTTCTTGTGTTTTTATGTTTTATTGTTCTTATGTTTTAATGTTTTAATGTTTTTATGTTTTTATGTTCTTGTATTTTTATGTTTTATTGTTCTTATGTTTTAATGTTTTTATGTTTTATTGTTTTTATGTTTGTATGTTCTTGTTTTAATGTTGTGTTTGATTGTTTTTATGTTTGTATGTTCTTGTTTTATTGTTGTGTTTTATTGTTCTTATGTTTTAATGTTATGTTTTATTGTTCTATGTTTTTATGTTCTTAAGTTTCGTTGGGTCCTTTATAGTGAAAGATATTGTTAACCCTTTCAGTCTTTGTAACAATAGACGATCTTTACTAGTATTGGCAGCACGTCTAGGAAGGGAGGAAGGTGAGAGTTAGATTACCACAACATACATAGGATTGTTAATTTCTCAATAGCATCCAAGGAAGCCAAAAGACATCTAGGCTATCTGAGTCAGACTAGGAAGGACCACCAGGCATCGGAGAGGTAGCCATAAACATAATTACCCCTCCCCCCCATTGATTTCCTCACAGCCTTTCTAAACAGAATTAAGGGGAGATTTCAACTTGAGGGATTTTTTTCTTGACCCCTTTCTCCCTCATGTTTAGCCCCATTGCTTTTGAGATTTTAAAATGTTCGCCCCATTAGTTTGTCGATTTTAAGAACTTTCACCCCATTTATGTCAATTTTAAGACCTTTCGTGCCATTTAGGTGTC
>CM064551.1:26691361-26811361 GCA_032716605.1 Paralithodes platypus
AAATGGCACAAACAATCGTGTAATGGAATATTACTTTTTTTTTAATTTCAATTTCTGAGTTCGAGCGTAACCCTCGTATGCAAAGTAGCTGCTCTCTCCCGCTCTCTGGCACATGTCGACACACACACACACACACACACTTCATACATACATTCATTACACACACATACACAGATACATGCATTACACACACACACACACACACACACACACACACACACACACATCAACTATTAAAAGCATTACAGTTTTCTAACGTTACAACAAGCTTGCAACTTATTCAAAATTGCTCGAATATTGTCACCTATGAAATGTATACTAGCTATATCTATATTGATATAATAGTACCCAGTTTAGCGTTGATGTCACTAAAGAATATCCCAATTTGTATATATTTCCAGCATCCATAAATGTATTCGTATCTAAGAAGATCCATTAACAATATGTGGGAATCGAGCTGTTATACATTTCACAGGAAAGAAAAATACCCACAAATGAACTGGTTTAGTATTTTTTTAGTTTGTATTCTACCCACTAGAAAAAAATGAATACAAATGAACAGAAAACAAAACAAAACAATACATTTCCAGAAAGTAGAAGAACCAGGACACTGAGGACAGCCCAAACAATAACTCACCTTCAGTTGTCTATTCAGTGCAAGTGGGTGTGGTGGTGGTAGAGAGCTCGGTACAACCCTATTCTACGATCATGGGTAGACTTTCTCCACGTACACACACGCACGCACACACGGGATTATCAGAGCAAACAATCAAAGCATCACCTTTATCATTTTTCACACACGGCTGAAATTGGTGCACACGGCTGAAACTGCTGCACACAGATCTTTTGGTGCACACAGATCTTTCTCTCACACTCTTACTTTCTTTCTGCACAGTTTTCTCTTTCACAGCACCCCAGATTAGCACAGCAATAACATATATATATATATATATATATATACAGTAGGTTTAGCGTTGTTCTTGATTTACAGTGTGCTGGCTTAATAATCCAATAAGGTTGATAGCTTCTGAAGTCCTATTTTAACTAATAAGTCAAGTGAAAATAGGTGAAAACTATTGGTGGAATAACGTTTGATAGGTCCAGTTTTTTCACCACTATGTCGTGTTTTTCATTATATTTTGTGTGAAAAATATTGGTGGAATAAGGTTTGATCGGCCCAATTTGTCAGCACTATGTCGAGTTTTCCAGTTTCTTTTGGTTTGCTTTAGTTAATAGGATCAAAGAAAACTTATGTGGTCACTTGGTTTTAATGTTATCTAGAGTCACTTCTTCAGTACTGTGGCATATTTTCTGATTTGTGTTTTGATTATCAGCAGGCTATATTTTTCAACGTAGGATTGATCTGTCGTATATAAGTTTTTTTTATAATAGGTGCTATTAACATTAGGCGTGGCTATTAATTAAGATTTAGGGTAATTAGGTGAAGGGGATAGGTTTAAAGTGCAGTGTATTTTAATGAACGCCAGCGATCAGAGAAAATATAAGGAATTACAATAATGGTTGACTATCATAGGAGATCGTAGTTTGTGTAAAGGAGAGCATATTTTGTGTGTGTGTGTGTGTGTGTGTGTATATTTTGTGTGTGTGTGTATATATATAAGAACATCAACCACAGTTATTAGGCCTACACAGAGGTACAGTCCTACAGTACCGGTGACGTCTTTTTAACTTTATTATGGCTACTATTAGACGATTTTATTCGGTATATGAAGAGGTCCAGCAATAAACAGTCTTAGAACTATCTCACTTAACCATTTTTACTACCACAGATCCTTCTTAAACTGCACAAAATCGTCAAAATATAGCTAGCATATAACTAAAAAGACGTCACTGGTACAGAAGGGGTTAAAGAAAGTTCATCGGCTTTATAAAGGAGTATATATTTGGAGAATAAAGTGGTTCTATAATAGCAAGTTCAACGTATCTGTATAAACAATGGAATTAATAACAGCATCATCAGTACAGGCTATTTAAACGAAGGGACTAAGGGGTAACCGAAAATGAATGATAATTTATCTGAAAGTGTAATCGAAACTTAAGGGGAGATCTCCACTTGAGGGATTTTTTTCTTGACCCCTTTCTCCTTCATGTTTAGCCCCATTGCTTTTGATATTATAAATGTTTGCCCCATTAGTTTAGCGATTTTAAGAACTTTCACCCCATATTAAGACCTTTCGTGCCATTTAGGTGTCGATTTTATCCTGGCGAGCGATAGCGAGCCTGTAATTTAAGAGGAACCGGCCTTCAGCCGGGACATTTTTCTACCGAAAAATGTACAAATTTATCTTGAAAGGGACTCAAGGGGGTGTAATTTTAAGGTTGATGGAGGTCTAGGGAACAAACTAAATACCTCCCCTTAAGGATCAACCAATCTGTTGTTTTCTGGCTATTATTAGACGATTATATTCAGATTGGGAAGGGTGTATGGAAGTCAGAGGATTAATCGAGATAGTCTTTACCATTGTAATTCCCACAGCTCGTTCCTAATCTGTATAAAATCTTCTAATGATAGCCAGAATAAAATGTCCGAATATGCCATAATCTTCAAAGGGTTAAACGGAACTACAGCTCCCTATAAGAGCATCGTCACCATTAATTGAAAGGGTAATCAAAAGTTAAAACTCACTCTACCAATGATCACCGTCTATTTGTAATCAATGAGCACTATAGAAGAAGCAGCTGAGTCTATTGGCAAGAATAGTCGATATTTAAAGATAATGATTGCTATAAAGGAATCGTTGCCATCTATGTAAAAGGGGCATTGCAAGTTAAAGATCACTATATCAATGTTTACCATATATATATAAGGACACTTGGAGATAGAAATAATGATCTCTTTAAGGGGAGGTATTTAGTTTGTTCCCTAGACCTCCATCAAGCTTAAAATTACACCCCCTTGAGTCCCTGTCAAGATAAATTTGTACATTTTTCGGTAGAAAAATTTCCCGGCCAAAGGCCGGTTCCTCTTAAATTACAGGCTCGCTATCGCTCGCCAGGATAAAATCGACACCTGAATTGCACGAAAGGTCTTAATATGGGGTGAAAGTTCTTAAAATCGCTAAACTAATGGGGCAAACGTTTTATAATATCAAAAGCAATGGGGCTAAACATGAGGGAGAAAGGGGTCAAGAAAAAAATCTCTCGAGTGGAAACCTCCCCTTAATGGAATCGTCACCATCTATTAAAACATCTAATCGTAAGTTAAAGATCACTATATCAATGTTTACCGTAGGGTTACAAGGACACTTAACCCCTTCTGTACCGGCGACGTCTTATTATTGTTATTCTTGCTGTATTGACACGATGTTACTCAGCTTAAAAGAGGCCTCTAGCAATTAACAGGCTTCGAACTATCTCACTTAACCCTATTTACTACCACAGATCCTTCTTAAACTGCACACAATCGTCTAAACATAGCTAGAATATAATAAAAATACGTCACCGGTACTGAAGGGGTTAAAGAGTACATGATCACTGTGGAAGCGAATCGTTAAAAGGGGAACCGAAAATATTATACCGGTATGACTCAAAATATTATACCGGTATGACTCAAAATATTATACCGGTATGACTCAAAATATTATACCGGTATGACTCAAAATATTATACCGGTATGACTCAAAATATTATACCGGTATGACTCAAAATATTATACCGGTATGACTCAAAATATTATACCGGTATGACTCAAAATATTATACCGGTATGACTCAAAATATTATACCGGTATGACTCAAAATCATCACTGTTTAATTGAATGGATAATAGGAGACTTACTGATCAATATGAACAAAAAAATCCTTCACCATAAATTTGAAAGAATAATCGAAAGTTACTGAGGACTAGAAGGTGTTGACCGGTATCACTTTAATTCATCACCGTATAATTAAATGGATACCATGACAATTAAGATCACTGTATTTATATCGTTCACCATCGATTTAGAAGAATAATCGAAAGTTACTGATTGCTAAAGGAATGCTGCCCGTCTCACCGCTCCGCACACACACACCGCCACACCGCGACTGTGGAGCCGATCCTACCATTAGTTTCTTCTGTCTCTCTCCGGACCACTAGCGGGAGAAAGCGGCTAGTGTGGTAGTGGTGGTGGTGGTGTGGGAGGGGTGGTGTGGTAGCTGCGGTGATGTGGTAGGGGTGGTGGTGTGGGAGGGGTGGTGTGGTACCTGCGGTGATGTGTGGGTGGTGGTGTGGGAGGGGTGGTGTGGTAGCTGCGGTGATGTGGTAGGGGTGGTGGTGTGGTAGGGGTGATGGTGTGGTAATAATGGTGGTGTGGTAGTGTGGGAGGGGTGGTGGTGTGGTAGGGATGGTAGGTGTGGGAGGGGTGGTGGTGTGGTAGTGATGGTGCTGTGAGAGGGGTGGTGGTGTAGTGGGTGAGGAAGGTGTGGGAAGGATGGAGGGGTGATAGTGTGGTAGGTGTGGGAGGGCTTGTGGTATGGTGGTGGTGGTGGTGGTGTGAGAGGGGTGGTGGTGTAGTGGGTGAGGAAGGTGTGGGAGGGTTGGTGAGGGTGGTAGTGTGGTAATGGGGTGGTGGTGTGGGAGGATTGGTGTAGTAGCTGTGGTAGTGGTGGGGTGCTGGTGGTGGTGTGGTGTGGTAGGCGTGGTGGTGTAATAGGTGTGGGAGGGGTGGTAGGAGTGGTGGTGTGGTAGGAGTGGTGGTGTGGTAGGGGTGATAGTGTGGTAGTATGGGACGGTGGTGGTGTAGTTGTGTGGTAGGTGTGGGATGGATGGTCTAGTATGGTCGTTTGTGGTAGGGGGAGTGATATGGAGGAATGGGAGGTGGTTTTTTAATTGTTTGGTTGATTGTGGTGTGGTAGTGTGTGAGAGAGATGTGGTTGATGTGGTAGTGGTGGTGGTGGTGGTTTTGTGGAGAGTGGTGATGATGGTGGTGTTGTTGATATAATTCAGTATATCCATTAAATGCTATGCAACCTTCACCTTCAGTATTTAGACAGATACGCATTATAAGGGAGAATTTTTTTTATTGTTATTGTATTATTATTTTTCCCTCACTAGATCTCCATCAGGCTTAAAAAGTACCCCCAGAGACCCTCTTTTGTGATAAATTTGTGCATTTTTTGGTAGAAATATTCCTCGGTCAAAGGTCAGTTTCTCCTAGCATGCAGGCTCGCTATCGCTCGCCAGGACAAAAATTGACATCTAAATTTCCTCGAAGGGTCATAAATTGACAACAAAATGGCGCAAAAAGGCCTTAAAATAGCTTAACGAATGGGCCAAACGTCTTAACCCCTTCTGTACCGGCAACATTTTTTTAGCGTTATTATGGCTACTATTGCACGATTAAATTCAGCTTAAAAAGGGCCTCCAGCAATTAGAAGGCTTCGAACTATCTCACTTGACCCTTTTTGCTACCACTTAAAATTGCACACAATCGTCTAAATTTAGCTAGAATGAAATTTAAAAGACGTTGCCGGTACAGAAGGGGCTAAACCGGGCTAAACATGAGGGAGAAGAGGGGGGGGGGGACAAAGGCCCCCGCCCCCCCTCCCCATTAAACAAACACATGACACACGAAGGAGAGTCTGAGAGAGAAAGTCTGACCACGTGAGTACTGTCTTTATGGGGGAAGGGTTTATTATGGGGATATATATATATATATATATATATATACAGGGTGTTCAGAAAACATGTGTACAAAATTAAATGGGTGATAGGGAACACAGAATTAAACATTTTGTACTCCATGGAGGTATGTCCCTAAATGCTTCCTTGCGGTGGTACAGGGTAGACAGTTTCAACGAAATTTCCCTAAATTTGTACCCTAACTTCACTGTGAGTAATCCGTTTACATACAAACATGGTAATTTAATGTACACAACAGTATGCCATAAGACATCTTCGTTCAGTAAACAGTTCTGACTGATGATTAATGATTGTTAATCTTCTCTTCAATTTAATGTTCTTTTGTTTTTGCAGTGTACTGACATTAATAAAGTAATGTTCATACTGTTGTGTACATTAAATTACCATGTTTGTATGTAAACGGATTACTCACAGAGAAGTTAGGGTACAAATTTAGGGAAATTACGTTGAAACTGTCTACCCTGTAGCACCGCAAGGAAGCATTTAAGGACATACCTCCATGGAGTACAAACTGTTTAATTCTGTGTTCCCTATCACCCATTTCATTTTGTACACATGTTTTCTGAACACCCTGTATATATTATATATATATATACTGTATATTAGTTTCCTCGCTCGACCTTCGTCAAGCTTAAATAAACACTTGCTAGACCCTACTTCAAGATAAATGTGTACATTTTTCGATACAAAATTGTCCTGGCCGAAGCCCAGTTTCTCTTATAATTACAAGGTCGCTATCGCTCACCAGGAAATAATCGACACCTAAATGGCACGAAACGTCTTGATATTGATATAGAAATGGGACGAAAGGTTTTAAAATCGCCAAACTAATGGGCCGAACGTCTTATAATCTGAAGACTAATGGAGCTAAACATGAGGAAGAAGGGGGACCAGAAAAACGACCCATCTCCCCTTAATACTAGCAGAGTCACACGAACAAACAACCTCTTTCTGGCAATTTTTCTTAGGTCGTATTTTTCGATTAGGTTTATTGAGCATTTTTTTTTCGGCATTTTTTCGTCTGGTTATAATCTTAATATTATTTAGAAAAGGGGATTTCAACGAAATACCAGCAAAGTACGAGTCAAAATGCATGACTTCCTGTTTTTGTCAAGAATGTCAAGTTATCCCTTAAGCCGGAGTCACACGAGCCGTTTTTCGAGCAATTCTCACAGGCAATTATGGTCTGGCAGCTTAAAAAAAATATACTTTATCAAAATTCAACCGCCTAACGTATTCTACCTCCAGTCTAGTTACCGATATCAATGCCAAAAAAGTCCCGAAATAGAACGAGAAAAACTTGCTCATGGAAAATTGACGGAAATATCGCTCGTGTGTGACAGTGGCTTAACTATACCAGGGACGTCTGTTATATTTTATTTTAGCTATATTTAGATGATTTGAAGCAGCTTTGGTAGGATCTGTGGTAGTGAAAAGGGTTGGTTGAGATAGTTCGAACCCTTTATCATTGCTAGAGGTCCTTCCTAAACTTAATACAACTGTCTAATAGTTGCCAGAATATAATGAAAAGGACGTCACCGGTACAGAAAGGGTTAAAGGAGAAGGAAATAATATGGTCTGAGAAAGTGTGATAAAGAGTTAGCTATAGTGTAAATGAAAGAGAGAGAGAGAGAGAGAGAGAGAGAGAGAGAGAGAGAGAGAGAGAGAGAGAGAGAGAGATATTTAGATTTGTATAGATACACTGGCCACACAGACCTTACGATCCAAACGAGGTGGTCAGGACTTAATTCTAGTAGAGAGAGAGAGAGAGAGAACAGTGAAACTCTTGATGAGGCACTGACAGAGGGTGCCAGTAGAGTGTGTGTGCTCATTATTTAAGTGTGTGTGTGTATGTGTGTTTTTGTGTGCGTGTGTGTGCTCTTTATTTCAGTGTGTGTGTGTATGTGTGTGTGTGTCTGTGTGTGTGTGTGTGTGTGTGTGTTCTATATAAGTGTGCTCACTCACTCTCTCTCTCTTTCATTTACACTATATCTAACTCTTAAACACACTTTCTCAGACCATACATCTCCTAATTGCTCCTATAACTTGACATCCTTAAAACAAAACAAAAACAGATTCGTGCATTTTGACTCTTATGTTACTCGTATGTGGTCGAGTTCCCCTTTTTCTGAATAAATAATACTCACTACTGGTTATTTTGTCTCTTGGCCGTTTCTTCAATATAGAAAACGTAGCACACACGCACATACTCAGACACAATAGCACACACACACACACATACCCCGTGGCGTAACTGATAGCGCGTCTGGCTCACAACCAGTAGGTCCCGGGTTCGAGACCCGGGCGGGGAAGAGACATTTGGGCAAGTCTCCTAACGGTGTAGCCTCTGTTCACCTAGCAGTATAAATAGGAACCTGGTATAAGTGAACGAAGTTGTGACGTCCCATCTGGGGTTGGTGATCGGTTACAAGGTGAGATGGGTATCGTACTGGTCAACCTAAGCTACTGGTCAACCTAAGCCTTCGGGTGAGACTGGTACCGTAGTGAGAATGGTACCGTACATATTAACCCTAAGCCTTCGTTTCCAGATGTCGCCAATTGGCTAAAATACAGGCTACACACACATCCACAGCCATTCCAACGATACATAAACACTAAACATGCATTTCACGCAATACATTCCCAGTTAAGGAGGCGCGATAATAATGAGCTTAGCTCGCATTGCGTGGATTCCCCTTGACGAACAAGCAAGTGAATAACATATACATGCACACACACACACACATACAAGCACACACACACACACACAACATGCGCCAGTGAACATACAATCAAACACAAAGCCATACTCGCACCTACATATATACATACACTACTATGAATTGTAGCCTTCTAAAGCACACATACACCCACACCCACACACACACACTCACATACACAACAAAAGACACCCCCCCCACACTCACCCCCAATCATAAACACTCACCCACGCACACCCCCACACTCTCCCACACCCACCCACCCACCCACAGTTACACCCACACCCCCACTCATGCTACAGTAATGACTGTATTTACATATAGTAATAGTATATACCACAAACACTCTCTCCCATTACCATAGTTATTAGTATATGGAGGTATGTAGGGTCTCTCTCTCTCTCTCTCTCTCTCTCTCTCTCTCTCTCTCTCTCTCTCTCTCTCTCTCTCTCTCTCTCTCTCTCTCTCTCTCTCTATATATATATATATATATATATATATATATATATATATATATATATATATATCTTTCTATCTATCTCCATCCAAACCTATGTAACTACATACTGTTAAACATAGCACCAACCATAGACTACATACTATTAAACATAGCACCAACCATAGACTACAGTAGATCTGGACTTGACGCGAAATGGAACTTTGCAGTAAGGGACCCAAAATCGTAGAACGAGTTCGAACCTTGAAACCGCGAACATATATTTTTCCTCTTATATTACAAGCTCGCAATCGCTCGCCAGGAAGAATTGACAACTGAATGGTACAACAGGTCTTAAAATTAACAGAAATTGGGCAAAAGTACTTAACATCGCAAAAGCAATGGGGCTAAACCTGAGGGAGAAAAGGGTCCAGAAAAAGATAACTCGAGTGGAAATCTGCCTTTAATTAGAGCGAGCCGAAAGGTATATTCTCCAAGTACAGGTGGGCTAGCTCCTCTGGGAAGGTGTGATATTCAGTCTTTAACACACACACACACACACACACTCTCTCTCTCTCTCTCACACATATAAGCATAAACACCTAATAGCCTAATGCCCACACACACACACACACACGCACATAGGAACACACACACACACACACACACACACACACACACACACACACACACACACCACACTACTTCCGTAAGGTGTTGTAATAGTGTGAGTGGCTGTGTATGTGTGTGGTTGGTTTATGTGGTCGGTGTGTGTGTGTGTGTGTGTGTTCTGATGTAGGCTACCTCCTCCCTGCTATCCAAGTTGGTGAGTGTGTGTGCGTGTGTGTGTGTGTATGCCTGGCTGTGTGTGTGTGTTTGTGTTTAGCTCAAGTTGGGAAACGTTCTGGTTGCCTAGTGTATTGTTGTGTGTGTGTTGTTTTGAGGCTACACTGAAACGTTTAATTGCAACAGAAATAATACGCGTAATAAATGTTTCCATCGTTTACGCGTTAACTTTGATGAACTAAACTAAGCAAATATAACCACTGTCCATGTGTACCCGCTTTGCTACAATTAAACGTAAATGACGAATGGTTTTGACTGCCACTTGAGTATATTTTGTGGTAATGGGTGACCAATGGATAAGGTACCGTATCGAGAGTCTCACGTCCTGCTTGGAAAATAATGAAAAGTGAACTAAATTCACAGTCCGTTCAAAGAAAACAAATTATAAAAATAAACGGGGTGTTTGAATAACTAAATACTGTACAATAGATGCAGGAAAGATGGGTGTTCCAGAGTAATCAACTGTGTTAAACGAGGACTGTGAATAACGGTTCACTCTTGGTTTAGAGAACAGGACAGATTAAGGGCGAGAGTACTGTAGCTTGAAAGGCGTAGTCTCCGTTAGAGTTAAGATATGCAAGGGGAAAAAAGTGACGAGTTTCATGTGCTTAGGAGTTAGTCAGAGAGAGAGAGAGAGAGAGAGAGAGAGAGAGAGAGAGAGAGAGAGAGAGAGAGAGAGAGTACGCTAAAAGTAAAACCACCCTTTCAGCATTATGGCCCATGTTTGTTCATATAATTTTGGCTTAGGAAGGGTTATAATAATGACAATAATCGGTTTTGTCATCTTATGCATGTCATAATAATAAAGCTAAATAATCATAATCAATGATAATGATAATAATAATAATTATAATGATACTACTACTACTACTACTACTACTAATAATAATAATAATAATAATTCCCTCTACCAAAATTATCATCACAACCACCATCTTTTCATTCTCCAACACTATTCACCACCATCTTTCACCCCCCCCCCCCCACTATCACCATCCCCATCACTACCACTTTCTCCCTCACTCAGTCCTCCAAAGGGAAAGCTGCAGGGGTCAGTTCGGAGGGAGTGGTGGGTGGGGAGGGAGCCCTTTTTTGGAGTGGAAAGGGTAGGGGGTTGGAGGGGGGGGGGGGGAGGGGGTAGATACAACAAAGTACAAAGGAGTACAAAGGAAATCAAGCAACAACAGATCTAGTGACCCTTCTAGGCTGCTTGTCCTCCAAAACACTGAGGATCAAGTGTCCAAACAGTGGTTTATAGTGGGTAAGGGAACATTGGAAAGGGAACTACTACCCTGCCACTAACGTGGCAGGACTAGGAAGTTAGTAGGGGACATATGGGTTAGTAACTGAGGGGAGGATAAAATAAAGTTATTCATTTACAAACGCAGTCAGTCGCGGGTTTGATGCGAGATATTTGTCTAGGCGGAATTTAAATGAACCAACGGTGCTGCAGTCTATAACGTCTCGGGGAAGCCCATTCCACAAGTTGACAACTCGATTGAAGAAGAAATTCTTAGATTCGTGTGAGTTAAAAGATTTACCAATAATTTTGCAACCATTTCCCCGCGTGTAATTAGATTGGTCGATAATGAAGTACTTACTACAGTTCATATTGTCGATGCCATTGATGATTTTGAACACTTGAATTAAGTCACCTCTTAATCTGCGCTGGGTTAAAGGAAATAGATTTAATTCTCTAAGACGCTCTTCGTATGGTTTGTTCTTTAGGCTAGGTATCATTTTGATAACTCTACGTTGAACTCGTTCTAGCTTGTTTATGTCTTTTTGGTAATAAGGGCACCAGCATTGAACGCAGTATTCCAGAAGAGGGCGGACTAAGGAATTGTAAAGGGTTAGGATAACGTCTTTGGATTTATGCTCAAATGATCTGCCTATAAAGCCAATTATTTTGTTTGCCTTCTTAACAACTTCTGAACATTGTTGACTCGGTTTTAGGTTACTCGATATTGTTACTCCCAGATCGGTTTCTCTGTTTACATTCTTAAGTTGAGTGCCATTCATCGAATAGTTTTCTTTCTCATTTAGGTATCCGATATGTAGTACTTTACATTTATCCGCATTGAAACTCATTTGCCAAATTTGGGCCCAACATGACAATTTATCTAGATTGTGTTGCATATCGTCAACTTGATCTTTTGAGAGTACGCTATTTGCAATTTTTGTATCGTCAGCAAATTTTGAGATTGTACAGGTGAGACCCTCATCTATGTCGTTGATGTAAATTAGAAAGAGAATTGGTCCTAGTACCGATCCCTGGGGTACAGGGGATGTTGTTATCCTTTATTTGTTTGTTTGTCTTGCTATCTCTAATTATCTACAGTATATGTGTGTGTCTATTTATACCGGTAGTATATATATAATAATTTAACCCTTTTATCTATTTTGACCTACCTACCTACCTATCTATCTATCTACATATCTATCTATCTATCTGTCTATCTATATATCTATCTATCTATATCTATCTATATCTATCTATCTATATCTATCTATATATATCTATCTATCTATCTGTCTATCTCTCTAGTATGTCTTTTTGTCTGTCTATATCTATTTATCTATATATCTATCTAAATGGAAGGCGGATGATATACTGTATACATTATGAACCCTTCTAAAGAGTGAGAAAGAATAGTGATCGTTTTCCTTCATAATTATATATTAAGGAGAAACTATTCCATTTCATACACAAGTCATAGGACCCATATTCTACAGTACCGTATAGGAATGTTTACAACTATTCTTTATCACGCCGTGGTGTAATTGATTAAAGCATGGATTATCGTCCTGATTGTCCGTGGTTTGAGTCCCGGCGGGGAGTAAATCTCTCTCTCTCTCTCTCTCTCTCTCTCTCTCTATATATATATATATATATATTTTTTTTTTTTTTTTTTCTATGTGATTGAGGGAGGCAAAAGGCATAACTGCCTATAGCGAGTGCCTCCCCCATAGTTGAAAGAGTGACAGGGCCAAAATCAAGGGACGTTCGAGCCAAAATGCCTGGACACACGGAGTTTGAAGCAATTTAAGTCATAGGAAGAGGGAAAGACTGATTCTGGGAGAGAGTTCCAGAGCTCAGCTGTTGAGTAGAAGAAAGTTTGAGAGTAACGTTTCACTCTTGGGTTGGAGAGTTGCACAGAGTAGGGGTGGGATTGAGTTGCAAGACGGGTACCACGTGCCCTACGTAAAGGAGGTGGTATGCACTGGGATAGCTCTGAGGAACACTGATTATTATAGTAGCGATAGAATAGCGAGAGAGATGCAACATTGCGGCGGAGAGAGAGAGATTGCAGAGAGTTGGTGAGTGGACGGGAGTTAATGATACGAAAGGCCTTCCTTTCAACTTTGTCTAGGAGAGCAGTGTGAGAGGAACCTCCCACACATGTGAACAATACTCAATACAAGGGCGCACTATGCCCCTGTACAGAGCAAGAAGCTGTGCAGGGGAAAAGAACCCCCTAAGGCGGTTGAGCACACCAGCTTCTGGGATGCTGCCTTAGCAAGACTGGTAATATGGTCCTTCCAAATGAGAGCAGAAGAAAAAGAGACACCAAGAATATTGAGAGAAGATGAAGGGTTGATTTTTGTATTGTTGAAGAATAAGGGATAGTCCGCTGGGAGATCCTGACGGGTAGATAGATGGAGAAATTGGGTTTTGGAAGCATTAAAGTTAACAAGGTTTTCTCTGCCCCAATTGGAAATAGTATTTAGATCAGAATTTAAGAGTTCTATGGCTTCATTACGTTTGTCGTTGAGGGATTGCTGGCTGGGGCGTTCTGAAAAACTAATGGAGTAGTGCAAGGTTGAGTCGTCTGCGTATGAATGGATGGGAATTAAGGTACAGTTAAGGAGATCATTTATAAAAATTAGAAAGAGAATAGGAGATAGGACAGAGCCCTGAGGAACACCGGAGTTTATAGAGTGAGGAAGTGAACAATGGCCGTCCACAACCGCGGCTATGGAACGGCCGGAAAGGAAATTAGAGACAAAGGCACAGATGGAGGGATAGAAACCGAAGGAGGGTAGTTTAGAAATTAAAGATTTATGCCAGACTCTATCGAAGGCTTTCGATATGTCTAGTGCAATAGAAAAAGTCTCACCGAAGTCCCGAAAGGAGGATGACCAAGAGTTAGTAAGATATGAAAGAAGATCACCAGTAGAGCGACCCTTAAGGAAGCCATACTGGCGATCTGAGAGCAGATTATGAGAAGAGAAATGCTTAAGAAATTTGGAAGCAAGAATAGTTTCAAAAACTTTAGAAAGACAAGAGATAAGAGCAATTGGACGATAGTTGGAGGGTTGAGAGCGGTCACCCTTCTTTGGGACAGGTTGAATGTGAGCAAACTCACATATATATATATATATATATATATATATATATATATATATATATATATACAGTATACTGTATATATTATATATTCCTAGATCATAAATCAAGTTAAAATAATAATAACCCGAATATTTGACCGTGACAGTGCATTCTTGTGTTACCATTAATGTTCTTCAGAGGCGGGGTGGGGGTGGGGGTGTGGGTGGGGGGGGGTGGGGGGGTATAACAGTAAAGGGTTCCCAAGGAGTGAACATAGGTAGGTGGCTTAAGGGGAGGTGGGCGTATTTATTACATCATTTATGTATATCTACATTATTTTATTAGTTTTCTCCCTTCACCTCCATCAAGCTAAAAAAAAAAAACCATCCATTAGATCCCCCTTCTAGATTAATTTGTACATTTATCGGTAGAAAAATGTCCCTCTTCCAAAATCACAGGCTCACTATCGTTCGCCAGGAAAAAATCGACACCTAAATAGCACGAAAGGTCTTAATATTGAACAAGAAATGGGGCGAAAGGTCTTGAAAATCGACAAACTAATGAGCCGAACTTCATAAAATCTGAAAACTAGTGGGGCTAAACACGAGGGAGAAAGGGGACCAGAAAAACGTGTCCCTCTCCCCTTACTGCTTACCAGGGGTCGTTACAAGGACCGACCACCGTGTCTGACTCAGCTATATAATGTACTGTTAGTGTTATGTGCTCTCTTTGACAACAGGTTATGTGCTCTCTTTGACAACAGGTTATGTGCTCTCTTTGACAACAGGTTATGTGCTCTCTTTGACAACAGGTTATGTGCTCTCTTTGACAACAGGTTATGTGCTCTCTTTGACAACAGGTTATGTGCTCTCTTTGACAACAGGTTATGTGCTCTCTTTGACAACAGGTTATGTGCTCTCTTTGACAACAGGTAATGTGCTCTCTTTGACAACAGGTTATGTGCTCTCTTTGACAACAGGTTATGTGCTCTCTTTGACAACAGGTTATGTGCTCTCTTTGACAACAGGTTATGTGCTCTCTTTGACAACAGGTAATGTGCTCTCTTTGACAACAGGTTATGTGCTCTCTTTGACAACAGGTTATGTGCTCTCTTTGACAACAGGTTATGTGCTCTCTTTGACAACAGGTTATGTGCTCTCTTTGACAACAGGTTATGTGCAATCTAAATTCACAGGTTATGTGCTCTCTTTGACAACAGGTTATGTGCTCTCTTTGACAACAGGTTATGTGCTCTCTTTGACAACAGGTAATGACGTAACATGGTGTGCGGTTATATTACTATCTATCATGTTTATTATTATTATTGTTATTATTATTTATTATTATTTATTATTATTATTTACGGGTGGATGGGACTCGTTAGCCTTGGTCGGCAACTCATCTAGGGGAGACAACCTTATACAAATCCGGGTGGATGGGACTCGTCAGCCTTGGTTGATAACCTGTCTAGGGGAGTACACCTGATACAAATCCGTACTGCTTACCTAAGGGTAAGGCAGGTTAGTGGATGGATTAGCAGAACACCACTGTAGAAAAATAGTGCTAACAAGATACACAGAGGGCCTCGGAGTCGGACGGATCCTAAATTGAGTGGTCAATCCTGTAAGTCCTTCACTAAACTGGCTCGGGTTGTCCCTCTCACAGGGAATAGGTCCGTTTGGGGGCATTCTGTGTATGGCCACCCTCGTAAGGGGAGTAAGGCGTCCGGCAATAGATAGATATATTATTATTATTATTATTATTATTTTTATTATTATTACTACTATCATTATCATTGTCAGGGTATATACCATGTACATTATATATATATATATATATATATATATATATATATATATATATATTAATTTGTATGTAATTTGGTCTGAAATAAAGTATGATTGATAGATATTTATGTAGCGAGCTTATACATACGGTACACAGTAGATGAGGTAGATAGGGATATATACCTGTAGATGATAGGTAGATGGATAGATACTGCAGATGATAACTAGATAGACAGATCGACAGACAGACAGACAGTAGAACCCTCACATTCTTAAAGACAGGCATACCGTCAAAGAAAAGACAATCTATATCGAAAAGAACTTCACAAGTATATGATATTTTACGATCATTTCATGGACTGAAATCGATTTGCTTTAAGGGGAGGCTTTCCGCTTGCTCCCTAAACCTCCATCAAGCTTTTAAAAGATACCCCCAAGACTCCCCTTCGAGATAAATTTGTACATTTTCAGTCGATACATTTCCCGGCAGAAAGCCATTTATGTTTTAATTAAAGTTTCTCTGTCGCTCGCCAGAAAAAGTTGACGCCTAAATGTCCTGAAAGTTAATTACATTTACAAATATATGGGGCGAAAGGTCTTATAATCGTCAAATTAATGGGACAAAATTCTTAGAATCTAAACACGAAAATGGGATTAAACATGAGGGAGAAAGGGATCCAGAAAAAAACCCTCCCCTTAAATAGTGAACCTCCCCCCCATTCTCCCTCCACCCTCTCATCCCGCCTCCCCCTTGTAACGTGACAGAATATTGTGACACTATTACGGGTAACGCCTCTGTCACAACGCTCGACTCTTACGATAACCAGTGTATGTATTGTATGTATATATATATATATATATATATATAGAAGCAATACTCTCTTGTTGCGGGAATCGGAGTCGGATGATAAAAATTAACACCAGCGCTGGTACAAACATCTTTATTTTGGTAACGTTTCGGTTTAAGCATAAACCATCTTCAGACCTGAACTGAAATGAAATAAAAGCCTATATGAATGTCAGAGTAATTTTCTAATGTAAATATTCTTATTAATAACTAAATTTAACAAATCTAGAATAAAACTTAAAATTAATAGTTATAAAAATAATAACCTAATACATATTAGAACTAGTAAAGTGAAAGAATAAAATGAGAGACGAAGAAATATTATGTGAGCAATAAAAGGAGGGAGGGGGGATGGGGGGGGGGGGGGCGAAGTTAATAACAAATGTTTTCATAAATATAAGAACTAACCTTTACATATTAGAAACAGAGTAGAGGAGTGGAAGAGTCGTGCACACCCAGGCTGGGTTTATGTAACTGAGTGAACATTACTCCTTTAAATGTAGTCGATGCAATACGACTTATATGGTCAGTCCAAGATACATCTCACCGCCAGGATCTCGGAGCATCGGGGTAGGTCATTTAGAACTAACCGACCTCTTTCAAATCCTTCCTTTTCTGCCATTCGAAACCACTCTGAATCATCTGATCACCCTATAAAACCCTCCGATTTTTCAATTCTCACCACTGCCCCAAACACAGTCACACGACTCCTGTCGGAGACCCTGCTCACCCAGTTACATAAACCCAGCCTGGGTGTGCACGACTCTTCCACTCCTCTACTCTGTTTCTAATATGTAAAGGTTAGTTCTTATATTTATGAAAACATTTGTTATTAACTTCGCCCCCCCCCCATCCCCCCTCCCTCCTTTTATTGCTCACATAATATTTCTTCGTCTCTCATTTTATTCTTTCACTTTACTAGTTCTAATATGTATTAGGTTATTATTTTATAACTATTAATTTTAAGTTTTATTCTAGATTTGTTAAATTTAGTTATTAATAAGAATATTTACATTAGAAAATTACTCTGCCATTCATATAGGCTTTTATTTCATTTCAGTTCAGGTCTGAAGATGGTTTATGCTTAAACCGAAACGTTACCAAAATAAAGATGTTTGTACCAGCGCTGGTGTTGATTTATATATACTGTATATATATATATATATATATATATATATATATATATATTTTTTTTTATACATTTACTAATAGCCAGATAAAAAAAAGAAGAAGAAAGGTTTCCTCGTATATTGAGAGAGTTGACGATTTTGCTCAGCTTAGGAAGGGCGTCTCATAGTCCAGAGGGTTTTAGCTTCCTCGAATATCTCCTTCACTAAAATTATGCCTTTTGTCTTGGTGTATCCTTGCTAACTCGAGATGAGTTTATTATAAGCAGGAAATACCTTCCTTAGTCGCAGTTCAGGTGTTCCAAAAGTTGGTTCAGTGATATTTCGTTGATTAGTATCTTTAACCCCTACTGTACTGAATAAAACAGCGACTTCTTTTAACATTGAATTCTACCTAAGTTTACACGATTTTGGGCAGTATAAAAAGGATCTGTTGTAGTAAATAGGGTTAAGTGAGACAGTTCGAAGCCTTTTAATTGCTGGAGGCCTTTCTTAAACTGAATAAGATCGTGTAAATATAGCTGAAATCATATACAAAACACGTCACCGGTACTGTAAGGGTTAAATGAAACATTCACAGTGTCGAGAATACATAACTGGAAAACTAAACCCACATATTGGAAAAAAAACCCAAAAAAAAACCAAATATATATATATATATATATATATATATAATATTTACTGTAAAGACCCAACAATTTCAGATCATCTTGAACCGAAATGATCGTGTCTTTACACTAAGTACTTGTGTTCAGTATATGAGGTTGTATTTCTATTTTAGTATTTATGTTAGTTGAAAATGTTCAATCTTTGTTCAGCCGTCAGAACAAAAAATGGAGTAAGTACCAACTATATCTCCAAATGAAGTAGAATGTTTTAAATATCTAGGAGGAACGATAAGCAAGAATGGAGGTATGGAAATGTTCAAATGGAGGTAAAACAGAGAGTATGTGAAGGAAGGAAAGTTTTCGGAGCAATGGGAAGTATGTGGAAGGTGAGAAATCTCGGAATGAAAGCTAAAGATGCAATGTATCAAGGGATTATTATACCAACGGTGATGTATGGGGCTAAGACATGGGCTCTGATGGCAAAGGAGAGAAGAAAGCTGGATGTGATGGAGATGAGCTGCTTGAGGAGTAGGTTATGTGTGGAGTGACCCGTAGAGACAGATTGAGGAATGAAGAGATACGTAGGAGAGTGGGGCAGCAGGAACAGTTGTTGGCCAGAGTGGACAGAAGGGTGCTGAGCTGGTATGGTCATGTTGAACGAATGGAAGATGTAAGGCTTACAAAGAGAATATGTGAGTCAGATAAAACGGGAGATAGAAGGGTAGGAAGACCCCCATTGAGATGAAGAGAATGTGTAGGACAAGCGTTGGAAGATAGAGGAATTACTATAGATCAGGCAAGAGAAGTGGTAATAAATAGGAATGAACGGAGAATGCTAGTGAATAAATAGATCAGTGTAAACGCGGTCGTTTGGGAGAGAGGGTCATACGCCAGTTGGACTAGATGTGATCCGTCCGTCGTCTGGCCCGGGGGGGCGGTGGTAATGAAGGGTACGCCAGGAAGCATGGTGGGCGGGCATGTGGTGGCTCCGCTGCAGGTCTGCCTGCGGAAGTCGGAGCCTCTCCAAGGGATCTGGGACCCGGGAAGCTTTTGCTGGGGACCCCAAATGGTCCTGGGTCTCTGGGTATTTCTCCTGTACGACCTACAGTAGATGTGTGTGATTTTATGTTTTGATTTGTTTTGTTTTTCTGATATGTTGTGATATCCCTACTCGAGCTCTGTCTTGAGTCGGCCACACCCATAAAAAACAAAAGGAAAACTGGGGTATTTGCCGGAGCATATGTATACATACATACATACATACATATCTCCAAATAATGTTAGCCACACTATTTGATAAAGACGCCATCGTATCGAAAGGATTAATTTGATCGAGTGGTGACATGGACGGTATTGCAAGTCTAGATCAAGGCTAATGATTTCAACTTCACCGTTGATGATTTAAGTGGAATTACCCAACGACTGGATTACAGAGCGCTGTGTGATGAAGCCATTACGTGGCAACATTGACTAAAGTCTGTTTCTTTTCAACTGACGGTAAATTGCAAAGTTCCCATCAAGATTTATCTGATATTTTGAAGATTTTGTTGTAAAATATGGTGCTAATTATATAAACTTGGACTTAATATGATACAGACATATAGTGGCTTAAAAAATGTCCATTAAGTATCGAGAAATCAACTGCTAAGGGATTAAATTTACCGTCAGATGAAATAAAACATGGTATAAAGGAGTACAAAGGAAATCAAGCAACAACAGATCTAGTGACCCTTCTAGGCTGCTTGTCCTCCAAAACACTGAGGATCAAGTGTCCAAACAGTGGTTTAGAGTGGGTAAGGGAACATTGGAAAGGGAACTACTGCCCTGCTACTAACGTGGCAGGACTAGGAAGTTAGTAGGGGACATATGGGTTAGTAACTGAGGGGAGGATAAAATAAAGTTATTCATTTACAAACGCAGTCAGTCGCGGGTTTGATGCGAGATATTTGTCTAAGCGGAATTTAGGAGACAATCTGATTATCACAAACCCCTTCAACACCGTGACGTATTTCTACCTTGGATTCTGGCTAAACATTGATGATTATAATTATGCAGTTTAAGAAGGACCTGTGATATTAAGAGAGTTTATTAAGGGAGCCCACCTTGCTTTGTTTTCTCTTTCTCTCCCTCTCTCTTTGGCTTGTATCCATTCGGCCCCATTCAGCCTACTGTTTTAAGACGTTTACCCCCATCCAGGTGTCAATATTTTCCTGGCGAGCGGTAGCGAGCCAGCATATATACATTTTTGTGTTGACAGCAAATTAAATTTGTAAATTTTTCGATAGAAAAATGTCTCCGGTGAAGCCGGATTTCTCCATATAGTGCTGGCTCACTATCGCTCGCCAGGAAAAAATCGACACCTGGATGGGGATAAACGTCTTAAAACAGTTGGCTGAATGGGGCCGAATGGATACAAGCCTGGGAAATAGAGAAAAGAAGAGAAAGAGAAAAAACAAATCGGTGACTCCCCCTTAAGATCGTATTTACCCATTTGAGTTGTAGAGGTCAATTATGAACTGAAGAAATCGTCTAATGGTCGCCAGAATAGGATGCATATTACTTAATGGTGGTGAAGGGGTTAAATATTTGGAGTACGATTGTTTAGATCTTCTATTTCCAGCTAGTGTCACACGAGCGATTTTTTCCGACAATTTTCGATGAGGAAGTTTTTTCTCGTAATAGGTTGAGGCTCTTTCACATGGGAACCGGAAACCAGACTAATTTAAGCCGGTATCACACGAGAGCTTTTTCACCCAACATTTATCTTTAACACTGGTCTGGCAGCTCATAAGGTAAACATTTGATATTTTTCTGTTACCTAACTTCATCTACCATCAGTCTAGTTTCCGATACCAGTGCAAACTATTCCAGAAATGTTGCCAGAAAAATGTTGATCATAGAATGTTGACTGTAAAAGCTCTCGTGTGATACCGGCTTAATGGTGTATTAGAAAAGGTGGCTGATTTCTAATAGATTAGATTGATATTCATTATTCGATAAATGGATACAAATCGTAGTCATGTACTTAACCGTTTAACTGTCTTGATTTTGTAATGCTTAGAGTGTTAAAGATCTGTATGTGGTAACCCAGGTTCGAATCCCGGTGGGATCACATGTTTTCATTAATTTCATTGGGAGGTGTTTGGTGTTGGGATCGAGTGAAGTAAATAAATTAGGTTATCACTTAAATTTTGAAGATGCCAAACTACAATTGCCCGTAAAAATTGACGGACAAAGAGGTGGTGGAGGTAACTGTACTTTATTGGTGGACTGTACAGAAGGACTATTATTGTGCCTGGTACCAAGAAGTGGGATGTACACAATCCTCTCCTTAGTGTTAGCATCTGTTGTACTGTACACACACACTATCATACACACATATATATATACACACACACACACACACACACACACTCTCTCTCTCATACACGCGGATTCACACACACAACACCACATTGGCACACGAACACACATATTATACCCTCAAACATTCGCAAACTAACACACACATACTCTCTCTCTCTCTCTCTCTCATACACGCGGATTCACACACAAAACACACACATACACACACATCATTCACATACGAATACACATATACTTTCTATCTATCTATTGCCAGACAAAATGATCCCAGAAGGGGTGGGCAAGAATGAATCGCCCCCATGCACCTTTTTCACCTCCCAGCCGATGCCCCTCCTCCCATCCAACACTGCTTTCCCTCATAAACCTCTCAACTCCATCCTTCCACCTCACTCTCGGTCTGCCTCTCCCTCTCTGTTTTTCCACCTCACTCTCATGCAATCTATTAGTCATTATCTCGCTTCCTATGTGTTCCACATGGCCAAACCATCTCAAAGTGTTCCTTTTCACACTTTCCAGTACATCTACATTCACACCACATCGCTCTCGTACTCCCTCATTCGTCTGTCTATTCCTCCACGTAACTCCACATGCACTTCTCAACTCTTGATTTGTGGCAACAATGTCCATGCTTCACTCCTGTAAGTCAATGTCGGGATTACCACACTGTCATGCAAGGGCTTCTTTACTTCCATGCTGACCACCTTATTTCTTGTTACTGCTTTCAGCGTTCCTACAACCCTCTTCCCCTGTTGCACCCTCTCCCGCACTTCTTCATCCATACTCCCACCCTTACTCATCACACTGCCCAAATAGTTATATAAGCTGAAATTCTCCATAACCTGACCATTCAACCTCACCTCACACTCTGTGGCTGCGCCCCTTTCTAAGACCATAACCTTGCTCTTCCCCACAATTACCCTCAGGTTTCCGTTTTTCGCACACAGTTCCAAACATATTTACCAAACCCTGCAACTCCCACTCATTATCACTCATCAGAACTGTATCATCAGCAAACAGCAGTACAGGCAATTTCAACTCACTTCCTTCCCCTATTAGCGGTACACCAACATCCACTGCTTTTCCTTATATTTCTCTCATACTATACCCACATAACATTCATACTCACACGCACACACACACACACACACACACAGCCCGTAGCCTAGTAGGTAGAGCTCTCGTCTCACACACGAGGGGTCGGGGGTTCAATCCCCGGCCGGGCGGAGACAAATTGGGCTTGTCTCCTTTCATGTGCTAGCCTCAGTTCACCTAGCTGTAAATAGGTACCTGGAATAAGTGGACGACGTTGTGACGTCCCATCTGGGGTTGGCAAAAATGGTACAAGGCGAGATGGGTATCATATGGTTCACCTAAGCTGATGGCTACCTAAGCCTTCGGGCGAGACGGTACCGTCTATAGTGAGAATGGTACCATACAGATCCACCCTAAGCCTTCGTTTCCGATGTCGCCAATTGGCTAAATACAGACTACACACACATCCACAGCCATTCCAACAGTACAGAAAACACTTAACATGCATTTCACGCAATACATTCCCAGTTAAGGAGGCGCGATAATAATGAGCTTAGCTCGCATTGCGTGGATTCCCCTTGACGAACAAGTAACTGAGTAACACACACACACATACACACACATCCAGAATCACACACAGTAAACACAAACACAAACATTCATCAAGGTAACACACACGTTTGTTCTAGTTACGATCCTAATTACACACACACACACACACATATACATACACACACACACTAACCCATATCCTGACCACAAACACGTCCATAAAAATGCTACTGTAAAACGTCGCGTCCTTAAAATAATGAACATAAATCTTCGTTTGTAAGAATGTTTGTTACCGGTATAGAACACACAAACACACACATACACAGAGACTGACACGCATACTCCCACACACACATACACAAGTTTACACACAAACACCCACACACACACACTTAACACACACATACACAGAGACTGACACGCATACTCCCACACAAACATACACAAGTTTACACACAAACACCCACACACACTTAACACACACATACACAGAGACTGACACGCATACTCCCACACACACATACACAAGTTTACACACAAACACCCACACACACACACTTAACACACACACACACACACACATACACAGAGACTGACACTCATACTCCCACACACACATACACAAGTTTACACACAAAGACCCACACACACACACACACACACTTAACACACACATACACAGAGACTGACACGCATACTCCCACACAAACATACACAAGTTTACACACAAACACCCACACACACACACTTAACACACACACACACACATACACAGAGACTGACACTCATACTCCCACACAAACATACACAAGTTTACACACAAACACCCACACACCCACAAACCCACACAGCACACTCATAGATACATATTATACAATACCATATATAATGAATGTACTATAATATACTTATAATTCCACCTACCTCACACAGTCTCTCTTATATAACTATATCTATTTCACATCGTCATATTAGCCTAAATATACCCGCAGTCTACTAATGACACACTAAGCCAAAGTAGAGTAATTATACAAAGCAATTATGTTCATTATACACTTCCTCTTACTGTTCTGTGGCGGTACAGTTGCTTCATGAAGTCCCTCTAACCTGCATCATATTTACACTTTTCATTAACCCTTTCAGTACGACGATGCCATTATAGTTATATTGTGGCTGCCATAAGGCGATTTTATTTAGCTGATAATCTACCTCTAGGCTGCAATGGGTCATACTCTCTCTCAATAAACCATTCGTGTCCCCAGGGTATTTGGTGACTTGTTGGTGGCTGAGGTAAACCAAACATCAAGGCGAATACGTACAGTCACTTAAAAAAAAAACAAAAAAACAAAAAAATCGTGCCCCCCTCCCCCCCCCCTGGTTCCTCCTAAATTGCAGGCTCGCTATCACACGCCAGGGAATAAACGACACCTAGAGGGCACGAAGGGTAATGAAAATCGCCAAACTAATGGGGCGAATGTCTTAAACAAATCTCCAAGCTAATGGGGCTAAGCTAGAGGGAGAAGGGTGTACCCAAATCCCCCCCCCTCCCCCCCCCCACACACACACTCACACTCCAGCGACCTAAGTAAATAATGACCAGCATTCTTGAGGCTCTTCTCGGTATAAGCCTGTTACGTCATGAGGTGGATAACTTTTTTTTATTTATTAATAATTTTTCTCATTTCCTCCTTAGACCTCCATCAAACTTAAATAAGCATCCATTATATCCCCCTTCTAGATTAATTTGTAAATTTTTCTGTAGAATTTTTTTCCGGCCAAAGGCCAATTCTTCCCAAATTACTGGCTCACTATCGTTCGTCAGGAAAAAAAGTCGACAACTAAATAGCATGAAAGGTCTTAATATTGACAAAGAAATTGTGTAAAAGGTCTTAAAATCGACAAATTAATGGGGCAAACATCTTATAATCTTAAAACTAATGGGGCTAAACATGAGGGAGAAGGGGGTTGGCCCGAAAAACCATCCCTACTCCCCTTATACGTCATTGAGGTGGGTTACTTCTATACAATACGGGATTCTAGATTACCTATATGATCTGGGTATTTTTGTCTGGACGCCCTTCTCCCTCAAGCTTAGCCCCATTAGTTTGACGATGTAATGACATTTGTGCCATCTAGGTATTACTTTTCCTGGCGAGCGAAAGTAAGCCTGCGATTTAGGAGAAATCAGCATTCGGCCGAGACATTTTTCTACCAAAAAATGTGTTATGTCCTGGGATATATAAACACTGGGCTCTTTCTATTGGACTAGGTATGCGGCAACAAGCAACAACGGAAAATGCTAGATCCAACCCTTATCTATAAACCCAGGCAACAAACCACCCTAAACCGTCAAGAGTCCTGCCTGGACAACGAGGTATCCTATGACTCGGTTACAGGGTGCACGCACTATAGACTGCTGATAGTCAAGCAGGCTATATAAAAGATCACACAATTAAGTTGACTTAAAGCTTCAAGGAAAAGATAGATAACGGAATTAAATTGCAGAAACAATTTAATAACAAACTAGAAGAAAGCACATTTAACGTTACGTTAATTAATACAACTAATCACCCCTGCGTGAAAGAAGGTGAAAGCAAACAGTCCTCAAAACATCGTACAGGTAGACAAGATGCGGGTTTCTAAACTGCATGCGGCTACTGTAGGATCTGATGCTTAGCAAAGAAAGTACGTTACGGATTTAGAGAACTCTTAACTCATAAGCAGGAATAAATACTAGTGATTGGACATACAGTGTATAATGGCATAGGTATAATTAAATAAAGGCAGCAACTCGCAACATAACCACATACAGGTGTGCTTCTCACTCTTAGTCAGGCAAACCTGCTCGGACAGAGTCTCTAAGCCACACCCTGACTCACAATGCTCACAAAAACGGTAAACTGTGGCACAATAACAAGCATACAGAGATAATAAACCCCTAGCTGTTAATCTGCCAGGTGGCAGAGGTCTAGCCGGAAGGATATAGGCTTCGGATACCCGGGCTGAGCCACCTGCTCTAGCTTAGGGACGTTCCCAGGTCTGTGCGCCAAATTACTCTAATTGAAAGGGTGCTCTCTTGAGAGACTCAGATCGCAAGTATCTGACTCTCTCCTGGCGATCCTAAAACAAAAGCAAGACGTGCTAGCGCAGTGCTGAGTGGACTAGGCAATGGCCCTCACACAACACAACGCTAGACACACAGGGACACAGACAAGAAAATGCCCCCAGACTCCCACGGGTATCCTAGTAAAGTCGTGCGGGTCCACGGGACTCGCACCAGCAGACTTTACTTAAAGGATCGCAAAAAGCCTCCCCTCCGGTCTAGCCCCTGCTAACCTGACACAAGAACACACTAGCAAGCATGAAACCACCAAATATGAGACAACAAAAAGCTTCCTAGGTCTCATTAACAATTACATCCCTGCATAAGGCCCAAAATCCTATCTAGTTATCTGAGAGCTCGTCGTTAATACAATAATAGATATAAGGTCTATCAAGGGGATGGGATAATTAAATAGATTGGTGAAGTAGTGGAAAGAAGGTATACAAAGTAAGAGAGAACGTTTCTAAGTGGGGTTGAGAGGGATAGATATCAAGGGGGTCCGAAGGGTACGACAATGAGGTGAGCTCTGAGTCTTGAATCTGCCTGGACCCCCCCCTAGGCATGCAGAATACATCCCAGGCTTGGCAACACTCAACACAGTTGCCTGGTCAAAATCCTCTACCCCGTGCGTGAGTCGAAACTAAGCCTAACGTTGCAATCAAATGCATGTGGCAGCGCTTCAGGCTCGTCCCAAGCTGGTCTCTCCGCACGAAGCAACGTCCCAAGCCGGTCTCTCTCTCCCGCTCGTCTCTTCCCGCTCTCACTAGACTTACATCTTATATATTATAATGAAACAATCAACTATCGAGAATAAAATATACTAAGATGCGTTGGTTAAGAATAAGGGCAGCTTCAAGCTGTGAAACAACATAAGAATATCCCAGACATTAGTTACATTGTCGTAGGATATATACTAAGGGAAAGCCTGCCGGCCGGCTACCACCAGCCGGTTTCTAAACGGCTGGGCAGCCGACGCGCGCACATGCCCGCACGTGGTTACTATGCAGAAGCGTCACAAATGTACAAATTTATCTCGAAGGGGGGTCTTGGGGGTATTTCTATAAGCTTGATGGAGGACTAGGGAGCAAAATAAGAACCTCCCCTTAAGTCATTAGAGCGGTCATAATGTGGGTCAGGGGAGTAAAGCCAGTGTCACACAAGCTATTTTTCAATCAATTATTACGGGCAATTGTAGTCTGGCGTCTTCAAAATTTAAGTGAAGAAGGTTTGTAGTCATAGTGGTAGAGGTGTGGAGAAGGTTAATAGTCACGGTGGTGGTGTGAGAGGTGTGAAGAAGATTAATAGTCATGGTGGTGGTGTGAGAGGTGTGGAGAAGCTTAATAGTCATGGTGGTGTGAGAGGTGTGGTGAAGGTAAATAGTCATGGTGGTGTGAGAGGTGTGGAGAAGGTTAATAGTCACGGTGGTAGTGTGAGAGGTGTGAAAAAGGTTAATAGGCACGGTGGTGGTGTGAGAGGTGTGAAGAAGGTTAATAGTCACGGTGGTAGTGTGAGAGGTGTGGAGAAGGTTAATAGTCATGGTGGTGGTGTGAGAGGTGTGGAGAAGGTTAATAGTCATGGTGGTGGTGTGAGAGGTGTGGAGAAGGTTAATAGTCATGGTGGTGGTGTGAGAGGTGTGGAGAAGGTTAATAGTCATGGTGGTGGTGTGAGAGGTGTGGAGAAGGTTAATAGTCATGGTGGTGGTGTGAGAGGTGTGGAGAAGGTTAATAGTCATGGTGGTGGTGTGAGAGGTGTGGAGAAGGTTAATAGTCATGGTGGTGTGAGAGGTGTGGAGAAGGTTAATAGTCACGGTGGTAGTGTGAGAGGTGTGTAGAAGGTTAATAGTCATGGTGGTGTGAGAGGTGTGGAGAAGGTTAATAGTCATGGTGGTGGTGTGAGAGGTGTGGAGAAGGTTAACCCGTACAGCCCCAGCGACGCGCCTGACGCGTCGGCGATGTATGTAACGCACAGCCCCAGAGACGCGCCTGGCGCGTCACCCTAATTGCGCCGACCGTAACCTCAGGTGTAGCCCCTCAAGAGGGCATATTTGTATGGGAACTGTGTACGTATCCCACACAACCGTGCCGATGGTTGAAAACTCTCAAAGTCCACGTGCGTGCGCGTGAGCGCGCAATAACCTGGTTTTTTTGGGGTAATTGCCTTCAATTTTTTACTCTTGTAAAATACGTTTTCGGGGCTCTGTAGGACCATTCTTTAAGCTTTTTGAGCGGTTTTTCGTGGTTTTTCCTTCATTCCTAACCCATTCGCTATTGTTTCTGGAATAAAACCATTTTTTGAAAACCGGCCGGGTTCTGGTGAACAAACATTACAAAACTAGCCGGGGCTGGACGGGTTAATAGTCACGGTGGTAGTGTGAGAGGTGTGGAGAAGGTTAATAGTCATGGTGGTGTGAGAGGTGTGGAGAAGGTTAATAGTCACGGTGGTAGTGTGAGAGGTGTGTAGAAGGTTAATAGTCATGGTGGTGTGAGAGGTGTGGAGAAGGTTAAGGAGGGTCACCGGCTTTTTATATCTTTCTCTCATTTTCTCTCTTTCCCTGGCTTGTATCCATTCGGCCCCATTCAGCCAACTGTTTTAAGACGTTTATCCCCATCCAGGTGTTGATTTCTTCCTGGCGAGCGATAGCGAGCCAGCATTGTATGCAGAAATCCGGGTTCGCCGGAGAAATTTTTCTATCGAAAAATGTACAAAATTAGCTTGCTGTCAAAAGAAATATATATATATATATATATGCTGGCTCACTACCGCTCGCCAGGAAAATATTGACACCTGGATGAGGGTAAACGTCTTAAAACAGTAGGCTGAATGGGGCCGAATGGATACAAGCCAAAGAGCGAGGGAGTTAGGAAAAAAAAAAAGCGAAGTGGGCCCCCTTAATAGTCATGGTGGTAGTGTGAGAGGTGAGTGACCCTGACAGTGACTCCCACAATTATCAACACAATGCCAACAAGAACAGAAGGAACAACAGTGCCCTAAATCCAAAAATAAATAAAAACAGTTACTGGAGACTGGAAAAAAAGAGAAAATGTAACTCAAAACTGGAAAAAAGGGAAAATGTAACTCAAAACTGTGTAACTCAAAACTGGAAAAAAGGGAAAATATAACTCAAAACTGGAAAAAAAGAGAAAATGTAACTCAAAACTGGAAAAAAGGGAAAATGTAACTCAAAACTGGAAAAAAGGGAAAATGTAACTCAAAACTGGAAAAAAGAGAAAATGTAACTCAAAACTGGAAAAAAGGGAAAATGTAACTCAAAACTGGAAAAAAGGGAAAATGTAACTCAAAACTGGGAAAATGTAACTCAAAACTGGAAAAAAAGGAAAATGTAACAAAACTGGAAAAAAGGGGAAATGTAACTCAAAACTGGAAAAAAGGGAAAATGTAACTCAAAGCTGGAAAAAAGGGAAAATGTAACTCAAAACTGGAAAAAAGAGAAAATGTAACTCAAAACTGGAAAAAAAAAAATGTAACTCAAAACTGGAAAAAAAAGAAAATGTAACTCAAAACTGGAAAAAAAAGAAAATGTAACTCAAAACAACTCAAAGCTGGAAAACACAGCCTCCTCTTTAACCCCTTCTGTACCGGCGACGTGTTGTAACTTTATGTTGGCTACTATTAGACGATTTTATTCAGTTTACTAAGAATTAACAGGCTTCGAACTATCTCACTTAAGGGGAGGTATTTAGTTTGTTCACTAGACCTCCATCAACCTTAAAATTACACCCCCTTGAGTCCCTTTCAAGATAAATTTGTACATTTTTCGGTAGAAAAATGTCCCGGCCGAAGGCCGGTTCCTCTTAAATTACAGGCTCGCTATCGCTCGCCAGGATAAAATCGACACCTAAATGGCACGAAAGGTGTTAATATGGGGTGAAAGTTCTTAAAATCGCCAAACTAATGGGGCAAACGTTTTATAATATCAAAAGCAATGGGGCTAAACATGAGGGAGAAAGGGGTCAAGAAAAAAATCACTCAAGTGGAGATCTCCCCTTAACCCTTTTGATTACCACAGATCCTTCTTAAACTGCACAAAATCATCTAAATATAGCTAGAATAAAACTACAAAGACGTCGTCGGCATAGAAGGGGTTAAGGGGCTAATGCTTGTTTTTTTTTCTTCTATATTTGTATTTATTTGTATTTATTTGTATTTATTTGTATTTATTTGTATTTATTTGTATTTATTTGTATTTATTTACTATATTTTTAGTTTCCTCGCTCGACCTCCATCAAACTTTCAAAAACACCCCTAGAATCCCTTTCAAGATATATATGTACATTTTTCAGTAGACAAATGTCCTGGCCGAAAGCCGATGCCTTCTAAAATTACAGGCTCGCTTTCGCTCGCCAGGAAAAAATCGACACCTACATGGCACGAAAATGTACACATTTATCTTGAAGGGGAATCTAGGGGGTGTTTTTCCAAGCTTGATGGAGGTCTAGCGAGGAAATTAAAATGTACAGGAATACGTTAATAAATATATAGACCCCCCAAAAAAAATGAATATCTAGACCCCCCTCCCCCAAAAAAAATAAATAAATAAAATAAAAACAGCCACTACCGCCTTAAGGGAGGTGACCTGCTTTTTATTCCCTCCTTTTCTCTCTTTCTTTGGCTGGTATCCATTCGGCCCCATTCAGCCTACTGTTTTAAGACGTTTATCCCCATCCAAGTGTCAATTTTTTACTGGTGAGCGGTAGCGAGCCAGCATATTTTTAAAATGTTCTTGACAGCAGGCTAAATTTTTACATTTTTCGGTAGAAAAATTTCTCCGGCGAAGCCGGATTTCTTCATATAATGCTGGCTCGCTATCGCTCGCCAGGAAGAAATCGACACCTAGATGGGGATAAATGTCTTAAAATAGTTGGCTGACTGGGGCCGAATGGATACAAGCCAGAGAAAGAGAGAAAATTAAAAATAAATAAAAAAGCAGGTCACCCTCCCTTAAAGGGTTTGCGAGTCTAACAATATTTACTACATAATGTGAAGCAACGTAACTTACCCAAATATCGAGATCAGAAGAACTTCAGTAAGAATGTAGAGCTTTCTCACTTTATTTCCATCTTTAGTTACTTCCAAGATGATTATTATGAATGTAAAAGGGCTTATAATCCCTAATATTTGCGATTTTTCTGTTTCTATATTTACTCCTTAGCAAATAGTCACTGGTTGTAAGAGCGATTCGTAAATAAAACCCAACTTATTTCCTCTGGCCTTTATTAAATCTATTATCTAGATTAATCAACTCAGTAATGAAGCCTAATTATCACAGATTAATGTAGGCCAAATTCAATCATTTATTTTCATATCCGGTGTAACTTGAAATCCATAATATGTTTCTTCCACTTCTTCAGCTTCTACAAAAATCGCTCATATTTTCTCAAGTATTATTAAAAAAAATCATGAAACTGCCACAAGTGAACAGTGTAATGGTCAAAAACATCTATATATTGACTCAAAATGCGATAATTCCGTAGTAAAACTATATTGATAAGCGGTTTATAACTTACTAATGAAAATAAATCCAGTTATTTGCCTTAAGTAACAAGTAAGATCGATTCAATAGGTTCTCTTCCACGGCAGAGACGGTACTGTTCATTCTGTCTCGGCACTCCACACCAACAACCAACCTCTCTCACACACACACACACACACACAGCTACCACCTTAAGGGGAGATTTCCACTTGAGGGATTTTTTTCTGGATCCCTTTCTCCCTCATGTTTAGCCCCATTGTGTTTTGAGATTTTAAGACGTTCGCCCCATTAGTTTGGCGATTTTAATAACTTTCGCCCCATTTCTATCAATTTTAAGACCTTTCGTGCCATTTAGGTGTCAATTTTTTCCTGGCGAGCGATAGCGAGCCTGTAAATTAAGAGGAATCGACCTTCGGCCGGGACATTTTTCTACCGAAAAATGTACATATTTATCTTGAAAGGGGGGTCTAGGGGGTGTAATTTTAAGCTTGATGGAGGTCTAAGCAACACACTAAAAACCTCCCCTTAAGGGGAGATGGGCGTATCTATTTGTATTTTTTTCTTTTCTATTGTTTTATTTATTTCCTCCCGAGACCACCATCAAGCTGTAAATGGAGAGAGAAAACGGGGACAGTTAGGTACAGTCGGCCAAATAAGTCGTGTCGTCGCTGTCATTACGTTTTGCTCGCTGTGTGCTGTATTAATGTCTGTCAGATGTTGAATAGGGTGTATCAAGATAGGAATATGTTTGTATAACTATGAATATTACACCTTAGATAGTGCCGATATTACACCTTAGATAGTGCCGATACCAATTATTGATCGAAATATACTTGGTGGAGCGACATCACTTACTTGGGCAACTGTACACAAAATAGCTTCCTACTTCCATAATTTTAAGGAGTGTGTTTTGTGGACCCCCCCTTCTCCCCCATGTTTAGCCCATTTATCTTTGAGATTTAAAAACGTTCGCCTCATGTGTTTGACTATGTAAGACTTTTAGCCCCATTTTTTGTGTTTATTTAAGTCCTTTCGCGTCACTTCGGTGTTGATTGTTTCCTGGCGAGCGATAGCGAGCCTGTAGCTTAGGAAGATTTGTTTTATACCGAAAAATGCACAAATTGATCTCGAAGAGGGTCTTGGGGGTATGTTTTTAAGCTTGATGGAGGTTCAGGGAGGACTAATTAATTATCAAATAAATAAATAAATGAATAATTATCTCCCCTTAATGTTGGCCAGAGGATAATTAATTAATAATAACTATAAAATTAATAACTATCTCCTATCTCCCGTTAATTAATAACTATCTGATATAATTAAAAACCAATATTAATTTAATAACTATCTCCAGCGTTGTTCTGGAATTCTTGAATGTTACATAGTTTTAGGTCAAGAGCGGAAAACAAATACTCTCTTGTGATGGGAATTTCCATTGATGTGCATACCTAAATGGAATAATTAATTGTCATGAAAGAAAAATGTTTACTATTGCCAAGATATGACAGTTGCGACTCGCGTTGGTGAAAAATTATGTTAATGATATACATATACAGTATACATATATATATATATATATATATATATATATATATATATATATATATATATATATACTATATATATATAATATATATATATAATATATACTGTATATACATATATATATATATAATATATATATATATATATATATATAAATAATATATATATATATATATAAATATATATATATATATATACAGTATACTGTAATGGCTGGACGTGACTTTTGAGCGTGCCTATACATCACCCCATGGAATAAGGAGGTAGATTCTGAAGTCCCGTTTCTTAGCCGTGGTTGGTTGCACTACGGATCATCCCCGCTACGGTACGCTGCGTTACGGTCGATACGCGGATTAATTGTTAGAAGCCACTCCAACAGCTTCCTCTCCCTCCAACGCCCCTTTTCCCCTTTCAATACACTCTGCAGAAAACAGGAAAAGTAGAATGTAGATACGAGGTGCCGTTGTAAAGGCTTATCCTTCAATACCTTAGCCTGACCTGTTAAGGAGGAGGGGGGGGGGGGGAGGGGGCGCTATAAGCACCCCCCTTCTCCCTCATGCTTAGCCCCATTAGTTTTGAGATTTTAAGACTTTAGCTTTATTAGTATGGTGATTTTTTCCTGGCGAACGATAGCAAGCCTGCAATTTAGGAGTAGGGAATTTTGCTACCGAGCAGAAATTGATCTTGGAGGGAAACAGAAATTAAAGGGTTAAGACGGTCAGCCTAACAAGTAAATCCATCAAACGGTTGGATATCTGTGGCTCTAATAATTTTCAGAGAAACTATATGTTATTCGATTATATGGTAGGAAGAGGTGACGACATACAGTTGGCCAAATTAGTGATGTCGCGGCACCAAGTATATTTCGATCAATAATTGGTATCAGCAGTATCTAAGCATTAATGTATTGTCTTTATTTCGAGTGAGATATACAAACATGTCCCTATCTATACACATCCAAGTCAACATCCGACAGACATAAATACAGCACACAGACAGAAAAACGTAATGACAGCGGCAACACGACTTATTTGACCAACTGTACATGATGGGACGACCAGCCACTGATGAGGTAGATATGCGTAACACAATACTAATAACTAGTATCTCTTAGCGCAAGCAATGCAGTTGGTTAGCCACATAACGGGAAGCAACACACAGGCACAAGCAACAACGTCTCCAAACCACAGCCAAACATCTGGTCTGCCTGGACGCTATACTTCCTTCTTATAGTTTCTCTCTCTCTCTCTCTCTCTCTCTCTCTCTCTCTCTCTCTCTCTCTCTCTCTCTCTCTCTCTCTCAAGCAACAACGTCTCCAAACCACAGTCAAACATCTGGTCTGCCTGGACGCTATACTTCCTTCTTATAGTTTCTCTCTCTCTCTCTCTCTCTCTCTCTCTCTCTCTCTCTCTCTCTCTCTCTCTCTCTCTCTCTCTCTCTCTCTCACAAGCAACAACGTCTCCAAACCACAGCCAAACATCTGGTCTGCCTGGACGCTATACTTCCTTCTTATAGTTCTCTCTCTCTCTCTCTCTCTCTCTCTCTCTCTCTCTCTCTCTCTCTCTCTCTCTCTCTCTCTCTCTCTCTCTCTCACAAGCAACAACGTCTCCAAACCACAGCCAAACATCTGGTCTGCCTGGACGCTATACTTCCTTCTTATAGTTTCTCTCTCTCTCTCTCTCTCTCTCTCTCTCTCTCTCTCTCTCTCTCTCTCTCTCACACAAGCAACAACGTCTCCAAACCACAGTCAAACATCTGGTCTGCCTGGACGCTATACTTCCTTCTTATAGTCTCTCTCTCTGCATCTCTCTCTCTCTCTCTCTCTGCGTGTGCGTATAAGCTGGCGAGAAATGGACTTGTTCCCATCGTAAGTACTCAGTTTTTGCAATCATTTATAGCCAAATACGTTTGATAATTGCCAAAACCTGACCTAAATATAAATATAGAGACGTAGCCGTTTCAAATGCTTCCCTTTAATCTATTCTGTACCGGTGATATATATTTTGTTATGCTTTAGTCATGGTTAGATGATTTTATGCAGCTTAGGAAGGTAATGTGGCCGTCAACAAAGCTAGTTGGGATGGTGCATACTACTTTTTTGTCTGTTTTTTGTAGAGGTAATTCCACAGTTTAACATTATCGTTTAATTTGATCCACAATTAATTAGAACCAGTGTCCCGGATCAGAAAAGGTTAATTATAGACACATCAGCTGTTTTAACACCTTCAGTACCGGTGACGTACTTTAAATTATATTTACCAGCTATTAGACTATTAGCACATGCTACCAAGATGAAAATGGGAGTCTGCAGAGAGCCGACTTTACTACCTTATTCCAACATCTGACAGACATTACTACCATATTCCAAAATCTGACAGACATTACTACCATATTCCAACATCTGACACACATTAACCATATTCCAAATTCTGGCAAACATTACTGCCTGACTGCAATATATGACAGACATTTCCACAGTATCCTAACATCTGGCAGACATTACTAAAATATTCTAACATTTGACTGACATTACTTCCGTATTCCCATATCTGGCAGACTATAATATTGAAACATCTGACAGACATTACTACCTTATTCCAACATCTGGCAGACATTACTACCTTATTCCAACATCTGGCAGACATTACTACCTTATTCCCAAATCTGACAGACATTACTACCATAGTCCAACATCTGGCAGACATTACTACCATATGCCAACATCTGAGACATTAATACCATATTCCAACATCTGACAGACATTACCACTTTATTCCAAAATCTGACAGACATTACTACCATATTCCAACATTTGACAGACATTATTACCTTATTCCAACATCTGGCAGACATTACTACCATATTCCAACATCTGACAGACATTACTACCGTATTCCAACATCTGCCAGACATTACTACTATATTCCAACATCTGACAGACATTACCACCTTATTCAACATCTGACAGACATTACTACCATATTCCAATATCTGGCAGACATTAATAGGCCTACCCTATTTCAACATCTGACAAACATTATTACCATATTCCAACATCTGGCAGACATTAATACAATATTCCAACATCTGGCATACATTACTACCATATTCCAACATCTGACAGATATTACTACCATAGTCCAACATCTGGCATACATTATTACCATATTCCAACATCTGGCAGACATTACTACCTTATTCCAACATCTGGCAGACATTCCTACCTTATTCCAACCTCTGGCAGACAATACTACCTTTTTCCAACATCTGACAGACATTACTACCATATTCCACCATCTGACACACGTTAACCTTAATCCAAATTCTGGCAGACATTACTGCCTGATTACAACATCTGACAGACATTTCCACAGTAGCCTAACATCTGGCAGACATTACTACAATATTCCAACATCTGACAGACATTACTTCCTTATTCCAATATCCGGCAGACAGTACTATAATATTGCGACATCTGACAGACATAACTACCTTATTCCAACAAATGACTGACATTACTACCACATTGAAACATCTGACAGACATTACTACCTTATTCCAACATCTGGCAGACATTACTACCCTATTCCAATATCTGGCAGACATTATTACCTGATTGCAACATCTGACAGACATTCCTAACCTATTCCAATATCTTGCAGACATTCGTACCTTATTCCAACATCTGGCAAACATTACTACCTGTTTGAAACATCTGACAGACAATTTTACATTCCAACATCTGGCAGACATTTTTACAGTATTCCAACACCTAGCAGACATTACTACCTTATTCCAACAGCTGGCAGATATTGCTACCATATTCCAACAACTGGCAGACATTGCTACCATATTCCAACATCTGACAGACATTACTACCATATTCCAACATCTGGCAGACATTACTACCAAATTCCAACATCTGAGAGACATTACTACCATATTCCAACATCTGACAGATATTTCTACTTTATTCCAACATTTGGCAGACATGACTACCTTATTCCAACATCTGGCAGACATTACTGAATTATTCCCAAATCTGACAGACATTACTACCATAGTCCAACATCTGGCAGACATTACTACCATATTCCAACATCTGACAGACATTACTACCATATTCCAACATCTGAAAGATATTACTACTTTATTCCAACATCTGCCAGACATTACTACCATATACCAACATCTGACAGACATTACTACATAATTCCAACATCTGGCAGACATTACTACCACATTCCAACATCTGACAGACATTACTACCACATTCCAACATCTGACAGACATTACCACTATATTCCAACATCTGACAGACAATACTACCTTATTCAACATCTGGCAGACATTACTACCATATTCCAACATCTGACAGACATTACTACCATATTTCAACATCTGGCAGATATTAATAGGCCTACCCTATTTTAACATCTGACAGACATTACTACCATATTCCAACATCTAGCAGACATTAATACCATATTCCCACATCTGGCAGACAATATTACCATATTCCAACATCTGGCAGACATTACTACCTTATTCCAACATCTAGCAGACATTACTACCTTATTCCAACATCTGGCAGACATTACTACCTTCTTCCAACATCTGGCAGACATTACTACCACATTCCTACATCTGACAGACATTACTACCATATTCCCACATCTGACAGACATTACTTCTTTTTTCCAACATCTGACAGACATTACAACCCTATACCAACATCTGACAGACATTACTACCTTATTCCAACATCTGGCAGACATTACTACCATATTCAAACATCTGACAGACATTATTACCATATTCCAACATCTGACAGACATTACTACCTTATTCCAACATCTGGCAGACATTAATACCTTATTCCAACATCTGGCAGACATTACTACCTTCTTCCAACATCTGGCAGACATTACAACCATATTCCAACATCTGACAGACATTACTACCATATTCCAACATCTGACAGACATTACTACCTTATTCCAACATCTGGCAGACATTACTACCTTATTCCAACATCTAGCAGACATTACTACCTTATTCCAACATCTGGCAGACATTACTACCTTCTTCCAACATCTGGCAAACATTACTACCATATTCCTACATCTGACAGACATTACTACCATATTCCAACATCTGACAGACATTACTACTTTATTCCAACATCTGCCAGACATTACTACCATATACCATTATCTGACAGACATTACTACCTTATTCCAACATCTGGCAGACATTACTACCATATTCCAACATCTGACAGACATTACTACCATATTCAAACATCTGACAGACATTACTACCTTATTCCAACATCTGGCAGACATTACTACCTTATTCCTACATCTGGCAGACATTACTACCTTTTTCCAACATCTGACAGACATTACTAGCTTATTCCAACAGCTGACAGACATTACTACCTTATTCCAACATATGACAGACATTACTACCTTATTCCAACATCTGGCAGAAATTACTACATTATTCCAACATCTGACAGACATTACTACCATATTCCAACATCTGGCAGATATTTATAGGCCTCCCCTATTTCAACATCTGACAGACATTACTACCATATTCCAACATCTGGCAGACATTAATACCATATTCCAACATCTGGCAGACATTAATACCATATTCCAACATCTGGCAGACAATATTACCATATTCCAACATCTGACAGACATTACTACCTTATTCCAACATCTGGCAGACATTACTACCGTATTCCAACATCTGACAGTCATTACGACCTTATTCCAACATCTGACAGACATTACTACCTTATTCCAACATCTGACAGACATTACTACCTTATTCCAACATCTGGCAGACATTACTACGTTATTCCAACATCTGACAGACATTACTACCATATACCAACATCTGACAGACATTACTACCTTATTGCAACATCTGGCAGACATTACTACCATATTCCAACATCTGACAGACATTACTACCATATTCCAACATCTGACAGACATTACTACTATATTCCTACATCTGACAGACATTACGACCTTATTCAACATCTGACAGACATTACTACCTTATTCCAACATCTAGCAGACATTACTACCTTATTCCAACATCTGGCAGACATTACTATCTTCTTCCAACATTTGGCAGACATTACTACCATATTCCTACATCTGACAGACATTACTACCATATTCCAACATCTGGCAGACATTACTTCCTTATTCCTACATCTGGCAAACATTACTACCTTATTCCAACATCTGACAGTCATTAGTACCTTATTCCAACATCTGACAGACATTACTACCTTATTCCAACATCTGGCAGACATTACTACGTTATTCCAACATCTGACAGACATTACTACCATATACCAACATCTGACAGACATTACTACCTTATTCCAACATCTGGCAGACATTACTACCATATTCCAACATCTGACAGACATTACTACTATATTCCAATATCTGACAGACATTACTACTATATTTCAACATCTGACAGACATTACGACCTTATTCAACATCTGACAGAAATTACTATCATATTCCAACATCTGGCAGACATTCCTACCCTATTCCAACATCTGGCAGACATTGCTACCATATTCCAACAACTGGCAGACATTGCTACCATATTCCAACATTTGAGACATTACTACCATATTCCAACATCTGGCAGACATTACTACCAAATTCCAACATCTGACAGACATTACTACCTGATTCCAACGTCTGGCAGACAAAACTGCCTTATTCCCAAATCTGACAGACATTACTACCATAGTCCAACATCTGGCAGACATTACTACCATAGTCCAACATCTGACAGACATTACTACCATATTCCAGCATCTGACAGACATTACTACTATATTCCAACATCTAACAGCCATTACTACCTTATTCAACATCTGACAGACATTACTACCATATTCCAACATCTGGCAGATATTTATAGGCCTACCCTATTTCAACATCTGACAGACATTACTACCATATTCCAACATCTGGCAGACATTCATACCATATTCCAACATCTGGCAGACAATATTACCATATTCCTACATCTGGCAGACATTATTACCTTATTCCAAAATCTGGCAGACATTACTACCTTATTCCAACATCTGGGAGACATTACTACCTTATTCCAGCATCTGGCAGACTTTACTACCATATTCCAACATCTGACAGATATTACTACCATATTCCAACATCTGACAGACATTACTACCATATACCAACATCTGACAGACATTACTACCTTATTCCAACATCTGGCAGAGATTACTACCATATTCCAACATCTGACAGACATTACTACCATATTCCAACATCTGACAGACATTACTACTATATTCCAACATCTGACAGACATTTCTACCTTATTCAACATCTGACAGACATTACTACCATATTTCAACATCTAGCAGATATTAATAGGCCTACCCTATTTCAACATCTGACAGACATTACTACCATATTCCAACATCTGGCAGACATTAATACCATATTCCAACATCTGACAGACATTACCGCCTTATTCCAATATCTGGCAGACATTACTATAATATTGCAACATCTGACAGACATTACTACCTTATTCCAACATATGACTGACATTACTACCATATTGAAACATCTGACAGACATTACTCCCGTATTCCAACATCTGGCAGACATAATTACCACCTTATTCCAACATCTGGCAGACATTATTACCTGATTTCAACATCTGACAGACATTTCTAACCTATTCCAAAATCTGGCAGACATTCGTACCTTATTCCAACATCTGGCAGACATTACTACCTGTTTGAAACATCTGACAGACAATTTTACATTCCAACAACTGGCAGACATTTCAACAATATTCCAACATCTTACAGACATTACTACCTTATTCCAACATCTGGCAGACATTACTACAATATTCCACTATCAAAGACATGAAGGATATCGGTCAGACAGAATTCATGTACGAACATCCGGCAGACAGAAAAACAAACATCGACATTGGGCAGACACACAAATATCCAGAAAGTGAATGCCTATGCCATCTAGTGACAAAAAATGGAAACTATTAATTAATCCATAAAAGTGAAGGCGTACGCCATCTAGTGACAAAAATTGAAACTAATAAAATATCCCAAAAAGTGAATGCTTACACCATCTAGTGGTAAGAAAATATACTAACCTAATGAGTCATTTTCTGCCAATTGATGGCGTAAGCATTCACTTTTGTACTCCTAGATATTAGTTCTATTTTCCTCCAATAGATGGCATAAGCATTCACTTTCTGGATATATGTATTAGTTTATTATCTCCCCAATAGATGGCGTAGGCATTCACTTTTCAGATTTAATCATTAGTTTCTTTTTCTGACAATAGATGGCGTAAGCATTCACTTTGCTGACTGAATTATTAGTTTATTTTTCTGTCAATAGATGGCGTAGGTCTTCACTTTTTGGGATAAATAAATAGTGCCTATTTTTGTCACTAGATGGCGTAGGTATTCACTTTTGGGGCTAATTTATTAGTTTCCATTTTTGTCACTAGATGGCATACGCCTTCACTTTTAGGGATTAATTATTAGTTTCCATTTTTTGTCACTAGATGGCATAAGCATTCACTTTCTGGATATTTGTCTGTCTCCCCGAGGTTGGTGTTTGTTTTTCTGTCTGCCGGATGTTCGTACATGAATTCTGTCTGACCGATGTCCTTCATGTCTTTGATAGTGGAATATTGTAGTAATGTCTGCCAGATGTTTGAATGTAAAATTGTCTGTCAGATGTTTCAAACAGGTAGTAATGTCTGCCAGATGTTGGAATAAGGTACGAATGTCTGCCCAATGTTGGTATAGGTTAGGAATGTCTGTCAGATGTTCCAATCAGGTAATAATGTCTGCCAGATGTTGGAATAAGTTAGTAATGTCTGCCAGATGTTGAAATAAGGTAGTAAAGTCTGTCAGATGTTGCAATATGGTAGTAATGTCAGTCGGATGTTGGAATAAGGTAGTTAGGTCTGTCAGATGTTGCAGTATTATAGCAATGTCTGCCAGATATTGGAATAAGGAAGTAATATCTGTCAGATGTTGGAATATTGTAGTAATATCTGCCAGATGTTAGGATACTGTGGAAATGTTTGTCAGATGTTGCAATATGGTAGTAATGTCAGTCGGATGTTGGAATAAGGTACCGGTAGTTATGTCTGTCAGATGTTGTAATATAATAGCAATGTCTGCCAGATGTTAGGACACTGTGGAAATGTCTGTCAGATGTTGCAATCAGGCAGTAATGTCTGCCAGAATTTGGAATAAGGTTAACGTCTGTCAGATGTTGGAATATCGTAGTAATGTCTGTCAGATGTTGCAATAATGTAGTAATGTCTACCAGATGTTGAAATATTGTAGAAATGTATGCCAGATGTTGAAATAAGGCAGTAATGTCTGCTAGATGTTGGAATAAGGTAGTAATGTCTGTCAGAGGTTGGAATAAGTTAGTAATGTTTGGCAGTTGTTTGAATAAGGTAGTAATTTCTGTCAGATGTTGGAGTAAGGTAGTAATGTCTGTCAGATGTTGGAATAAGGTAGTAATGTTTGGCAGTTGTTGAAATAAGGTAGTAATGTCTGTCAGATGTTGGAATAAGGTGGTAATGTCTGTCAGTTGTCAGAATAAGGTAGTAATGTCTGTCAGATGTTGGAATAAGGTAGTAATATCTGTCAGATGTGGGAATAAGGTAGTAATGTATGTCAGATGTTGGAATAAGGTAGTAATGTATGTCAGATGTTGGAATAAGGTAGTAATGTCTGGCAGATGTTGGAACAAGATAGTAATGTTTGGCAGTTGTTGGAATAAGGTAGTATTGTCTGTCAGATGTTGGAATAAGGTAGTAATGTCTGCCAGATGTTGGAATATGGTAGTAATGTCTGCCAGATGTTGGAATATGGTAGTAATTTCTGCCAAATGTTGGAATAAGGAGGTAATGTCTGCCAGATGTTGGAATATGGTAGTAAAATCTCTCAGATGTTGGAATAAGGAGGTAATGTCTGCCAGATGTTGGAATAAGGAAGTAGTGTCTGCCAGATGTTGGAATAAGGTAGTAATGTCTGCCAGATGTTGGAATAATGTAGTAATGTCTGCCAGATGTTGCAATCAGTTAATAATTTCTGCCAGATGTTGGAATAAGGTAGTAATGTCTGCCAGATATTGAAATGAGGTAGTAATGTCTTTCAGATGTTGGAATAAGGAGGTAATGTCAGCCAGATGTTGAAATAAGGAGGTAATGTATGTCAGGTGTTGGAATAAGAAGGTAATGTCTGCCAGATGTTGAAATAAGGTAGGAATGTCTGCCAGATATTGGAATAAGGTAGTCATGTCTGTCAGATGTTGGAATAAGGTAGTAATTTTTGGCAGTTGTTGGAATAAGATAGGAACGTCTGCCAGATGTTGGAATATGGTAGTAATGTCTGTCAGATGTCGGAATAAGGTAGTAATGTCTGCCAGATGTTGGAATACAGTAGTATTGGCTGCCAAATGTTGGAATAAGGTAGTAATGTCTGCCAGATGTTGCACTAAGGTACTAATGTCTGCTAGATTTTGAAATATGGTAGTAATGTCTGTCAGATGTTGGAATAAGGTAGTAATGTCTGCCAGATCTTGGGATCAGGTAGTAATGTCTGTCATATTTTGGAATATGGTAGCAATGTCAGTCAGATGTTGGAATATGGTAGTAATGTCTGTCAGATGTTGCAATAAGGTAGTAATGTCTGCCAGATGTTGGAATAAAGTAGTAATGTCTGCCAGATGTTGCAAAAAGTAGTAATATCTGTCAGATGTTGCAATCGGACAATAATGCCTGCCAGATGTTGGAATAAAGTAGTAATGTCTGTCAGATGTTGGAATATTTTAGAAATGTCTATCAGATGTTGCCGGGCAGTAATGTCTGCCAGGTGTCGGAATAAGGTAGTAATGTCTGCCAGATGTTGGAATAAAGTAGTAATGTCTGTCAGATGTTGCAATCGGGCAGTAATGTCTGCCAGATATTGGAATAAAATGGTAATGTCTGTCAGATGTTGGAATATGGTAGAAATGTCTGTCAGATGTTGCAATCGGGCAGTAATTTTTGGCAGTTGTTGGAATAAGGTAGGAATGTCTGCCAGATGTAGGAATATGGTAGTAATGTCTGTCAGATGTCGGAATGAGGTAGTAATGTCTGCCAGATGTTAGAATACAGTAGTAATGTCTGCCATATGTTGGAATAAGGTAGTAATGTCTGCCAGATGTTGCAATAAAGTAGTATTGTCTGTCAGATGTTGCAATCGGGCAGTAATGTCTGCCAGATGATGGAATATGGTAGCAATGTCTGCCAGATGTTGGAATAAGGTATTAATGTCTGTCAGGTGTTGGAATAAGGTAGTAATGTCTGGCAGACGTTGGAATATGGTAGTAATGTCTGTCAGATTTTGGAATAAGGTAGTAATGTCTGGCAGACGTTGGAATATGGTAGTAATGTCTGTCAGATTTTGGAATAAGGTAGTAATGTCTGTCAGATGTTGGAATAAGGTAGTAATGTTTGGCAGTTGTTGCAATAAGGTAGTAATGTCTGCCAGATGTTGGAATAAGGTAGTAATGTCTGCCAGATGTTGGAATAAGGTAGTAATGTCTGTCATATTTGGGAATAATGTAGTAATGTCTACCAGATGTTGGAATAAGGTAATAAAGTCTGTCGTATATTGGATTAAGGTACTTTGATGTTCTTTTGTCTGCCCAATGTAGGCCTACATGTATATTTCCCTGTCTGTCCGGTGTCTGTGTATGTTTGTCTGTTTGCCCAATGTACGTGTACATTTTTCTCTCTGCCCGGGCAGATGTCTGTGTATGTTTTTCTGTCTGCTCAACGTATGTGTATGTTTTTTTCTGTCTGCCCAATGTCTGTGTATGTTTTTCCGTCTGCCCAATGTCTGTGTATGTTTTTTCTGTCTGCCCAATGTCCGTGTTTATTTTTTTGTCTGCTCGATGTCTGTGTATGTTTTTCTGTCTGCCCGATGTATGTGTATGTTTTTCTGTCTGCCCGATGTCTGTGTGTGTTTTTCTGTCTGCCCAATGTCCGTGTATGTTTTTTATTATTATTTAGTTTTATTATTATTATTATATTATTTTATAATTATTATCCTTATTATTAGGGGTTTGACCTCTGCGGGGAACCCTTATTACAATAATTAAATCTTCTTATACTTCCAAATTGTTTTTCCACGCCGGTTTTTACGCATTAACTCCAGAACTGCCTTTTAGATCGGGACCAAACTTTCCCACAAGGTGCGTTTTTGTATTGGGCAACTTTTGATATGCTAAACATCCGAAATGGCGGCCAAACAGGTCCATGGTAGCCGATTTCCCGAAAAATTTGAAACCTAAATACCGTCTCTCCCACTCATAGGAAATAATTGGGCTTTGGCATATGGACTCCACTACTAATGCTCCGCAAATGTTATGGAAAAGGTTTTGCTTTTGCATGTGAGTTTTTTCCGGCAATCTTGAAAACACCTTGAAAACACTTAAAAATCCACATCTTGAAAACTACGCAGATGATCAAAGCCATGTTTGCGTAGTTGGGTGAGGCTTGCAATTCCGAACGTTTTGGTACCAAAAGAATAGAAATTGGTGGAATAGTTTGGCTGCAGCATTGAAAACTGTCTATTCATAAATTACTTTAACACCGTGTGAGGTACCCACACAACGTTTTCAGTCTTCAATCTATAGGCTTCCCCGCATCCCCTAGTTTTGCTTAATAATAGTTATATTAATCATTCAGATCCATAAATCTTTTAAATTTAACTCTCTCAAAATAGTTAGTCCCTACGAATTCCAGCAATTATTTAACCAACCTACCTATACATATCTACCCTACCAAATAATAATGATAATTCATATATATTTTTGGTGAATAGCAGAATATTGGCTAAATTTTTTAACAATTCCTCCCTTTGCCAAATGCTTAGTTTAATAACAAAGTTCTAGACGTTCAATGTTTTGACAATTTTTGGTGTGGTGTGACTTACCTTTCCTCCTCCCTCAAACAGCAAGCAATGTCTTCAGGGGTTCAAGAGTATTGCAGTCTTCCATAAAAATATATATAGTCAATTTTTTACGCAAAAACTCCGAAACTACTTGTCGGATCGGGACCAAACTTTGACACAAGGTGTATGTTTGTATTGGGCCTGTGGCAGCCCTAATTTTATGTTGAACTCTATTGTTCTTGATCCCACTATAGGACTCGGTAGCCTATTCCACATATCTACAACTTTGTTACTAAACGAATAGAGGCAGATTCCTTACACACCCAGTCTCTCTCTGTCGCTCGTATGTTTGCACACCGGTACAAATGAGGCAGATCCCTTACAAATGCAACTAAGATGAACATGGGAATCTGCAGAGAGACAAGTGGCCCACAAAAGGCAGATCCCTTTCACATCCAACCCATTTTGTCCATATGACTCTGATTTTATCTTGAAATTCTCTATTGTTCTTGATCCCACTATGGCACTAGGTAGCCTATTTCACATATCTACGACTCTGTTACGAGAGAGGCAGATCCCTTACACAGCCAATCTCTCTCTCTCTCTCTTATTTGCACACTGGTACAAATGAGGCAGATCCCTTACACATGTTATCAAGATGAAAATGGGAGTCTGCAGAGAGCCGATTGGCCCACAAATGGCAGATCCCTCTCACACCCAATCCATCTCGTCCTATCAAATTTTATGTTGAAGCTCTATTGTTATTGATCCCACTATAGCACTCGGTAGCCTATTACACACATATACAACTCTTTTACCAAGCGAATAGAGGCAGATCCCTTACATAGCCAATCTCTTTCTCTCTCGCTCTTGTTTGTTTGCACACCGGTACAAATGAGGCAGATCCCTTACACATGCAACCAAGATGAAAATGGGAGTCTGCTGAGAGCCAAGTGGCCCACATAAGGCAGGTCCCTTTCACACTCAACCCATCTCATAAACGTTACCTGTTATTTACACTACTTACTATACACCCATATTATCATATACCTGCAACCAAAACACAATTGTAAGAAATAGGAACATAAGAAAATGGGAGTCTGTAGAGAGCCAATTGGCCCACACAAGAACAATCATTTTCACACCCAACCCATCTCATAACAACTCTCTCATTTATCTCTGTCTTCCTTACATTTATGACATCCTAGTCTCTCTCTCTCTCTCTCTCACAAATGAGAACATAAGAAAACCGGAGTCTGCAGAGAGCCGATTGGCCCACACATGTCAGATCCATTTCACACCCAACCCATCCCGCACTCTCTCTCTCTCTCTCATATTTATCGCTATCTTCCTTACGTTTACGACATCCCATTCTCTCTCGCCATACTCTCTCTCCCTCACAAATGAGAACATAAAAAAATAAGAAAACGGGAGTCTGCAGAGAGCTGATTGACCTACACATGGCAGATCCCTTTCACACCCAACCCCTCTCGTTCTATCTAATTTCAAGTTGAAGCTCTATTGTTCTTGATCCCATTATAGCACTCGGTAGCCTATTCCACATATCTACAACTCTGTTACTAAACGAATAGAGGCAGATCCCTTATACAGCCAATCTCTCCCTCTCTCGCTCTTGTTTGTTTGCACAATCTGTTCCTTCTGTAGTTTCTCCATTCCATGCCCGATAAGTTAAATGATCTTTTGATATCTGTGACACAGCTCTTGTATCCAACACAATACCCTGCTTGCAAAGCCGCTCGAACCCCGGACAACGTTGCTTGCAACTTTAATTATTATTATTATCATTATTATTATAGCTCCTATCATGGTATAGGTTTAGACAAATAATAACATTATGAGAACATCAACTTTATTGCAAAAAAGCTAGGATAAATTTACATCTGGAGTAAATATATATATATATATAAATGTATCTATATACCATGCAGTATATACTGTATATATATATATATATATATATATATATATATATATACTGTATATCGTCGTAAATAGTTATACGTTTATTAAATATTTGCAGATTAAGCAGTAAAACATTTTATAAACATTTTCGTATGCTTATAATCTAACATGGGACTGGTGCTCTCGAATAGGTGCTCCAGTCCAAACGCTATTCTTGACTTACAGTGTGCTGGCTCAATAATCCAGAAATGTTAGTAGCCTCAGAAGTCCTATTCTAACGAACTATAATCTAAAGTCGTTCATTATCGTTAACCTTTAGACCTTCAGTTAAGGGGGGTGACCTGTTTTTTTCTCTTTCTTGGTTGTATCCATTTGGCCCCATTCAGCCTACTGTTTTAAGACATTTATCCCATCTAGGTGTCGATTTTTTCCTGGCGAGCGATAGCGAGCCAGCATTTTATTGAGAAATCCGGCTTCGCCAGAGACATTTTTCTATCGAAAAATGTACAAATTTAGCCAGCTGTCTAACACATTATCCAAAATATGGTGGCTCGCTATCACTCGCCAGGTATAAATCGACACCTGGATGGGGATAAACGTCTTAAAACAGTAGGCTGAATGGGGCCGAATGGATAAAACTCAGAGAGAGAAAAACAGCATGTCACCCCCCTTTAACGCCTTCAGGATGTGATGGCACTTTTCTTTATTTTATCCTGGCTATATAGGTAGACGATTTTATTCAGCTCAGGAAACAATTTTGGAAGTGAGCCTGTAATTTAGGAGGCATTTTCCTACCGAATAATGTACAAATATATCTTGAAGAGGGATTTTAGGGGTATTTGTATATTTTAGTGTTCTAGCATAATAGAGGTCTAAGGAGGAAACAAACTGATACCCTTAAGGGGAGATTTCCACCTGGAGGATTTTTTCTGAACCTCTTTCTCCCTCATGTTTAACCCCATTGCTTGTGAGATTTAAAGACGCTTGCCCAATTAGTTTGGCGATTTTAAGAACCCTCGCCCCATTTCTGTCAATTTTAAGACCATTCGTGCCACTTAGGTGTCGATTTTTTCCTGGCGAGCGATAGCGAGCCTATAATTTAAGGGGAACCGGCCTTCGGCCGGGAAATATTTCTACCGAAAAATGTAAAAATTTATCTTGAAAGGGGGTAAAGGGGGAGTAATTTTAAGCTTGATGGAAGTCTAGGGAATCAACGAAAAACCTCCCCTTAACCCAGTGACGTCCCTTTCATTATATTCTGGACACTACAAACAATTTCATTCAGCTTAGGAAGGATGTCTACCCTTGAGAAGGCTAGAGACTATCTCAATTAATCCTTTCACCTACCATAAATCCTTCCTAAGCTTCATCAAATCGTCTAAACGTACCTGAAATCAAAACTTCAGGAACATATTGTCTTCTTGAAATTCTTACCGTTAACGCATATACAGAAACCATATCACCAGTTTGTACAGTCGGCCTAATAAGTGATGTCTCAGCACCAAGTATGTTTTGATCAATTGGTTCAGTAATAACTCAAACTTGATTTATTCGTTTTTAGTGAGATATACTAACATGTTCCTACACTTGCCCACGCTATTCAACATCTGACAGACATTAATACAGCACAGAGCGAGCTAAACGTAATGACAGCCAAGACATGACTTATTAGCGCCACCGTACTGTAAATATATAAATACATAAATAAATAAATATGATTACAAAAAAAATAGTATGATGTCATGGTCTTAATTTGATTCTTAACCCCTTCTGTACCGGTGACGATTTTTTTTTTTTAAATTTCAGCACATTTAGATGATTTTATGAAGCTATACGGTGGATAAAAGGATTAGTTGAGATAGTCGGTAGCCTTTTAATGGGTAAAGTTCCTTGCTAAGCTGAATAAAATCGTTTAAGAGTTGCCAGAATATAATGCTGAATGGGTTAACCCGAACTCTGTCTCTTGTCATATAATCAAAGTAGACGGAAAAGGGGATAAAGCAAATGTAGCGATATGGAAATGATGAAACAGAAAAGAAAAAGAAAAACAAAATAATAACTCACACCTGCCTAATGTATTTCAGGGTTGATGACAACAGTATTTACCTCTTTGATTCCCAGAGATCCTTCCAAAGCTGCATAGAATCGCCTAATGATTGCCAGAATATATGGAAGAAACGCGCCCCTACATTATCCTGACTAAATCAAATACGAAAAGGACGGAGAAAATGACGAAAAAACGAAGCAAAATACGAAAAACACAAAGAAAAAGATGAAAAAGGCGAAGAAAAAGAAAAAAGAGTAAGACGGAAAAACGAAACAAAAGACGAAAAGGACGAAAAAAGACGAACAGACGAAGAATAAGACGAAAAAGACAAAACAGACGAAAACAAACGAAGTAAAAGACGGAAAAACGAAGAAAAAGACGAAAACACAAAGCATTAGACGAAACAACGTAGAAAAAGGCGAAAAGGGTAAAGAAAAAGACGAAAAGGACGAAGAATAGTACGAAAACACTAAGAAATAGACAATACAGGTTAAGAGAAAGACGAAAAAGTCAAGAAAAGGACGAAAAAGGTCAAGAAAAGGACGAAACAGATCAAGAAAAGGACAAAAAGTTCAAGAAAAGGACGAAAAAGGTCAGAAAAGGACGAAAAAGGTCAAGAAAAGGATGAAAAAGATCAAGAAAAGGACGTACAAGGTCAAGAAAAGGACAACAAAGATCAAGAAAAGGAAAAAGGTCAAGAAAAGGACGAAAAAGGTAAAGAAAAAGACGAAAAGATCAAGAAAAGGACGAAAAAGGTCAAGAAAAGGACGAAAAAGGGCGAAAAAGGTCAAGAAAAGGACGAAGAAAAGACGAAAAAAGACGAAAAATTACCTCAGAACTGCCTAATATCTTTCATAGTGAGAACCGCAGAGTTGATGACATATTGAAGGATAGAGAGTTGCTGTTTGACGAGGCCCCACGCTTTGACGCAGGTATTCTGGTCACAAGGGGCTGTTTCACTACTGTTGATGTCTGTTTCTGTTCCTTTCGTGGTGGGGGTTCTGCTGTTGGGTGGAATAGATGCTCCGCTGTTGGTAGATGTTCCGCTGGTGGGTGTTCCGTTGCTAGATGTTCCGCTGATAGATGCTCCGCTGGTGTATGCTCCGTTGTTGATAAATGCGTCGCTGGTGGATGATCTGCTGATAAATGCTCCGTTTTTGGGTGTTCCGTTATCCTTCGCTCCGTCAGTGTTCGGTCCATCGATGCTCCCCTCGCTGACGTGTGTTCCTCGGATGCTAGAAGTTCCGTCGGCATAAGTTCCCCCCTCACCAGTGCAAGAGGTTCCGCGACAGGGTTCCTTCTTCTGTTTGCAAGTAGCGGAACACTGCATAGCCTCCCACATGGCATCCCTCACCCCCGGAGCAAAGACACCCTCGTACTGGTTGAAGTTACTGGATCCGAACATCATATTCCTGGGGGGGGGGGGGATTCATTAATTAACTAATTGGCCACTTGCGAGTTTCAGGCTATAAGGAAGTTGGAGCCATGACCATCGACATAAAACAGATATTCAGTATTATTGTAAGTTTCTGATTGATAAATAGTATGTTGAATTGGGTTTTATGTAATTATATATGTACTACGACCGTATTTTTGCTGGAAATTCTGCTAAATAGCAATGTCTACGGCTCCAACTTCCTATAGCCTGATACTCGCAAGTGGCCAATTAACTAACTAACTATCTGACTAACTGACTGACTGTCTGACTGTTAACCGACAGACAGACAGACAGACTGGCTGACTAACCAATCTTCTTACGTTGCATTCATATGGGCAGGTTATTGTTTGTTCTGAACCCCCTTTCTCCCTCATGCTTAGCCCCATTAGTTTTGAGATTTCAAGACGTTCGCCCCATTAGTTTGGCGATTTTAAGACCTTTTTTGCCATTTAAGTGTCGCTTTTTTGCCTGGCAAGCTATATTGAGCCTGCAATTTAGCAGGAACCGGCCGATTTTTTGTCCTCCATAAAATGCACAAATTGGTCACGAATAGGGATCTCGGGGATATTGTGTAAAGCTTGATGGAGGTTTAGGGAGGAAACGAAAAATAAATAAAAATAAAATAAAATAAACAAACCTCACCCACACAATAATTAACTAACTAAATCTATAAATAAAATAAACAAACCTCACCCACACAATAATAAACTAACTAAATCTATAAATAAAATAAACAAACCTCACCCACACAATAATAAACTAACTAAATCTATAAATAAAATAAACAAACCTCACCCACACAATAATAAACTAACTAAATCTATAAATAAAATAAACAAACCTCACCCACACAATAATAAACTAACTAAATCTATAAATAAAATAAACAAACCTCACCCACACAATAATAAACTAACTAAATCTATAAATAAAATAAACAAACCTCACCCACACAATAATTAACTAACTAAATCTATAAATACACATCTCCCCTTGATAATGATAGTAGTGTTCTGTTGGTAGCGGCTTCCATGTGCAGTGGAGTACATATGAACCAACTCATCTCCAGTAACAATGATGAATCCATTAATTAAGCTGTTAAGGGGAGAGGGGGCGTTTTGATTTGCTTATTTCTGTATCTTTTTAGTAATTTAGTAGTTTCCTCCTTAGACCTCCATCAAACACAAAAACACGCCCGCCCAGGACCCTTCTTCAAGATAAATTTGTACATTTTTCGATAACAAAATGTACTGGCCGAAGGCCGGTTTCTCTTAAATTTCAGGCTCGCCAGGAAAAGATCGACACCTAAATAACACGAAAAGTCTTAATATTTACACAGAAATTGGACGAAAGGTCTTCAAATCGACAAACTAATGAGCCCAACGTCATAAAATCTGAAAACTATATTGGGGCTAAACATGAGGAAGAAGGGTGACCAGAAAAACGGCCCCTCCCCCCTTAATAGTGTGTTTGTCAAGGCCTGCATCGATGGACCAATGGGGGCGTCATATTTTGGGCGTGGCACAATACATTATTATATGCTATTCATGGGGCTATGCATATTAATGAGGGATGTACTCTCTCTCTCTCTCTCTCTCTCTCTCTCTCTCTCTCTCGCATTTTACACACAGACGCTCGCTCTCTCAAAGTAAACCTATTCTCTCTCTCTCTCTCTCTTTCTCTTTCTCTCTCACTCTCTTTCTTTCTCTCTCTCTCTCTCTCACGCATTTACACACAGACGCTCGCTCTCTCAAAGTAAACCTATTCTCTCTCTCTCTCTTTCTTTCTCTTCTTCCCCAGCATCCCTCTCTCACTCTTTCTCCCTCACCCCCCACCTCCTCTCCCATCTCTCCTCCCTTCGTTCTTTCTCTCACTCTCTCTCTTTCTCTCTCACGCATTTACACACAGACGCTCGCTCTCTCAAAGTAAACCTATTCTCTCTCTCTCTCTCTTACTCTCTCTTTCTCTCTCACGCATTTACACAGACGCTCGCTCGCTCAAAGTAAACCTATTCTCTCTCTCTCTCTCTCTCTCTCTCTCTCTCTCTCTCTCTCTCTCTTTCTCTCTCACGCATTTACACACAGACGCTCGCTCTCTCAAAGTAAACCTATTCTCTCTCTCTCTCTCTCTCACTCACACACAAAGCCGTTGACCGAAAAAGCCCAATTTTATCTAGAAGCGGGGGTCTTGGGGTATTTTTTTAAGCTTGATGGAGGTCTAGGGAAGAAACTATAGAAATGATAAGCAAATAAATAAATAAACAAATAAGATATAATCCCCCGCGTAATAGTAGTCTATGTTGAACAAGGCGGGAAGCGTAGGATTAACCTTTTTAACACCAGGACGCAATTTTCATCATATTCAAGTTACCATTAGACATTTCTCTTTAGTTTTAAATCTACCTACACGACTCAAATGGGTAAATACGATCTCAATACACCCTCTTAGTAACATAGGTCCTTCTTAAACTGCATAAAATAATATAATTTTAGCCAGAACAAATGGTAGAAAAGCGTCATGGTGCTGAAGGGGGTAAAACAAAGACAACACCTGTGTGATTTACAGTTAATATTACCGTCAGAGAAAACGTTACTCAGGATGACTTTGTGGGGTAACTCCTATAAACCCAGGGAGGCGGTGGTAGGATAGAGGACACCCACCTACTCACTCACGCACACACACTCTCTGACTCCCCCCCCCCCTCTCTCTCTCTGTCTCTCTCTCTCTCTCTGACTATAATACCAGAACCTGTATCATACTTCACGTGAGGTCTGACTGGGCTGCCTTGAGAGTTGATGTAGCATTTCTCGAGCAGCATTAGTTGATCGTTGAGCTGACGTGCCAACAGCGGTCTGAGGAAAGGTGGCAGTGGTGGTAATGGGGGTGGTGTAAGTGGTGGTGGTAATGGTGGTGGTAGTGGTGGTGGTAATGGTAGTCGTAAGGGTGGTGGTAAGAGTGGTGGAAGTGGTGATAGTTGTAAATATGGTACTGGTGGTAATGGTGGTGGAAGTGGTGGTGGCAAGAGTGGTGGAAGTGGTGATAGTGGTAGCAGATGGCAATGCTAATGGTGGAAGTGGTTATAGTTGGAAAGTGGTGGTAATGGTGGTGATAATGGTGATAGTTTAAAAATGGCAATAGTAAGTGTGGCCTACTGTATATAAATGATACTACCATTCCTCTAATATGATTCATAGCTTCAATACATTACCGATTTGTACACATATATCATACTTACGAAACGTCAGTCAGGTTGCCCACGAAACTTGAAAATGAAACTGCTGTCTCTTCGAAGTTGTTGATCACTGCTTCTATGTGAGCTGAAATGAAACAGGTTGGGAGCTTTAGGGTTTAACATGTTCTAATAAAGACAACTATTTACCTATACCTTTACCTTTTATTATAGAGATGTGTGGTGAAAGACCTGTCTATACATTTACGTTGCCGATTAGGTTAGCAATGATACCTTTAATCTATACTTCAGAGATCAGTAGTGTAAAGTTTGCCTATATACAGTACATGCTATCATAGAAAGCAGGTAAAATGTCCAATAAATGCAACATAATTCTTCAATTTCAAATCCCCAACACAGAAGTATAGTTTGATCAATCTTGCCAATGTAATTTACTATTGAGATAAGTGTTGGAAAGATTGTTCATATCCTTTTTATAGATATCAATGGTAAACATTATCCTGTATAGTGACCTGAAGAAGCTACTGTATATGCAAAACGTTGTCAATGAAGTGCTCCTCCTTGAATGGTGTTTCTATTCATTATCCCTACCCTGTACTTCAGAGGTGAGTGGCAAAAATATTACCCATATTCTTTATTATTAACCCTTTCACCCATTTATGACGCAGAGGTTGCCAGATTAGCAATAAGAAATAGAGTTCTCTCACTCTTATAATTACCTCTCCAAAATTAGTTTTCTGCCCACAGCTAACTCAAAGACAACTGCAGAGGTTGAAGTAACTAAACTAAAGGTTTCTAAATAACCCTGATGGTAACAAAGGCTTTAAAGTATCCCCAATAGGCTCAAAATCGCGTCATATGTCGGAGAGGGTTAAGTTGATATGGTATATATTTTGGTCGTAGATATATATACAGTATATATATATATATATATATATATATATATATATATATATAGATATATATATATATATATATATATGGGTCCCTACCTAACGTAATGCCCTCCTCTTGCAGGATGTCACCGAACTCCTGCTTCAGCCCTTCCACCATCTGTCTCAGCATCACCGTCTCGTCCAGGGGGTCCATCGGGAGCAGCTGGGTGGGCGAGAGAAAGGATTGAGGAGGCTTGCGTGAGGTGGGAATCCATTGCCTTTTAATATTGTTATTATTATTGTTATTATTGTTATTGTTACTGTTGTTGTTGTTATTATTATTATTATTATTATTATTATTATTACCCCTCTCTCTCTGTTCCTGTCTTTTTTCCAAAATATAAGGAAATCGGACCATTCGTACCAAAGTAATCGGTAGCAAATCATAAGAGGCATTCCCTCTCGATTCCTGGAGCTTTTGTTCCGTGTGATCAGTTAAATCCCCTATTGGTAGCCAACATTAAAGGAACTATAACGTCAAACGGGCAATAGCAAATCGTGAGAAGAGTTTAACCTGACCATTGAGTCCAGAATACATGTGAAATTACTCTCTTTGTATTGAAAGGGTCACAACAAATTATAAAACAAACAAAAATCCTCAGCGACAAGAATATTTCAAAAGTGGTCAATAGTAAATCACCAGCGACGTCGTTTGTATTTCTTTCTAGCTGTATTTACACGATTTTGTTCAGCTTAAGAAGGATCGGTGGTAGTAAAAAGGGGTAATTAAGATAGTTCGAAGCCTGTTAATTGCCTATTCGTTGCCAGCATAAAATGAAAAGGACGGAATTGGCACTGAAAGGGTCACAACAAATGATAAAAAACCTTTCCTCAGCGACCAGAATATTACAACAGTGGTTAATAGTAAATCCTGCATAAAAAAGAATATTACAACAGTGGTTAATAGTAAATCCTGTATAAAAAAAGATGTCAAACCGGACCAATATTGTTTGAAGATTTGAATGAATTTGAGAAGGAATACAAGAAAACACTTGTGTGTGTTTTTTTTGTTATTATTTGAAGAACCTGTATAAGTTTGTTCCTTACCGTTGCATCTGCCAGCCCAATGCCCATGAGTGCCCAGAGCTGCCCGAGTGCCAAGTGGTAGCGAAACTCGGGGTCCAGGATGTTCTTCATGGCGTCAAAGTCCTCGAAGGTGGTGTGGTACAGTGGATAGTCGGACCAGTCGTACTTGTCCTAGGGAGAGATACATTTGGTAGAGAGAGAGAGAGAGAGAGAGAGAGAGAGAGAGAGAGAGAGAGAGAGAGAGAGAGAGAGAGAGAGAGAAGGAGAGAGAGAGAGAGAGAGAGAGAGAGAGAGAGAGAGAGAGAGAGAGAGAGAGAGAGAGAGAGAGAGAGAGAGAGAGAGAGAGAGAGAGAGAGAGGAGAGAGAGAGAGAGAGAGAGAGAGAGAGAGATAGAGAGAGAGAAGAGAGAGAGAGAGAGAGAGAGGAGAGAGAGAGAGAGGAGAGAGAGAGAGAGAGAGAGAATGAGAGAGAGAGAGAGAGAGAGAGAGAGAGAGAGAGAGAGAGAGAGAGAGAGAGAGAGAGAGATTTTTTTTTTTTATTTTGTCCCGATAGAGAGAGAGAGATAGAGAGATAGATAGAGGTGGCACAAATTGGACGATGTTATGCAGTTTAAGAATGGCATATGCTATTCAGAGGGTTTATTGAGATAGTATTTTTTAAAAGTGTTGGCTCCTGAGTTTATGCACATAAATGCGTAATGCGTATACTAAAAAGTCTATCTAAAAAGCGTATACTCACAAAATGCGTATACCGGTACTCACAAAGTCAATCTCCCACAACATGTATGAGGTAGGGACGCCCACCAGCTGGTAGAAGGGCGTGTGTTCACTGAGGGAGGCCAGGGCGTAGTCCATGAGGGCGGGGGAGGAGGCCCTACGTCTCTGGGTCCAATGCTCCCACAAGGTACTGAAGCCCAGGGAGGTGTCAGGAGCGGGGGTCTGTTGAGGGGGGAGGGGGCATTAAGGGGGTCTGTTGAGGGGGTAGGGGGGGTTAAGGGGTCTTTCCAGGAGGGAAGGGGAGGGGGGTTAAGGTACTGAAGCCTAGGGAGGTATCGGGAGCGGGTGGCAGACGCTACTGTACGATAGCAAAATCGACGATAAACTGTGCAAATCTGACTGCAGCTGGCTGGATTATAATTATTTTGAAATAAAAACTCCTCAAACACGAATATTACTATTTACGTAGTCTTGTTTATTATCTTGTACAGGTGGGGGTGGCTGTCACTAAAGGGTCGTATGATAGCTAAATTGATGTTGAAAAGTGGCAGACAGTCTCTGAAACTACTGAACTGCTATCAGTTATATCATATTTATTACCACTTACCCTTTTCGTAGCCTCCTTAATAATTTTGTGCATAAGGGGGGTGGCAGATATGAGGAGGTTGTATGTCTGTATGATGGCCAGATCCACGTTAAGATGTGCCACAGCCCTCGCCCCAAGCACCGGCAGATACTCCTCCACTAGTTCTGTAGTTCCGAAGAACCCGTACTCGCCAGCACCCCAGGACCCAAAGATGATGGAACGACGGGGGCGCCAACCTGAGAGAGCGACGGATAAAGGAGCGATGGGCATGTTATCATATGATTCTTGGAGCAGTTGTCCATATTCTATTGGTGTAATAAAATGTACAGGAACCAAAATCATGACATAAGAATGACCAAACATCTGCTCGGAATAACCCCTTCCCAAATTATCTCTGAGGAATACTACACACTAACTAAGATTTTGAGTTACTTCCTTACATAATGAATGAAGGTTGCGGCGGTGATAACATTTGGCACATTGAAGGAGCTATGATACTGACAACTCTCCAGTGAAATAAACTTTACTGGAACGAAGAACCCTTAACCACACAAGAGAAACTACCCAGTGCATAAATTACCTTCAGACATCAGCTTCCCATAGGCCCTGACCATCTCCATCATTACGGCTGTGGCTGAGGAAGGATCGCAGGAGCCGAAGGTCCAGGCGTCCCGGTGGTTGCCGTAGATGATGTAACGGTCCGGTTCCTCGCTGCCCCGGATCAATCCCAAGACGTTATACGTTGGGACGATGTGCTTTATGTTGTTCACCTCCAGCTTGATGGTCCTGGGACAAATATTTTATAATTACAAAAAAATATGTAATCAAGAGTTAATAGAAAAAAGACTGCCATCACAATCGATACACCATGCGACTGTGAGAGGCCAATTCTCAGCCAAAATTAATCATATATATATTAGTCCTAATACAGAAGGAATTACCAGGGGTACATTTCACATCTTTGACAACATACTCTTTCCCACCGTATGTGCTTGAGGCACCATACCTTACCCAATCTTTTAGCTAACCTGGAACCCCTTCCCCTCAAAGAGCTAGAGGTACTGCACTTTATCTGATCTTATAGCTAGTCTAGAGTCATTGCCTATAACCTTTACTGGAAGCTGTTAATTAATCAGCATCAGTCTCATTTACAAATACCCTCATTTTAACTGACCCTCCAGTCCTGGCCAACTGGGTTCCCATCCTGTAGGTGATGTTGAGCCTTTACCTCCAGTCCTCAGATACCTCTTCTCCACCACATCTTACTTGATCTTATATTTATCCTAATATCCCTCCTATCATTAGCTAGAAGTACCACACCTTACCTAATGTTACAGAAACATAGAACCCTTTCTTCCAAAAGCTAGAGCCACCAATATTTTCCTCATCTTTTAGCTAAACTAGAATTTCTATGAGCTAGGGCCACCACATCTTATCCAATCGTATGGGTAACTTACCATCCAGTTCTGGCCAGCTGTGGTCCCATCCTGTAAGTGATGTTGAGGCCCCCTTTCCAGTCCTCGGGCACCTCTTCTCCGCCCATGTTGACCAGGAGCTTGAGGGCGTCGTTGTAGCTGATGCAGTGGGCGGGGATTCTGGGCACGTCCGCTTCTTCGTCAGGCACCCGATAAGCTCCCTCTGTAGATTATAGGTCAGATCTTATAGGATTATGAAAGTAGGGGAAATAACAGAGGATAAGAAGGTATGAGAAAGACATACTAGAAGCATGTAATGGCAAATAAAAGATAAAGCACATTGAGAAGTTAGGCAAAATTTAAAAGGGGAAAATCCTATACTTGAGGTAAATATTATGGATACGTTAAGATGAAAGTATTGAGGGCGCCCTTCTAGTTGATATAGCGGCCAGTGATCCGGTGCTCATTAACATTTGCGTCAGGCACCTGATAATTTCGATTTGAAGTTGTGGCAGATTTTCCGTCTATTATACCTATGATTACTATTTATGACTATTTAGGCTGATTAGATGTTAATTCACAAATGTTGCTAATATTGGCATAAAATATATAGACTTCAAATTAAATTCCATCTCTATAGCTATAACATAAGCACAATATAAAAATTATATAACATAATATTTATGTATCTGTATTTATACTAAATAATTCTATCAGTAAATGCTTTTTCATATTACCCCATATTTTTCTCAAGTATTCTACGAATAGCTTAATATTTGTATTCCAATGTTTTATAGCCTTCATTTAAATATAACCATTGGTTGTATACAGTATATGTATATTATTGTTATTATTATTATTATTATTATTATTATTATTATTATTATTATTATTAGTATTAGTATTATTATATTATAACAAACCATATTTCCTTTACTGCATTTATGGCATAGTTTCCCTTTCATTTTCAGCTAAGTACTGTTTTCTCAAGACGAAGAGCTTAAACAGAAAATGCAGTATTTCGCTTTAAATGGATAACTAAACAAGATGTTAATGGTTACCTGCTAACATGAAATATAATTGTATACCAGATTCTTACTATTTCCCTTACGACAGTGTTATATAATATCCATAAATTACCCAAGGGTGGATAGATGGGCGATAATGAATGGGAGTTGCAGGGTCTGGTAAATGCGTTTGGAACAGTGTGCGAAAAACGGAATTTGAAGGTAAATGCGGGGAAGAGCAAGGTTATGGTCTTTGAAAGGGGTGAAGCCACAGAGTGTGAGGTGAAGTTGAACAGTCAAGCTATGGCGATTGTCAGCTCATTTAAGTATCTGGGCAGTGTGTTGAGTAAAGATGGGACTATGGATGAAGAAGTTCGGGAGAGGGTGCAACAGGGGAAGAGGGTTGTAGGAATGCTGAAAGCAACAAGAAATAGGGTGGTCAGTATGGAAGTGAAAAAGTCTTTGCATGCCATTGTGGTAATCCCGACATTGACTTACGGAAGCGAAGCATGGACGTTTGAGAAGAGACTCAGACCAAGAGTGAGAGGGGTGGAAATGAGTTACTTGAGAATTTCGTGCAGAGTTACATGGAGGGATAGATAGACGAATGAGGAAGTAAGAAGGAGGTGTGGTGTGGAGGTAGATGTGCTGGAAAGTGTGAAAAGGAATACCTTGAGTTCGGCCATATGGAAAGTAAGGGAAGCGAGAGAATGATTAAGAAGGTGTACGAGAGCGAGGTGGAAGGACAGAGGGGGAGAGGTAAACCGAAAGAGAGGTGGAAGGGTGGAATGAGGAAGTATATGGATGAAGGCGGTGCTGGTTGGGAGGAGGGGCGTCGACTGACTGGGAACAGAGGTGCATGTGGGCGGTTCGTTCGTGGCCACCACTTCGGGGATCACGGCGTCAGGCAATAGATAGATAGATAGATAGATAGGATAGAGAGGGGTGATAACAGACACGGCACATGATTACTTACAGTAGTATATGATGTCTACAAGAATATATATAATTACCTAAAGCCGGGTAGAGAGGCGTGGTGGGGTCCCCGTCATGCCACACTATGGACCCCCTCTGAATACCGGACCCGGGGAGCCAGAATGTAGTAGGGTACGCTGGGCCCCCATTCTGCCACTCGGGGTGATAGTCCGACGGGTCCCTGAAGTGTCCAATAGTCCAATAGTTAATTATGATAACCTGGCAATAATATGATGCAGAAACATAGTAGTATCCTTTATTTCTATTAACCCCTTCTGTACCGGCGACACGTCTTTGATTTTATTCTAGCTAATATTTAGACGATTTTGTGCATTTTAGGAAGGACGTCTATCCATTTAATGGCCTCAGACTATCGCAATTATTCCTTTTAGATACCATACATCCTTACTAAGTATCATTAAATCGTCTAAATGTAGCTGAAATCAAATAAAAACGACGGCACCGGTACAGGAAATGTTAACTACCGATAAGTCAGTTTCTAAGGAATTGAATTTACCGTTAGCTGAAAATAAACTAGACTAAAGCCTCTGTCACACGAGCGCTTTTTCCGTCAATTTTCCATGAGCAAGTTTTTTCTCGTATTATTTCGGGACTTGTTTGCACTGGTATCGGTAACTAGACTGAAGGTAGATTATGTTAGGCTGCTAAATTTTGTTAAAGTGTAATTTTTGAAGCTTCCAGACCATAATTGCCCTTAAAAATTGCTCGAAAAACGGCTCGTGTGACTCCGACTTAACTCACGTGTAGAGGATGATCCCCGAGGCGTTGAATCTCTGTGCGTTCTGGATCTTGTCGCCTCGGAAGCCCCTGCCGTACTTAGCAATGACCAGCCGCCCCGCCACTCCGATTCCCGCCGCTTCCACCTTTAAGAAGTCTTCGTACTGCCCGTAGTTGACGTAGACCAGCTCGTCCTGTGGGGCGTGGGATGGGCATTAGGCAACATCATGCAAGCTATTTTATATTATATATATATATATATATATATATATTTTTTTTTTAGGAGTATTGTTTTTTCTTATATTGGTATCAGTAATTAAGCTAAAGGTAGCTTATTAATAGACTAATATTTTAGCAAAGTGAAAACTACATCCTTCTTATACTCCATAATTACCATTAAAGATGGTAAAAAACACAGTAACCTACAGATACATGATATAACATAATTATTACAGTGATCACAAGGGAGCTGAAAGGTCCCTACATGTCATGGATTAACCCCTAGAGTACCAGCGACGTGTGTTATGTTTAATTCTAGCTATATTTAGTCGATAATATGCACCTTAGGAAGGATCTATGGTAGTTAATAGGGGTGGTTGAGATAGTTTTAAGTCTTATTATTGCTACAGGTCCTTCCTAAGCTGAATAAAATCGTCTATTAGTTGCCGGAATATGATGAAAAGGACGTCCCTGGTACTGAATGGGTACATCACACTGGATAATATGTCGCTGGGGCTTATGTAAATCGGACAGCAGCAGATTAGTTACGCACACAGTGAAATAATATACCTAATTTATACGGTGACAGGATTGAATTGACCATTGCATAACAATGTATTCCTTCACTTGTAATTTACTTGCTGTACACGTGTGTTTCATGAATAAATGTTTTTACCTTCGCCATGATTCGATCCACAGACAGTCTGGATGAGAGTCCATGATTTAACCCACTTCACCACCTTGTGATAAAGAATAGTTAACCGTTTGTTATTTATTTATATTAACCCTCTCAGGTCTGAGTAAGTTTTTAAAGTTTTCATGGACAGGCGACACATGGTCTGGGGCTGCTAACGGTTTTTCATTATTCCCGTTCACCAAACTCACCCAGCTATGAATTTTTGCCAGATACCTCCACATATGGACTAGTAGACCAGATATATCGAGTCCTAAATGGACGCGATCGCGTCTTTCGTGTGGTTTTACCAAATTTCATGCAGGGCTTAAGGACGCGATTGCGTCAACACGTGCGCCAGGGCAAAAGTAGCTCAGGATGCGATCGCGTCCATACGTGCGCGACAGGGTTAAGGAGATGGAGAAATCCTGCTTGGAGGAAATATTCAATTCCATACCAATTCATAGGACTCATATTCCAGAGTACCATACCCTTGTGCTTGCCTGGAGGAGAATTGTATGAAATCTATTCAACCCGAGTTGTATGGGAATAGTTATAAAATCCCTTGTGTGATACTCTGGAATATGGGTCCTACGACTTGGTATGGATGATAAGCGTGGAAGTGTGAAAGGGGCATTACTATGTTATGCTGATATGTGGTAATTACATAGGATTACTTTTGCAATTTCCGAGCAGTTTATTTATATATCTTTTATTTTGCCCCATAGACTCCCATCAATCTAATAAATCAACTACTCTCCTTAAGGGGTAAATTTGTACCTGGCCGAAAGTCACCTCCTCCTTAGCTGCAGGGTTGCTATTGCTCGCCAGGAAAAAATCGATACCTGAATGGAGCAAAATGTATAGCTCGTCCGTAAAAAATCCTTACCACAATAGAGCGAAACGTCCACAAATTTTGAGAACTAACTGACCGTATGCACCGTAACGGCCGGAGAGAAGGCCAGGAAGGCGGGCGGTATGGAGTCGTCGTAGCTGCCATCCTCGAATATACTCGTCTGAAACTTCACCTCACCAGTCTCGTCCAGTAAATACACCTGGAAAATAAATTTTTATTATAGAGTATTCTGTTTATGTGTAGTTTTTATTTTCATAACAAAAGCCAAAATTCAACTTTAGGAGAGACAATTACGCATTTCTATTCTCCTTGCTGGCTATTATCAGACGATTTTATTCAGATTAAATGGGTGCGTTTCCATTTATGCTCTTGACTGTACTGAAACTTTAATTGTCTCGCCTATCTCGTTCACTAAGTACACCTGTGAAAAGAAGAACAGTTAAGGAGGGTTCATTAGGGCACGTTTTACAGTCAGCGGAGAAGGAGGACTAGAAATTCTCCCCATAATAATTGTTGCATGACCAAACCTATATCACGCTACCATGCATACACACACACACACACACAACCCACACTAACACACATACCCAACCCACACACACACATACCCAACCCACACACACCCAACCCACACTAACACCCACATACCCAACCCACACTAACACACACACATACTCACAATGACACCCCTCCCCAATCACGCTAACACACATACACATCCACACCCGACTTACACTAACTCACATGCCCCCCCCCCCCCACACCCACACACTGATAACCCCTCTCTGTCAGAATCTTCTCCACTTGCCCCCCTCTTATCTTATCGTCTATCTCACACCTCAGCTCACGTGCCCTACAAGCAGATTGAGGGAAGATGGGCCGGGTTTTTTGGACGCCCCATCTCCCTTATGTTTAGCCTCATTAGTTTTCAGATTTTAAGGCGTTCAACCCATTAGTTTGGCGATTTTAAGACCTTTCACCCCATTTCTTAGTCAATATCAAGACCTGTTGTGCCATTTTGGTGTCGATTTCTTTACTGGCGAGCGATAGCGGGCCTGTAGTTTCAGGAGAAACCTGCCTTCGGCCGGAACAATTTTCTGCCGAAAAATGTACAATTTTTTCTTGAAAGGGGGTCTGAAGGTTGTTATTTTAAGTTTGATGGAGGTCTAGGGAGGAAACTAGAAAAATAATAATTATATTAACGAAAAAAATAGACCAAAAAAGTGAACCATCCCCCCTTAATGCTCTCGATCTGCACGGTAGCGGCATTTTGCAACAGTTCTGGCTGCCTGGAAGCGATTTTGCAGAGATTAAGGGGAGGTTTGTTTTCTTGTGGACCCCTTTCTCCCTCTTGTTTAGCCCCATTAGTTTGGCGGTTTTAAGACCTTTCGTGCCTTTTAGGTGTCATTTTTTTTCCTGGCGAGCGATAGCCAGCCTGTAGGCCTGGAAATTTTTCTATCCAAAAACGTACAAATTATTCTCGAAGGGGGATCTTGACTATTTTTTTTATATGCTTTATGTAGGCCTAGGAAGGAACAAAAATGATAATATATATATATATAATAATTATATTATAATATATATATATATATATATATAATAATTATATTATAATATATATATATATATATATATATAGCACCTATCTCTTTAAACCCCTGACCTTATTGGCTTGGTTGACATCCGGGTGGGAGAGCTGGACGTCGTAGGGCTTGAGGGTGACCTGGTCCAGCCCAGCCTCCTCCCACGACTTCTGCAGGTACAGGGCTTGTTCCAGGTCCTGCTTGGTGCCCGCCATGTGACCCTGACTCGTGAGGTACCTGGGAGTGGGGCGGAGGGGAAGGGTGAGGGGTGAGAGGGATAGAGAGGGGTGGGGTATGGTAATAATAATAATAATAATAAACGGTTTATTAAAGAATGGCAGCCTCATGAGCTGAAAATACACATTTTACAATTAGTGGATGAACATGTGATGTACAGATATGAAAATGATAAGCCCAGTTTACAATGGGTGAGTATAATATACTTTACATTAAAACAAGAAATTAATACAATAATTATGCTAGTGCAAAATACAAATTATCATAAATTAACCATTAGAGTAAGTGATTTACAGTGCATATACAGTACACATTTATTTTACTCATATATATACAGAACATACATATATACACATACGTACACACATACATACGCATATATATATATACATATATAAGAACATAAGAACATGCAGTAAGTGTGCACATGCCCGTATACATAAACGCTCACGTTAACGCATACATACATACACATATACGCACACATACATACACATATACTGTACATACATAAATGCACATATACATATACACACATATACATAAACAAACTCAAGCAAATACATACATATATTATAATACACACACGCACACACACTTATGCATACATTATTAAAGGAGGACGCGTATACATGGTGTGACAGGCCGGCATTACACATTATTAATAATATTTACAATGGTTGGAATAGGATGGTTGGTGAGGGTAGGCCCGGTAGGGGGATGGAGAGGGGTGGGGTATGGTGAGGGTAGGGGGATGGAGAGGGGTGGGGTATGGTGAGGGTAGGCCCGGAAGGGGGAGGGAGAGGGGTGGGGTATGGTGAGGGTAGGGGGATGGAGAGGGGTGGGGTATGGTGAGGGTAGGGGGATGGAGAGGGGTGGGGTATAGGCCCGGTAGGGGGATGGAGAGGGGTGGGGTATGGTGAGGGTAGGGGGATGGAGAGGGGTGGGGTATGGTGAGGGTAGGGGGATGGAGAGGGGTGGGGTATGGTGAGGGTAGCGGGATGGAGAGGGGTGGGGTATGGTGAGGGTAGGGGATGGAGAGGGGTGGGGTATGGTGAGGGTAGGGGGATGGAGAGGGGTGGGGTATGGTGAGGGTAGGGGGATGGAGAGGGGTGATTTTGAGTTGGTGTGGAATACGGGTCATTTGAGTGGATTTAAGGAGATTTATATTTATTTAATGGTGTAAATACTTGTGGGTGTGGAGTGGGTTGGGAGGTAATTTGAGTGTACCTAAATGGCACAAAAGGTCTTAAAATCGCCAAACTAATGGGACTAAAGATAAGGGATAAAGAGGTCCAGTAAATAAACATTCCCTTAATGGGTGGATTAAGAAATATGAGCGTCATCGTGTACTGAAGGGGTTAATGTAGACTGATGATTGAATATACTGTACACTCGCATACGAAAAACAATTAAAAATCTATCCATCTATTTCCCATTGTTTTATATTTTTGTTTTTTCTTCTGGGGGTGGCCGACTCAAGACAGAGCCCGAACAGGGACAACACAACACAACTGAAATACTGACTGAAATGAATAGAAGCTTAACTCTTTTGTCTGAGAGTTTTAGGGTAATGAGTCGTTATCTTATCTGTGTGTGAGTAAGGGGCTCTTTAGTTATCTCACAAATGACTCTCTCTCTCTCTCGCTCTCGCTGTCTGTTATAGTGATAGTATTAATCTTATCACCATGATTTATACTAATTTTAGCTACCATCAAGTACTCTCTCTCTCTCTCTCTCTCTCTCTCTCTCTCTCTCTCTCTCTCTCTCTCTCTCTCTCTCTCTCTCTCTCTCTCTCTCTCACCTCAAGTTGTCCTCAATATTCTGGGCCGACATCTCCTGGATAAGCTCTTTGCCCGCTGTGCCGAAGTAGTCTTCGCCCCAAGGTTTCAGACGGCCGTTTTCGTCCCACTGTTGGACTAGGCTCGATTCCTGAATGGGGCGTAAGTGAACATTGTTAAAGCGTAAATAACAGTAAATAAGCACGCGAAAATATAGATAAATTCAAGTAACTAAATGAATAAAGATAAACACAATAAATACAATAAATACATAACTATAAAAAAGTAAATGAAAACAGATATATCAAAACAAATATAATTAAATATATAAATGTGTAAGTAAATATACGAGCAAACAAACAGGTAATACATTAATAGACGAGCAAACAAACAGGTAATACATTAATAGACGAGCAAACAAACAGGTAATACATTAATAGACGAGCAAACAAACAGGTAATACATTAATAGACGAGCAAACAAACAAGTAATACATTAATAGACGAGCAAACAAACAGGTAATACATTAATAGACGAGCAAACAAACAGGTAATACATTAATAGACGAGCAAACAAACAGGTAATACATTAATAGACGAGCAAACAAACAGGTAATACATTAATAGACGAGCAAACAAACAGGTAATACATTAATAGACGAGCAAACAAACAGGTACTACATTAATAGACGAGCAAACAAACAGGTAATACATTAATAGACGAGCAAACAAACAGGTACTACATTAATAGACGAGCAAACAAACAGGTAATACATTAATAGACGAGCAAACAAACAGGTACTACATTAATAGACGAGCAAACAAACAGGTAATACATTAATAGACGAGCAAACAAACAGGTAATACATTAATAGATCATGAAATTAATGTTAATAATTGTTTTTGTCATTATTCGTGGCACACATATTTTGATAATTTAATCAAATTCACAAATTCTAATCCATTGCAATATTAAAATTATCCTGTTATTTTTACAACTGCTGGACAGGGCACAATTGCCAACAAAATACTGTATTTTCAACGGTCAACGGCCTAGGAAACGGGAGGCCATGTACGGAGCGCCAGTGCTGGTGTGGTGCGGCAGTGACGAGTGGATCTGGGCATGCGCGACGACTTTGATTATTTTTTCTTCAAGTATTATATCATTTTTATTAGATTAACCTAACTAACCTAAATAAATGTTCTATAAAAAAATACAAGCACAAACATATTGTATTGTGTTGGGATCGAACGCTCGAACTCTTGGGTGGGAGGCCTAGCCACTACTTCTGAGCTACGGAACGGTCTACTGGACGTGTTTCGAAAGGTCTATTTAAAGGGGAGAAATTAAAAGTCGTCGCGTATGCGCAGATCCACATGGCACCGTCGCACCGCAAGAGAGGGGGCTTTGGCTGCAATTGGCATGTCAACTGAAGGGGTGGAGTCAACTGCAACGGAAGTGTCACTGTGAGGGGTTTGGACTGCATATACATCTATATATTTGTCTATCAATCTATCTTATCTATTGTCAACAGAATACTTACCATTTTGTTGCTGCAGGTATCGGAGGCTGCAGAGACGACTTGGGAGGGAGGGAAGAGGGAGGAGGGGAGGAAGGGGAGGACGATGGACACAGTCACACCCACCATCATCAAGCCTCCAACACCCAACATCTGGCAAAGGAGAGAGAAAGGTAGTTTGTAATATATCTATCTGTTTATCTACTTATCTATCTATCTAAACACACGTAGTACATGCATAGTAGTTCTCTACCTCCCCCCCCCTTCTCTCTCTCTCTCTCTCTCTCTCTATCTATCTACATACTGTATATATATATATATATCAACCCGAGTTAGTCCACTGCAGGACAACAATAATAAAGATAAAAAGTCTCTCTCTCTCCGTCCCTCTCTACCATTGACACATCAGTACAAAATATATAAGTAAATAAACATAATAATTACAAAAATATAAAAATAGTCTCTCTCTCTCAAATACACACACTCTCTCTCTCTCCTTTCCAACCTACCACGGACAGACAAGTGAACGTGACGACTGACCGACGTGTAGTGAATGAAGAGGGTGGTTCTCGCCTTATATACTGTATATACTGTACGCTTACTCCAGGGCCCCTATAGAAGAAAGAAGGATTGGTCACAGGGGCAAATAGGAGGCGTTTAAACCAACCTGTGCAGGTGTGGTGGAGTGGTCTTGCCACTGGACTGGTATTCCAATGGTCCCGGGTTTGAATCCCGATGTATCAATGGGATGGTATTATTGGGATGGAATTTGTGCATTACCACAAAGCCCACCGAAACGCCAAAAAATATACCCTCATTGTTCCCTGATTAAATAACACTGTATGAATATTCCCATATTCAAAATATGCTACAGAGGGGTGGCGTTCTGAGAGTGAGGGTCCGAGTGTACGGGATGAGATGGTTAAGCAAGAAGGCGGAGCAGCTTCAGTGATGGGGCTGCATAAAGCCGTGAGTGGAGCTCTAAGTGATTCACATGTCTCACTCCCTAGACTGGAACAAGACCTCATGGGCTTCACCGTCTTGAGCGGTTGGATGTACAGGCTCTCAGCCTATGCCCGAGAGGGAGTAGTTGGAATATAGAAAAAAAAAAAATGCTGACATTCACAATTAAAAATTATTTTACCAACTTTCAATTTCAGTACAATTAACCTTCCTTATACTCTCTTTTATCTCCACTCCTCTTTCTTTGTCTGAGATATATCCCTCACTTAACCCGGCAAGCGCGATAGGCCTTACGGAAGGCTTCCTATAGGGAACGCGATAGGCCTCACGGAAGCAAGACCATAAAAAAAGCCTTCCAAAAAAAAAAAGGGCCTATCAAAACAAAGGAATTTGTCTCTAGGTGAGATAATTCCCCTCCAGTACTCATCCATGTAAATCTCACCCACCCCCCTCCCCTCCTTCCCCCCTCCCTCCCCTCCTCAATTATCACCTATTTTTCCTCTTATTATCATCATTTATCGGTTATTTTTCTCCCGCGATAATGTAGCACAAGTGGGTTGCAGAAAAGATCGTTATGTAACACCCAGACACCGGCCCACACCGCCCCGCTCGTCTCAGTTACCTCACAGACAGCGAGAGAGGAGGGTTGCCTGTGGCTCTCTCTCGCCTGAGATTATGACCGGGTGGCCAATATCTTCGTTTTTCACCACCCAAATGCTTTTCCCACTTATTTTAGCACTCTTGAAGGTTCATATATACATCATATATGTAAAATAAAAGCATACCGAAAACAAATAATGCTCTATATTGTAAATATAACGAATTCTGTCAGAATCCAAGGCTAGAAATGCACAAATAACTACCCTAGCCCCTAGGTCTATATCGCGCTTGTCAGGTTAAGGGGGTAGTACTAGCTTTTCTGGATCCCCCTTCTCCCTCATGTTTAGCATTTTAGTTTTGAGATTTTAAGATGTTCGTTCTGTTAGTATGGCGATTTTGAGACCTTTCACCTCATTTTGTTGTCAATATTAACCCGTACAATCCCAGCGACGGCTGCCAGCCATCAGTAGATAAATCACGTCTTAAAACAGTTGGCTGAATGGGGCCGAATGGATACAAGCCAGGGAAAGAGAGGAAAGGAGAGAATAATAAAAAAAAGCCGGTGACTCCCCTTAAATTATGCTTTTACTGTTCTGCCAATCATCTCATGCCTATCCTAATTACCCTTTCTTCATCCTTTCTCTTCCAACGATCCCTTCTGCACCGGCGACGTCTTTTTTAATTTGATTTCAGCTACATTTAGGAGATTTTATGAAGCTTGGGAAGAGTGAGTGTAGGGTAGCTAAAAGGATTATTTGAGATAGTCTGTAGCCTTTCAATGAGTAAATAGCGTCCTTCCTAAACTGAATAAAATCATCTAATAGTTGCCAGCATGGAATCCAAAGAATATCACCGGTACAGAATGGGTCAAAATATAAATATCCTGTGTCATCCACCTCTCCTTTGCCCCCCCCCCCCCCCTGACCTTTGACCTTTGACCTTTGCAATATTTGTTTACCAATTATTTTACATTTTGGAGGGTAATTTTGTAGTTCCAGAGGTGATATTGGGCCCGGATTTAGGTCGTTGAATGGACAGTCAACTCGTTTAATCCACAAAGTCTCACAGAATAATATTTAGGTTTATTAGAAGCTTAAAAAGTTAATGTATGAAATAAACGTGCAATGCATTTAATGGAAAAGAGATAACCCAAGAAATACGTAAGCGATACTGTTTCCTACACCAAACTGAAAACATATAATAACTACAATTTCTGAGGCTCTGTGAATTAACCCGTACAGTACCAGTCACGTCTCTTATATTTGACTTCAGCTACATTCAGACAATTATATGAAGCTTAGGAAGGGTATATGGTAGCTGAAAGATAGTCTGTATAGCCTTTTCATGGGTAGATGTCCTTCCTAAGCTGAATAAATCCTCTAATAGTTTCCAGAATGTAAGGAAAAGGACGTCACTGGTACTGTAGGGGTTAAAGGGAGGTTTTTAGTTGATTCCCTAGACTTCCATCAAGCTTATAATTACTCCCCCTTGACCCCCTTTCAAGATAAATTTGTACATTTTTCGGTAGAAAAATGTCCCGGCCGAAGGCCGGTTCCCCTTAAATTACAGGCTCGCTATCGCTCGTCAGGAAAAAATCGACACCTAAATGGCACGAATGGTCTTAAAATTGACAGAAATGGGGCGAGAGTTCTTAAAATCGCCAAACGAATGGGGCAAGCGTCTTTAAATCTCACAAGCAATGGGGCTAAACATGAGGGAGAAAGAGGTTCAGAAAAAAAACCTCCAGGTGGAAATCTCCCACTCCCCGTTTATCGCACGTTATCCGACCTTCTTAAGGGGAGACTTCCACCTGGAGGATATTTTTTCTGGACCCCTTTCTCCCTCATGTTTAGCCCCATAGTTTTTGAGATTTTAAGACGTTCGCTTCATTAGTTTGGCGATTTTAAGGACCCTCGCCCCATATCTGTCAATTTTAAGACCATTCGTGACATTCAGGTGTCGATTTTTTCCTGGCGAGCGATAGCGAGCCTGTAAATTAAGGGTACATTTGTATAATTGAGGTGTCGTATTTTTCCTGGCGAGCGATAGCGAGCTTGTAATTATAAAAGAACCCAGTCTTCGGCCGGGACATTTTTATATCGAAAAATGTACAAATTTATCACGGGGGAGTAACTTTAAGCTTGATGGAAGTTTGTTCATTTATGTATCTATATAAGATATTTTTAGTTTCCCCCCCTAGACCTCCATCAAGCTTTAAAAAAAATACTCCCTAGACCCCCTTCAAGATAAATTTGTACATTTTTCGATAGAAAAATGTCCCGGCCGAAGACTGGGTTCTTTTAAAATTACAAGCTCGCTATCGCTCGCCAGGAAAAATACGACACCTCAATTATACGAAAAGTCTTAATATTGACAAAGAAATGGGGCGAAAGGTCTTAAAGTCGCCAAACTACTGGGCCAAGCGTCTAAGCATCTGAAAACTAGTGGGGCTAAACATGAGGAAGATAGGGAGACCAGAAAAACGACCCATCTCCCCTTAACCCCTTCCTTCCCTCACCGATAACGCTAATCAGCGCTCCGGAAACAGTCACATACGGGAGGCGGGGTTTACGACCTTTAATGTATTCAAGCAGTGTTTTTTTTTTTTTTTTTTTTTTTGGCCTCACCCCTGGTTCGCCCCATCATTTTAGCGATTTTAAGATTTTTTTCTTTTTTCTTTTGACCTCCCCCCTATTTTGCGAGTTTAAGAGGTATCGCCCCATTACATTACAGATTGAAAGACGTTTTGCTCCATTCAGGTGTCAAATTTATCCTGGCGAGCGATGGCGAGGTTGCTATATAGGAGAAATCGGCCTTCCGCCAGGACATTTTCTACCGAAAAATGTACAAATTTATCTTGAAGGGTGAACTGAGTGTGTGTGTGTAGGAGTGTACAGTACCATGCTGTGCCTGCCCGTGACTGTAAGGTACAGTACATGACCTAACCAATCTGTTAAGGGGATAGTGCTGCTTTGTTGGCCTATATATATATATATTTTTTTTTTTTTTTTTTTTTTTTTTAGTTTCCTCGCTAGACCTCCATCAAGCTTAAAAAAATCCCCTCTAGACCCCCTTTTAGGATAAATTTGTACATTTTTCGGTACAAAAGTGTCACGGCCAAAGGCCGATTCCTTCTAAAACTACAGGCTCGCTTTCGCTCGCCAGCAAAAAATCAACACCTAAATGGCACGAAAGGTCTTAAAATTGACAAAGAAATAAGGCGAAAGGTCTCAAAATCGCCAAACTAATGGAACACACGTCTTAAAATCTCAAAAACAAATATGCTAAACTTGAGGGAGAAGGGGGTCCAGCGAAAGCGACTACCTCCCCCTCTTAACCCATCTGTTATTATAAAGAGCAGAAGAGATCAGCCCCCCCACCCCCCCCCCGTTATCACACCGTATCTATCGCTAACGACCGGGCACCTTTCTCTTGCCATTAAGGGGGCCCACCTCGCGTTTATTTTCTCACTCCCTGGGTTGTATCCATTCGGCCCCCATTCAACCTACTGTTTTAAGACGTGTATCCCCATCCGGATTCCTCCTCGCTATCGCTCGCCAGTAAGACATCGACACCTGGATGGGGATAAACGTCTTAGAACAGTTGACTGACTGCAACCGAATGTATAAAACCCAGAGAAAGAGAGACAAGGAGAGAGAGAGAGAGAGAGAGAGAGAGAGAGAGAGAGAGAGAGAGAGAGAGAGAGAGAAGTAGCATGTCCACCCCCCCCCCCCTCTCCCCCCTCCCAGTTATCACACCTTATCTACCGCTAACGACCGGGCACCCTTCTCTCGCCTTTAAGGGGGGCCACCTCTGCCTTTTTTTATCTTTATCTCTTTTTCTCTCTTTCTCTAGCTTGTATCCATTCGGCCCCATTCAGCCTACTGTTGGAAGACGTTTATTCCCATCCAGGTGTCAATTTCTTCCTGGTGAGCGATAGCGAACCAGCATTGTATGGAGAAATCCGGCTTCGCCGGAGAAATTTTTCTATCGAAAAATGTACAAATTTAGCCTGCTGTCAAAAGCTTTAAACAAAATATGCTGGCTCGCTACCGCTCGCCAAAAACAAATCGACACCTGGATGGGAGTAAACGTCTTAAAATAGTAGGCTGAATGGGGCCGAATAGATAGAAGCCTAAGAGAGAGGGAGAGAAAGAGAAAAACAAGTCTGTGACCTCCCTTAACGCTATTATCACTCCGGAAACGGGGAGTGGTACAGGTGGCCAAATAAGTCGTGTCTCCGCTGGCATTACGGTTTGCTCCATGTGTATGTATTAATGTCTGTCAGATGTTGAATAGGGTGTATTAATGTCTGTCAGATGTTGAATAGGGTGTATTAATGTCTGTCAGATGTTGAATAGGGTGTATTAATGTCTGTCAGATGTTGAATAGGGTGTATTAATGTCTGTCAGATGTTGAATAGGGTGTTTAAATGTCTGTCAGAGATGTTGAATAGGGTGTATTAATGTCTGTCAGATGTTGAATAGGGTGTATTAATGTCTGTCAGATGTTGAATAGGGTGTATTAATGTCTGTCAGATGTTGAATAGGGTGTATTAATGTCTGTCAGATGTTGAATAGGGTGTGTAAAGAGAGGAACATGTTTGTATATCTTACTCGAAACGATAAATTAACGCTTAGTTTGTGGTGATAGCAATTATTGATCGAAATATAATTGGGTGCCGCGACATCACTTATTTGGGCAACTGTACAATCGCGGTCATTAACCCTTTCAGTACCGGTGACATCCTTTTCATTAGATTTTGGCAACGATTATACGGTTTTATTCAGTTTAGGAAAGATGTCTACCCGTGAAGACAAATATTAGACTATTTCAATTTATCCTTTTAGCTACCATATATATACACATATATTTATACAGTATATATATATATACAGTATCTTCTTCTTAAGCTTCACAACATCGTATAAATGTAGCTGAAATGAAAACCAAAAGACGTCGCCGGTACTGTAAGGGTTAATGCTGATAGTAATCTCTTTGAGGATTATGACGTGTTTTAGCTGTGTATTCTGGCTATCATTAAGATGCATTTATATAGCTCAGGAAGGACCTACAGTGTGGGGGGGGGGGTAGGAGGGTAAAGATTATCTCACTTAAGGGGAGGTCTCCACTTGAAGGACTTTTTTCTTGACCCCTTTCTCCCTCATGTCTAGCCCCATTGCTTTTGAGATTTTAAGACGTTCGCCCCATTAATTTGGCGATTTTAAAAACTTTCGCCCCATTTGTGTCAATTTTAAGACCTTTCGTGCCATTTAGGTGTCGATATTTTCCTGGCGAGCGATAGCGAGCCTGTAATTTAAGAGGAAGTGGCCTTCGGCCAGGACATTTTTCTACCGAAAAATGTAAAAATTTATCTTGAAAGGAGGTCTAAGGGGTATAATTCTAAGCTTAATGGAAATCTAGGGAACAAACTAAACACCTCCCCTTAACCTTCTAATTTCCATATGTCCTTTATAATCTGAATGAAACAGGCAAGCCAGAAAATACATAATATATGCGTCCTCACATACTGAAAGGGTTATAATGACACATACGGAAGTTAGGCTTATAGCAAGGTCGAGTGCTTAGGTAAACAAAGATGACGTCATTGGATCTCCTGCCGATGGAAAACGGTGAAGAACTTGAGTACTCGCGGGGGAGACTTTCGTATTGATGGTAGAAGTTAATCAGTTTCGTGTTTTAAGTACAAAGAACTACCAGGTCAAATAATAATAATAATAATAATAATAATAATAATAATCTTCTGGTTACTTATATAGCGCCCGTATCTTCTCCTTCGAGGATTCGCATTTGTATTTTTGTAGCAGTTGCCCCTTCATCCTCTCTCTCTCTCTCTCTCTCTCTCTCTCTGTCTGTCTGTCTGTCTGTCTGTCTGTCTGTCTGTCTGTCTGTCTGTCTGTCTGTCTCTGTCTCTCTCTCTCTATCTCTATCTATCTATCTATCTATCTATCTATCTATCTATCTATCTATCTATCTATCTATCTATCTATCTATATATATATATATATATATATATATATATATATATATATATATATATATATATATATATATATATATGGTATATATATTTATATATCATATGTTATATATAGTTAAGGCGGATTAATCCGCTACATCCCTATTACACTACATCTTCTTTTAGACAATCTTTTGATGTAAGAGCCACCACAGTCGGTAGCGGAAATCCGGCAGGTTAACTTTGTTCATTTTGGCTCTGTGAACAACTTTGGTCATAGTGTTCAATGCCTTGGATGTAACCGTTTAGGAGTAGTGCGTAAAAAGGTCTGGAGAAAATAAAATAAAAACAAAAGAAATTTAAGACAATCTCAGAAATTCAGTATACATAGAAATAGTGGAAATTAGGCAGAAGAGGGAATTGGTTGGCTAAAGGTCAATTAATGGTCTGGCTAATCAATTTGTGGGTGGTTAATTGGATTGGCAATGACTGGTAAGTAATTGGATTAGTAATAGCGGAATAGGTTTAGGATTGGTTGGTTGTTTGATACGTATAGCTTTGATACGTATAGCTTTGATACGTATAGCTTTGATACGTATAGCTTTGATACGTACAGCTTTGATACGTATAGCTTTGATACGTATAGCTTTGATACGTATAGCTTTGATACGTATAGCTTTGATACGTACAGCTTTGATACGTACAGCTTTGATACGTACAGCTTTGATACGTACAGCTTTGATACGTACAGCTTTGATACGTACAGCTTTGATACGTATAGCTTTGATACGTATAGCTTTGATACGTATAGCTTTGATACGTATAGCTTTGATACGTATAGCTTTGATACGTATAGCTTTAATAGGTATAGCTTTGATACGTATAGCTTTGATATGTATAGCTTTGATACGTATAGCTTTGATATGTATAGCTTTGGACTTCCTTCGTGGGTATGTTCTATGTCTTCTTCGTCCTAGAGTTCTATATTTTAGTGCTCGACAGTTATCAATCAAGGAAGAAGACATTTGCTTTCTCTCTCTCTCTCTCTCTCTCTCTCTCTCTCTCTCTCTCTCTCTCTCTCTCTCTCTCTCTCTCTATCTATCTATCTACCTATTTACCTATCTATCTATCTATCTATCTATCTATATCTATCTATCTATCTAAGACAGGTTACGATACAGGTTATGGATCAGTAAGTAGTAGGCCATGATAAGTCGTGCAGTGATCCGGGACAATGGGGTTCACCAGGGATCAATGTTAGAGTGGTGTCTTCCGGGCCTGTCCTATCTCTGTTTAGGGGCAGGGGGGCGCTTTTCATGGACACCCTTCTCCCTCATGTTTAGCGTATTAGTTTTGACATTTTAAGACGTTTCCGTTAGCTTGGCGATTTTGAGTTATTTTGCCTCATTTCTTTGTCAATATTAAGACCTTTCGTGCCATTTAGGTGTCGATATTTTCCTGGCGAGCGATAGCGAGCCCTGTAATTTTAGAAGGAATCAGCCTTCGTCCGGGACATTTTTCTACCAAAGAATGTACACATTTATCTTGAAAGGGGGTCTAGGGGTGTGTATTTTTATGATTATTAGAGGTCTAGCGAGGAAACTGAGAAAAAAACAAATTATTAAATAAATATATAAACCAAAAAACAAGCACTACCCCCTGAAGGTAATTCCAGATCATTCCAGCATATTCCAGGTTATTCCAGTTTATTCCGAGGTATTTCAGGTCATTCCGTAATTGTCTAGATAATTCCAGACTCTGATAATCCAAGTTTATGCTAAGTACTCTGATTATTTAAGTTTATGCTAAGTACTCTGATTATTTAAGTTTATGCTAAGTACTATGATTATTTAAGTTTATGCTAAGTACTCTGATTATTTAAGTTTACGCTAAGTACTCTGATTATTTAAGTTTATGCTAAGTACTTCCAGATAATTCTAGGTCACAGGTAATTCCAGCTCATTCTAAGCTAAATTCTCTAGGTCACATTTCAGAACATTTGACACAATTACAGGTCATTCTACTTAATTCTAGGTTATTTTAGAACAAATTTAAGGCTTTTCCAGGTAATTTCAGCTCATTCCAGGTTATTCCATTTTATTCCAGGTTATTCCAGTTTATTCCAGGTTATTCCAGTCAGTAACAGGCTATTTTTAATTAAATAACTCTACTGTAAAGTGGTACGATGTGACAAGTAGGTAGTTAGTTATCAGATTTTGTTTTCGTCTATATTCCAACTACTCCCTCTCGGCACAGACTATGGTGATTGGTGAAGATAGATAGGTAGGTGGTTATTAGATTATCAGATAGGTTATGAGGCAGATTATGAGGTAGGTTATGAGGTAGGGTATGATATAGGTTATGAGGCAGATTATGAGGTAGGTTTTGAGGTAGGGTATGATATAGGTTATGAGGCAGATTATGAGGTAGTTTATGAGGTAGGGTATGATATAGGTTATGAGGCAGATTATGAGGTAGGGTATTAGGCAGGTTATGGGGCAGATTATGAGGTAGTTTATGAGGTAGGGTATGATGCAAGTTATGAGGCAGATTATGAGGTAAGTTATGAGGTAGGGTATGATATAGGTTATGAGGCAGATTATGAGGTAGGTTATTAGGCAGGTTATGGGGCAGATTATGAGGTAGTTTATGAGGTAGGGTATGATGCAAGTTATGAGGCAGATTATGAGGTAAGTTATGAGGTAGGGTATGATATAGGTTATGAGGCAGATTATGAGGTAGGTTATGAGGTAGGGTATGATGCAAGTTATGAGGCAGATTATGAGGTAAGTTATGAGGTAGGGTATGATATAGGTTATGAGGCAGATTATGAGGTAGGTTATGAGGTAGGGTATGATGCAAGTTATGAGGCAGATTATGAGGTAAGTTATGAGGTAGGGTATGATATAGGTTATGAGGCAGATTATGAGGTAGTTTATGAGGTAGGGTATGATGCAAGTTATGAGGCAGATTATGAGGTAAGTTATGAGGTAGGTTATGAGGTAAGTTATGAGGTAGGGTATGATATAGGTTATGAGGCAGATTATGAGGTAGGTTATGAGGTAAGTTATGAGGTAGGGTATGATATAGGTTATGAGGCAGATTATGAGGTAGGTTATGAGGTAGGGTGTGGGTATGGTTATGAGGTAGTTTATGAGGGAGGGTATGATAGAGGTTCTGAGGCAACTTATGAGGTAGGCTATTAGGCAGATTATGAGTTACGTTATGAGGCAGATTATGAAGTCTATCATGAGGCAGATTGTGAGGTAGGTTATGGATCAGATTATGAGGCAGGCTATGAGGCAGGTGGATCAGTCATATGGCCAGTGATCCGAGACCAGAGGAGTGCCAGGAGATCAGTGTTGGAGTTCACAAAGGAAAGCAAGCAACAGCAGACTATTGATCCTGCGTGGCTCCCTGTGTGTGGCACTCTCATTCCAGTCCACACCATTCCAGATCATTCCAGGTGATTCCAAGATGTTCCAGGTCATTACGTATCATTCCAAGGCATTCAAAGTTATTCCTGATGTGTTTAGGTGTACTCTAGGTTATTCCAAGTTATTTCTGTAGGTTATTCCAAGTTATTTCTCTAGGTTATTCCAAGTTATTTCTGTAGGTTATTCCAAGTTATTTCTCTAGGTTATTCCAAGTTATTTCTGTAGGTTATTCCAAGTTATTTCTATAGGTTATTCCAAGTTATTTCTGTAGGTTATTCCAAGTTATTTCTGTAGGTTATTCCAAGTTATTTCTGTAGGTTATTCCAAGTTATTTCTGTAGGTTATTCCAAGTTATTTCTGTAGGTTATTCCAAGTTATTTCTGTAGGTTATTCCAAGTTATTCCTGTAGGTTATTCCAAGTTATTATTCTAGGTTATTCCAAGTTATTCCTCTAGGTTACTCCAAGTTATTCCTTTCTGTTCTAGATTATTTGAGGCAGGTAGGTTATGATGCAGGTTATAAGGCAGTTATTAGGTCATTGGTCCGGGACAATATACCCTATTCCAAATAACTAGGCCAAAACTCTTGAACATTAACCTCTGTAACTTATAAACGACTAGAGTAATCGAGCTAATATTGCTACCATTTGGAAAGGGGCAGCTAGGAAATAGGTGTGGAAAATTACAACCCATGCGCTCTAGCCCTTTTTGAGTTACAGAGGTTAGGGGTTCACGATTTCTGACCTCCCCTTTTGGAACAAGGTATATTGGTGGGGCTCTGTCTCGAGTCGGCTACCTACTAAAAAAAAAAAAAAAAAAAAAAAATATATATATATATATATATACAGTATATATATATATATATATATATATATATATATATATAGTATATAAATATATATAGTATATAAATATATATAAATATATATATATATATATATATATATATAGTATAAATAAATATATATGAAATGAACAAAACACAAAGGGGGTATGCGCCAGAGTATATAGATAGATAGATAGATAGATAGATAGATATATAGGTAGATAGATAGATATTATACATAGATATATAGGTACATAGATAGATATATACATAGATAGATAGATAGATAGCTAGGTAGGTAGATAGATAGGTAGATAGATAGATGGATATATGTATAGATAGATAGGTAGATAGATAGATAGATAGATAGATAGTGGTGGAGGGTGATCAATGAAAGAGTGGTTCCCCTTCATTGGCTCCTTGACATTGGTTCGGTCCTTTCGCAGCGCCCCCACTTCGTTCCACCCCTTTCCAGATTATTCCAGGTCATTCCAGGTTGATTTCGGTTATTTCGGGAGGTTCTAGGCATGTGTGAATCATTCCAAATCATTCCAGCTGGTGCTCTTCTTTTCTTCCATTTTTTATATATTTTATTTGTATTATTATTTATTTATTTTTGTTTATTTATTTATTTATTTATTTATTTATTTTATTATTATTCATTGATTTTTTTAGGGGGGGGGGGCTTTGTTCTGGTATTTCTACTATCATTAATTCCTGACCATCATTCTTGGGTCGTAAGTATTGTGTGGACAGTGTATCTATGTGAAGCTATATTCATTTGAGCCAATTCAGATTTATCTAAGTAAGTTAAGAATATATTGTATATATTCTAGGTAATTTAAGACCAGTCCAAGCTATTCTACATAATTCCATTCAGGTAGGTTATGATGCAGATTATGAGGCAGGTTATGATGCAGATTATGAGGCAGGTTATGAGGCAGGTTACGAGACAGGATACGACAGACGTTATGAGGCAGGTTATGAGGCAGATTATGAGGCAGATTATGAGGTAGGTTATGAGGCAGGTTACGAGACAGGTTACGCGACAGGTTATGAGGCAGATTACGAGGCAGGTTGCGCGACAGGTTACGCGACAGGTTACGAGACAGGTTACGAGGCAGGTTACGCGACAGGTTACGGATCACTACAGTAAGTAGGTCATGAGGTATACAATGAACAGAAACAATAGAGCCCACCAAGGATCAATGATGGAGTGGATGGAGTGGATCCCGAGGCGTGTCTCCTTGGCTTTAGTAGAGTCCTTTCGTGGCACCATCAATTCATTCATATTTGTGCACCAACCAACTTTACTTCTAAACTTAATTAATGAAATCAACAAATACATTTGGCACTCCAAGGACTCGAACCTAGGATACTCATACCGAAATTCCGCGCATTTATACATTACGCTATCAAGACAGTTAAAGAATTATGCACAAGCCTACGATTTATTATGCAGTTTCGAATCCTGCATTTTATTCTGATCATGTACATGCATTCCAACTAATGTATAGACGAATGGAAGGAGTAATTTATTCCAGGTTATTCCAGGCAATTCCTCAAAATCATGGGTCATTCTAAGTCATTCCAGATTATTCCAGGCAATTACAGGTAATTACATAACATTTCAGACATTCTAAGTCATTCCGGATTATCACAGGTTATTCCAGATAATAATAATTTCTAAATCCAAGTTAATGCCGATTTGTGCATGAAGAACAATAATTGGGTTATTTGTTTTGATAATTAGAACTATATATGAAAGTCTGGGATAATTACTTATGTACCAATTACGTATACCTTCTCTTATACCCTTAAGCCGGTATCACACGAGCGCTATTTCCCTCGACATTTATCCCCAACACTGGTCTGGCAGCTTATGAGTTCAACATTTGTAATATTTTTGTCACCTAAATTCATCTATCATCAGTCTAGTTTCCGATACCAGTACAAAATAATCCATAAATGTTGCCAGCAATATGTTGATTATCGAATGTTGACTATAAAAACTCTCGTGTGATACCGGCTTTAAGGGGATAGTGGCAATTTGTTTGGTCTATTTATTCAGTTATTCATATATTATGTTTTAGTTGCCTCGCTAGACCTCCATCAAGCTTGAAGAAAAAACACACTCTCTAGAGATAAATTCATGATCAATTTGTAAATTTTTCGATAGAATAATGTGGTTTCTCTTAAAATTACAGGTTCGCTATCGCTCGCCAGGAAAAAAAAATCGATACCTTAATGGCACGAAAGGCCTTAAAATTGACAACGAAATGGGGCGAAAGGTGTAAAAATCGTCAAACAAATGGGCCGAACGTCATATAATCTTAAAAATAATGGGGCTAAACACGAGGGAGAAAGTAGTCCAGAAAACCGGTCCATCTCCCCTTTAAGGTGTCACGTTAATGATAAAGTTTGAGCTTATTGAGTTTGGGCCTAATATCAGCGGGTCTTTAATTAAGGGGGGGGTGACCTGTTTTTGTTCTGTCCTTTTCTCTCTTTCTCTGGCTTGTATCCATTTGGCCCCATTCAGCCTACTGTTTTAAGACGTTTATCCCCATCCAGGTGTCAATTTTTTACTGGTGAGCGGTAGCGAGCCAGCATATTTGTTATTTTTGTTTGACAGCAGGCTAAATTTGTAAATTTTTTGATAGAAACATTTCTCCGGCGAAGCCGGATTTCTTCATATAATGCTGGCTCGCTATCGCTCGCCAGGAAGAAATCGACACCTAGATGGGGATAAACGTTTTAAAGTAGTTGGCTGAATGGGGCCGAATGGATACAAGCCAGGGAAAGATAGAAAAGGACAGAACAAAAACAGGTTACCCCCCTTAAATCCGAGATCACTTCATTCCGAGGCCTGGGTCCAATCCTCTCCTCATGTCGCTCCAATCACAGGTAGAGCGCTTCGATTCACTTCAAAGACAAACATCTATAGTGAGGATTCTGCTAACCTATATACAGTACCATCTTTTAGGGTTTCATGTAGAGTGCTTCGATTAACAGGCATCTATAGTGAGGGTTCCGCTAACCTATGTACAATACGGTACCATCTTGTAAGGTGTCATGCAGAGCGCTTCGATTCACTTCAAGCACAGGCATCTATAGTGAGGATTCCGCTAACCTATATACAGTACCATCTTTTAGGGTGTCATGTAGAGGGCCTCGATTCACTTCAAGCACAAGCATCTATAGTGAGGATTTCGCTAACATTTATACATTTCCTATTTTTTTGGTGTCATGTATATCGCTTCGATTCACTTCAAGCACAGGCATCTATAGTGAGAGTTTCGCTAATCTATATACAGTAAAAGTTTATAGAATGGCCATAAAAAGTTGATACCTGAATGGGGCGAAGCTTTATATTATTGCCAGCCTAATGGATATGTGGGGTGGGCTGACAGTTTTCTACCAAAAATGTACACATTTATTCTTGAAGGGGGGGGGGGGGGAGGGGTCTAGGGAGTGTTTTTCTAAGCTTGATGGAGGTCTATCGAGGAAACTCGAAAATAAATATATAAATAAATAAATATAGAAAAAAAAAAAAAAAAAAAAAAAAACAAGCACTACCCCCTTAAAATGTCCAAACTAATAGAACGTAGCCCCCCCCCCCCCCCCGCGGACCAAGTAAGGTTAATGGCAATACTGGTGGGGATCTGAAGAGTGTGAGCGGCAGTACAGGGGGCTTAGCAAATTAACGTCTACTACCCCCACGGGTGTGTTCCGGGCCCTTAATTGGCAGTGACAGGCCAGCTGGAAAGGCCCCGGGGTCTGTGTGGGCCATCGATCACTTAGCTAATGGTTGGTCGATAGTATGGTTGGTTGGTTGATAGTATGGTTGGTTGGTTGGTTGATAATATGGTTGGTTGGTTGATGGTATGGTTGGTTGGTTGATAGTATGGTTGGTTGGTTGATAGTATGGTTGGTTGGTCGATAGTATGGTTGGTTGGTCGATAGTATGGTTGGTTGGTTGATAGTATGGTTGGTTGGTTGGTTAATAATATGGTTGGTTGGTTGATGGTATGGTTGGTTGGTTGATAGTATGGTTGGTAGGTTGATAGTATCGTTGGTTGATAATTGTTGGTTGATAGTGTGGTTGGTGAAAGGAAGGGTTAGTTAATGGTTGGTTGATAGTATGGTTGGTTGGTTAACAGTATGGTTGGTTGATAATTGTTGGTTGATAGTATGGTTGGTGAAAGGAAGGGTTAGTTAATGGTTGGTTGATAGTATGGTTAATAATGTTTGATAATGGTTGATTGATAGTCTAGTTGGTTGATAATGGTTGGTTGATAGTCTGGTTGGTTGATAGTCTGGTTGGTTGATAGTCTGGTTGGTTGATAGTATGTTTGATAATGGTTGGTTGATAGTGTGGTTGGTGAAAGGAAGGGTTAGTTAATGGTTGGTTGATAGTATGGTTGATAATGTTTGATAATGGTTGATTGATAGTCTAGTTGGTTGATAATGGTTGGTTGATAGTCTGGTTGGTTGATAGTCTGGTTGGTTGATAGTCTGGTTGGTTGATAGTCTGGTTGGTTGATAGTATGTTTGATAATGGTTGGTTGATAGTCTGGTTGGTTGATAGTCTGGTTGGTTGATAGTATGTTTGATAATGGTTGGTTGATAGTCTGGTTGGTTGATAGTCTGGTTGGTTGATAGTATGTTTGATAATGGTTGGTTGATAGTCTGGTTGGTTGATAGTCTGGTTGGTTGATAGTATGTTTGATAATGGTTGGTTGATAGTCTGGTTGGTTGATAGTCTGGTTGGTTGATAGTATGTTTGATAATGGTTGGTTGATAGTCTGGTTGGTTGATAGTCTGGTTGGTTGATAGTATGTTTGATAATGGTTGGTTGATAGTCTGGTTGGTTGATAGTCTGGTTGGTTGATAGTATGTTTGATAATGGTTGGTTGATAGTCTGGTTGGTTGATAGTCTGGTTGGTTGATAGTATGTTTGATAATGGTTGGTTGATAGTCTGGTTGGTTGATAGTCTGGTTGGTTGATAGTATGTTTGATAATGGTTGGTTGATAGTCTGGTTGGTTGATAGTCTGGTTGGTTGATAGTATGTTTGATAATGGTTGGTTGATAGTCTGGTTGGTTGATAGTCTGGTTGGTTGATAGTATGTTTGATAATGGTTGGTTGATAGTCTGGTTGGTTGATAGTCTGGTTGGTTGATAGTATGTTTGATAATGGTTGGTTGATAGTCTGGTTGGTTGATAGTCTGGTTGGTTGATAGTATGTTTGATAATGGTTGGTTGATAGTCTGGTTGGTTGATAGTCTGGTTGGTTGATAGTATGTTTGATAATGGTTGGTTGATAGTCTGGTTGGTTGATAGTCTGGTTGGTTGATAGTATGTTTGATAATGGTTGGTTGATAGTCTGGTTGGTTGATAGTCTGGTTGGTTGATAGTCTGGTTGGTTGATAGTATGTTTGATAATGGTTGGTTGATAGTGTGGTTGGTGAAAGGAAGGGTTAGTTAATGGTTGGTTGATAGTATGGTTGATAATGTTTGATAATGGTTGATTGATAGTCTAGTTGGTTGATAATGGTTGGTTGATAGTCTGGTTGGTTGATAGTCTGGTTGGTTGATAGTCTGGTTGGTTGATAGTCTGGTTGGTTGATAGTATGTTTGATAATGGTTGGTTGATAGTCTGGTTGGTTGATAGTCTGGTTGGTTGATAGTATGTTTGATAATGGTGGTTGATAGTCTGGTTGGTTGATAGTCTGGTTGGTTGATAGTATGTTTGATAATGGTTGGTTGATAGTCTGGTTGGTTGATAGTCTGGTTGGTTGATAGTATGTTTGATAATGGTTGGTTGATAGTCTGGTTGGTTGATAGTCTGGTTGGTTGATAGTATGTTTGATAATGGTTGGTTGATAGTCTGGTTGGTTGATAGTCTGGTTGGTTGATAGTATGTTTGATAATGGTTGGTTGATAGTCTGGTTGGTGAAGGGTTAGGTAATGCTTGATAGTCTATTTTGGCCATTATTAGACGATTTTATGCCGCTTAGGAAGGATCTGTATAATTTAAAAGGGTAAAGACTATCTCAATTAACCCTCTGACTTCCACATACCCATCATAATCTGAATACAATCGTCTCATAGAAGTACAAAGTAGTACAAAGGAAATCAAACAACAACAGATTTTGCGGCCCCTCGAGATTACTTGCTCTCTAAGTTACTGCTGTTTTAAGTATGTATGTAAGTATGTATGTATGTATGTATGTATGTATGTATGTATGTATGTATGTATGTATGTATGTATATACTCTGGCACCTTCCCCAGTTTTCCTTTTTTGTTTTTTGTTTTTTGTTTTTTTATGGGGGTGGCCGACTCGAGACAGAGCTGTTTTAAGTGCCCAACAATATCTCAGAGATGATATTATAAAGTGTGAATTCAATTAGGTTAATAAAATAGCAATTCAGTACTAAGGAAATATTGTATTCATTTACAATGCAGTCATCCGTGGGTTTCGGGCAAGGTACTTGTCTAGGCGAACTTTAAAGAATCAACAGTGTTGCAGTCTATAACATCTCGGGGGAAGCCCATTCCACAGATTGCCAACTCGTTTAAAGAAGATCTTAGATTCATGCGAGTGAAATTATTTACCAATTATTTCGTAACCAGTTTCCCTTGTGTATTTTGACTGGTCTATTGTAAAGTACTTACTGCAGTTCTAACTGTCGATACCTTTGATGATCTTGAAAACTTGAATCAAGTCACCTCTTAATCTCCGCTGTGTTAGGGGAACACAATTAAATTCCTCAAGACGCTCCTCATTTGGTTTGCTCCTCAAACACGGTCTCATTTTGTAAACTCTACGTTGAACTCGCTCCAGTTTGTCTATATCTTTTTAGCAGTAAGGGCACCAGGACTGAACGCAGTATTTCAGAAGTGGATGGACTAACGAATTGTAAAATGTAATAATAGCCAGACACCAGGAACACAATTGCAATCAGATTTTGAAAAGGTTAATACTAAGAAAATACAAGAGTTGTTATACTGTAATTATCTCTGCATCATTATAATGCCAAGGTTTCATAATTATAGTTATATAATCATAACCCCTTCTGTACCGGTGCCGTCCTTTTAACTTTACTGTGGCTGTTATTACGCGATTTTTTTCACCTTAGAAAAGGCCTCCAGCTATTAGCAGGCTACGGACTATCTAATTTTAACCCTTTTTACTAACAAAAATCCTTCTTAAGCTGCAAAAAATCGTATAAGTATAGCTAGAATATATATATATATATATATAACTCGTCGCTGGTACAGAGAGGGTTAATGATAAATGCGTAATCAAGATTGCCCCAAACCAATTTCCCAATACCAATGCAGAAGAACATCGGAATATTGCAAGACAAATTATCCTTATTGCAAATTGACTGGAAAAGCCTCCATGTAATATTGCTCTTACGGTATTGAAATCCTGAAGTAATTTAAAAGAAAATTAGGAAAGCGATGAAGCAATCCTATTGAATTTAAGGTTATTATACTTCGTTTTATACCAGGGTCAGTTATTGAGAGAGAGAGAGAGAGAGAGAGAGAGAGAGAGAGAGAGAGAGAGAGAGAGAGAGAGAGAGAGAGAGAGAAAATGGATTTTTGGAATGGGTAAAGAAACTGAGATATCGTTTTGTGTGTATGTGAGAAAGAAAGAGAGAGAAAGAGATAGGTATGCGTGTCTAGAAGGGGAGTTGGGAAAGATAGAGAGAGAGAGAGAGAGAGAGAGAGAGAGAGAGAGAGAGAGAGAGAGAGAGAGAGAGAGAGAGTATTTTTTCATGTATGAAGCAACACTGGATGCTAGCGGATAAGTGCTATGAACATACTATAACATATTACGATATGTATGTATGTATGTATGTATGTATGGTTTGTTACGTCATACAGTATTGTGTGTATGTGTGTTTGTGTGTGTGTATATATATATATGTATGTGTGCGTGTGTGTGTGTATTAGAGGTGTACAGTACTGGTAGAAAAGACTATGTGTAGGTATGTGTGTGTGTGTGTGTGTGTGTGTGTGTGTGTGTTTGGTTTAGAGGTGTAAGATTTTGGTGGAAAAGAGTGTGTGCATTAATGTATGTGTAAGTATGTGTGCGTGTGTGTGTGTTATAGGTATACAGCACTGGTAGAAATGACCGTGTGTAGGTGTGTGTCTGTGTGTACTATAGCTGTGTGTGTGTTTGAGGTGGTGTACACATCAATGGACTATATTGATCACTGCCCTGAACTCTCTTTCTGCTCTCACCCCAACCACACTCACCCCTCTCCTGTGTGTGTGTGTGTGTGTGTGTGTGTGTGTGTGTGTGTGTGTGTGTGTGTGTTTGCTCTCACCCCAACCACACTTACCCCTCTCTTGCGCGTGTGTGTTTGTGTGTGTGTGTGTGTGTGTGTGTGTGTGTGTGTGTGTGAGTGTGTAGTGTGAGTGAAGGTGTACTGGTAAGATGTAGTCCATAGTGCAAGGTGAGACTGGATGGAGAGGTATACTGGTTTGAAGTACTGGTGGTAGTACTGGAGAGGTGTACTGGTGTCAAGTACTGGTGGTAATAGTGGTGAGGTGTAATGGAGTCAAGTACTGGTGAGATGTAGTGATGTCAAGTAATGGTGGCAGTACTTTTAAAATGTACTGGTAAGATGTACTGGTGTCAATAGTGGTGGTAGTACTGGTGAGGTGTAGTAGTAGTGGCTTAAGGGGAGACTTCCACTTGAGGGATTTTTTTCTGGAACCCTTTCTCTCTCATGTTTTGCCCCATTGCTTTTTAGATTTTAAGACGCTCGCCCCCTTTAGTTTGGCGATTTTAAGAACTTTCGCCCCATTTCTGTCAATTTTAAGAACTTTCGTGCCATTTAGGTGTCGATTTTTCCTGGCGAGCGATAGCGAGCCTGTAATTTGATAGGAACCGGCCTTCGGCCGGGACATTTTTCTACCGAAAAATGTACAAATTTATCTTGAAAGGGGGTCTAGGGGGTGTAATTTTAAGCTTGATGGAGTTCTAGGGAAGAAACTAAATACCTCCCCTTAAGTACAGTCAACCACACATATTTACATCCTATCCTTGAGTATCCTTGAGTATCCAAGCAAAATTAATATAGTAAGGTTGAGTAAGATAGTTGGTGAAACAACAACAGCAACAGGAATATTATAATGGTATATCGAGTGTATATATATATATATATATATATATATATATATATATATGGTGTTCGGTGTGTCATGCTTATCCCCTTCCCTTAATCCCTTCTGTGCCGGCGACGTCTTTTTCATTATATTCTGGCCACTAATAGACGACTATATTAAGTTTAAAAAGGGCCTCCAGCAATTAACAGGCTTCCAACTATCTCACTTAACCCTTTTTACTACCACAGATCCTTCTTAAACTGTACAAAATCGTCTTTATATATAGCTAGAATAAATCTAAAAAGACATCCCGGTACAGAAGGGGTTAATATTCATCATATTCTGGGTACCGTTGGACGATTTTCTTTAATTATAATCGACCTCTAGAATTGAAAGGGTTAAATACGATCTCAATAAACCCTCTGAGTAACATGGTCCTTCTTAATCGGCTCATGCTAGCCAGAAAGGATAATGAAAGAGGCGTCATGTGTTGATGGGGTTAAGGGCGGGTGACCTGCCTTTTTTTATATCTCTCCTTTTCTCTCTTTCTCTGGCTTGTATCCATTCGGCCCCATTCAGCCTACTATTTTAAGACGTTTATCCCCATTTAGGTGTCGATTTCTTCCTGGCGAGCGATAGCGAGCCAGCAATATATGAAGAAATCCGGCTTCGCCGGAGAAATTATTCTATCGAAAAATGTACAAATTTAGCCTGCTGTCAAACAAAAATAAAAAATATGCTGGCTCGCTACCGCTCACCAGTAAAAAATTGACACCTGGATGGGGATAAACGTCTTAAAACAGTAGGCTGCATGGGGCCAAATGGATACAAGCCAAAGAAAGATAGAAAAGGACAGAACAAAAACAGGTCACCCCCCTTAAGGCGCTTTATCCAGTAACCATCCATTAACAACTTTATGCTTGCAACAATTCAGTAGCATTTTTTGCACTGGTATCGGCAACTATACCCTGTTCCAAATAAGTAGGCCAAAACCTTTGAACATTAACCTCTATAACTCACAAACAACTAGAGTAATCGAGCTACTATTTCTACCACATGGGAAGAGTCAGCCAGGGAATAGGTGTGTTAATTTACACACTCTTTAATTTACCAACTCTCTGCAATCTTTCTCACCAACTCTCTGCAATCTCTCTCTCTTCGCCGCAATGTTGCATCTCTCTCGCTACTCTATCGCTACTATAATAATCAGTGTTCCTCAGAGCTTTCCCAGTGTATACCACCTCCTTTACGTAGGGCACGTGGTACCCACCTTGCAACACAATCCCACCCATACTCTGTGCAACTCTCCAACCCAAGAGTGAAACGTTACTCTCAGACTTTCTTCTATTCAACAGCTGAGCTCTGGAACTCTCTCCCAGAATCAGTCTTTCCCTCTTCCTATGACTTAAATTGCTTCAAACTCTGTGTGTCCAGGCATTTTGGCTCGAACGTCCCTTGATTTTGGCCCTGTCACTCTTTCAACTATGGGGAAGGCACTCGCTATAGGCAGTTCTGCCTTTTGCCTCCCTCACTCACATAGAAAAAAAAAAAAAAAACCCAGCCCATTCGATTTAGCCCCCTTTTTGTTTGCGTTACAGAGGCCAGGGGTCACAATTTCTGGCGGCCAACCTATTTGGAACAGGGTATAGAGTGAAGGTAAGGTTATTCCAGGGGACGGAATTGGTATAAAAGTGTGATTCAGAAACTTGCGGATTAAGGGGATTTCGAGTCGCTGAATACATCGCTCGGGTTAATCCGCCAGAGGGGTTTGCTGGTGTTGCGTTTTGAAGGGAGGCTACTGATTTATGGATGAAAAGAACTGAATAATATCTATTTGTCTGTCTGTCTGTCTGTCTGCCTGTCTGTCTGTCTGTCTGTCTGTCATATCTGTCTGTCTGTTTGCCTGTCTGTCTATCTGTCTGTCTGTCTGTCTGTCTGTCTATTTATCATACTTTTCTGGGATCACAAATGTAAGCTACAGAATCTTGGCATATATATCCACCTGCTAAATGACAGCCCTTTACATAATATGCATACCATAGCCTCTACTATAGTCGGTTTCATAGCAGCTGACGGTAAATTGTCATGTTCTTATCTTGTTTACTCCGCTATTATGAAGATTTTGAAGCGAAATAGGATGCCAGTTATGAAAATGTGACCTACTTATGGCATCAAGACACGGTATGTTCTACTAAGGGTTTACAGATTGAGGTACTGACATATTTAGCAGAGAAGGGTTTAATAAATCAGCTCACGATACTCTTCAATATAGATTTAATGTTTCCCGACAAGCAGTATATCCACGCCTACAACAAAGAAACAAACAAACAGTGACGACAACAATAACAAAGAAACAAACAAACAGTGACGACAACAATAACAAAGAAACAAACAAACAGTGACGACAACAATAACAAAGAAACAAACAAACAGTGACGACAACAACAAAGAAACAAACAAACGGTGACGACAACAACAAAGAAACAAACAATGATGACAACAACAAATAATCAACAAACATTGACAACAACAACAAAGAAACAAACAATGATGACAACAACAAATAAACAACAAACAGTGACAACAACAACAAAGAAGCAAACAAACAGTGACGACAACAACAAAGAAAAAAACAATGACGACAACAACAAAGAAACAAACAAAGACAACAAAATCCCACATCATTACATCAGGAAGGAGAACAATAAACGGAGCAAATGAGGAATAAATATTAAGGAGAGATGGGTCGTTTTTCTAGATCCCCTTCTCCCTCATGTTTAGCCCCTGGATGGGGATAAACGTCTTAAAATAGTAGGCTGAATGGGGCCGAATGGATACAAGCCAGAAAATGAGAGAGAGAGAGAAAAAAAAGCAGGTGGGGAGGGACAGGAGGGTCGGGAGAGAGCCTTCTACTTTACTGTCTTATTCTTCCACTATAAACTGTCCCTGTCCAGTAGAATTAAGGCCGGACCACCTAGTTGGGACCGCAAAGTCTGTGTGGCCTGAGTATCTGTGTAACTCTGTGTAACTCTCTCTCATGAATATACCAAATGCCGGACTCTTCCTATCGACTCCCCCTAACCCAGATACACGTCCTGCTGATATAATATGCATCCATGTACATTTAGTATAAAAGGGAATACATAACTATATACATATTTTATAGAGCTTTATACATATATTTGATTAGTTTAACATTATATAATATATTACAGTACTGTTTTATATTGTCATTTTAGGCTTTTATAGTATTATATTGTCCAACACATAAACATATACACAATGAACCATATATATATATATATATATATATATATATATAGTATATATATATACCGTGTATATATATATATATATATATATATATATACTGTATAATTATGTATATATACTGCATATATATATATATATATATATATATATATATATTATTTCCTAAGTAAAGTATACACTGTAAACACACATCCGTCAAATTTACAGTAAAAGTCTGTCAATTACCACTACCGATAATCGCACTTCAATATTATAACGATTCTTAGCTGTACAGTCGGGCCAATAAGTGACGTCTCGGCACCAAGTATGTTGTGATCTATAATTGGTATCAGCAATACCTAAAACTTGATTTATTCGTTACGAGAGAGAGATATATACAAACAAGATCTATATACTTACCCACTCCATTGAACATCTGACAGACATTATTACAGCACAGAGCTAGGCAAATGTAAGGACAGCTGAGACATGACTTATTAGCGCCACCGTAATTTATCTTTGGATTAGGACATGGCGACTTTAAGGGGGAGGGGGGGGGGTCACCTGTTTTTTTTCTCTTTCTCTTCTTTTCTCTCTTTCTCTGGCTTGTATCCATTCGGCCCCATTAAGCCAACTATTTTAAGACGTTTATCCCCATCCAGGTGTCGATTTCTTTCTGGCGAGTGATAGCGAGCCAGCATTGTATGGAGAAATCCGGCTTCGCCGGAGAAATTTTTCTATCGAAAAATGTACAACTTTAGCTTGCTGTCAAAACAAAAATATATATATGCTGGCTCGCTACCGCTCGCCACGAAAATAATGACACCTGGATGGGGGTAAACATCTTAAAACAGTAGGCTGAATGGGGCCGAATGGATACAAGCCAAAGAGAGAGGTAGAAAAAAGAGAAAAAAAAAGCGAGGTGGGCTCCCTTAAATACAAAGTAATAATATCGACGGTTTGGTAGACTTGTGGCCGATAATTAGAGGAATTAGGTCCTTTTCACCGTATATTCTGGCAACTATTAGACGATTTTATTGAGCTTAGGAAGGCTCGGTGGTAGCTAAATGAATGAATTGAGATAGTCTGCAACCTTTTAACCCCTTCAGTACGATGACATAATTTACAACCTATTCTGTTTACCATTAGACGATTTACTTAAGCATGTAATGTACAGTGGCGCTAATAAGTCATGCTCAGCTGTCATTACGTTTGGCTTGCTCTGTCCTGTATTAATGTCTGTCAGATGTTGAATAGGGTGGGTAAGTGTAGGAACATGGTTGTATATATTACTAAAAAAAAAAGAAATCATATGTAAATATTGCTGATACCAATTATTGACAAAACATAATTGGTGCCGAGACATGACTTATTAGCCCGACTGTACCTCTAGGATTCAAAGGGTTAATACGGTCTCAATAAAACCCCTGAATAACATATAGGTCCTCCTTAAACTGCATGAAATCGTCTAGCTTTAGCCAGAATAAAAGACAAGAAGACGTCATCGTGCTGAAAGGGTTAATTGTAAGAGGGCCTCCCTAAGCGGGAAATAATAATATAAATAAATAAATAAATAAATAAAATAATATAATAATTGCCAGAATATCAATTAAAAAGACGTCACCGGTACTGAATGAGATAACCCTTTGGGCGGGTGCCCAACCCCGAAAGGGGTTGAAATAGGGGAGCTATCCCCCCGCCAAAGGCGGCTTTCTAGGGCCTTTCCTAGCTGATGCTGAGAGGATAGGGTTCTAGTCATGTGGTGATGGGCTGGTCTATCAGAGTGAGAACTGAGCGATCTCTGCCATACCCATAGCTTACTCTGACTGTTCCTTTAACTTATATATTTTCTAGATCTCAAGTGACGGCGTCTCTTCCGTGGATTGACCTCCCAATCTACCAAGATTGGAAGCCAAAGCGTCACATTTTTCTCTTGCCCCTCAACTTTCTCTTCATAATTGCTGAGGGGCACAGGGCCCTGGGTGGGGCTTTGGTTTCCCGGGCGTTTCCGAACCCTCCTCAGCTCCCCGCCATGGAGTGGCTTCGGTCACCCAGGCTTTATTGTGGTCGGCAGGGAGGGTTCTGGGGGGGCGCCCGGTTATAGCCTTAGAATTGCTCGGGGCCTTGGGGCTGTTCGGCCAGGCAGCTTGGGGAACAACAACAACAACAACAACAACCCTTTGAGAATCACGACGCGTTTTTGACAGGTTATTCTGGCTATCATTAGACGATTTTATACAGCTTAAGAAGGAGCTGTGGGCATGAAAAGGGTGAAGACTATCTCGACTAACCCTCCTCCGACTTCGATATACTCTTCATATTTTGAATGCAATCGTCAGTCTGTTTCTTTTCAACTGACGGTAAATTGCAAAGTTCCCATCAAGATTTGTTAGTTAGTTTTGATGATTTGATAAAGAAATATGGTGCTAATTATATAAACTTGGTCTTAATGTGATGCAGAGACATAGTGGTTTAATGTGATGCAGAGACATAGTGGTTTAATGTGATGCAGAGACATAGTGGTTTAATGTGATGCAGAGACATAGTGGTTTAATATTTGTCCATTAAGGGGAGATTTCCACCTGGAGGATTTTTTTCTGAACCTCTTTCTCCCTCATGTTTAGCCCCATTGCTTGTGAGATTTAAAGACGCTTGCCCCATTAGTTTGGCGATTTTAAGAACCCTCGCCCCATTTCTGTCAATTTTAAGACCATTCGTGCCATTTAGGTGTCGATTTTTTCCTGGCGAGCGATAGCGAGCCTGTAATTTAAGGGGAACCGGCCTTCGGCCGGGACATTTTTCTCCCGAAAAATGTACACATTTATCTTGAAAGGGGGTCAAGGGGAGTAATTTTAAGCTTGATGGAAGTCTAGGGAATCAACTAAAAACCTCCCCTTAAGTATCGAGGAATTAGCTGCTCAGGGGTTCGATTTAGCGTCAGCTGAAGTGAAACAGAGTATAATGAGAGCCGCCAGCTTATACTGTGAAGATGCATCATAATCCTGAAGGGGTTAACCCATTTAGTACCAGTGACATCACTTTTATTATATTCTGGCAATGATTAGACGACTGTATTCAGCTTGGGCAGGACCTCTACCCATTAAAAGACTACACACTATCTCAATTATTAACCCTTTTAGCTACCGTATATCCTTCGTAAGGTTGAAATCAAATGAAGAAGACGTCGCCGATACAGAAGGGGTTAATTACCATATATTAAAGATTAAGCTAAAATTATGAGGCCCCTTTGACTGGGACCGATCCCTGTTACACAAAACGAAACCCAACACAGTAATATTAGTCAACCAACATCCATATTTCGTCAGGTGGACCAAATTCTCTCTTTAGGGTACAGGCATACATATGGCATTAGGCACCGCAAATATTTATATATATATATATCTCAGTAATTATATAGATACTATTGGATACTATTTTTCATAGCTAAATATACACCATATATATTTGTCCTGCTATATCATATAAACTTTATATCTAACTAGATACTGCTTATCAACTAAATATATATATATATATATATATATATATATATATATATATATACTGTATATATATATACTGTACATATATATATATATATATATATATATATATATATATATATATATATATATATATATATATATATATATATATATACCTTGGTACGTATTTTGCGGCATAGTTTTAGTTCAGGGTTCATATAATTTTTATTTAACATGTTCAGTCAGACGATTATATCTTTATTTAATTAATGTTAGCTTGGTTGAGCCCGAGAACTTTCAGTCTTCTACTGTACTTCTCACTTCTCCGCTTGTTCTTCCTCTGTCCAATTGCTCTTCTTTCCTACTTTACTCCAGCCATCTGGTCTGGTGATTTTAGTGGGCTTAGAAAGTACGTCTCGGAACCAAAGGATTACCAACGATCTCAAGTAGCCCTTTAACACTATCTGGTCCGACGTCTTCTGGGCTATTGTGATATTTTGTTTAACCCCTTCTGTACCGGCGACGTCTGTTTAATCTTATTCCTGCTACTATTAGGCGACAGTATTCAGTTTCAAAAGGGCCTCCAGCAACTAACAGGCTTCGAACTAACTCCCTTAACCCTTTTTACTGCTATTGATCCTTCTTAAACTGCACACAATCGTCTAAATATAAGCTAGAATAAAATTAAAAAGACTTCGCCGGTACAGAAGGGGTTAATTATTATGGAGGATCTGGCTTGCTTTGGCCATTTTTGAGCAATGTATTTTAGTTTGTCCCCTCGGCTAACGAAAGCGCCTTCCCAGACTTCCTTCAAACTATAACCCCCCCCCCCTCCCCCCCCCCTCCCCCTCAGACCCACTTCAAGGTAAAGTCGTCATTTTTCTATAGACACATATTCAGAACGATCGCCTATGTATTTTAAGTATTATTCCAAGATGTCTGCCAAAAAACGAAGTGTAGGGCAATATCTTTCTCCATAACATTATGTGGGGCACTGGTAAAGGAGGCTATAATTATACACCAGAGCACAATCCTCTCCTCTCTCCTATAAGTAGTGGGAGAGACAGTAATTATGTCTAAACAATTATGTCACAAACACGGACATGTCTGGCTACCATTACCATTTTGGATGTTTGTATATCAAAAGTTGCGGTCGCGATCCGACAAGTGGTTCCAGAGTTATTGGGTAAAAACGAGTGTATAAGAATACTTTGGAAGAATTAAAGAAAAATGAAAATAAATAATAATAATAATAATAATAATAATAATAATAATAATAAAAAAGGTTGCTTGATCCGCTAACTATAAACAAAATCCCACATAATAAACCTGCTTGATGGAACATTTGAACACAGCACTACTACTGTACAGTCTGTTTCGTTTCAACTGACGGTAAATTGCAAAGTTCCCATCAAGATTTCTCAGTTATTTTGAAGATTTTGTAGTGAAATAAGGGGCTGATTATACAAACTTGGTCTTAATATGACGCAGAGACAGAGTAGTCTCAGATTTGTCCATCAAGTATCGAGAAACATGTTGCTAAGGGATTCAATTTATCGTCAGCTAAAAAGAAAAAGAGTGTCCTTGAACAGCCTGGGTGGTAGTGTATGACAAACAAAAGCCAACCTCTTATCATGGTTGGTGGTGGTACACAGTAACCTTGTTGTAAAGTAGGCTTGATATAATGCACTCCAAAGGTCTAAGGTGGAGGAGGAGGTGCACAGGTATATATAGGTTTATGTCTACACACACACCGACATATACATACACACACACACACACACACACACACACACACTGTCAAACACACACATTCACATACAGTATACAGTATATACAGTATGTGTATATATCCTTTGCTCACATTCAACCTGTCCCAAAGAAGGGTGACCGCTCTCAACCCTCCAACTATCGTCCAATTGCTCTTATCTCTTGTCTTTCTAAAGTTTTTGAAACTATTCTTGCTTCCAAATTTCTTAAGCATTTCTCTTCTCATAATCTGCTCTCAGATCGCCAGTATGGCTTCCTTAAGGGTCGCTCTACTGGTGATCTTCTTTCATATCTTACTAACTCTTGGTCATCCTCCTTCCGGGACTTCGGTGAGACTTTTTCTATTGCACTAGACATATCGAAAGCCTTCGATAGAGTCTGGCATAAATCTTTAATTTCTAAACTACCCTCCTTCGGTTTCTATCCCTCCATCTGTGCCTTTGTCTCTAATTTCCTTTCCGGCCGTTCCATAGCCGCGGTTGTGGACGGCCATTGTTCACTTCCTCATCCTATAAACTCCCGTGTTCCTCAGGGCTCTGTCCTATCTCCTATTCTCTTTCTAATTTTTATAAATGATCTCCTTAACTGTACCTTAATTCCCATCCATTCATACGCAGACGACTCAACCTTACACTACTCCATTAGTTTTTCAGAACGCCCCAGCCAGCAATCCCTCAACGACAAACGTAATGAAGCCATAGAACTCTTAAATTCTGATCTAAATACTATTTCCAATTGGGGCAGAGAAAACCTTGTTAACTTTAATGCTTCCAAAACCCAATTTCTCCATCTATCTACCCGTCAGGATCTCCCAGCGGACTATCCCTTATTCTTCAACAATACAAAAATCAACCCTTCATCTTCTCTCAATATTCTTGGTGTCTCTTTTTCTTCTGCTCTCATTTGGAAGGACCATATTACCAGTCTTGCTAAGGCAGCCTCCCAGAAGCTGGGTGTGCTCAACCGCCTTAGGGGGTTCTTTTCCCCTGCACAGCTTCTTGCTCTGTACAGGGGCATAGTGCTCCCTTGTATTGAGTATTGTTCACATGTGTGGGGAGGTTCCTCTCACACTGCTCTCCTAGACAAAGTTGAAAGGAAGGCCTTTCGTATCATTAACTCCCGTCCACTCACCAACTCTCTGCAATCTCTCTCTCTCCGCCGCAATGTTGCATCTCTCTCGCTATTCTATCGCTACTATAATAATCAGTGTTCCTCAGAGCTATCCCAGTGCATACCACCTCCTTTACGTAGGGCACGTGGTACCCGTCTTGCAACTCAATCCCACCCCTACTCTGTGCAACTCTCCAACCCAAGAGTGAAACGTTACTCTCAAACTTTCTTCTACTCAACAGCTGAGCTCTGGAACTCTCTCCCAGAATCAGTCTTTCCCTCTTCCTATGACTTAAATTGCTTCAAACTCCGTGTGTCCAGGCATTTTGGCTCGAACGTCCCTTGATTTTGGCCCTGTCACTCTTTCAACTATGGGGGAGGCACTCGCTATAGGCAGTTATGCCTTTTGCCTCCCTCAATCACATAGAAAAAAAAAAAAAAAAAAAAAAAAAATTATATATATATATACCGGTATATATATATACTGTATATATATGTGTGTATATAAATTTATAGCATATCTCACAAATACACATGAGTTACAGGAATACATGTTTAGAGGGCTCAGCCAGGATTCGAACCCCAGTCAATCATAATAACATCCCACGCTTTAACCTACCGTGGCGTGATAAAAGCTGACCAACTATTTCCTATAAATATATAGGACAAGGAAAGTCCTACTTGGGGAACAGTAATTCCATACCAAGTCGTAGGACCCATGCTTCAGAGCACACTACCAGGGAATGTTACAGTGAGCCCCATGCAACTCAGGACGAATTAATTTATGTTAAGAGAGGATGGGCGTATATATTTATGTTAAGGGAGGATGGGCGTATGTATTTCTTCATTTATGTATCATTCTATCATTATTTGAGTTTCCTCCCTAGGCCTCCATCAAACTTAAAACAAACATCCATTGAATCCCCCTTCTAGAGGTCAAACCTCAATAATAACGAAACCAAATATCACATTAACTCACCAGACGTCGGCGCAGATAGGGTTAATCCTTTGAGTACCAGCGACGTGTGTTATATACAGTATTATGCTAGCTGTATTTAGGCGTGTATTATGCTAGCTGTATTTAGGCGTGTATTAGGCTAGCTGTATTTAGGCGTGTATTATGCTAGCTGTATTTAGGCGTGTATTATGCTAGCTGTATTTAGGCTTGTATTATGCTAGCTGTATTTAGGCGTGTATTAGGCTAGCTGTATTTAGGCTTGTATTATGCTAGCTGTATTTAGGCGTGTATTAGGCTAGCTGTATTTAGGCGTGTATTATGCTAGCTGTATTTAGGCTTGTATTATGCTAGCTGTATTTAGGCGTGTATTAGGCTAGCTGTATTTAGGCGTGTATTAGGCTAGCTGTATTTAGGCGTGTATTATGCTAGCTGTATTTAGGCGTGTATTAGGCTAGCTGTATTTAGGCGTGTATTAGGCTAGCTGTATTTAGGCGTGTATTAGGCAGCTTGGGAAGGATCTGCGGTACTGAAAACGGTTGGGTGGAGATAGTTTGAAGCCTTATCGTTTGCTAGAGGTCCTTCTCAAGCTGAATAAATCGAAGAGGACGTCCCTGGTATACTGAATGGGTTAATTGTCTGAGATCACGAAGACTTATACCCTGTTTCTTTTCAACTGGCGGTAAATTGCAAAGCTCCCATCAAGATTTCTCAGTTATTTTACGGATTTGGTAGTGAAATATGGTGCTAATTATATAAACTTGGTCTTAATGTGATGTAGAGACGTACTGGTTTCATATTGTTCCCTTAAGGGGAGGTTTTTAGTTGATTCCCTAGACTTCCATCAAGCTTAAAATTACTCCCCCTAGACCTCCCTTCAAGATAAATTTGTACATTTTTCGGTAGAAAACTGTCCCGGCCGAAGGCCGGTTCCCCTTAAATTACAGGCTCGCTATCGCTCGCCAGGATAAAATCGACACCTAAATGGCACGAATGGTCTTAAAATTGACAGAAATGGGGCGAGGGTTCTTAAAATCACCAAACTAATGGGGCAAACGTCTTAAAATCTCAAAAGCAATGGGGCTAAACATGAGGGAGAAAGGGGTCCAGAAAAAAAAAAAGCCTCCAGGTGGAAGTCTCCCCTGAAGTATTCACAAATAAACTGCTAAGGGATTCAATTTACCGTCAGATGAAATGAAGAGTTATTATACATACAATGCTAGAGTACGCAGACGGAACCCGCACACTATATATATATAGCCTCTTGCCGACCTGATTGGTGCGCGTTTGATGGACTCGATACAAGGCGGGCTCACTTGGGGTTTTATCTGATTGGGGTAATCTATTAATAGTATGTAAGTATGCATATACATAGTCTGGTATATACCCCACTCTCTCTCTCTCTCTTTATCTCTCTCTCTCTCTCTCTCTGCTTAGATTGCAGGCTCGCTTTCGCTCGCCAGGAAAACTCGACACGTAAATGGCACGAAAGGTATCAAAATCGCCAATCTAATGGGGCCAATGTCTTTCTATCTGTCTGTCCTTTTTTCTCTCTCTCTCTCTCTCTCTCTCTCTCTCTCTCTCTCTCTCTCTCTCTCTCTCTCTCTCTCTCTCATCCAAAACTCCGTGTTCTTACAAGTTAAAGACAGACTCGTGAAAACATCCACACATTTGTACATCGCACCATTAAATTTGCCTGATTAAAAATGCCATGCAAAATATATAACTTTCACCATCACTAATTGCTGGGGGCTTCTGCTTGTGTGTGTGTGTGTTTGTTTGTGTGTGTGTGTGTGTGTGTGTGTGTGTGTGTGTGTGTGTGTGTGTGTGTGTGTGTGTGTGTGTGTGTGTGTGTGTGTGTGTGTGTGTGTGTGTTTGTGTGGACAATCTATTCTCAAACCAGTTTATTCCTGATGGTATATGTAAAGTGGGGTCACGATATTGTGTCTGTTTATCTTTAATATTTGGTAATGTGCATGTAATAATATGAAAGTGTTTACCTTTAATGATTTGATATGTTATACATAAATAAAAAAAAGAAATAGGGTGGTCAGTATGGAAGTGAAGAAGTCCTTGCATGACAGTGTGGTAATCCCGACACTGACTTACGGAAGCGAAGCATGGACGTTGGTTGAGAGACTCACACCAAGAGTGAGAGCAGTGGAAATGAATTACTTAAGGAGTGCGTGCGGAGTTACATGGAGGGATAGACAGACTAATGAAGAAGTAAGAAGGAGGTGTGGTGTGGAGGTAGATGTGCTGGAAAGTGTGAAAAGGAACAACTTGAGATGGTTCGGCCATATGGAACGTATGGAAAGCGAGAGAATGACTAAGAGGGTGTACGAGAGCGAGGTGGAGGGACAGAGAGGGAGAGGTAGACCGAATATGAGGTGGAAGGATGGAGTGAGGAAGTACATGAACGAGGGCGGTGCTGGTTGGGGGGAGGGGCGTCGACTGACTGGGGACAGAGGTGCATGGGGGCGGTTCGTTCGTGGCCACCCCTTCAGGGATCACGGCGTCAGGCAATAGATAGATAGATAGATAGATAAATAAATACCGATATTAATATTATGTTGGACTACAGTTGTGGTTTAAAATTCTAAAGTTGTGATATTCGAACTTTGTAAAGTGTTTTGTATTATATACTGATGTAAAAATGCAAGCTGTGGTCAATAAACTATCTATCTAAACTATCTATATATCTCTGTGTGTGTGTGTGTATATATTTACCGTTCTCTCTCTCTCTCTCTCTCTCTCTCTCTCTCTCTCTCTCTCTCTCTCTCTCTCTCTCTCTCTCTCTCTCTCTCTCTCTCTCTCTCTCTCTCTCTCTCTCTCTCTCCCTGTGTGTGTGTGTGTGTGTGTGTGTGTGTGTGTGTGTGTGTGTGTGTGTGTGTGTGTGTGTGTGTATGTATTTACTGTTTTTTGTGTGTGTGTATGCGTGTGATGCGTTTATGTTCGCATGTATTTATCATTATGTGTGTGTGTGTGTTTGCGTGCGTGTGTGTGTGTATATATATATATATATATATGTGTGTGTGTGAGAGAGAGTGTGTGTGTGACTTCATACCCGCATATTTCCACATCATAAACCATTTAGAAATATTGTTTCATGAAATTCCAACTCAGAGGGATTATATAAAACACATATTTCGTAAATGCATTTCAGGAGTTGACTTTGATTATGTGAATTAAATAAAGCTGCAAGTTCAGTTTACATATGATAACAATTAACATGATTGATAATAAGTTTTCTTTTCAACTGACGGTAAATTGCAAAGTTCATTTCAAGATTTCTTAGTTATTTTGAAGATTTTGAAGTGAAATGTGGTGCTAATTATATAAACCTAGTCTTAATACAAAGGAGTACAAAGGAGTACAAAGGAAATCAAGCAACAACAGGTCTGGTGACCCTTCTAGGCTGCTTGTCCTCCAAAACACTGAGGATCGGTTGTCCAAACAGTGGTTTAGAGTGGGTAAGGGAACATTGGAAAGGGAACTACTGCCCTGGAACTAATGTCCGTGGCAGGATTAGGAAGTTAGTAGGGGACAGAGGGGTTAGTAACTGAGGGGGGGGGGATAAAATAAAGTTATTCATTTACAAACGCAGTCAGTCGCGGGTTTGATGCAAGAAATTTGTCTAGGCGAAGTTTAAATGAATCAACGGTGCTGCAGTCTATAACGTTTCGGGGAAGCCCATCCCACAAGTTGACAACTCGATTGAAGATGAAATTCTTAGATTCGTGCGAGTTAAAAGATTTACCGATAATTTTGCAATATGATGCAGAGAGATAGTGGTTTCATATTTTGCAATACGATGCAGAGAGATAGTGGTTTCATATTTTGCAATACGATGCAGAGAGATAGTGGTTTCATATTTTGCAATACGATGCAGAGAGATAGTGGTTTCATATTTTGCAATACGATGCAGAGAGATAGTGGTTTCATATTTTGCAATACGATGCAGAGAGATAGTGGTTTCATATTTTGCAATACGATGCAGAGAGATAGTGGTTTCATATTTTGCAATACGATGCAGAGAGATAGTGGTTTCATATGTTCCCATTAAGTATCGATAAATTAGCTGCTAAGGGGTTCAATTTACCGTCAGATGAAATGAAACAGAGTATAGTTCTAATAATAGAAAAAACATCTAGGTTAGTTATAATATCGGTTCGCGAATGTAAAAACTATAATTTGATTGAGGGGGTAGTGCTTGGTTTTTGGTCTATATATACATTTATTAAGATATTTTTGAGTTTCCTCGCTAGACTTCCATCAAGCTTAGAAAAACATCCCCATGACCCCCTTTCAAGATATATTTGTACATTATTCGGTAGAAAAATGTCCGGTTCCTTCTAAAATTAGAGGTTCGCTATCGCTCGATGGGAAAAAAACACCTAAAGGGCACAAAAGGTCTTAATATTAACAAATCAATTATGCGAAAGGTCTCACATTCGCCAAACTAAGGGAACGAACTTCTTAAAACCTCAAAACTAATATGTTAAACATGAGGGAGGAGGGAGGTCCAGAAAAGGCGAGTGCTACCCCCTCAAAGAGTGTAATAACCCTTTTCGTATACCAGGACGCGTTTCTTCCGTTTATTTTGGCTATTGTTAGACGATTTTATTCAGCTTAGTAAGGCATTTTGGAAGTCGGAGGGTTAATTGCGATAGTCTGTACGCCTCTGATTCCTTTAAGATCCCTCATAGACTTCATAACATCGTCTAATAATATCCAGAACACAATGAAGAAACGTGTTGTTGTATATTTGAAAATACATTCCTTATATATCTATATTTACTGTATCTCTCTCTCTCTCTCTCTCTTTCCCTCTGATTATATTTAAAATCAGTATATATATATATATATATATATATATATATATATAATATATATATATATATATAAACACACACACGGCGTTGAGTAAGCTGATTTATATTTCCTTAACTTTAAAAGCGCCCCTCCAAAGTTAGACATAAGTTCAAATAGTTTGTCTTCTTCGCGTTCGAGTCCTGAATTTTCTATCTATCCCTTCTGGAGTTAAATGGGTGTGTCTGTCTGTCTCTGCTGTTAATATTTGTTTAACGTAGAAGAACATATATAATGATAGTGAAGCTTGCATTCAGACATGTAGCTACGTTCTTCATGCTTGAGAAATGTGCATACTATGTGTTATATATTACTTCACTGTTCTATATTGTTTTCCATTTAACGCGGTTGTTCGTTTTCATTCGATATTTTTTCACACACACACACACATACAAACGCTTTCAATATTTTACCCTGCGCGCGCGCGCGTGTGTGTTTGTGTGTGTGTGTCTGTTCTGTCTCCACATTTCTTATGATATATATATATATACTGTATATACTGTATATATATATATATATATATATATAGATATATATATATATATACCGGTATATATATATATATATATATATATATATATATATATATATATATATATATATATATATATATATATATATATATATATATATATATATATATATATACTGTACATATATATATATATATATATATATATACAGTATATATATATGTTTATATTATATAGTTATACATCTTCCTCAACTTTGTCCTGTTACCTTTTTCTAGTACATCATTTCGCTTGATTGAAATTAAATCTCTTCTCCTCATCAACTTTTTGCTCCCCATATTCTCTGTGCCACACTGAGGCACACACTCACTTACCGGGCCTCCCACACTCACTCACTCACTCACTCACTCACTCACTCACTCACTCACTCACTCACTCATCAAATATTTTACATAGCTGCTTTTTGGTGTACTACTTGAGGGGAGACAGTCCGTTTTTCTGGACCCCCTTCTCCCTAATGTTTAGTCCCACTAGTATTGAGATTATAAGACGTTCGGCCCATTAATTTGGCGATTTTAACACCTTTCGCCCCATTTCGTTGTCAATTTTAAGACCTTTCGTGCCTCTGCAATTTTAAGAGGAACCGGTAGGCCGGGAAATTTTTCTACCGAAAAATTTACAAATTAATCTTGAAGGGGGGGTCTAGGGGGTGTTTTTCTAAGCTTGATGAAGGTCTAGGGAGGAAACTAAAAATATATATGAATAAATTAATTAATAGACCAAACAAACGGTCAGTCTCCCCTTAACTATATCACTACCGGGGATGTCCGGTCGTTTTATTTCAACTACATTTAGACGATTTTATGAACTTTAAAGAGAATAATTATAAGGTAGCTAAAAAAGATTAATCGAGATAGTATGTAGCCTTGTAATTGAGATAGTATGTAATCGAGATAGTATGTAGCCTTGTAATTGAGATAGAATGTAGCCTTGTAATTGAGATAGTATGTAGTCTTGTAATTGAGATAGTATGTAGCCTTGTAATTGAGATAGTATGTAGTCTTGTAATTGAGATAGTATGTAGCCTTGTAATTGAGATAGAATGTAGCCTTGTAATTGAGATAGTATGTAGTCTTGTAATTGAGATAGTATGTAATCGAGATAGTATGTAGCCTTGTAATTGAGATAGTATGTAGCCTTGTAATTGAGATAGAATGTAGCCTTGTAATTGAGATAGTATGTGGCCTTGTAATTGAGATAGTATGTAGCCTTGTAATTGAGATAGTATGTAGCCTTGTAATTGAGATAGTATGTAGCCTTGTAATTGAGATAGAATGTAGCCTTGTAATTGAGATAGTATGTAGTCTTGTAATTGAGATAGTATGTAGCCTTGTAATTGAGATAGTATGTAGCCTTGTAATTGAGATAGTATGTAGCCTTGTAATTGAGATAGTATGTAGCCTTGTAATCGAGATAGTATGTAGCCTTGTAATTGAGATAGAATGTAGCCTTGTAATTGAGATAGTATGTAGTCTTGTAATTGAGATAGTATGTAGCCTTGTAATTGAGATAGAATGTAGCCTTGTAATCGAGATAGTATGTAGCCTTGTAATTGAGATAGAATGTAGCCTTGTAATTGAGATAGTATGTAGCCTTGTAATTGAGATAGTATGTAGCCTTGTAATTGAGATAGTATGTAGCCTTGTAATTGAGATAGTATGTAGCCTTGTAATTGAGATAGTATGTAGCCTTGTAATTGAGATAGTATGTAGCCTTGTAATTGGTAGACATTCTTCCTAAGCTTCCTAAACACTGTCAGGAGCACAACTGAGTAACAGAAATCAGTGTCAAGCCGCCGGTATCACACGAGAGCTTTTTCCCTTAACATTTATCCTCAACACTGGTCTGGCAGCTTATGATGTTAACATTTTAAATAATGATATCACCTAATTGCACCCATCATCAGTCTAGTTGCCGATACCAGTGCAAAATATTCCAGAAATGTTGCCGGATTTTTTTTTATCATAGAATATTGACTATAAAAGCTCTCGTGTGATACCGGCTTCAGTGTGGTCATAACACTGGTGTTAAGGAGAGATTTCCACTTGAGGGATTTTTTTCTTTACCCCTTTCTCCCTCATGTTTAGCCCCATTGCTTTTGAGATTTTAAGACGTTCGCCCCATTAGTTTGGCAATTTTAAGAACTTTCAACCCATTTATGTCACTTTTAAGACCTTTCGTCCCATTTAGGTGTCGATTTTTTCCTGGCGAGCGATAGCGAGCCTGTAGTTTAAGAGGAACCGGCCTTAGGCCGGGAAATTTTTCTACCGAAAAATGTACAAATTTGTCTTGAAAGGGGGTCACGGGGGTGTAATTTCAAGCTTGATGGAAGTCTAGGAAACACACTAAAAACATCCCCTTAAGCCGGTGTCACACGAGCGCTTTTTCCGGCAATTTTCGATGAGCTAGTTTTGTCTCGTGATATTTTGAGGCTCTTTCACATTGGAATCGGAAACTAGATCGAAGGCAGATTATGTTAGGTGGTTTAATTATCATGAGACTTTAATTTTGAAGCTGCCAGATTACAATTGCCCGTAACAATTGACGGAAAAATCGGTCGTGTGACACCGTCTTAACACTATACTGCGAACTGATTCCAGGCCGCAAATCACTGATGTGGACGGGCCTTTATGGGGACCAACCTGCTTTTTATCTCTGGATTATATCCATTCGGCCCCATTTAGCCTACTATTTTAAGACGTTTCCACCCATTCTGCAATCGTTTTTTTCATGGCGAGCGATAGCTACTACTTATATTACTACTACTACTATTATTACTACTATTAATTCTACTACTACTACTACTAATAATAATAATAATACTAATTCAGCTGTCTAAAACATAATCCAAAGTATGTTGGCTCGCTATCGCTTTGCCAGGTGTAAATATACACCTGGATGAGGATAAACGTCTTAAAACAGTAGGCTGAATGGCGTCGAATGACTACTACCCAGTGTCTTGGAAATCCCATTTGGGTAACCCTAGATTGAAGCCCTCTCAAGATGTGAAAAATGTTGTTCATATCACTGCATATCAATGGGAGATATCACTATCTTCCTTGAACAAGGAGATGGGGAGTTGGGTCAGCCTTTAGATCCGCCTTCGTATGCAGTTGTACCCAGTCTGATCTAATGCCTTCACTTGGGACCTTCTTAACCCTTCACTTGGGGACCTTCTTAACCCTTCACTTGGGGACCTTCTTAACCCTTCACTTGGGGACCTTCTTAACCCTTCACTTGGGGACTTTCTTAACCCTTCACTTGGGGACCTTCTTAACCCTTCACTTGGGAACCTTCTTAACCCCTCACTTGGGGACCTTCTTAACCCTTCACTTGGGGACCTTCTTAACCCTTCACTTGGGGACCTTCTTAACCCTTCACTTGGGGACCTTCTTAACCCTTCACTTGGGGACCTTCTTAACCCTTCACTTGGGGACCTTCTTAATTAACCCTTCACTTGGGGACCTTCTTAACCCTTCACTTGGGGACCTTCTTAACCCTTCACTTCGGGACCTTCTTAACCCTTCACTTGGGGACCTTCTTAACCCTTCACTTGGGGACCATCTTAACCCTTCACTTGGGGACCTTCTTAACCCTTCACTTGGGGACCTTCTTAACCCTTCACTTGGGGACCTTCTTAACCCTTCACTTGGGGACCTTCTTGATATATTTAGTCGGTGTCTTTTCAATTGACGGCAAATTGCAAAGTTCCCATCAAGATTTCTTAGTTATTTAGACAGTTTAGTAGTGAAATACGGTGCTAATATTATAAACTTGGTCTTAATATGATGCAGAGACACAGTAGTTTCACATTTTTCCATGACGTATCAAGAAATTAGCTGTTAAGGTATTCAATTTCACAGTAGTTTCATATGTTTCCATTACGTATCAAGAAATTAGCTGTTAAGGTATTCAATTTATCGTCAGCCGAAAAGAAACAGAGTATAGTGTAGGCCTATGTACGTTCGCAGCACTATCTCGTGTTGGTATGACTGTGTGGTGGATTTATCTTTCACTCACTCAGAAGAAATTAAGACTGTCCCACTCCCTGGCGGCCGTTCTTCTGAAAACCGTCAGTCGCGCCAGGCAAGGACAGTATGCCGCTAATATCGTCGCCACTACCGCCAACATGTAGGACCACCCGAAGCTGCATCCCCCAGGCCAATACACTGATGAACTGCCCCCACACTCACCACGGGCCAGTGACGACCCCAACCCTAGGGGGAATAACACCAGAGCCACTCCCTGGGACATCACTGGAAAGGAGACAAGGTGTTAGTTAGTGTTGTAGTTATAGTTATAGTTGTAGTTGTAGTTGTAGTTATAGTTACAGTTATATTTATAATTACAGTTTTAGTTAGTTATAGTTATAATTATAGTTACAGTTATAGTTACTGTTGTAGTTATAGTTATAGTTATGGGTATAGTAATAGTTATAGTTATAGTTATGATTACAGTTATAAATATAGTTATAGTTATAGTTATAATTACAGTTATAATTATAGTTATAGTTATAGTTATAGTTATAATTACAGTTATAAATATAGTTATAGTTATAGTTATAATTACAGTTATAAATATAGTTATAGTTATAGTTATAGTTATAATTACAGTTATAAATATAGTTATAGTTATAGTTATAGTTATAATTACAGTTATAAATATAGTTATAGTTATAGTTATAATTACAATTATAAATATAGTTATAGTTATAGTTATAGTTATAATTACAGTTATAAATATAGTTATAGTTATAGTTATAATTACTGTTATAACTATAGTTATAGTTATACTTATAGTTATAGTTACATTTATAGTTATAGTTATAGTTGGTGGTTGATTATACTAGGAAGGATAATAGCAGTGATGAAAATAATAGCCTTAGTAATAATGATGGTACTATTATAATAGTATACTGGAGGAGGAGGAGGAGGAGGAGGAGGAGGAGGAGGAGGAGGAAAGAAAAAGAGGAAAAGGAGGAATGAAGAAGAGGAGGAGAAGGAGGAGGAGGAGGAGGAAAGGAGGAGGAAGAGGAGGAAAGGAGGAAGAGGAGGAGGATGAAGAGGAAAAGGAGGAAGAAGAGGAGGAGGATGAATAGGAGGAGGAGGAGGAAGAGAAGAAGGAAGAATACAAGAACATTATGAAACGTACACTCGCTCCAAGAAGTATCTGCACCCCTACGCTGTTCATCTGGTGTGTAGGGTTGACACCTCTGCCTGAAACTATATCCATGTGTCAGAGACGATCGTCTCTGACACATGGATATGGCAGAGGTGTCAACCCTACCGAGCTATGCACACCAGATGATCAGCATAGGGGTGCAGATACTTCTTGGAACGAGTGTACACAAGGGAAGAGGGAGAGGGAAATGGAATGTTTGAGAGAGAGAGAGAGAGAGAGAGAGAGAGAGAGAGAGAGAGAGAGAGAGAGAGAGAGAGAGAGAGAGAGAGAGAGAGAACGTCATATTGGAGAGAGCAAATTGAAAACTTTTTGTTGGGCGAGTTTGAAAAGAGACCGTGATGATGATGATGATGATGATTGGTGTGGTGATGATGCCAGTGGTGATTGTGATTGTAATGGTAGTGGTGATGATAATGATGGTGGTGGTGATGGTGATAATGATGATGTTCATAAAGCTGGTATCACACGAGCACTGTTTCACGCAACATTTATCCTCCACACTGGTCTGGCAGCTTACGTAGTCAACATATAAAATAACACGATGGCCTAAATTCATCTATCATCAGTCTAGTTTCCGATACCAGTGCAAAATATTCCAAAAATATTGCCAGAAAAATGTTGATTATATCGGAATGTGGACTATAAAAGCTCTCGTGTGATACCGGCTTAAAAATGGTGATGGTGATTTTGAAGGCATTTAAAAGGAAACGAAGATGATGATGGCAATATTTATGATAACACAAATAATATACCATAGCGAATTTGTGGTCTTATTGCCATACCAATTAGAAAGCGCTGTACAATAAATGTCATAATCATCAATGCTATAGAAAGATAATCCCCTGCGCATAAAAAAAAAAAAAAAAAAAAAAAAAAAAATAATAATACATGAACTACAGTAACAAAACTAACTGTTATATATATACAGTATATGACAAAATAATATATGTATAAGTCAGATCATTCAAAAGTTGTCCTACCCATAAATATAATATCTGATTCCTAGACAAACTCCTCATTATATAGATTGTATTTCCTTTGTTCCCGTATTCCTACCCTGTTAACCCTTTGAGTACCAGCGACGTGGGTTATATTTTATTCTAGCTGTAGTTTGACGATATTTTGCAGCTTAAGGGGAGGTTTTTAGTGTGTTTCCTAGACTTCCATCAAGCTTGATAAAACACCCCCTTGACCCCCTTTCAAGATAAATTTGTAAATTTTTCGGTAGAAAAATGTACCGGCCGAAGGCCGGTTCCTCTTAAATTACAGGCTCGCTATCGCTCGCCAGGAAAAAATTGTCACCTAAATGGGACGAGAGGTCTTAAAAGTGGCATAAATGGGGTGAAACTTCTTAAAATCGCCAAACTAATGGGGCGAACGTCTTAAAAATTCAAAAGCAATGGGGCTAAACATGAGGGAGAAAGGGGCAAAAGAAAAAAATCCCTCCAGTGGAAATCTCCCCTTCAGAAGGATCTCTGATGGTGAAAGGGGTTGGTTGAGATAGTTTGAATTAGCCTTATTATATAGCTAGAGGTCCTTCCTAAGCTGAATACAAGCCTCCCATACTGGCCAGACTATGATACAGAGGACATCCCGGGTGCTGATGAACGGGGGTTAATATAATGCGTAAAGTGTTATAATGCGTAATGCGTAAAGTGTTATAATGCGTAATGCGGAAAGTGTTATAATGCGTAATGCGTGAAGTGTTATAATGCGTAATGCGTAAAGTGTTATAATGCGTAATGCGTAAAGTGTTATAATGCGTAATGCGTAAAGTGTTATAATGCGTAATGCGTAAAGTGTTATAATGCGTAATGCGTGAAGAGTTATAGTGGCAACGGAAAGTATATACTGCCTAAATGTTCCAGTACTTCGCATTCCAATTATAACAACTATGACAACACTATACTCGGTTTCCTTTCAGCTGACGGTAAATTGAATCCCTTAGCAGATGATTTCTCGATACTTAAGGGGAGGTTTTTAGTGTGTTTCCTAGACTTCCATCAAGCTTGAAATTACACCCCCATGACCACCTTTCAAGATAAATTTGTACATTTTTCGGTAGAAAAATTTCCCGGCCGAAGGCCGGTTCCTCTTAAAATACAGGCTCGCTATCGCTCGCCAGGAAAAAATCGACACCTAAATGGGACGAAAGATCTTAAAATTGACATAAATGGGGTGAAAGTTCTTAAAATCGCCAAACTAATGGGGCGAATGTCTTAAAATCTCAAAAGCAATGGGGCTAAACATGAGGGAGAAAGGGTTACAGAAAAAAATCCCTCAAATGGAAATCTTCCCTTAATGGGAAGAATGTGAAACTACTATGTATGTGCATCATAATAAACTACTATGTCTCTGCATCACAATAAACTACTATGTCTCTGCATCATAATAAACTACTATGTCTCTGCATCATAATAAACTACTATGTCTCTGCATCATAATAAACTACTATGTCTCTGCATCATAATAAAACCACTGTCTCTGCATCATAATACACTACTATGTCTCTGCATCGTAATAAACTACTATGTCTCTGCATCATAATACGCTACTATGTCTCTGCATCATAATACACTACTATGTCTCTGCATCATAATAAACTACAATGTATCTGCATCATAAACTAATATGTCTCTGCATCATAAACAACTACTATTATGTCTCTGCATCATAAACAACTACTATTATGTCTCTGCATCATAAACAACTACTATTATGTCTCTGCATCATAAACAACTACAATGTATCTGCATCATAATACACTACTATGTCTCTGCATCATAATAAACTACTATGTCTCTGCATCATAATAAACTACAATGTATCTGCATCATAATACACTACTATGTCTCTGCATCATAATAAACTACTATGTCTCTGCATCATAATAAACTACTATGTCTCTGCATCATAATAAACTACTATGTCTCTGCATCATAATAAACTACTATGTCTCTGCATCATAATACACTACTATGTCTCTGCATCACAATAAACTACTATGTCTCTGCATCATAATAAGCTACTATGTCTCTGCATCATAATACACTACTATGTCTCTGCATCGTAATAAACTACTATGTCTCTGCATCATAATACACTACTATGTCTCTGCATCATAATAAACTACTATGTCTCTGCATCGTAATAAACTACTATGTCTCTGCATCATAATACACTACTATGTCTCTGCATCATAATAAACTACAATGTATCTGCATCATAATACACTACTATGTCTCTGCATCATAATAAACTACTATGTCTCTGCATCATAATAAACTACTATGTCTCTGCATCATAATAAACTACTATGTCTCTGCATCATAATAAACTACTATGTCTCTGCATCATAATAAACTACTATGTCTCTGCATCATAATAAACTACTGTCTCTGCATCATAATAATATCAAGCTTTCATATTTAACAACACATTTCACCACAAACTCTTCATAACTGGTAGGAAATTAAGACATGGCAATTTACCGTCAGCTGGAAAGAAACAGAGTATATAATAATAGTCTTCACCACCGACAATATCAGGGTTTGTGTTCAGTACACTCAAACACGCGAACATGATATCTCCACTGAACGCGATAGCCTCTGATTCGACGATTCATGATTGCCACTGTATGTAATCAGACGGCGATCACGCTATCACGCCGAGGGAATGACTAGCGATTCAAACATGTAATTGATAACAAGTACCTATATATACGGTCGTCTAGCACTCTACTGACATTACTTTAATTAGTCATTTAAAGCCATTAATCTGGCTTAAGCATTTCTTGTCTCTTTTCTGGCGATTTTATCCAGATTAGAAAGTGTATTTTGTTTTAGTCAGAGGTTTAATTGCGATAGTCTTTACCTTTATAATTCCCACAGATTCTTCCTAAACTGCATATAATCGTCTAATGATAGCCAGAACGTCAACATGCGTCATTATCTTTCAACGTATTCATGGCGTGCATTATTTCTTTATAATAATAATATAATATAATAATAACCATATAATATAGTTCTAAATAAGCGCACCGTCAGTGGACTATGCCTTTTGTCTCCTTCATGCATAAAAAAAAAAATATATATATTCTGTACATAATAATAATAATAATAATAATAATAATAATAAACCCCACCTCCTTGGACATCGCCGATAATATGAGTTTCGTCCTTACAGCTGATTAAATTCACAGACTAATCAGAGACGAGAATACATAGTATAGTATACATAGCTATCAATCATGTCATTGACTCGATGATAATCAGGAGTTTTTAATCAGAAATATTGTTTGCCTTGATAGCGTCCCCTGAATGTACAACTTATAGGTAAGATCTTGAGGTTTACTACTACTACTACTTCTACTACTATTAATACTACTTATACTACTACTACTATTATTACTACTATTAATTCTACTACTACTACTACTATTATTTTATTTTTTATTTTTTTTTAAATATACCACTCAGTCTGTTCATCCCCTCTTTGCACCCTAGACCAGGTCTACTATTACTACTACTACTACTTCTACTACTATTAATACTACTTATACTACTACTACTATTAATACTACTACTACTACTACTACTACTACTACTACTATTACTACTACTAATAATAATAATAATATTAATAACAACAGCAATAATAAGAACAAAATAATAATTAAGGAACACCTCTTTCTTAACATTAACCAACCATTACAAACCCCAATATACTTGAATAAACTAACGAAAGCATATGGTCCTCCCTGGATTCGAACTCGGGACACCCCACCCAGAACATAAGCATCTAAACCATTACACCACCAACAAAATAAAGGAATAATCGGCCCTAACCATGTGGATGACGTTAAAGTAGGGAATGGGGTGGTTTTCCTGGTCCCCTTCTCCCTCGTGTTTGGTTTTTAGATTTTAAGACATTCGGCCCATTAATTTGGCGATTTTTATATTTAAAACCCAATTTCTTTGTCAATATTAAGACTTTTCGTGCCATATAAGTGTCGATTTTTTCCTGGCGAGCTAAAGCGAGCCTGTAATTTTAAGAGTAACCGGCCTTTGATCGGGAAAAATGTACAAACTTATCCTGAAGGGGGTTCTAGGGAGTGTTAGCTACAGGTTGATGGAGGTCCAGGGAGGAAACTAGAAAATAAGAAAATGACAAAACAATAAACAAATAAATAAGCCCATCTCCCCTTAACCCCTTCAGTACCGGGGACGTCCTTTTCATCCTATTCTGGCAACCATTATACGCGTTTAGTCAGCTTAGGAAGGACCTCTAGCCATAATAAGGCTTCAAACTATCTTAGCCAACCCTCTTAACTACCCCAGAACCTTCCTAAGCTGCACAATATCGTCTAGATATAGCTAGAATGATATATAACACACGTCACTGGTACAATCGCGCTAATAAGGTATGTTTTGATCAATAATTGGTATCAGCAATATCTAAGCTTCATTTCGTCATATCGAGTGAAGTATACAAATATGTTCCTGCACTTACCTACCCTATGCAACATCTGACAGACATTAATACAGCACAGAGCAAGCCAAACGTAATGACAGCTGGGACATGACTTATTAGCGCGACCGTACTCAAAGGATTAAGTAGGTATTTCAGATTCTCGCGAGATAAGATATAAGGCAAGATAGGCGAGATTAGATCGTAGGAGTTTCGGAAAATTGTTTACGGTTTAGCGATAATTAATATATGCAGGTGTATAGGTGTTTCTCTCTCTCTCTCTCTCTCTCTCTCTCTCTCTCTCTCTCTCTCTCTCACTATCTCTCTCTCTCTCTCACACACACTCTCTCTCTCTCAATGTTTCTCCGTCTGCCTAACTGTCTATCAATCGATGTTTGTCTCTATTTCTCTCTCTCTCTCTCTATCTATCTCTCTCACACACACACTCTCTCTCCCTCAATGTTTCTCCGTCTGCCTAACTGTCTATCAATCTGTCTCTCTCTATCTCTCTCTCAATGCTTCTCCGTCTGCCTAACTGTCTATCAATCTGTCTCTCTCTATCTCTCTCTCAATGTTTCTCCGTCTGCCTAACTGTCTATCAATCTGTCTCTCTCTCTCTCTCTCTCAATGTTTCTCCGTCTGCCTAACTGTCTATCAATCTTCGTCTCTCTCTCTCTCTCTCTCTCTCTCTCTCTCTCTCTCTCTCTCTCTCTCTAGATGATCATTAACTAGAACGCCCGTCAGTCACGTCACTCTCGCAAATTTTAACTAGAAAAACATTTAAGAAATATTTTGCAAATACCGAGGTTCGTCTTGGCGTCGCCTTCATGGTTGATTTTACTTGTATATTTTTGTTTTGTCTTGAAATGTGATAAGGTTTTTTATTTCCCATTTCCTGGACTTGTTAGTTTTTTAAAGTTATTGGTTTTAAGTCCTTATTATTGTTTTTAGTGTATCTTACACACACACATATATATATATATATATATATATATATATATATATATATATATATATATATATATAGAGAGAGAGAGAGAGTGTTTCTAGGGTATTTAAATATTTATGTTTTTATTTATTCCTTTATTTACTTACCCACAGCGACTTGTACGTTTCCGAGCCAGACCGCCATCCAGTATCGTCTGCCTTGGGCGTGTGTTAGGAGTAGTGAGGCCGCCCCCACGCCCACACACGCCTGCACAGCCCCCGCAGCCCCGTACAGCACGCCCACCAGCGCCCATACAGAGGAGGAACCGGCCCCCACGCCCCCGCCCACCGCTGAACAACGCAGAATGGGCGACCGAGGATGGTAATACTTCTCTGTTGGAAAAAATAGAGGCTAGTGTTATATTATTTGTTTATATATATATATATATCAATTTATATATGTTATACTTTTCTAGCAATGCATTTGTTTTTCTATAGTTGTTGAGCAATTATCTTATTTTTAACGTGCACAAGGAGTTACATGGAGGGATAGACAGACCAATGAGGAAGTAATAAGGGCCCACCTCGCTTTGTTTTTTTCTCTCTCTCCCTCTCTCTCTCTCTGGCTTGTATCCATTCGACCCCATTCAGCTTACTGTTTTAAGACGTTTATCCCCATCCTGGTGTCTATTTTTTCCTGGCGAGCGGTAACGAGCCAGCATATTAAACACAAAATTTAACAGCAGACTAAATTTGTACATTTTTCGATGGATAAATGTCTTCGGCGAAGCCGGATTTCTCCATACAATGCTGGTTCGCTGTCGCTCGCCAGGAAGAAATCGACACCTGGATCGGGATATACGTCTTAAAACAGTAGGTTGAATGGGGCCGAATGGATACAAACCGGGGAAAGAGAGAAAGGGAGAGAAAAATTAGCAGATCACCCCCTTGAGCTTCCTAATGCAGCTTTAGACACTGACTTTATAGACACATTAAACACAAAAGTTAGACTCGTACCAGAGAGAGAAGTTGGTCTGGAGTAGATATTATAATGATTACTGATCAGTAGGTTCAGGGATATTTGGTACCGAGGCCGGTCTATATTATGATCTGTGCCCCAGGAATAGTCCTTCCTCTCACTTAAGGAGAGGTATTTAGTTTGTTCCCTAGACCTCCAGCAAGCTTAAAATTACACCCCCTTGAGTCCCTTTCAAGATAAATTTGCACATTTTTCGGTAGAAAAATGTCCCGGCCGAAGGCCGGTTCCTCTTAAATTACAGGCTCGCTATCGCTCGCCAGGATAAAATCGATACCTGAATGGCACGAAAGGTCTTAATATGGAGTGAAAGTTCTTAAAATCCCTAAAATAATGGGGCAAACGTTTTATAATATCAAAAGCAATGGGGCTAAACATGAGGGAGAAAGGGGTCAAGAAAAAAATCCCTCAAGTGGAGATCTCCCCTTAAACATTAGGCTACCATAGCGCGGTTGGGAATATGAACATGATTAGATTAATATCCAGTATTCGAGCATGGCTAATAACTCGTAGGCGTGTGCATAAACCTTTAACCGTCCTGGTGGTGTAATGGTTAAGGTGGCAAAAATCTGTGTGTGATAACCCGGGTTCGAATCCTGGTGGATCACATAATTATTTACTTTAATTGATTTCATTGGGGGTGTTTGGTGTTGTGGTGAAATTAATGGAATATCAATACAAGATATGCACGACATTTCCTTTCCACTTCTAACTATTCTATAATTTCTTTCAGGCGATTTCCCAGCGCTGCAAAGTTATTCACGTTCATCCCTTCATCTATGCTATCCTTTCCTTCTACTTTCCAGTGTTTTTTTTTTAGGGGTGGGGGGTCTATTTATTTATATATTAATTTATTTTTTAGTTTCCTCCCTAGACCTCCATCAAACTCAATAATACATCCATTAGATCCACCTACGAGAATAATATGTACGTTTTTCGGTCGAAAAATGTCATGGCCGAAGGTCGGTTCCTCCACAATACAGCAGGCTCGCTATCGCTCGTCCGAAAATAAAAGACATCGATAGGGCACGAAAGGTCTTATTATTGACAAACAAATGGGGCGAAAGGTCTTAAAATCATCAAACTAATGGGGCAAACTTCCTAATATCTCAAAACTAATTGGGATAGGCATGAAGAGGAAAGGGGA
>CM064551.1:26816361-26836361 GCA_032716605.1 Paralithodes platypus
TTTCACCCCATGTACCCAAAAAAACAAAAAAATAAAAATAAAAAAAGGATGTGTGAAGGATAATCAATGGTATTTGCGCGCGCGTGTGTGTATGTGTATGATAATGACAAACTAATAGATAGATAGATAGATAGATAGATAGATAGATAGATAGATAGATAGATAGATAGATAGATAGATAGATATATAGATAGATAGAAGATAGATAAATAGATAGATTGATAGATAGATAGATAGATAGATAGATAGTAGATAGATAGATAGATAGATAGATAGATAGATAGATAGATAGATAGATAGATAGATAGATAGATAGAGATAGATAGATAGATAGATAGATAGATAGATAGATAGATAGATAGATAGATAGATAGATAGATAGATAGATAGATAGATAGATAGATAGATAGATAGATAGATAGATAGATAGATAGATAGATAGATAGATAGATAGATAGATAGATAGATATAGATAGATAGATAGTTAGTTGGTTTAGCGTTCCGACTGAGTTCCAATCATAGTACGTACGCAGATGCACTAGTGGTATGACCATAACGTATAGGCCAAAGCAAGCTGATCATTGAGCAGCTTTGGTTAGGGAGGGACCACGCTACAATCCTTTTCCATTGGGACAGCCGAATATACTCTATCGGATTGAGGGAGAGAGAGTGAGTTGACCCCTTAACGCCACGAAGACAGGGCCATTAGTGCCAGACACATAAATTACTTAACCATCCCGACCATTGTGTGAGTGTGTGTGTGTATGGATGTGTGTGTGTGTGTGTGTGTGTGTGTGTGTGTGTGTGTGTGTGTGTGTGTGTGTGTGTGTGTGTGTGTGTGTATGTGCGCGTGCAACTCTACACCCTGCACTGAACTCCGCTAATATCCAACAATCGAGAGATGAAATGTTAAATAAAAACAAGCAACACACACACACACACAAGCAAAACAATACTGGCCACGTAAATTTGTGTTAGATACCCCAACCTGTCAGAAAACAAAAGAGATATGTGTCTCCCGCCGCAGTGCTTCTCTCGCCTCCCGCAGTTTATCGGTCGAGTCGCTCACAAGTTCGTTCGTCCAAATGACTTTAGGGGAGATGGGCCGGGTTTTTTTTGGCCCCTTTTTCCTTATGCTCAGCCTCATTGTTTTTTTAGGTTTTAAGATGTTCGGCCAATTCGTTTGGCGATTTTTAGACCTTAAGCCCCATTTCTTTGTCAATATTAAAACCTTTCGTGCCAATTAGGTGTCGATTATTTCCTGGCGAGCGATAGCAACCCGGTATTTTTTAGAGTAACCGGCCTTCGGCCTGGACATTATTCTACCGAAAAATGTACAAATATATCTTGAAGGGGGATCCTGGGGTTGTTTTGTTTAGTTTGATAGAGATCTAGGGAGGAAACTAGAAAAAAAATAATATATACATGAAAAATAATATATACGTGAAAAATAATATATACGTGAAAAATAATATATACATGACAAATAATATATACATGAAAAATAATATATACATGAATATACGTGACAAATAATATATATACATGAAAAATAATATATACGTGAAAAATAATATATACATGAAAAATAATATATACATGAAAAATAATATATACATGAAAAATAATATATACATGAAAAATAATATATACATGAAAAATAATATATACGTGAAAAATAATATATACATGAAAAATAATATATACATGAAATAATATATACATGAAAAATAATATATACATGAATAATATACGTGAAAATAATATATACATGAAAAATAATATATACATGAAAAATAATATATACATGAAAAATAATATATACATGAAAACTATATACATGAAAAATAATATATACATGAAAAATAATATATACGTGAAAAATAATATATACATGAAAAATAATATATACATGAAAAATAATATATACGTGAAAAATAATATATACATGAAAAATAATATATACGTGAAAAATAATATATACGTGAAAAATAATATATACGTGAAAAATAATATATACGTGAAAAAATATCATGAAAATAATATATACGTGAAAAATTATATTATATACATTAAAAATATTACGTAAAAAATTAATTATAACGTTAAAAATATCTATACGTTAAAAATAATATGTTAATATATCGTGAACAAATTCGTGCCTTATACGTGAAAAATCGACCAAAAAGTGAACCATCTCCCCTTAATTGACACTAAAGTTGGTATACCCATAATTAAATGTTGATTAGGTTAGATTAATCTGGTTTAATTAAGCCCTTCAACACCATAACGTAATTTTTATCTAAATTCGGGCTACCACTAGGGGCTTTTCTTTAGCTTATAATCACGAACCCTCGAGGACTCAAAAGGGTTAATAAGTTCGGTCTCCATAAACCCTCTGCATAACATAGGTCCTTCTTAAGCTGCATAAAATCGTCTAACTTTAGCCACAATCGTAGGTAAAAAGGCGTCACGGTACTGCAGGGGGTTATGAGTAGGTTAGGACAGGTTAGTTAAGGGGAGAATTCCACTTGAGGGATTTTTTGCTTGACTCCTTTCTCTCTCATGTTTAGCCCCATTGCTTTTTGAGATTTTAAGACCTTCGCCCTAGTAGTTTGGATATTTTAAGACATTTTGCCCCATTTCTGTCAATTTTAAGACCTTTCGTGCGTTCAGTGTTGATTTTTTCCTGGCGAGCGATAGCGAGCCTGTAATTTAAGAGCAACCGGCCTCCGGCCGGGACATTTTTCTACCGAAAAATTTACAAATTTATCTTGAAAGGGGGTCTAGGGGGTGTAATTTTAAGCTTGATGAAAAAGTAGGGAACAAACTAAATACCTCCCCTTAACCCTTACAGTACCGGTGACATAATTTTCATCATAGTTATTAGACGATTTTATTCAGCTTAGGAAGGACCTCTAGCCATAACACGGCTTCAAGCTATATCAACCAACCCTTTTAACTACCACAGATCCTTCCTAAGCTGCATAATATCGTCTAAATAACAATAGCTAGAAAAAAATATAACACGCGTCGCTGGTACTCAAAGGGTTAAGTTAGTTAAGGTTGCGTTCAATTAGGTTAGGTCAATTTAGGCTAGGGTTGGTAAGTGAGCAGAGGGACTACAAATATAGTGATTGTGTGCCAATTGACTGTGGACGAAGTGACTGAGGCTGAACTGACCGCAGGAGCAAAGCCGTGTGGAAGAAAACACCATAAACCCCACCACACATACCGTCCGAAAACACGAAACCCCTGCGCTCTCCTCCGTCACGCAGGGTTACCAAATGAAGTCCGCTAGATGGTAAATAATGCTGAAAATCGCTAGAATAATGCCACAATCTCTACCATATCGCTAGAATAATGCCACAATCTCTACCATATCGCTAGAATAATGCCACAATCTCTACCATATCGCTAGAATAATGCCACAATCTCTACCATATCGCTAGAATAATGCCACAATCTCTACCATATCGCTAGAATAATGCCACAATCTCGACCATATCGCTAGAATAACTGCCACAAGCTCTAGCATATCGCTAGAATGATGCCACAATCTCTACCATATCGCTAGAATAATGCCACAATCTCTACCATATCGCTAAAATAATGCCACAATCTCTACCATATCGCTAGAATAATGCCACAATCTCTACCATATCGCTAGAATAATGCCACAATCTCTACCATATCGCTAGAATAATGCCACAATCTCTACCATATCGCTAGAATAATGCCACAATCTCTACCATATCGCTAGAATAATGCCACAATCTCTACCATATCGCTAGAATAATGCCACAATCTCTACCATATCGCTAGAATAATGCCCCAATCTACAGAATATCGCTAGAATAATGCCCCAATCTCTACCATATCGCTAGAATAATGCCACAATCTCTACCATATCGCTAGAATAATGCCACAATCTCTACCATATCGCTAGAATAATGCCACAATCTCTACCATATCGATCTAAAATAATGCCCAATCTCTATCCATATCGCTAGAATAATGCCACACTCTCTACCATATCGCTAGAATAATGCTCCAATCTCACCATATCGCTAACGAATAATGCCACAATCTCTACCTCATCGCCTATAATAATGCCACAATCTCCTACATATCGCTAGAATACCAATCACTACATCTCTACAATATGCCCGCTCGAGAATAAGGCCACAATCTCTTGGACCATATGGCGAGTTTCAGTAGACTAATGCCCCCCCCCCCCACAATCTGGGCTGTAGACATTGATATTTAACAGAATCACCAGCTAAAATACGGTCGTAATACAATGATATAAATACACAGAACCAGATTTATCATACTTTTAATCCATCCGAAACTCGCAGGTAGCTAAATTGGCAACACTACCGCTCCGTGCCAGGGGATAGTCTCCAAGATAGTTTATGGGCTTCTGAAAACAGGGAGGCAGCTAAAACTGTATATATTAACCCCGGTGCCGTCATTTAAGGGGAGGTTTTTAGTGTGTTTCCTAGACTTCCATCAAGCTTGAAATTACCCCCCCTTGACTCCCTTTCAAGATAAATTTGTACATTTTTCGGTAGAAAAATGTCCCGGCCGAAGGCCGATTCCTCTTAAATTGCAGGCTCGCTTTCGCTCGCCAGGAAAAATTTGACACCTGAATGGCACGAAAGGTCTTAATATGGGGTGAAAGTTCTTAAAATCGCTAAAGTAATGGGGCGAACGTTTTATAATATCAAAAGTAATGGGGCTAAACATGAGGGAGAAGGGGGTAAAGAAAAAAGTCCCTCAAGTGGACATCTCCCCTTAACCCTTTGAGTACCAGCGACGTGCGTAATATTTTATGCTAGCTATATTGAGACGATATTAGGCAGCTTAGGAAGGATCTGCGGTAGTTGAAACGGTTGGTTGAAAACACGTGTGAAGCCTTATTATTGCAAGATATGAGGTCCTTCCTAAGCTGAATAAAATCGTCTAATAGTTGCCAGAATACGATGAAAAAGGCATCACCGGTACTGGACGGGTCATAACTTTATCCTGGATACCGTTGGACATATTATATTCAGCTTAGCAAGGGCCTCCAGCAATTAACCGGCTTCGAACTATCTCACTTATCCATTTTAACTATCACAGATCCCTCTTTAAGTGTGTTCTGGCTACCATTAGACGATTTTGTTCAGCCAGTAATATGAAGGGATGCAACATGGCGGCCACTATCCACAAGTTGGGTCAATTCCCCTGAATTCTCTCGTATAATGACTGACATATGAGGGTTCAAGGTCGACCCAACACCAGATCAATAGCCTCCATTGAAATTCCCCCTGGTACTCGTTTTTTTTATTTCCCTTCTCTCTTGATCTCGCTCTCTCTCTCTCTCTCTCTCTCTCTCTCTCTCTCTCTCTCTCTCTCTCTCTCTCTCTCTCTCGCTCTCTCTCTCTGATTATACACCTTAGCTCTCAAATCCACCCTATTATATTCGCCTGACCTACTTCCCCACCCTCCCCAATCCCCTCCTCTCCTCTGACGTTCTCTACCCACCCCCCGCTCCCCTATCCCCCCCCTCTCCCTCTCTCTCTCTCCCCCACTCTCTCTCTCCCCTTCTCTTCCTTCTCCATCCTCCTCTCTCTCTTCTCCTCTCTCTTCCTTCTCTCTCACCCTCTCTCCTCTCTCTCTCTCTCTCTCTCTCTCTCTCTCTCTCTCTCTCTCTCTCTCTCTTCACAGTTTTCTATTCAAGTCCCATCCCACGAAACTTACTGAAAGACCTTCGTAAGGAGGGGGAGAGGGAGGGGGAGGGAGGGCGTTGGGGGGGGGGGGGGGTGAAATAGTGTCCCATAGAAACCTAGTCTTTGCTGGTATTACTTTTTTATTTTTGTATTTTTTTTTTCATATTGTTTTTCTTCATCGTTTATTTATGAATTTATGTATTTATTCATTTATCTCATATATTGTATTATTATTTGGTTGTTGCTGAGAGAGAGAGAGAGAGAGAGAGAGAGAGAGAGAGAGAGAGAGAGAGAGAGAGAATCTATGGTTATGTTTTATAATTATACCGTATGTGTATAACTAACTCATTTTAATATTGCGTGAGCATATTCAAAAACCCTTAACTGATATAATTCTAACTTGGATTACGACCTTGTTACACGCTGTTAAAAAATGATTTAGGTCAATAAAAAGGCCAGGAAATAAATCCAGACACATAGCTGATATCAAAAACAAATCCAGACACATAGCTGATATCAAAAACAAATCCAGACACATAGCTGATATCAAAAACAAATCCAGACACATAGCTGATATCAAAAACAAATCTTTAATACTAGCTCATCCCTCGCTTCAGGAAAACGAAAAATTATATATATACTGAATAATTATTGGAATGCATAATCCTCAAAATAAAATGTTCATATACACAGTTATTATATATATATTATTTTCCTTTCCCCTCATAAACGATTCCTTTAAGGGGAGATTTCCACTTGAGGGATTTTTTTTTCTGGACCCCCTTTCTCTCTCATGTTTAGCCCCATTGCTTTTTTAGATTGTAAGACGCTCGCCCCCTTTAGTTTGGCGATTTTAAGAACTTTCGCCCCATTTCTGTCAATTTTAAGAACTTTCGTGCCATTTAGGTGTCGTTTTTTTCCTGGCGAGCGATAGCGAGCCTGTACTTTGAGAGGAACTGGCCTTCGGCCGGGACATTTTTCTACCGAAAAATGTACAAATTTATCTTGAAAGGAGGTCTAGGGGGTGTAATTTTAAGCTTGATGGAGTTCTAGGGAAGAAACTAAATACCTCCCATTAAATAAGCTTTGATCAATTATATCTGGTTATTAATAATAGGTGGAGCATTTATTAAACACATACATATTGTTGACATTCAGAGAGAGAGAGAGAGAGTGAAAGTGAGTGAGTGTGTGTGTGTGTGTGAGAGAGAGAGAGAGAGAGAGAGTGCAGGTGTGTGTATGCAAGTGAATGAAAGTATGTGAGAGTGAGTGAGTGAGCATGTGATATAATATGTACGAGAGAGAGAGAGAGAGAGAGAGAGAGAGAGAGAGAGAGAGGGGGGAGAGAGAGAGAGAGAGAGAGAGAGAGAGAGAGAGAGAGAGAGAGAGAGAGAGAGAGAGAGAGAGAGAGAGAGAGGGCGTATTAATGAAGGGGGGAGGGGGCGATTTTCCCAACTTGCACCAGAGTTAATCAGGTCCTCATAGGCTGTTTACCTGACACACTTCGTTCAAAATTATTTAAAATGTTTGTGTCTTAAAAAAAAAAAAAAAAAAAAAAAAAAAAAAAAAAAGAGAGAGAGAGAAAAAAAATCCATTCTTCAGTCAGAGGGATATATGAGAGAGTTTGTACCCCTTGGACTCCTTAAGATCTATGCACACCTGAGTAAACTCGTCTAATGGTAGCCAGAGTGAAATGAAAAGGCATCTTCGAATACTAAAAGGGTTAAGGGGATTGGGGTTATTTTTTTGTCTATTATATTTATTTATTTATTTATTTATTTATTTATTTATTTATTTATTTAATTTATTTCCTCGCTAGACCTCCATCAAGCTTAAGAAAATACCCCCAAGACCTCCTTGATATAATATACTTGTACATTTTTCTGTAGAAAAATGTTTCGGCCGAAGGCCGGTTCCTCCAAAATTAAAGGATTGCTATCGCTTGCCAGGAAAAAAATCGACACCTAAATGGCACGAAAGGTTTTAAAATTGACAGAAATTGGGCGAAATGTCTTAAAATGGCTAAACTAACGGGGCTAACGTCTTAAAATCTCAAAACTAATGGATCTAAGCATGAGGGAGAAGGAGGTTAAAAAAACGATCCCTTACGTGAAAATCTCCCCTTAAAAGATACTGAAAACCATGTGCACTGACCCACTTTATTGAACTTTTATTAATCAATTTTTTATTATGTTTTTTGCTTATTATTTAGTCAGCTATTTATTTTGTCGTGCCCCAATTACAACACTAGACAAGCCCCTGTAGACTTATTTATTTTTTCGTGCCCCAATTACAACAGTAAACAAGCCCCTGTAGACTTATTTATTTTTTCGTGCCCCAATTACAACACTAAACAAGCCCCTGTAGATTTATTTATTTTTTCGTGCCCCAATTACAACAGTAAACAAGCCCCTGTAGACTTCCAGCTGACCTACTCTTGGCAAAACCATTAAATATTGGTGTACCCTGATTAGCAGAACAAAGAAAACGAGAGAAAAAAGGTGAATACGACTCTCTTGGCTTTCATTCGACCCTATTCACTCACAATACGACTCTCTTGGCTTTCATTCGACCCTATTCACTCACAATACGACTATCTTGGCTTTCATTCGACCCTATTCACTCACAATACGACTCTCTTGGCTTTCATTCGACCCTATTCACTCACAATACGACTCTAGGCTTTCATTCGACCCTATTCACTCACAATACGACTCTCTTGGCTTTCATTCGACCCTATTCACTCACAATACGACTCTCTTGGCTTTCATTCGACCCTATTCACTCACAATACGACTCTCTTGGCTTTCATGCGACCCTATTCACTCACTCACAATACGACTCTCTTGGCTTTCATTCGACCCTATTCACTCACAATACGACTCTCTTGGCTTTCATTCGACCCTATTCACTCACAATACGACTCTCTTGGCTTTCATTCGACCCTATTCACTCAAAACCCTTACATACCTTATTTGTTTGTGCTCTGATTACCAAAGTAGGATTACCAGTTACCACTCACACAAGGCAAAACATTTATTTTTTCAATCGAGTGGTAAACTAATGGAATAGACTACCTAGAATTGTTAATTAACATTGCACTGTTCAAGCATTGAAAAACCGACTTGATAAATTGTTCGCTCTAAACCCCCAATTAAGGGGAGATTTCCACCTGGATTTTTTTTTTCTGAACCCCTTTCTCCCTCATGTTTAGCCCCATTGCTTGTGAGATTTAAAGACGCTTGCCCCATTAGTTTGGCGATTTTAAGAATCCTCGCCCCATTTCTGTCAATTTTAAGACCATTCGACCATTTAGATGACGATTTCTTCCTGGCGAGCGATAGCGAGCCTGTAATTTAAGGGGAACCGGCCTTCGGCCGGGAAATTTTTCTACCGAAAAATGTACAAATTTATCTTGAAAGGGGGTCAAGGGGGAGTAATTATAAGCTTGATGGAAGTCTAGGGAATCAACTAAAAACCTCCCCTTACTGCTTTTACAAATTCATTGCCTCCGAACATATAATTTTTTTGCATTGTTATATAATATATTGTTAATAAATATTGTTTTTGTTTTGTTTTTTCATTTTTCCCCGCATTGCCTAGGTACAAAGGAGTACAAAGGAAATCAAGCAACAACAGATCTAGTGACCCTTCTAGGTTGCTTGTCCTCCAAAACACTGAGGATCAAGTGTCCAAACAGTGGTTTAGAGTGGGTAAGGGAACATTGGAAAGGGAAATACTGCCCTGGAACTAATGTCCGTGGCAGGATTATGAAGTTAGTAGGGGACAGATGGGTTAGTAACTGAGGGGGGGATAAAATAAAGTTATTCATTTACAAACGCAGTCAGTCGCGGGTTTGATGCGAGATATTTGTCTAGGCGGAGTTTAAATGAATCAACGGTGATGCAGTCTATAACGTTTCGGGGAAGCCCATTCCACAAGTTGACAACTCGATTGAAGAAGAAATTCTTAGATTCGTGTGAGTTAAAAGATTACCAATAATTTTGCAACCGTTTCCCCGCGTGTAATTAGATTGGTCGATAGTGAAGTACTTACTACAGTTCATATTGTCGATGCCTTTGATGATTTTGAACACTTGAATTAAGTCACCTCTTAATCTGCGCTGGGTTAAAGGAAATAGATTTAATTCTCTAAGACGCTCTTCGTATGGTTTGTTCTTTAGGCTAGGTATCATTTTGGTAAATCTACGTTGAACTCGTTCTAGCTTGTTTATATCTTTTTGGTAATAAGGGCACCAGGATTGAACGCAGTATTCCAGAAGAGGGCGGACTAATGAATTGTAAAGGGTTAGGATAACTTCTTTGGATTTATGCTCAAATGACCTGCCTATAAAGCCAATTATTTTGTTTGCCTTCTTAACAACTTCTGAACATTGTTGACTCGGTTTTAGGTTACTCGATATTGTTACTCCCAGATCGGTTTCTCTGTTTACATTCTTAAGCTGAGTGCCATTCATCGAATAGTTTGCTTTCTCAGGTAGGTTAGACACAAGAAAACTCATAGTGATCAATAGTGCTGTTGTTGCTGGTTTTCCTTTGTACTCCCTTGCACGTCTAAGGGGAACGGGACACCCAAGGAGAGAGAGCTTGTCAAGACACCCCATGGGCTTTGTGTAACTGAAGGCTAGCCAGGACCTCGCACCACACCTATCCTTACATTGAGATACCTGTAATCGAAGGCTGAGGTGACCTGGACGATACACTATATATATGTATATATATATAAAGGGGATCTGGGGAGGTGTATTTTTATCTGAGGGCAACCAAAATGTAAATTGCTCAAAATTGGCGAAAACAGTCAAAACCATGGATAATAATTAATATCATACAACAAGCAAAACACCATCATTAATTCCCTAAAGTCGGATGGGTTAGTGGTAAACAAAGGAAACAGAACAAGAGAGAGAGAGAGAGAGAGAGAGAGAGAGAGAGAGAGAGAGAGAGAGAGAGAGAGAGAGAGAGAGAGAGAGAGAGAGAGAACGTGCACCCATGGAATTCAATTGACCTACAGAGTTATTTGTCTATGACCTTGTTTAATGATAAAATATTTAAACCCTTCTATATTGACCTGTATACATGTATTCGTCTTTCATGGACCTTGAATTATCCGAATATAATCAAAGTTATTATTATTTACATTATTATGATTATTTATTTTAATTAAGAGAGAGAGAGAGAGATTTACATAGATACACTGACCACGCAGACCTTACGATCCCAGCGAGGTGGTCAGGACTTAATTCTAGTAGAGATAGCTAACCCGAGAGTAAGGGACAGTGGAAGAAAAGGATAGCAAAGAAGAAGAGAGAGAGAGAGACATTATCATGCTTTCTACCAGTAATTAATGTTTTGTCCACTTACCTGTTTGTCGTCTGTCTGTTTCATAATCTTCTTGTTTGGTATGTAAGGCAGAAGTAGGTTCCTGATTCCTCTTCACTCTTCGAACTTCCTGATAGTCCACATATAAACTATCCATGTCGAGTTCATTATTTTCTGGCTTGTTATTTAAGGCAGCAACTTGATTTCGACTTCCTGTGCCTCTTCTCTCTCTTTGAAAACCCATAAGCGAGCCCTCCATGCTATGTTCGTGATTTTCTGGATTCGTATGTAAGGCAGCGACTGGGTATTGACCTCTTTTAGCTCTTCTCTTCTTCTCAAACGCCACCAATGAACTCTCCACGTTAGGTTCATGATCTTTTGGCTTTTTATTTAAGGCAGTTACTGATTCACGATTCCTCTTGACTCTCCTCGCCTCTACGGAATCCACAAACCAACTCTCCTTGTCATTCTCATAATACTCTACTTTTGTATTCCTTTTGTTTCTCCTCGACTCCTCTAAATTCATAATCCAACTCTCCATATCTTCTCTTCTTAGTAACCTCCTCCTCTTCGTCTCCCTGGCGCCAATGAACGCTGGAGTGGGAGCCAGTTCCTCTTCTCTGGGTTGCTGGGTTTTATTCTTTCTTCTGTTTTTGCGTTTCTTCTTCCTGCCTCTCTTCTTCTTCCTTCTTCTGCCAGTCACGTTACCCCTTCTCCCTCCACGGCCCCTTATTCCTGTTCCACCACTACTTCCTCCTCCAGCACCCATCCCGTTAAATTTCCTTTGGCTGTTCACTCTTTTTCTGTTGCCTCTAGTTCTATGGCCCATTCTCCCGTTTTCATCGACTTTAACGACGTATGTTGGCGTGGATCTACCGTATGTTGTCTCCACATTTCGTTCGCCAGGTTTATTTACGTTTTCCTCTTCTGTTTCCTTCGTTTCTGCTGCTGTTGCCTCCGTTTTCCGTTCTCCTGCTTTGTTTACTCTTATCTCTTCTTCTTCTTTTGTTAGTGATGTTGGTGTTGTTTCTGCATTGTGTTCGCCGGGTTTGTTTACTCTAGCTCCTTCTTCTTCTTCCGTGCCTGGTAGGGTCTGTGTGTGAGGGATTCCGTCTCTGTCAGGGGCCTCGTCTATAACGCTCTTATCTGTGTCGTTAATGTCCCGTGCCTCCCCTTCCGCCCCTCCCTCCGGATCGCCATTGTCCACGTGTCCTCCTCTTTCCGCGTCGCTTCCTGCGATAATGCCCACGTCTTCGCCTTCTTCGGTGTCTTCCTCGTTGTTTTCTCCTACGGCTTCTTCGTCCACGCCCTTGCTTCTTCTTTCCCCTTCTTTCACTGCTTCGTCTATCCCTTCTACGCCTTCGCCCACGCTATCCACTATTCCTTCTGCTATACCATCACCAATGTTATCGTCAATGTTATGTAATATCTGTTTTTCTTTGTCATCATCCGTGTCCTCGTTTTCGCTTTGTAGTACTCCTATTATGCCTTCTTTTATGTCCTCGCTTAAGTCTTCATCCACGCTATCTATTCGTCCATTTTCACTGTCTTCAGTCAAATTTATATTCACCCCACTTACTCTTCTTTCTTCCATGCCTTCCCTGGCGCCTTCTTCGGTACTGTCAGAGGGAAATGTGTAGGCAGTGACGAATTCAACCGACGACGTGGTGCTCCTGTCGACGTCTTGCACCAACTGAGTTCTCAAAGGCACGGAGGTCGTGGAAGAAAGGAAGAGCGGCGGCGGAGGTGTTGTTGTGTATAGGCCGGAAGTTCCCGAGGTGATGGTGGACTCGAGGGGAACTTTTCGAGTTTCTTGGACAATTTTCTCGATTTCCAGGCGATTCTTCTTGATGGTTACTCTGGTTTGCGGGACTCCTTGTGGCTGTGTTTGGACGTCTTCGATTTTGGGAGGTCTTGGTCGCTGCGTATCACCTTTGATTTGCGGGGATCTTGATGTTTGTGTTTCGTCACTGGTTGTGTCGGGATTTTCGGTGGGCAATAATACTGACGGTTCGGATGTTGAAGGCCTTGCTACTCCTCCAGAAGGATTGATGGTACTCGGGGTTGTCTGCAGGAGCTTCCCCCTCAAAGTAGTTGTGGATTTTATGCTTGATTCTGTTTGTTTTTCCGATATCCCTGTTGTATTGATGCCTACCGAAGGCTCAGGTACCTTTATAACCTTCCCAGGGGTGGTCCGTGCGGGGGGTAGAAATTCCTTTAGCTTCGTCCTGGCGGTGGGTTTGAATCTGTTGTTCCTCGTATCTCCCGCAGTTGTAGTTTTAGGCCAGGCTTCCGTAGGCCTAGGCGGTCTCCAGACAACATGAGGCCACAGACCTTTACGCATGGTAGCTTCGGTGGTCGTGGGGGTAGTAGCCGTGGAGGGGGTCGTAGTGGAAGAGGTGGTAGTCGTTTGCCAATCATGATCCTGGGTACTGAGGGTCGTTTGTCGTTCTATATCTGAGTCACTGTCATTACCGTCTGGGTTGACTTGGCTGGTATCCACGGAATCCAACCGACAGAATCCAAGAGGCCCAACTGAAGATACCATTACCTGCGGATGTATAACAAATATATTACGATAAAGGAAACTAGATTGTAATATAGGAAAAGTAGATTATGATATAGGAAAACTAGATTATGATATAGGAAAAGTAGATTACGATATAGGAAACTAGATTACGATATAGGAAACTAGATTACGATATATGAAACTAGATTACGATATAGGAAACTAGATTATGATATAGGAAACTAGATTACGATATAGGAAACTAGATTATGATATAGGAAAAGTAGATTACGATATAGGATAACTAGATTATGATATAGGAAAAGTAGATTACGATATAGGAAACTAGATTACGATATAGGAAACTAGATTATGCTATAGGAAACTTAGATTATGATATAGGAAAACTAGATTACGATATAGGATAACTAGATTACGATATAGGAAACTAGATTATGATATAGGAAACTAGATTGTGATAATAGTAATAATAATAATAATAATAATAATTATAATAATAATAATAATACTATTACTAATAATACACTGACCTGGAACGAGACAGCTGATGCCTCCTGAGCGTAGATATAGGAGTACCTCACATACCAGGACGGCTGTAGTACTGCCACAATACTCAGTACCCCCGTCACCACCCCCAGGACCCCCCACAGTACCACCACCCACCAGGACGTCACCAGCTGCACCGAGCGAGTCCTGAGCATGACGGGGTTCAGGGCAGAGCAGCGAGAGGAGGAGGTGGTGTGGTTGGGTACTGACGGGGAGGATCGGTACGTATCGAGGCCTCCGTTGCGTGTCATGGGAAAGTACTGGCTAGGTACTTATGGTGGGAAAGTACTGGCTAGGTACTTATGGTGGGAGAGTACTAACGAGGGTACTTAAGTTTTAGATAATTATGTCGTTAATGTTCCGTCTGCTCTATTCCGTCGTTTGTTATGACCGAGGAAGTCCTGGCGGGGTACTTATGATGATTAAGTCCTGGTTAGGGTACTTGGCTTGAGGACTATGTGCCGTCAATTTCCAACTTGACTTTAAGGTTTAATTATTTTGTATTTTAGTTTGTATTATAATTTGTGAAGTCTTGCTTGGCATAATTGATTGAGAAGTCCTGGCAGGGTACTTATGATGAGAAAGTCCTTAGATTATGAGTACTTGGACTAAGGAGTATCTAAGGCCTATCGGGGTGGGGGGCGGAGGGTTATTTATGGCGAGAAAGTCCTTAGACTATGGGTACTTGTGCTAAGGAGTATCTAAGTCCTCTTGGGGTACTTATGGTGAGAAAGTCCTATTACTGGGGTTACTTGGGCTAAGGACAAGTTTATCAATGTCCTACTTCTCCTACATATATTCTACTACCGTGAAATTTATTACCGTTTTCTATACTGGGGTGGGTTAGTGGTCCTAGAGGGGGCACTTAGGCGAGGGGTGGTATGTCGTTATTTAATGTCTTCGTTTCTGCGTGTTTTAGCTCCGTGTGTGTTTGCGTTCTACTTGCGTGTGTTCTGCTTCTGTGTGTTCTTGTTAATTGTGTTCATTTTGTTTGTCGTCTACTTTTGTGTGTTCTTTAGTGTGTTTTGCATGTGTATTTTCTTGTTGATTGTGTTTTTTGTGTGTGTTCTGCTTCTGTGTGTTCTTGTTGTTTGTGTTATTTAGTTTGTGTTAGCTATGTGTGTGTTTGTGTTGTACTTTGGTGTTTTTCTTTAATGTGTTCTTCTGTTCCTGTATGTTGTTGGTGTGTGTGTGTTCTTTAGTGCGTTCTGCTTGCGTATGTTCTTGTTCTACTTCCGTTTGTTATTTGATGTGTTCATGGGATATTATTTAATTTGTTCTGAATCCGTCAGTTCTTCTCTCGCATCTGTGTTTTCTACTTCAGTTTGTTCATTTCCTAGATGTTCATGTTCAACGGTACTTTAAATTGCTATAGTTCAGTTTGTTCATTCCCTAGGTGTTCATGTTCAACGGTACTTTCATTTGTTCTAGTTCAGTTTGTTCGTTACCTGGGTGTTCACTTATTACTTTCCCGTGTTCCAGTTTCGCGTGTTTTAGTTTAGCGTGTTCTAATTTCGAGTGTCCTACTTTCGAGTGTTCTAATTTAGCGTGGTCCAATTTCTTGTGTTCCACTTTCGCGTGCACTAATTTCGCGGGTTCTAGTTTCGCGTGCTAAAATTGTGCGTCTTCTAATTTCGCGTATTGCACTTCCGCCTTTTGAGTAGGAGTGTTATTGGAGTACCCGTAGCTGAGCCAAAGATTAAGGCCATTGATTTCTTTCGTTTCAGGCTGTGTAGTTTTCTCTCGTGTTTTAAGTTCAGGAAGTTCTGCAGTGCGGCACTCGATTCAACAGTTTAAGGTGTTCATTCCTTCCTCTTACAGGCATATACTGTATTTATATATTGTTTTTATTATATTATAATTATGATTTATTTTGAGAAGTCTTGGCTATGTATTTGACTAGGTTTCTATATACGTTATCCACATCGTTTTTTTTTTGGGTTATTTTCTTTTTCTTTCTTACGTTCGAGATTAAATTTGAAGATCAGGTTGGATGCTTAACTTGTATATTGTGCCATTATTATTATTATTATTATTATTATTATTATTATTATTATTAGTAGTAGTAGTAGTAGTATTTATATACAAATGTAAAGAAATCCCAGGTAGGTATTCTAGACTAGTTATATTATTATTCTGGGTAATATATATTTTTACTATGTCAATATTTACTCACTTATACATATTGTGTTTTGCTGCCAACTGTTATAATGTGTTTGTCGTGTTTTAAGTGAATTAGACTCTATCTCCTTGCTCGTGATCTGGTCGGGTACTTGGCAACGCAATTATGTCATTAACTTCTCTTTTTGTTGTCACGTCCTCCTTCCGGGTTCTCAGTTAAAAAGAGTAGATAATATCATGTTTTCTTAAATATTCTGGACTTACAGTGTGCTGGCTTAATAATCCAATAGGGTTGAAAGCTTCTGAAGTCCTATTTTAACTAGCTATTTTAGTCACTCTTTACAGTTTGATAATTCTGTTTACTTATTGATTGGTTTGATTGGTTTGATTGGTTTGATTGGTTTGATTTTGTGTTATTGTTTTTTCTTCAATCCTTTCGCTTCATTTTATTTTTTATCTTTGGTTGCTTGTTTAATTTGGTTTCACTTTATATTCACAATAAAGTTACGTTTTTTATTCACTTATTACAGTTTCTTTGTTCGATTTTCTTGGTTGGTTCAATGTTTACTTTTTCTTTAATCCTTTAGTGTCATTCTATCGTTGTCTCGATTTTGTTTGTTTAGTTTGATTTTACTCTATGTTCACAACGAAGAAAATCATGTTGGGTTTTTGAGCCACGCATTGTAATTTGTGTTTTCGATTTTCCTTGGCTTGGTTTTGTGATGCATTGTTTCTTTGATCGTTAAATACCACACGGTGTAAACAACAAAATAAATACAAATACAATAAAATAAGGGTTGAAAACCGTAGAATAACGCTATCGAAACCTTATTTAGTATATCGGTTTCTTAGTTGTTTGTTTTCTTTCATATATTGGATGACTGTGACGCTATTTTGATTGTTGTTTTTTATTATCTTCTTGTTTGCTTATATTGTTTGTTTGTTTCACACTATGGTTCAAAAGCACTTCATTTCGTCCTGTTGACTTTTTTGGTGCTTCGCGATTTTCGATTTATATTCATTCTCAGCTGTAATTTATGTTCATTCTCAGCTGTAATTTATATTCATTCTCAGCTGTAATTTATGTTCATTCTCAGCTGTAATTTATGTTCATTTTCAGCTGTAATTTATGTTCATTCTCAGCTGTAATTTATGTTCATTCTCAGCTGTAATTTATGTTCATTCTCAGCTGTAATTTATATTCATTCTCAGCTGTAATTTAGTTGTAAGGCTTTCTTGCAAGTGTTTCAGATGATACTATGAACCTTTGTTGGTCTTATACATGATGGTTATACATTATTCGCCAATTTTCTTACAAGCACTAGCATCACAGACTTCTTGTTCCCTTAAGTGTTACCGTATCTCATTTTACTTATGCTTTCTTTATACCGTTATGGAAATGTATCATAATGTATCTTAATTAGCTTTTAATACAATTTCAACAAGTCTCTTAAATGAATCTTCTTCACACAGATCCCCTCGTGTTTCTGATTTTCATACTTTTGCACATAAACATTCCTAATATAGTTCTCATAGTTTATTATCAGGCCTCTTATTAAACTCAAGCATGTACTCATTTGCAAACTATCTTAAATCTTCCACATTTCATATAATAATCCTTTTCCTTTATCTTGGGCGTATATTACATTGGACAGTTTTCAAAATCTGCATCTTGTTTCATAGTTAACTGAATCACGTATTATATTTACAACTATCGTTCAATCTTCCTCGGTACACACCACTCACATCCTGCGGATAAATATGCCGAAAACTTAATCTTTCTTATTAATACAGATATGAAGTGAATTATCTTGCCTCTTACTTGTCCTTTAATATCTTCTTTACCTGTAATTAATCTTAATCACCCCTGCGCGTCACTGTAATCAGGAACTTGTAATTCACTTATAGCTTGTGGTGACGGGATAGTAATTTACGTTCTTTTTCGGTTTTACTTAGCGATGCATACTAGTTGCATATATATATTGTTCTGGCTTTTTTTGTTACTCATACTGTTCTAGCTATTCTATAAATTTATATTCATTTGGAGTTCTATTGCGCAAGGGACTGGAATTCTCGAAAAGGGGCTCTAGTCCTGACGTTATTCTTGACTCTCAGTGTGCTGGCTTAATAATCCAATAGGGTTGATAGCCTCTGAAGTCCTTTTTTAAGTAAGTCCTATTGCTTCAAGACTTCAGTGCATATTTTTTTCATACGTAGATTTATATAGTACTTAACATTGACTATCTACTCACACATTCAATGCCCTATATTAATGCTTCATATATCACGGTTGTATATCATTCTGTTGTTTTACTCAGTTCTTCATTACAATGTTCATCTTCTGGTTATGTTCCTAATTTGTTTTTGTTATGCATTCACAATCATTGCACGATATGTATAACTTTCCTTTCTTTTTGTCCTGTATTATATTTGCAGTATTGGTTGCATTTTAGTTTATGTGACGCGTTTGTTTTTGTGATGCATTAACAACCATTTCACGCTCTGTACCACTTTATTCTCGTTGTATGTTTCTGCATCACATTTTCAACAGGTCTAAGTATTATTGATTCTCTACTAGTTTATTTTGCTAGCTTGTTTTTGTTTTCATTCACAATCAGTTCACGATATTTATCATTTTCCTTTCGTTTTTTGGAGGGCATTACATTTTCAGTAGGTCTTAATGTTATGGTTTGTCTTTTGATTTAAGTTAGTAGTTAATATGGTTTTGCACCCCCTATAATTTCAAATACGGTTATCCCTTGGTTTTCACTCTGCATATAGTTTTCAATAACTTCTGTATAAGTTAATCACATTCTCTGATTACCATTCTAGTCTATCCGTTTCGTATACTGTCCACTAACATCCGTCTTGCGTTGGGTTAGAAGTTAGATGTACAAGCTGAAAAGGAAATATACAATTAATATGCAGGGTAATAATAATGAACTCTTTCAAGATCCGGTGACGCATATAATCTCCTTCCTGTTTTCTGGCTATTCATAGGCGACTTTATTCAGATTAGGAAGGGTATATGGAAGGGTATATGGAAGGGTATATGGAAGGGTATATGGAAGGGTATATGGAAGGGTATATGGAAAGGGTATATGGAAGGGTATATGGAAGGGTATATGGAAGGGTATATGGAAGGGTATATGGAAAGGGTATATGGAAGGGTATATGGAAGGGTATATGGAAGGGTATATGGAAAGGGTATATGGAAGGGTATATGGAAGGGTATATGGAAGGGTATATGGAAAGGGTATATGGAAGGGTATATGGAAGGGTATAGGAAGGGTATATGGAAAGGGTATATGGAAGGGTATATGGATGGGTATATGGAAGGGTATATGGAAGGGTATATGGAAGGGTATATGGAATGGAAGGGTATGGAAGGGTATATGGAAAGGGTATATGGAAGGGTATATGGAAGGGTATATGGAAGGGTATATGGAAAGGGTATATGGAAGGGTATATGGAAGGGTATATGGAAGGGTATATGGAAGGGTATATGGAAAGGGTATATGGAAGGGTATATGGAAAGGGTATATGGAAGGGTATATGGAAGGGTATATGGAAGGGTATATGGAAGGGTATATGGAAGGGTATATGGAAGGGTATATGGAAGGGTATATGGAAGGGTATATGGAAGGGTTTATGGAAAGCAGGGGTTTAAGGGGAGGTCTCCACTTGAGGGATTTTTTTCTTGACCCCTTTCTCCCTCATGGTTAGCCCAATTTTTTTTGAGATTTT
>CM064551.1:26841361-26879709 GCA_032716605.1 Paralithodes platypus
GATGAGTGCCTCCCGCAGAGTTGAAAGAGTGGCAGGGCCAAAATCAAGGAATGTACGACCCAAAATGCCTAGACACGCGGAGTTTGAAGCAATTTAAGTCATAGGATGAGGGAAAGATGGGTTCAGGGAGAGATTTCCAGAGCTCAACTGTCGAATAGAAGAAAGATTTGGAATATCGTTTCATTCAATGGTTCGAGAGTTGTCCTGAGTAATTTTTGTATATGCAATTTAGGTGTCGATTATCGCTCACCTGTAATTTGGGAGGAACCGGCCTTCGGTCGAAAAATGTTTCTACCGGAAAATGTACAAGTTTATCTGGGAGGATTTTTTTTTTTTTTTTTTTTAGCTTGACGGAAGTCTAAAGAACGAATTTAAAAAAACATAACAGACAAAAACAATAACAACAATTTAAGGCCCTTTACAAATAACAGAGAGTGAACACTAATGGGGCTACACATGAGGGCGAAGAGTGTCCCCCCCCCCCCTCCTCTTGGTAGTGATACAAAGTTTACAGTGGCGCATTCTAAAGTCAACACTACGTAATTATAGCGTTCAGAGAGGGAGATGGCTGTGGTATTAGTCACTCTCTCTCTCTCTCTCGTGCTTAAATGGTTAATAATGTTGAATATATTAAGGCTATTTACTCCCCGAACGACTAGCCCTGTGACCAATCCGGAGTAGCATTTGGATGGGGGGGGGGGGTTAGAATGGGCTTATATAATATTAGTGTGTCCCTCTCTGAGAAACCTAACCAGCACCAAGGTCGTCTGGCAGCATTGACTGGCTCTGTCGATAGAAAGAGGAGAGGGAAAGGTCACTCCAATTTAGGTAAAGCGAAAGGTACGATATATATATATATATATATATATATATATATATACAGTATATATATATATATATTTATATATATATATCATATAATATATATACTGTATGTATATATATATATATATATATATATATATATATATATATATATATATATATATATATATACTGTATATATATATATATATATATATATATATATATATATATATATATATATATATATTCAGTATATATATATATATACATTACACATGTCCCCTCAAGCCGCCTAATATGATCTATCTTCAATCTATTTGCCGATACCCGTGCAAAAAAAAAAAAAAAAAAAAAAAAAAAAAAAAAAAAAAAAAAAATCCCGAAATAAGATGAGAAGAAACTTGCTCGAGGAAAATTGACGGAGAATGTGTTCGTGTGTCACCGCCTTAGCGAGGCTTAAGGAAGGGGAGATGGGTCGTTTTTCTGGTCCTAATTCTCCCTCTTGTTTCGCCCCAGTAGTTTTCAAATTATACGACGTTAGGCCAATTAGTTTGGTAGTTTGGCGATTCTAAGACCTTTCGCCCCTTTTCTTTGTTAACGTTAAATTGGTTCGTGTCATTTAGGTGTCGATGTTTTCCTGGCGAGCGATAGCGAGCCTGTAAGGAGGAATCGGCCTTCGGCCGCGACATTTTTCTACCGAAAAATGTACAAATATATCTTGAAGGGGATCCTGTGGTTTTTGTTAAAGTTTGATGGAGGTGTAGAGCGAAAACTAGAAAAATAATAAACACATGAAATAATAGACCAAAAAGTGAACCATCCCCGCTTAATGGAATCATATGAGATTATTATGTAGAGTCTGTCCTATTGTGGAAGTAGATATCCTGGTCATGCTTTAGTTAGTTACAATAGGTCTTCAGAGGCTGTAATTATCAACCCTTCGGGATTATCAAGCCAGCGCACTGTAAGTCACGACCAGAGCGTCAGGACTGGGTCGAGCCCCCTTTTTCGAGAACTCCACCAGTTCCTGCATGGTTCAGATTCACTTTTTTATCTGCGCGTATAATATTCTTTCCACATTAACTACTCCGGACCTCCCTTACTTGTTTGTCACGCGCACACACACCAACCCCCCCCCCCCCCCCCGAGGCACAGAAAATGGTAAACATCAATTATGTTCATGGTAAACATAAACAAACAACAAAGAAAACGGACTTGCTGCACTGTTGGGTTGGTAGGCTTGTTTATCTCTCATTTTTTTTTTTTTTTTTTTTCCTACATCAAACTTTAAAAAAAATATACATTAGATCCTCCTTCTAGATTAGCTTGTACATTTTTCGGTAGTAAAATGTTCCGGCCGAAGGCCGGTTCTTCCAAAATAACAGGGTCACTATCGTTCGCCAGGAAAAAAATCGACACCTAAATAGCACGAAAGGTCTTAATATTGACAACGAAATGGGGCAGGTCTTAAAATCGACAAACTAATGGGGCAAGCATCTTAAAATCTGAAAACTAATGGGGCTAAACATGAAGGAGAAGTGGGTCTAGAAAAACGACCCATATCCACCCTTAATGCAGTACACGTTCCTAGGTAGGTTCGTTCTTTACTTCCTTTTAATATTATCTTTCGCGTTTCCTTTTTTCTTCTCTTGTTTTATTTCTATTTCACTGTTTGTTTTTCTATGTTCGTTGGTATTATTAGTCATCTTTTGTTTCTATCAGGTGAAAAAAGTAAAAAAAAAAAAAAAAAAAAAAAAAAAAAAATATATATATATATATATAGAATTCGTACACAAGATTGAGTAAGTTTGTACTGAGTGTTTGTCTTCCATTTTTCTTATATTCCACTTTGTTTTCTGACCAACTTTCTTATATTGATGGATATTAGAACTTTGTCTTTTAAGTTTGGAATGAATGGAAAAACAATAGGAAATGTTGATTAACCCTTTCGGTACGGCGAAATAAATTGTTGTGGGATGTTATTGCACGATGTTATTCAGCTTAGAAACGACCTCAAGTATAAAGCTAACGCAAATATCCCCTTGAGAGTTATGACGCGTGTGGAAAGTTAACTCCGGCTATCATTAAACGATCCTATATACAGCTTAGGAGGGATCTGTGGGAGTTCCAAGGGTAAAGACTATCTCAATTAACCCTGTGACTTTCACACACCCTTTCCGAATCAAAATACAGTCGTTTCATAATGGCCAGAACTTAAAATTGAAATGCGTCCTCGTATCCTGGAAGCGTTAACATTTTGACTATCACAGACCCTTTTTGACTATCACAGACCCTTCCTAAGCTGCCATAAAATCGTCTACATATACGTCTAAATCCAATGAAGAACACGTCATCCGTACGAAAAGGGTTAACGGAGAAACACAATATAAATGACATCAAAACAAACGCACGCTGGAATGTTTAAGGGGGTCACCGGCTCTTTTTTTTTTATCTTGTTCTCCTTTTTTACTTTTCCCTGGATTGTATCCATTCGGCCCCATTCAGCCAACAGTTTATCCCCATCCAGGTGTTGATATTCTTCCTGGCGAGCGATAGCGAACCAGTATTGTATGAAGAAATCCGGCTTCGCCGGAGAAATTTTTCTGTCGAAAAATGTACAAATTTAGCTTGCTGTCAAAACAAAAATGTATATATGCTGGCTCGCTACCGCTCGCCAAGAAAATATTGACACCTGGATGGAGGTAAACGTCTTAAAACAGTAGGCTGAATGGGGCCGAATGGATAAAAGCCAGAGAAAGAGAGAAAGGGAGATAAAAAAGGCAGGTCACCTCCCTTAAACGTCAATGCACAACTTTCCGGGCAAAGAGGATAGAGAATAATTACGAATAAAACTTAAGGACGCAAGAAAACAAAAATGAGAGAGAGAGAGAGAGAGAGAGAGAGAGAGAGAGAGAGAGAGAGAGAGAGAGAGAGAGAGAGAGAGAGAGCGAGAGCGAGTGAGTGAGTGAATGTTGGAATATAGTAGTCAAGGCGGGAGTATCAAAATCTATAAAACCACCAGCACTCGTATAGCAGAGAGAGAGCGAGAGAGAGAGAGAGGGGGGTCAGGAGCGAAGGAACGAGTGCGACCGCCCCCCTCGACCTCCCGTGGCAGACTGGAATGGAAGCCAGGGTGGAGTATAGAGGCCACCGACTTTGATCCTGGAACTGAGGGAGGAAGGGAGGAGAGGGAGTAGGATGGAGTGAGAGAGGGAGGAAGGTGAAGGAAATAATTAAGCGGGAGGAGAAGAAGGAAGGATAGGAAGGAAGAGAAAGGAATAGAGGTAGGGAATAGGTGGCAAAGCTGAAATGGGGGGGGGGGAGATTTAGACAGGGAGGGAGAGAGGGAAGGAAGGAAGGAAAGAAAGAGAAGTGATAGCCAGGAAGGAGAGAGAGAGAGAGAGAGAGAGAGAGAGAGAGAGGGGTGCTGAGCTAAACCCTTTGACTTCTGAAGGCATCTCATAATATATATATATATAATCGCCAGAGGGTTTTGACATAACAAAAATAAAAATGTCATCTGGTGTTGAGGGTTACTCGATATTTCTTTGATTTAAGGGGAGGCAGACCGTTTTTCTGGACCCCCTGCTCCCTAATGTTTAGCCCCACTAGTTTTGAGATTATAAGACGTTCGGCCCATTAGTTTGGCGATTTTAACACCTTTTCGCCTTATTTCGTTGTCAATTTTAAGACCTTTCGTGCCATTTAGGTGTCGATTTATTTTCCTGGCGAGCGATAGCGAGCCTGCAATTTTAAGAGGAAACGGCCTTCGGCTGGGACATTTTTCTACCAAAAAATGTACAAATTTATCTTAAAGGGGGGTCTAGGGGGTGTTTTTCTAAGCTTGATGGAGGTCTAGGAAGGAAACTAAAAAAATATATGAATAAATTAATTAATAAAGTAGACGTGCCGTTTTCCCCAAAATCAAAACGGCATACCCAACTCTGCGATGGGTCACCTACTATCACTACCATCGCTTCTAATGTCAACTAAACTAACTTAACCTATCATATGCGGGGCGAGTTGTTTTCTCCCCCAGAACGCCATAATCATTGCTTGGGGGGGGGGGGCGAGAGGCTGGTGGAGGGCCTAGGGAGGGGGGTGGGGGGAGGGGGGGGGGGCGAGGGGGCGGGGGCAAAACCATTGTTTTACCCTAAGATCAAAATTATTGCACAAATAATTTTTTTTTTTTTTAGTTACCGTCGCATTCACGCACCAAATGTTCGTGTGAAGTTTGGTGAAAATCCGTCGAACGGTCTAGGAGTTTTCGGTCAGACAGACAGACAGACAGACAGACATTTCGGCCGGCATGTACCACTATACGGGGGACGATACCACTCTGCTTATGCAGAGTTGATAAAGTAGCCGTGCCGTTTTGCCCAAAATCAAAACGGCATACCCAACTCTGCGATGGGTCACCTACTATTACTACCATCGCTTCTAATGTCAACTAAACTAACTTAACCTATCAAATGCGGGGCGAGTTGTTTTCTCCCCCAGAACGCCATCATCATTGGTGGTGGTGGGGGGTGCAAAACAATTAGTTAACCTAAAATCAAAATTATTGCACAAATTTAAAAAAAAACAAAAACAAAAATTACCGTCGCATTCACGCACCGAATGTTCGTGTGAAGTTTAGTGAAAATCCGTCGAACGGTCTAAGAGGAGTTTCCGGACAGACAGACAGACATTTCGGCCAGCATGTACCACTATACAGGGGGCGATACCACTCTGCTTACGCAGAGTTGATAAACCAAACAAACGGTCTGCCTCCGCTTAAGCTTACGTTTTCGACTTAGCAAGGTTCTCCTCCATATAATATAGTAAACAAGCAAATAAATAAACAAATAAAATAAATAAATCAAGAAATAAATAAGCCAATAAATAAACCGCTCTGCCAGAAAAAAAAAGTAAGCAACAACAGCTAAACAAACAATAAATATAAATAATAATTCCAAATAGTTAGAATATACAAAATAAAATAAAACGGCTCGTGTGAATCTGTCCTAAAATCGTCACTTGTGGGGTTGGTGTAGAAAACGGTGGACATTCTTCAATACGATGACGTCATTTTCATCCTTCTCTGGTTACCATTAGACGATATTCATTTGTAGGTTATAATCTACTGCTAGGACTCAAAGGGTTAAAGGGGAGATTTCCACTTGAGGGATTTTTTTCTTTACCCCTTTCTCCCTCATGTTTAGCCCCATTGCTTTTGAGATTTTAAGACGTTCGCCCCATTAGTTTGGCGATTTTAAGAACGTTCACCCCATTTATGTCACTTTTAAGACCTTTCGTCCCATTTAGGTGTCGGTTTTTTCCTGGCGAGCGATAGCGAGCCTGTAATTTAAGAGGAACCGGCCTTCGACCGGGAAATTTTTCTACCGAAAAATTTACAAATTTATCTTGAAAGGGGGTCATGGGGGTGTAATTTCAAGCTTGATGGAAGTCTAGGAAGCACACTAAAAATCTCCCCTTAAATACGTTCGCAATAAACTTCCCTAATAAAGTTGTTGTTGTTCCCCAAGCTGCCTGGCCGAACAGCCCCAAGGCCCCGAGCAAGGCAAAGGCCATAGCCGAGCGCCCCCACAGAACCCTCCCTGCGGACCACAATAAAGCCTGGGTGACCGAAGCCACTCCATGGCGGGGAGCTGAGGAGGGCGTGGAAACGCCCGGGAAACCAAAGCCCCACCCAGGGCCCTGTGCCCCTCAGCAATTATAAAGAGAACGTTGAGGGGCAAAGGAAAAATGTGACGCTTTGGCTTCCAATCTTGGTAGATTGGGAGGTCAATCCACGGAAGAGATGCCGTCACTTGAGATCTAGAAAATATGTAAGTAAAAGGAGCAGTCAGAGTAAGCTATGGGTATGGCAGAGATCGCTCAGTTCTCACACTGATAGACCAGCCCATCACCATCCCTAATAAAGTAATAGATAGTGGCTCAAGAGTTACATATATAAAAAGGCAACTCTCATACCACCCGCCTTTTAACACAGTCCCACCCCTATTCTGTCCAACTCTACAACCCAAGAATTAGCCAATTTTCTCAGCCTTTCTTCTACTCAACTAGTGAACACTGGAACTCTCTCACTTTCAATCAATCTTTCCTTCATCCTAGGACTTAAACTGCTTTAACACCTAACGAGTGGCCTAGGCGGTAGTTTATATGTACCGCCCAGCGGGGTGTTTTTACCCTAAATAGGGTTGTTTACGTGATCATTTTCATGCCTAAATAAGACCCAGAGCGTAAAATAAGTATCTATCCCTGAAAGGGCATAAACAGAGCTTTCCAATGACATCCAAGCCATCCTTGTACGACCGATAGTTTTCTTGCAACGCAACACGAGTGCAAAAACCATGTAATTAGGTACTTTCCCTACATAATTCCCTGTGTAGCAAGTGTGAGGGGGGAAGGAAGGGTGGTTTTCACTTCAGTTGGCCCACTGTGGTGGTGTGGGACAGTCATAGCCTTACTACGCTCCTCACACCGCTCAGCTCTCTCTCTCTGCAACATTACGTGCTGAAAATGGTACACGACATAAGTTGTGAACCGCCACTTAGTCCAAATTTCTTTCACACGACATAAGTTGCGCGCCGCCAATAAAGGGTTAAACTTCGTGTGTCCAGGCATTTTGACCACAACGTCTCTTAAATTTGGCTCTCTGTCACTCTTTTGACTCTGGGGGAGACACTCGTTACAGACAACCTGTTTTTGTCTCCTTCATACATATGGAACACAAAATAACTCATTAAGTACGGTGCCTTCCTTTTAACTGCACTCTGGGTATTATTAGACAATTTTATTAAGCTTAAAAAGGGCCTCCAACCATTTTTACTACCACAGATCCTTCATAAGCTGCTTAAAATCGTCTAAATATAACTTGAATAAAATATAACAGACGTCGCCGGTACCGAAGGCGTGTGTGTGTATCATTTTATAGGTGAATGTGTGATGAAATTTCCTTCCCATTTTTAACTATTCCATAAATTCCTTCATGCGATTTCCAAGCCCTGCAAGGTTATTCACCGCCAACTGTCTTCATGTACGCTAATTACCGAAGGGAGCAGAGGAAGCCTTGTTCCTTGCTAGCTTTTTCTTCCACTTTCCCTGCCTATCGGGTTTCCTATCTCTACAACAATTAAATCCTGACCACCTCACTGGGATCGTAAGGTTTGTGTGGTCAGAGTATATGTATGTACATCTACGTAAATATCTCACTTTCTCTCGCTCGCAAGATACTCCTCTGCTCTCAAATTTGTCCATTATATTTGACTAACCTACTTTCTCTCTCTCTCTCTCTCTTTCTCTCTCTCTCTCTCTCTCTCTCTCTCTCTCTCTCTCTCTCTCTCTCTCTCTCTCCAATGTACTGCACTAATTGTTCTTCTTATTATTGCGCAGTTATGCTAATTAGCCCCTGTATATGCAAATTACTATTACTCTTCACCCCTTCTTCATGTACCGGTGACACCTTTTTCAGTATAGGTTGGCCACTATGAGACGATTGTATTCACCTTAGGAAGGACGTCTACACATCAGAATGAAGCCGCAGCAGACTATTTCAATTAATCCCTTTAGCCACCATATATCTTTCCTCAGATTCATCAAATGGTCTAAATACAGCTTGAATAACATGTAAAAAGACGTCGAATGGGCTAGCTACCCTCTTCCGTACCGGCGACGTCTCTTTATATACATATTAGCCATATTTAGACGATTTTGTGCAGTTTAGGAAGGACCTGTGGTTGTAAAAAGGGTTGAGTGAGATAGTTCGAAGCTTTTTACTTGCTTGAGGCCCTTTGTAAACTGAATATAATCGTCTAAATGTAGCTAGAATATAATTGAAAACACGTCACCGGTACAGAAAGGGTTAAGCTGGAGTCACACGATAAGTTTGTCGGCGAATTTTATCAGCCGCTCGAATCCGCAACAAATCCTATCATTATTCTCAGCTTTTTGTGTTGTTATCTAATCTTGAAGAAGATAATTATGCGTACTCAATTTTATCAGGAACAACTTGAGATGGTTCGGTCATATGGAACGTATGGAAAGCGAGAGAATGACTAAGAGGGTGTACGAGAGCGAGGTGGAGGGACAGAGAGGGAGAGGTAGACCGAATGAGAGGTGGAAGGATGGAGTGAGGAAGTACATGAACGAAGGCGGTGCTGGTTGGGGGGAGGGGCGTCGACTGAATGGGGACAGAGGTGCATGGGGGCGGTTCGTTCGTGGCCACCCCTTCGGGGATCACGGCGTCAGGCAATGGATAGATAGATATAATTTTATCAGGAACGCCATTCAAATTACTGCCACCCTAGAGGTGACAAAGACCGGGATATCAACATTCTTCATACTATACTCTGTTTCCTTTCATCTGGCGACAAATTGAATCCCTTACCACCTAATTTCTCGATACTTAATGGAAAAAATATGAAACTACCATGTCTCTGCATAGAATGAATACCGAGATTATATAATTAGCACCCTATTTCACTCCAACATTTTCAAAATAATAGAAATCTTGATGGGAACTTTGCAATTTACCGTCAGTTGAAAAGAAACAAACTGTGATTTCAGCATATATATGACTGATACTGTGACTCCGATACTGACTCCGATACTGTGACCCCGGTACTGTGACTCCGATACTGTGACCCCGGTACTGTGACTCCGATACTGTGACTCCGATACTGTGACCCCGGTACTGTGACTCCGATACTGTGACTCCGATACTGTGACTCCGATACTGTGACTCCGAAACTGTGACTCCGATACTGTGACCCCGGTACTGTGACTCCGATACTGTGACTCCGATACTGTGACTACGATACTGTGATATTCGCCAGTAAAGTGTTCGTGTGACAGTTGGTTTCTAAACTTAAAATAATAGTTCGTTTTTCATTCTGACCTTATTATATGCGAGTTTCGAACGATATGGAAATTAATGCTTTAGACATCTGTATAATATCTGGCAGCATTATTTTTCTTCTAATAAAAAAACACCTCTCTTTATTGTGAATTTGGTCAATCCTTTTTCTCCACCTTTATTTGGATTCCTTTGTAAATGTTATGTACCAATTTCCTGCATACAATTCGACTACTATGATAAACTGCTATAATATACTGCTATAATATACTGCTATAATATACTGCTATGATAAACCACTATACATTTCTAGTGGCAGTTCTCCATAGCCAGTACTGTGCGGTATGCTTCCGTATTTACTGCTGGCTTCGATTTCTTCCTCTCACACACATTCTCCGCATTCTCGCTCACTCTCTCTCTCTCTCACATACTTTATATATATATACATATATAAAAGGTTAAAGGAATAATTGTTAACAAATTATTTAGCCTAACGAAGTAATGTAAGTGGAGTTAACTAAATCCCGTCACTCTCCCTCACTCACTCACTCACTCACTCACACACACACACACACACACACACACTCTCTCTCTTTCTTTCTCTCTATGTATATATTATATATATATACATAGCAAAGCACTCTCTTGCTCTAAATGTGTTCATAATATATTTGACTGACCTACTTCTCTCTCTCTCTCTCTCTCTCTCTCTCTCTCTCTCTCTCTCTCTCTCTCTCTCTCTCTCTCTCTCTCTCTCTCTCTCTCTCTCTCTCTCTCTCTCTCTCTCTCTCTCTCTCTCTCTCTCTCTCTCTCTCTCTCTCTGTATACGAACTTGCAAGAGAGTTCGCTTTATCAATTTGTTCGAACACCGACCCGTGGTAATAACGTTCTTGACATTGTACTTGCAACAAAAGAAGAATTAATAGAGAATTTGAATGTTGGTGATGAATTCAGTAACAGCGACCATCGTACGATAACTTTCACTTTAAACTTTACTAGTAACGAACCAAATAGTAGCATCGAAAAGTCCCTAATTTCAAGAAAGCAAACTTTCATAAACTTAGAGCTATGTTTAAAGAAACTGACTGGAGCTTTTTAATTAACAATAACGACATAAATACATCTTGGAAGCTATTCGAAACCACTTACCTAAAAGCAGTGCAAGACTGCATACCATCGAAAATACGGCGTCCAGGCCATAATAATAAGCCCAAATGGTGGAATAAAGATATTTCAAACTGCCTGCTTGCTAAACAAATTTGCTAATGATAGATTAAAATCCTCACAAAATGACGAAGAACGGGTGAAATTTGTAGAGCTACGACGCAAAGCCAAAAAGTTAATTAAGCAAAGTAAAAATACCCTAGAGTTACATATTGCGAATCAAAGTAAAACAAACCCGAAATAATTCTATAGTTATATCAGAAAGAAAAAAGTAGTTACTTCAACTGTGGGACCGTTAGTCGATGAACATGGAGAATACACCAAAGACGAAGTACAAATGAGTAATGCCCTCAATACCTTCTTTGCATCAGTTTTTACAACAGAAGACCTCAGTGATATCCCTACACCATCGCCGATTCAGATTGATAATTCAGATGTTCTAAGCAATATCACCGTTACAGAGAGAGAAGTATTGAATTGTTTAGATAAACTCAAGGTAAATAAAACGCCTGGACCTGATACAAATCTCGCATAGAGTTCTAAAAGGAAGCTAAGGATGAGCTCTCCAACCACTGACATTACTATTCAATAAATCCTTGCAGTCTGGAACTATGCCTGATCAGTGGAAGATAGCCAACGTAACACCGATATTAAAAAAAGGCAGCAAATCCCTACCCAGTAACTATCGTCCAATTAGCTTAACCTCAGTTGTATGTAAAATGCTAGAAACGGTCATAAGAGACAGACTCGTAAATCACTTAGAGGAAATTAACATACTTAAAGATACTCAACACGGCTTTCGTAAAAACGTTCCTGTTTAACAAACCTCTTAGACTTCTTCCACGATATCCTCAACCTCTACGATGAGAGTAAAGCTGTAGATATTATATACCTTGATTTTCAAAAGGCCTTTGACAAAGTTTCCCCACAAACGTTTACTGCTAAAACTAAAAGCGCATGGAATACAAGACGGTGTGTTGAAATGGATAGAAAATTTGGCTCAGCGACAGAAAGCAAAGAGTAGTCATAAACGGTAAGGCATCTAAATGGACCAATGTAAGTAGCGGGGTACCCCAGGGATCGGTACTAGGACCAATTCTCTTTCTAATTTACATCAACGACATAGATGAGGGTCTCACCTGCACAATCTCAAAATTTGCTGACGATACAAAAATTGCAAATAGCGTACTCTCAAAAGATCAAGTTGACGATATGCAACACAATCTAGATAAATTGTCACATTGGGCCCAAATTTGGCAAATGAGTTTCAATGCGATAAATGTAAAGTACTACATATCGGATACCTAAATGAGAAAGCAAACTATTCGATGAATGGCCCTCAGCTTAAGAATGTAAACAGAGAAACCGATCTGGGAGTAACAATATCGAGTAACCTAAAACCGAGTCAACAATGTTCAGAAGTTGTTAAGAAGGCAAACAAAATAATTGGCTTTATAGGCAGGTCATTTGAGCATAAATCCAAAGACGTTATCCTAACCCTTTACAATTCCTTAGTCCGCCCTCTTCTGGAATACTGCGTTCAATGCTGGTGCCCTTATTACCAAAAAGACATAAACAATCTAGAACGAGTTCAACGTAGAGTTATCAAAATGATACCTAGCCTAAAGAACAAACCATACGAAGAGCGTCTTAGAGAATTCAATCTATTTTCTTTAACACAGCGCAGATTAAGAGGTGACTTAATTCAAGTGTTCAAAATCATCAAAGGCATCGACAATATGAACTGTAGTAAGTACTTCACTATCGACCAATCTAATTACACACGGGGAAACGGTTGCAAAATTATTGGTAAATCTTTTAACTCACACGAATCTAAGAATTTCTTCTTCAATCGAGTTGTCAACTTGTGGAATGGGCTTCCCCGAGACGTTATAGACTGCAGCACCGTTGATTCATTTAAATTCCGCCTAGACAAATATCTCGCATCAAACCCGCGACTGACTGCGTTTGTAAATGAATAACTTTATTTTATCCTCCCCTCAGTTACTAACCCATATGTCCCCTACTAACTTCCTAGTCCTGCCACGGACATTAGTTCCAGGGCAGTAGTTCCCTTTCCAATGTTCCCTTACCCACTCTAAACCACTGTTTGGACACTTGATCCTCAGTGTTTTGGAGGACAAGCAGCCTAAAAGGGTCACTAGACCTGTTGTTGCTTGATTTCCTTTGTACTCATTTGTACTCCTTTGTACTCTCTCTCTCTCTCTCTTTCTTTCATATTTCCAGTGCCAATTACTTCATCTTTTGTGCTCCCCCTGTCCAACCATTCTCTCCTCTCTCCCTAATTCCCTTCCAAATCTCTCTCTCTCCTTTTATGTTCCACTTATTTTATATTTTCCATTTTTCCTTTGTTAGTTTGGTATTTAGTGCTTTCCCTTGTTATTCATTGATTACGTCTTTATATACGGTTCTCTATATTCTTTTAAGGGGAGATTTTCACTTGAGGGATTTTTTTTCATTACCCCTTTCTCCCTCATGTTTAGCTCCATTGTTCTTTAGTTTGGCGATTTTAAGAACTTTCACCCCATTTATGTCACTTTTAAGACCTTTCGTGCCATTTAGGTGTCGATTTTTTTTCCTGGCGAGCGATAGCGAGCCTGTAATTTAAGAGGAACCGGCCTTCGGCCGGGAAATTATTCTACCGAAAAATGTACAAATTTATCTTGAAAGGGGGTCAAGGGGGTGTAATTTCAAGCTTGATGGAAGTCTAGGAAACACACTAAAAACCTCCCCTTAACCATTGTTATAGATATTATTGGGATGGAATTTGTGCTGTACCTATAATCTATTTGTGCTGTACCTATGGTCTATTTGTGCTGTACCTATAGTCTATTTGTGCTGTACCTATGGTCTATTTGTGCTGTACCTATGGTCTATTTGTGCTGTACCTATGGTCTATTTGTGCTGTACCTATGGTCTATTTGTGCTGTACCTATAGTCTATTTGTGCTGTACCTATAGTCTATTTGTGCTGTACCTATAGTCTATTTGTGCTGTACCTATAGTCTATTTGTGCTGTACCTATAGTCTATTTGTGCTGTACCTATAGTCTATTTGTGCTGTACCTATAGTCTATTTGTGCTGTACCTATAGTCTATTTGTGCTGTACCTATAGTCTATTTGTGCTGTACCTATAGTCTATTTGTGCTGTAACCTATAGTCTATTTGTGCTGTACCTATAGTCTATTTGTGCTGTACCTATAGTCTATTTGTGCTGTACCTATAGTCTATTTGTGCTGTACCTATAGTCTATTTGTGCTGTACCTATAGTCTATTTATTCGCTGCAAGTAGGCGAGAAATTATGACCCTTAAAATCTGTAACTCAAAAACGACTAGAGCAATCGAGCTAATATGTTTACCATTTGGGATGAGTCAGTCAAGGAATAGATGTGGAAATTTACAGCCAATTGCACTATCACTGTTTGAATTACAGGGGATAGTGGTCATGAGTTTTCGCCTACTTACATCGAATAGACTATAGTATCAGTGCATTACCAGAAAGGCCACCGAAACGCCAAAAAAAAAAAAAAAAATCATCGTTCCTTGATTAAATAGCACTGTTAGGTGGCCTTCTGAGAGTGAGGGTCCGAGTCTAGGTGGTAAGACAGTGAAGCACTGGAGTGAAGCAACTTCAGTGATGTGGCTGCTTCGAGCCGTTGGTAGGCAACCGTGAATTTTGGAGAAAAGATATCGGGGGGGGGGGGGGGGGGGGGGCTGGTTGTATCTCACTTCCTAGACAGGAACAAGACCTCACGGGCTTCGCTGTTCAATGTATGGTTGAATGTACAGGCTCTCAGTCTATGCCCGAGAGGGAGTAGTTGGAATATAGAATGAAACAAAATATATATATATTATAATAAGAATAATTATGAATATTTTATTTGATATGCATATCAATAATATTATAATTATAGAAATAATAATAATAATGAATTAATGATAATAATAATAATATTAATAATAATAATATTCTTATTCTTATTCTTACTCTTATTATTATTATTATAATTATGTTTCATTATATATTGCCAATTTTTTTACAAAATATTAATGGAAAGGAGAGAGAGAGAGAGAGAGAGAGAGAGAGAGAGAGAGAGAGAGAGAGAGAGAGAGAGAGAGAGAGGAGAAGGCGGTCCGGCAAATAAAGTAGGACGAATTTGAGGGCAAAGGACTAAATTTGAGAGAGAGAGAGAGAGAGAGAGAGAGAGAGAGAGAGAGAGAGAGAGAGAGGGAGAGATCTAGCTGCAGTGGGGGGGGGGGGGGGGGGGGCAAATAGAGTTAGTTGCCATGGTGCGGTGAAAGGAAGAGGAGGTGGGGACACAGAGAGAGAGAGAGAGAGAATAAAATAATGTGTGTGTGTATGTGTGTTTGTGTCTGTGTGTGTGTGTGTGTGTGTGTGTATGTAAGGAAGAGGAGGTGGGGACAGAGTGAGAGAGAGAAAGATAATAAATGTGTGTGTGTGTGTGTGTTTGTGTGTATGTGTTTGTATGTGTGTGTTTGTGTGTGTGTGTATGTGTGTGGGTGTGTATGTGTGTGTGTGTGTGTATTTGCGTGTGTGTGTAAGGAAGAGGAGGTGAGAGAGAGAGAGAGAATACATATATGTGTGTGTGTGTGCGTGTGTGTGTTAAAGGAAGAGGAGGTGGAGAGAGAGAGAGAGAGAGAGAGAAAAAATACATATGTGTGTGTGTGTGTGTGTTTGTGATTGAAAGAGGAGGTGGGGAGAGAGAGAGAGAGAGAATACAAATGTGTGAGTGTGTGTGTGTGTGAAAAAAAGAGAGAGAGAGAGAGAGAGAGAGAGAGAGAGAGAGAGAGAGAGAGAGATTGCATACAGTATATGGAATGAAAACTATTAAGGCTTGAATTAGGGTCTATAGTCAATACAGTATGATTAGGCAAAGAACACTGATCCTTAGCCTCCTTAACTATACAGTAGGTTCACTAGGCCTGTTGTTGCTTGATTTCCTTTGTAGTACTATATATCAATACATCAATAGACCCAACAATAATCACCACCCCCTTAAAGGCAACATATTACAGTGTGTGTGTTTATTAAGAGGTCCCCTGATCAAAGGTGAGAGGCGGGGGGGGGGGGGGCCCCAGTGGGTTTAAAAGACTCGGGGGAGGCGCCCCTGGGGTCATATTAACTAAAGGGGAACGGGGAGAGGGAGAGGGGGTGAGGAATGTGGGAGAGATGGAGGGGGGGGAGTGATGAATGGGGTAGCAGGAAAGAAGGAGAAGAGGGAGTGAGGAATGGGTGAGAGAAGGAGGAAGGAGAGTGAATCGGTAGGTGAGGATGGGGGAGAGAGGGAGGGAGGAATGGGGGAGAGAGGGAGGGAGGAATGTGGGATAGAGGGATGGAGAGAGAGTGAGGAATGGGGGAGAGAGAGTGAGGAATGAGGGAGGGAGAGAGGAATGTGAGAGAGAGGGAGTGAGGAATGGGGAGAGAGTGAGGAAGAGGGAGAGAGGGAAGGAGTGAAGGAGAGGGAGAAAGGGAGTAAAGGAAGGAGAGAGAGGGAGGGATAGGGAAGGAGAGGGAGAGAGGGAGGAAAGATGAAAGAGAGAGAAAGGAAGGGAAGAAATGAGACAGTGAACGAGAGACAGGGAAGTAAAAAGAGACGGAGAGATGGAAAGAGGTATTAGCTAGTGTTAAGAAAGAGAAAGTGGAGTTAATTACCAGAAAACATAAGTGTGTGTATATTAAGTGGACCTCGGATCAAAGGTTAAGGGGGGATGGTTCACTTTTTGGTCCATATTTGTCATTTATTCATTATTTAAGAGAGGATGGGCATATTTATTTGCTCATTTATGCACTTTTAAATTATTTTTCTAGTTTCCTCCCTAGACCTCCATCAAACTTGAAAAAACAAATCCATTAGATCCCCATGTACATTTGTACATTTTTCAAGTAGAAAAATTTCCCGGCCGAAGGCCGGTTCTTCCAAAATTAAAGGCTCACTATCGTTCGCCAGGTAAATAATCAGCACGTAAATAGTACGGAAGGTCTTAATATTGACAAAGACATGGGGCGAAAGGTCTTAAAATCGATAAACTAATTAAGCAAACATCTTAAAAGTTGAAAACTAATGGGGCTAAACATGAGTGAGAAAGGGGGCCAGAAGAACGAGCCATCTCCCCTTAAGGGACCCAATAGTTTTAACAAGCTCTGGGGAGGTGCCCCTGGGGACATACTAAGGGGAGAGGGTTGATTATTCTGGCCGTCCTTCTCCTTCCTGTTTAGCCCCAGTAGTTTTGACATTATAATTATGGACTCCCTATCGCTCAGCGGGTAAAAAATGACACCTTCAAGATAAATTTGTACATTTTTCAGTAGAATAATGTCCCGGCCGAAGGTAACTTTAAAAATTACAGACTCCCTATCGCTCGTCAGGTACAAATCGACACTTAAACGGCACGAAAGGTCTTGATATTGAAAAATGTATACATTTATCTTGAAGGGGGTCTTGGGGGGGATTTTAAATGCTTGATGAAGGTCTAGCGATGAAACTGAATACACAATAATATATATTAATTAATAACACTAATACATGAATAAATAGAAAATATATACCAACAAATAAACCCAACCCCCCTTAACTAAAGGGGGGCGGGGGGCATAAGTGAGGAGTGGGCGGCAATAGAGAGAGAGAGAGAGAGAGAGAATGAGGGGGAAGGGAGAGGGGGGGGGGTGGAGAGGGAGAGAGGTATGGAGGGAGAGATGGAGGAGAGGGAAAGTGGAAGCGTGGAGAGAGGAGAGTGAGGGAGGGAAGAGAGGGAGAGTGGAAGAGTGAGGGAGGGAGGGAGAGAGGAAGAGTGGAGAGTGACTGAGGGAAGGAGAGTGGAAGAGTGGAGAGAGGAGAGTGAGGGAAGGAGAGAGGAAGAGTGGAGAGAGTGAGGGAGGGAGGGAGAGAGGAAGAGTGGAGAGTGACTGAGGGAAGGAGAGTGGAAGAGTGGAGAGAGGAGAGTGAGGGAAGGAGAGAGGAAGAGTGGAGAGAGTGAGGGAGGGAGGGAGAGAGGAAGAGTGGAGAGAGTGAGGGAAGGAGGGAGAGAGGAAGAGTGGAGAGAGTGAGGGAGGGAGGGAGAGTGGAGAGAGTGAGGGAGGGAGGGAGAAAGGAAGAGTGGAGAGAGTGGAGGTATAGTAGAGAGAGGGAGGGATGGATGGATGAGGGTGTGGGGGGGGGGGAGATGATGGAGAGGGAAACATGTAGGGAGAGAGAGAGAGAGAGAGTAAGAGTTTGTGAAAGGAAGGATTAGTGAGAGTGAAAGGGATAGAGAGAGGGCTAGAGGGAGAGGGAGAGGGGAGGGATATATATATATATATATATGTATTATATATATATTATATATATAATATATATACAGTATATTATATACTAGTATATATATATATATATATATATATATATATATATATATATATATACATATAGAGAGAGAGAGAGAGCTAAAAGAGTGTTAGAGCCAATACCAAGGAACGGTCGAGCCCACATGCCATGATACACGGAGGTTGAAGGCATTTAAGTCATAGGATGAGGGAAAGATGGGTTCAGGGCGAGTGTTCCAGAGCTCACCTATTGAATAGAAAAAAATCCTGGGAATATCGGTTAGCTCTTGAGTTGGAGAGTTGCACACAATACAGTATTTGCTCATGAACGGAAGCTCATATTATATAATGATGAAAGGAAGTTGATAGAGTATTACTGTATTGCAAACGTTAAGCCATATTTCTTAGAAGCTATCCAGTTGTGGATTACGACGCATTTTGACAGTTTATTCCGCCTATAATTTGATGATTAGCATGGAAGTCAAAAGATGTATTGAGTCTTTTCCTTTTAATACCCACAGATCTTCCACAAGCTGCATATAATACCCACAGATCTTCCACAAGCTGCATATAATACCCACAGATCTTCCACAAGCTGCATATAATTTAAGTATGATAAGAAAAACTGTCAAAATGCATCGTTATCTTCAAAGAGTTAAGGTATAGTCGAGAACGGGATTTTTTGTTTGTTTACATATATACTTATTTTAAAGTTATCATGAAGCCGATTCCGCCACACTAGTCATTATATTATCTTCATCTAGCATAAGTAATTACGGGGTGAATATAATGCCCTTGGAAATAATGTCGAAGCTATTAATAAGTAAATAAGAACACTGGATAACACCAGTGTTTAGTTTGTTCCTCATAGGAGCTACTTCATTCTGCCACGAACGCTGTATTCAAAAGTAACCAGTATCGCAAAAATAGTGGATTATTGAATCATGAAGATCGAAAACTGATTAGATACAAATTAAAAACTAAAATAACAAGATTAAATGTAAAAATATTATTTGCTGAAATAATATATTTATATCTGCAATCTTATTACTACTATGAAACAACTTTTAGCATCATTCCACTCTCTCTCTCTCCCTCTCTCTCTCTCTCTCTCTCTCTCTCTCTCTCTCTCTCTCTCTCTCTCCCTCTCTCTCTCTCTCTCTCTCTCTCTCTCTCTCTCTCTCTCTCTTTTCTCGGCTACCTATCTGAATTATTAGAGATTATGTTGGTATGCCTGAACAGAGTGAGGTGTGCATTTTGCCGGTCTAGGAAGGTAAGGTCTTCCTAAAGAATCATGGTAATCTCTACCTAGTGTCAGAGAGCAATAGGGGCGAAAATAATTTCAAATTAGGGAAAAGGGGGTCGGGAAGAGAGGAAGGGCACACAGGAATATCGACTTTATGTATTACCATCCATAGAGAGGAATATAGTATGAAGTTGAAAACGGTTGCCAGTTGTTCTAAATGTCATGAATTATGTTTGACCACTATAGTTGCTGCGATGCAGTGAATATAAGTAATTTTGTTATCTGTTGATTCAAAGTCATAAATAACTTCACAATCTTAACATATTTCTTATAATCTGCAATGTTGATTATAACCATAATCAATATGCCTCGTTTGGGTCAGTAGGTCTGGTGCAGAATTCCGTGTTCAGTTATACAACTTGAAGTAATTTACATCCTGCGAAAATAAGCAACATAGTTGCAGTCAACCACACAAGGTTCACATGGCTGTTCGAGCTCTGTTTAATTTGAGCGGAGTGTGTTCGTGTGTGCGTTCCCAAGTTTACCCGTCGTTCAAAAAGATCCTAGCAAATGTTATTGTTAGCATCAAGGGGATTGAGATTGTACATTTCTATAGTAGGAGAATATGCGTAAACTATGAGGCAGAGAGGGGATAGCATATGAGAGTGGGAGTTACGAAGAATGACGTGTGTATGTGTGTATGTATGTGTGTGAGTGGGTGTGTATTTGTACTTGTGTGTGTGTGTGTATGTGTGTGCTTGTGTGTGTACATATATTTGTGTATGAGTGTGTGTGTGTAGTGTGGGTGTGTATGTGTGTGGTGTGTATGTGCTTGTGCGTGTATATTTGTGTATGAATGTGTGCTTGTGTGTGTGTATATGCGCGTGTGTGTGTATGTATATGTGTGTGTGTGTGTGTGTGTAGTGTATGTGTGTGTGTCTGTGGGTGTGTGTATGTGAGTGTGTGTGTGTGTGTGTGTGTGAGTGTGTGTGTCTGCGTGTGTGTGTGTGTGTGTGTGTGTGTGTGTCTAAGGGCGCCTCTGTGACGGAATGAGGATAGCCCCAGCCCTGACGTCGCCTGCTCTCTCTCTCTCTCTCTCTCTCTCTCTCTCTCTCTCGGCTTTATAAGAAGAAATAGGTCAACATATTTCGTTTGCTCTGCATTGATGCTTGCACGAGTTGTGTGTGTGTGTGTATATATACAGGTATATATATATATATATATATATATATATATATATATATATATATATATATATATATATATATATATATATATATATATATATATATATATATATATATATATATATATATATATATATATATATATATATATATATATATATATATATACTGTATAGTATAAATAGTATAAATATACATGTTATTTTTTATTTTTTATTCTATATTCCAACTACTACCTCTCGGGCATAGGCTGAGAGCCTATACATTCATCCGTTATACATCGAACGGTGAAGCCTGTGAGGTCTTGTTCCAGTGTGTATGTGTGTGTGTGTGTGTGTGTGTGTGTGTGTGTGTGTATGTGTGTGTAAGTGTGTGTGTGTGTGTGTGTGTGTGTCCTTGATTGCATATGGGTGATTGTGTGAGTATGTGAGTGTGTTTGTGAGTATGTGAGTGTGTTTGTGAGTATGTGAGTGTGTTTGTGAGTATGTGAGTGTGTTTGTGAGTATGTGAGTGTGCGCGTATATACCGGATGTTGCACAACAGGAAAACATTAACAAAAATAATAATCAAACCAAATAGCTCCAGTACGCGATACTTTACACTGATTATCGCTATTAGAGAGGTCAATGATCATGAGTTTTGGCAGACCTACTTGGAATAGGGCATAGTAATGTATTTGTTTATCCTTATATAAAACAGATTTATTGCAACCAATATGCCATTAGAAAGGTAGATTATTGTATGTATGTATATAATCTGGCACCTTCCCCAGTTTTCCTTTTTTATTTTATTTATTTTTAATGGGGGTGGCCGACTCGAGACAGAGCCCGAACAGGGACATAACAACACATCAGAAAAAACAAAACAAAACAAAACACAAAATCACACTCATCTAGGTCGTCCAGGAGATATACACAGAGACCCAGGCCCATTTGGGGTCCCCAGCAAAAGATTCCCAGGTCCCAGGTAGGTTATTACGCCTGCTTTATCTACCCTCCTCACACCCAGTATCTTCAAAGTGTCCAATGGTGGCAATGATATCTCTGTTTTTATCACCTTATCACTAAAACCGGTATCACACGAGCGCTTTTTCCCTCAACATTTATCCTTAACACTGGTCTGGCAGCTTATGAAATCAACATTTAAAATATTTCTGTCACCTAAATTCATCTACCATCAGTCTAGTTTCCGATACCAGTGCAAAGTATTTCAGAAATGTTGCCAGCAAATGTTTGATCATTGAATGTTGACTATAAAAGCTCTCGTGTGATATCGGTTTTACGCTCAAATCACCGTCTGGGATCGAATCCTGGTGGATCATATTGGAGGTGTTTGGTGTTGTGGTGAAATTAATTAGAAATAGATTATCTGATTACGTGCACTCTAAAAATTTACGGTATGCAAATGATAAGAAGAAGGTATATAAGATTAACCCTTTCAAGCTCCAATAAGCGTTTCTGTTCTGTTTTCTGGCTACTATTTGACGATTTTATTCAGATTAGTAACGGTATATGGAAGCCAAATGGTTGATTGAGATAATATTTACCCTTTTAATACCCACAGATACTTCCTAAGCTGCATAAAACCGTCAAATGATAGCCAACATAAACTTCTAAAACGCGTCTGCAGAGCTTCAAAGGGTTAAGTGATTATATTGCTATTGATTTACCCTTTGAATCGGTATGGGATGAGTATAATTATTACCACTAGTATATCACTAAAGCCGGTATCACACGAGAGCTTTTATAGTCAACATTCCGATATAATCAACATTTTTCTGGCAAATTTTTTGGAATATTTTGCACTGGTATCGGAAACTAGACTGATGATAGATGAATTTAGGCAATCGTTGTATTGTATATGTTGACCACATAAGCTGCCAGACCAGTGTGGAGGATAAATGTTGCGTGAAACAGTGCTCGTGTGATACCAGCATAACCCCTTCTATACCAACAACGTCCATGTAATCCTAGTCTAGCTATATTTAGACGATTTTGTGCAGCTTAAGAAGGATCTGTGGTAGTTATATGGGCTGGTGAGTTTGACGCCTTATTATTATTGCTAGAGGTCCTTCCTAAGCTGAATAAAATCCTTAAATGCTTGCCAGAATATGACTAAAATAGGACGTTCCTGGTTATTACGGTACGGTATTGGGTTATTACGGTACGGTATTGGGTTATTACGGTACGGTATTGGGTTATTACGGTACGGTATTGGGTTATTACGGTACGGTATTGGGTTATTACGGTACGGTATTGGGTTATTACGGTACGGTATTGGGTTATTACGGTACGGTATTGGGTTATTACGGTACGGTATTGGGTTATTACGGTACGGTATTGGGTTATTACGGACACTTCGTATAGCTCTTTCATAACCATAACCTTTTAGATGACTGTTAATTAGTTAGTTAAAATAGGACTTCAGAGGCTATCAACCCTTCTGGATTATTAAGCCAGCACCCTGTAAGTCAAGTAAAAGGTCGGGACTGGAACCTCTCTGCGATGACTCCAGTCCCTTGTTGACTGTCATTTGATATAGCATACTGATGGTTAGAACGATAAGGATCCTTTCATTAACATGGTGTAATTGTTATCTCTCTCGTATATACACACACACACACACACACACACACACACACACACACACACACACACACACACACACACACACACACACACACATACACGAACAGTGACACCCTATCCTTAACTTACTCACCAAACCCGTCCTAACTTAACCCACCATGACCTATTCTAAGCTTAAGGGGGTCCACCTCGTTTTTTGGTTTTTCTCTCTCTCTCTCTCTCTCCCTCTATTTCTGGGTGGTTGTATCTATTCGGCCCCATTCAGCCTACTGTTTTAAGACGTTTATCTCCATTCAGGTGTCGATTTTTTCCTGGTGAGAGGTAGCGAGCCAGCATATGTTCTTAAAATGTTTCTGACAGCAGGCTAAATTTTTACATTTTTCAATAGAAAATGTCTCCGGCAATGCCGAATTTCTCCATACAATGCTGGCTCGCTTTCGCTCGCCAGGAAGAACTTGACACCTAGATCAGAATAAACGTCTTAAAACAGTAGGCTGAATGGGGCGGAATGGATACAAGCCAGAGAAAGAGAGAAACAGAGAGATCAAAAGCAGGTTACCCCCTTAACCCCTTCAGCATTATGACGTACTTTCCGTCTTTAGCCTGCCTATAATCCGTCACCTCAGCACTATCTGGTGCGACGTTTTGGGAGCTATTATGATAGTTGGTTTATTTTGTATTGAGCCGTGGCATAGTCAGTAGAGCGTCGGCTGCTGATCAAAGGGTCGGCGGATCGAGCCTGAACTGTCAAGATGTTAGTGGTAGATGTCAACCCCGGGCAAACTGGACCTAGCGATCCGTGACAATCGCCTAATGTTCTTGGCTACCCCTTCTATGGAATTACGGCGTCTGGCAAAAAAACAAATAAATAAATAAATCAAATAATAATGAAATAAATAAATTAATAAATAAATAAATAAATAATACTAATAACAACAATAATAATAATAATAATAATAATAAAATAAATAAATCAAATAATAAATAAATAAATAAATAAATAAATAAATAAATAATAATAATAATAATGATAATAATAATAATTTATATGTATGTAAGATGTACAGTATATGCGAGGAAGCAGGCTGGATGGTAGGAGGGGCGTCAACTGACTGGGGACAGAGGTGCATCGTACTGAAGGGGTTAAGGGGAGGCAGACCGTTTGGTTGGTCTATTAATTCATTTATTCATATATTTTTTTAGTTTCCTCCCTAGACCTCCATCAAGCTTAGAAGAACACCCCCTAAAACCCCCTTCAAGATGAATTTGTACATTTTTCGGTAGAAAAATGTCCCGGCCGAAGGCTGGCTCCTCTTTAAATTGCAGGCTCGCTATCGCTTGCCATAAAATAATCGACACGTAAATGACACGAAAGGTCTTAAAATTGACAACGAAATGGGGTGAAAGGTGTTAAAATCGCCAAACTAATGGGCCGAACGTCTTACAATTTCAAAACTAGTGGGGCTAAACATTAGGGAGAGGGGGGGGGTCCAGAAAAACGGTCTGCCTCCCCTTAACAAACCAATAAATCTACGTGTCATATAGTCCCCAAGTTGATAAGAAAATCGTCTAATGATTATCTATCTATCTATCTATCTATCTATCTATTTATCTATCTATTTATCTATCTATTGCCGGGCGCCTAATTTACTCCCCTTACGAGGGTGGCCATACTCAGAATCTAATTTTCATCGCCCCGATTAACATTAGACGATTTGCTTATCAACTCGGGGACTATGACACTAAGATTTGTTTGTCTGACTGTTAACCCCTTCAACACGGTGGCGCCTAGACGATTTTGTGCAGCTTAAGAAGGACCTATGTTATTCAGAGGGTTTATTGAGCTAGAAGTAGGTCAGTGTATGTATGACGTCAGTGTATGTATGACGACAGTGTATGTATGACGACAGTGTATGTATGACGTCAGTGTATGTACGACGTCAGTGTATGTACGACGTCAGTGTATGTATGACGTCAGTGTATGTATGACGTCAGTGTATGTATGACGACAGTGTATGTATGACGTCAGTGTATGTACGACGTCAGTGTATGTATGACGTCAGTATATGTATGACGTCAGTGTATGTATGACGTCGGTGTATGTATGACGTCAGTGTATATACGATGTCAGTGTATGTATGACGTCAGTGTATGTATGACGTCAGTGTGTGTATGACGTCAGGCCGGTTTGTATGACAATCAACCCAACCAAGATAATACAGGGGGAGGGGGGGGGGGGGTAAAACGCGTCCTATCGTGTTGTGGAGATGGGCGTGGTCACGTTGCATTAGCGGAGAGGGTTTCTGCTTAGCCATATTTGGATCAAGGGAGATTTTTTTTTTTTTTTTTTTTTTTTTACCTCCCCTACTTCGCTCCATTAGTTTGGAGAGTAATTAAGACGGTTCATTTCATTAGTTTGGCGATAATAAGACGCCTTCCCAGACGTCCTTCAAACTATAAAATGTCCAGCCAGACACCCTTCAAGCTAAATTTGTACATTTTTCGATAAAAAAATGTCACGGCCGAAAGTCGAGTTCTCATAAGTGACACTCGAACCACTGCCCCTCCTCCCCCCCCCCCCCCCCCTCCCCAAAAACAAAATAACAAAAACAAAAAAACACAAATATGACACCTGAATTGGAAGAAGTCTCTCTTCATCGCCAAACTAATGGATTTAAACGTTTTAAAATTTCTAAAGTAATGGAGCTAATCAGGTGAAGTTCGAATAGACCCTTCTCGAAGTAAATAGGGTTAAGATGGGTAATGTGTAAGTTTGTAGCCCGTTCATTTCACAAGTCGTAATTGGAATACACCAGGATAAAAGCATCAGCAAATTGGAATACACCAGGATAAAAACATCAGCAAATTGGAATACACCAGGATAAAAACATCAGCAAATTGGAATACACCAGGATAAAAACATCAGCAAATTGGAATACACCAGGATAAAAGCATCAGCAAATTAATGGGGTTTGACATCAGCTCCTGCCTAGAATATATTAATAAACAAATACCTGTATATATATATATATATATATATATATATATATATATATATATATATATATATATATATATATATATATATTAGTTATATATATTGAGACAGTTTACACTCACCATCCGGTCTATATTAGGGAGTCTAGACTTGAAAATGGGAATTGCTAGTAGAAGTTAAGTAAATCAGAGAGAGAGAGAGAGAGAGAGATAAAGAGAGAGAGAGAGAGAGAGAGAGAGAGAAAGATAAGCGGGACAAACATAGCCCAACAAATCACACTATATTTATCCTGTTAAGTCACCATTAGTAGAGCAAATAATCGGCGAGCCACACAGTAACACATTAATCCCTTACATAATTATTACATCAACGGTGCAGAGAAACGCTGTTCTTCGTATTATTGATGTATATTAACCTCTTCTGTACCGGCGACGTCTTTTGAATTGTATTATAGCTATATTTATACGATTTTGTGCAGCTTTAGAAAGATCTACGGTAGCAAAAATGGTTAAGTGAGATAGTTCAAAGCCTGTTCATTGCTGGAGGCCATTTTTATACTGAATACAATCGTGTAATATAAGCCAAAGTCAATTTAGTGGGACGGCGCCGGTAATGAAAGGATTAATTTGAGCGAAACTCTAAAGATTGGTGGCGATATTCTAGCGATTGTTGGCAATTATTTTGCTATCTAGCGAGTTTGGTAACCACGAGTCTGGCAGCGACCCCTCAGTTCAGACAAGGCACTGAAGGGTGGCACTGAGCCAGGTACGAGCTCCCAGTGTGTATATGTAGGCTTCTGACAGCTAGTGTGTTTAGACAGTGCCACAGTTGCCTCTCAGCCTGTCCCAGGGTCGATTGTAGCCCTATTTGACTGCGATTGTACGTGCCCCATTTGACTGCGATTGTACGTGCCCCATTTGACTGAGATTGTAGCCCCATTTGACTGCGATTGTAGCTCCAATTTGACTGCGATTGTAGGCCCATTTGACTGCGATTGTAGGTCCATGATACTGCATTTGTCGGCCCATTTGACTGTGATTGTAGCCCCATTTGACTGCGATTGTAGCCCCATTTGACTGAGAAGAAGAACAACAAGAAGAGGGAAAACAGGTGAAGAAAAAGAAGAAGAGGATATAGAAACAGGTGCAAAAGAATAAGAAGAACAAGGCAGGTGAAAGGCAGACCGTACCAAAGGCGTGGCCACTCCCGAAATAGCCTCTGAGTGCCAGGTATGTGTAGCAATAACTTCTGGGACCCGCCCCTCACCGTAGCTCTCACGTCGGGGGAAGTATACCGCTCCTCCAGTAACTTGCCAGGGAGTGGAAGAGGAGGAGAGGTGATTGAACAGTCATATCCCCAGAACAGAGGAGCGTTCGAGCAGTCATATCTCCAAGCTAGAGGAGCGTTTGGCCAGTCATATCCTCAAACTAGAGGAGCGTTTGGGCAGTCATATCCCCAAGATAGAGGAGGGTTCGAGCAGTCATATCCCCAAGCTAGAGGAGCGTTTGGCCAGTCATATCCCCAAGCTAGAGGAGCGTTTGAGCAGTCGTATCCCCAAGATAGAGGAGCGTTCGAGCAGTCATATCCCCAAGCTAGAGGAGCGTTTGGGCAGTCATATCCCCAAGCCAGAGGAGCGTTCGAGCAGTCATATCCCCAGGGCAGAGGAGCTTACGACCTGTCACAATATCCCACCGGAGAAGGTTCGACTCGCTACTTCGGATCACAATACACCATGTCACGAAACGCTGAGGTACCGCCGCTCTCCGTCCATCTATCACCACAAGAGGTAATAGATTACTACAGTACCATTCCTGCAGCGAGATTACAGGGGCAGGGCGCTACAAATTCATCCAATCTAAGGAGCACTACAAACAATCAATGTAACGCTACGAATTCAAGCAACTGGAGCGCTACAGCTGCACCCTACGCAGACAACGAATCACAAAGCAACGTGCAGGGCCCATCATATACCTATAACACTCAGGGTATGCCTTCTTCATCACAGTCGGATCACGGGGCATTCAGATCAACCACTTACCATTCTTCTGATCTACGAGGGCGTTCTGATGGGCAAGAGGTTATTCAGACCAGTCAGACATCTGGCAGAAATCAACACCACCAGAATTATCCTCCACCAAACGACCAACCTCCACCTTACGAATCTCTCTACCCAAATCTAAGATGATGAACAAATCCTCACGTTCAATCAAGTTAGTTTTATTAAGAACAAAAAACCATACATACAGATAAAGTTATATTTAGAAAACAATGATCACTGAAAACAATACATCATAACACGTGTGCATGATTTAATCTGTGATGTACCTCCCCACCGTGCATGTTAATCAAGTAGTGCAGGGGGGGGGGGGGGGTATAATCATATAAGTGTATAATCATATAAGGCGAGAGGGTACATTTTTTGGTCGATTATTTTATATATTTATAATTATTATTAGTTTCCTTACTAGACCTTCATCAAACTTAACCAAAAAAATAAACAAATAAATAAATATATATCCATTAGATCCCCCTTCTAGATTAATTTGTATATTTTCCAATAGAAGAATGTACCGGCCGAAGGCCGGTTCTTCCAAAATGCAGACTCACTATCATTCGCCAGGAAAAATTCGACACCTAAATAGCACAAAAGGTCTTAATTTTGACAAAGAAATGGGGCGAAAGATCGACAAACTAATGCGGCAAACATCATAAAATCTGAAAACTAATGTGGCTAAACATGAGGGAGAAGGGGGTCCAGACAAACGACCCATCTCCCCTTGATAACCGTTCAAGTAGAACATAATCCTCAACCCTTCACAGGTGCCGGCCACCATCAATTGTGTTATAAGGCGGTGTCACACGAGCGATTTTTCCGTCAATTTTTACGGGCAATTGTAGTCAGGCAGCTTCAAAATACAAGTTCCTTAAGAATTAAACTAGCTAACATAATCTACCTTCGATCTAGTTTCCGATTCCAATGCAAAAATATCCCTAAATATCACCAGAAAAAACTTGCTCATGGAAAATTGATGGAAAAAGCGCTCGTGTGACAGTGGCTTTTAGTCCTGTGATTTCTTGTGTGGTGCAATATTGTTTAAGTGACATTATATAATATATGTTGGTCGATATAAGTAACACCCCGTTCTTTAACATTACTATCAATTACAAACCCCAATGTACTTGAATAAACTAATGAAAGCATTTGGCCCTCCCGGGATTCGAACTCGGGACACCACACCCAGAACATAAGCACCTAAACCATTACACCACCATCACAGTTATAGGTTGAGTACACAATCACGATTAATATCCATTTTCGAATTTTGGATATCAATCTAATCATGTACTCAGACCCAACTGCATTATGGAAAGCGTTATGTTTTAGTGAGAGGAAAGAACATAGAATAAGGCCAAGCTCACTAAGGACCGGCCTCGCTATACTAGTTCCTAAACCTATAGAAATAAGCAATGTGTAATTATATATAGATAGATAGATAGATAGATAGAGAAAGATGTATCATGCATTTAACCCTTTCATTACTAAGTCACCCTTTACCGTATATTCTGGATATTAGTAAGCGACGATAGTATTCAGATAAGGACGGGGCGTTATTGGAGCCACCGGATTAATTGAGATATACTTTACGTAACCATATTGGTCCCAGGTATCACAACATTATGCAATATCCTGTAGTTTAATTTCCTGTGAGACAGAATTGGGTCTTATAATATAGGTAGTCAGTTCTTGGAATGTGAAAGGCAACGTTCGCATTATTAAGTCATGTTTTTTCATAGATGGCGCAATACTGTTTGAGTAGCATTAAACATGATGGCATTCGATATGTGTACTATTATTTATATAAAGAGAGAGAGAGAGAGAGAGAGAGAGAGAGAGAAAGAGAGAAAGAGAGAGAGAGATAAAAGAGATAATTGTTTTATATATTTTGATTAGATTTAACGCTTTCAGTAAAGAGGAACCTTCTTTATCTAAATATACGTATCTATTACCAGTCAAAGGGACAAATAAACAAGTGCCAAATATTTCATAACGTCATTTGTAGTATTTTGCTCACTACGCAATGCAAATGTCCGTAAGCTGACTTAATTAAGAATGTAATCATGCCTTCTTTATCCCTTTTGTCCGGTGCCGTCCTTTAACTTAATGCTGGCTACTATTAGACGATTTTATTCAGTTTAAAAAGGACCTCTCCAGCATTCCGAGGCTACGAACTATCTCATCCGACCCTTTTGACTACAACAGATCCTTCTTAAACTGCACAAAATCGTCTAAATGTACAGAAGGGGTTAAATGTAGGGTCACACGAGGGCAGTTTCCGGCAATTTTCGATGAGCAAGTTTTCTCTCGGACTATTTTAAGACTCTTGACCACTTGCAAATTTCGTTCTATAGGGAAGTTGGAGCTGCAGACATCGATATTTAGCAGAATTACCAGCTAAAATGCGGTTGTAGTGTATGTACAGTCGCGCTAATAAGTGATGTCTCGGCACCAAGTATATTTTGATCAATAATTGGTATCAGCAACATCTAAGCTTCATTCCTTCATATCGAGTGAAATATACAAACATGTTCCTACACTTACCCACCCTATTCAACATCTGACAGACATTAATACAACACAGAGCAAGCCAAACGTAATGACAGCTGGGACATGACTTATTAGCGCGACCGTACATTTATAAACACGGAAAATCCAATTACGACATACTTTTTTATTCATCCGAAACCTCCATTACTATCGCATATCCGTGGTATATCGATGCTGACGGCTCTAACTTCCTTATAGCCTGAAACTCGCAAGCGGTCAATTGGAAACTAGATGGAGGGTAGAGTATGTTAGGTAGTTTATTTATTATGAAGCTTATATTTTGAAGCTGTCAGACTATAATTGTCCGTAAAAATTGACGGAAAAAACGTTCGTGTGACACCGTCTTAAGGGGGTTGACCTGCTTTTCTCTCTCTCTGAGTTGTATCCATTCGGCCCCATTCAGCCTGCTGTTTTAAGACGTTTATCCTCATGCAGGTGTCGATTTATACCTGGTGAGCGATAGCTAGCCACCATTTTTTTGGATAATGTGTAATTAGACATCTGGATAAATTTGTAAATTTTTCGATAGAAAAATGTCTCCGGCGAAGCCGAAATCTCTCCAAAAAATTTTGGTTCTCTATCGCTCGCCAGGATAAAATCGACACCTGGATGGGGATAAACGTCTTAAACCAGAAGACTGAATGGAGCCGATTGGATAAAACTGACAAAGAGAAAAACAAAAAAGGTAATTCTACCATTAACCCCTTCTGTACCGGTGATGACGTCATTCTCCTTTTATTCTGGCAGCTGGTGGATGATTATATTCAGCTTAGGAAGGACCGCTAGCAAGTCCAATTAGGCTCTACCGACTCTCTCCATATTAACCGTGTTTAGCTACCGCAGAGCCTTTCTAAGCTGAATAAAATCGTCTAATTCCTGTCAAACCATAACAAATAAAATATAAATTAAATACAAAAATAAATCCAAAACACGTCGTGACCGGTACAGAAAGGGTTACCTATGCATCGATTAAGGGGGGGTGACCGGCTTTTTGTTATTTCTGTCCTTTTCTCTCTTTCTCTGGCTTGTATCCATTCGGCCCCATTCAACCAACTATTTTAAGACGTTTATCCCCATCTAGGTGTTGATTTCTTCCTGGCGAGCGATAGCGAGCCAGCATTATATGAAGAAATCCGGCTTCGCCGGAGACATTTTTCTATTGAAAAATGTACAAATTTAGCCTGCTGTCAAACGAAAATAAAAAATATGCTGGCTCGCTACCGCTCACCAGTAAAAAATTGACACCTGGATGGGGGTAAACGTCTTAAAATAGTAGGCTGAATGGGGCCAAATGGATACAAGCCAGAGAAAGATAGAAAAGGACAGAACAAAAACAGGTCACCCCCCCTCCTTAATGTAGATATGTGGCTTCATGACAAGTACATATAAAATACAACATATACTGAATATATATATATATATATATATATATATATATATATATATATATATATATATATATACTGTATGTGTATTTCAAGTGCAATTTCCGCTTACGCTTACTTTTTTTTTAGATATCATGATGTCAACCTCTTATTCTCATAATATGTAGATTTTATTCATCATGACAATTAGTTTGTATCTAGTCAGTATTTTTAGCTAGCATTGATGTTTAATACTACATTAATGTTGGCAAGAATCGGTGTGTGAATACAATAAAATAAAATCATGATATTGTTTCCTTACTCCTTTATTATATGATAAGATTAATTAACGAAAACCCACTTAGAGGGTAATCAAAGGGTAAAATAAAATAAAAATAAAAATAAAAAAATACAAAAAATAAAACACTGCATTTCTAGGTATATTGGTGGTTAATATACCTATTTTATACAAGGATATCAAAAGTAAATCACCAGCACCTTGTTCATACGCTTTTATGCCTTTGTTATTTGCATTGTACACTCGACCAAAAAACAATCTTTACACTAACGCTCTGAACATTCTGGAAGTGGGTCGAAATCTTGTGATAATACCTCACAGACGTATGTTTCACCCGATTCATTCCGTTCACACTATATTATTTATAGCTCACCAGTGTAAAGATTGTTTCTTGGTCGATTGTACGTACACATATATAGAAATTATGTATTTATTACTGCGGAGTTGGCGTTCTATTATAATATATACAGTACATACGATCGCCTACATATTCAAGAATGGTTCACCTCGTGATTGTACCCCTATGTAATCCTTTCTTATCAGCGGAAATAGTCTGTTATTTGGTATCCACGGTGGAACAAGTATTTATCACTTAACTACACTAGCAACATTCAAGGGCATACATAAATACATAACTAAATACATAAATAAATAAATACATGAATAAAATAAGTCATGATAATTGATAATGTAATGACCCCAACCAGCTATATATATATATATATATATATATACTGTATATACAGTATATATATACCTATCAACTCAACCTCTCTTTCCATGTATTGCTTCGTCTCACCCAAATTAGCATGCTAGTGAAAACCGTCTAATGTTAACTTGAATATGATGAAAAGTACATAATTGTTTTGAGAGGGTTAATCTCTTAGGCAGTACCTAACGGGATATACGTATTACTTAACGGTATTAAGAACGGTATTAAGAACGGTATTAAGAACGGTATTAAGAACGGTATTAAGAACGGTATTAAGAACGGTATTAAGAACGCTTATATGCTTGGTAAACTTAAATGTCGCGCTATCTCTTACACACTCGCTCACACACACACACACAGTCGCACAGTCGCACATACATGAACACACACACACACGCGCACCTTACATGAACACACAGACACACACTCTCACTCACAACCAATGGAACACGTTATACATATTCTGATAAAGTACAGGCGACTTATATACAGTGGCTAATTCCTATTTTATCTGGTACACACACACACACACACACATACAAATACACACATACACCGAGAGAGAGAGAGAGAGAGAGAGAGAGAGAGAGAGAGAGAGAGAGAGAGAGAGCGGGGAGAGGAGAAGCGATGGAGAGAGGAGAGGGAGAGAGAGACGAACGAGTAGGCTCTGGAGGGACGAGAGTGAGGGCGCGAGAGGAGGCGGGAAGAGAGGAGGGAGAGGAGGAGAGAGAGCGGAAGATCAGGGGCACATCTGAAAGAATACAACACACTAAACAAAGATAAAACAAGCACCTATACCGACCACCAGCATATCACCGCGATAAAATACACGACTATTAAAGCTCTGAGTAAGCACAACAGAGAGAGAGATAGAGAGAAAGAGTGTGAGAGAGAGGGAGTGAGAGAGAGGCAGAGAGAGAGAGAGAGAGGGAGAGGGAGAGAGAGAGACGAATGATGACGAGGAGAGAGAGGGTGAGAGACGAGAGAGAGAGAAAGAGGAGAAGAGAGAGGGAGAGGGAGGCGAGAGAGAGAGAGGAGAGGTGGAGAGAGAGAGAGAGGGCAGACATGAGGAGAGAGACGGAGGGAGAGGAGGCGAGAGGGGAGAGAGAGGAGAGAGAGAGAGAGAGAGAGAGTTACAAGGAGTTACAAGGTACCTCAGAGACCTTGTGGTCCATTTCCGGGGAGATACTCGAAGTAGATAAAGATAAATTATTTGTTACACTCAGTACAGATAGCGCAACAATACTAGTTACTCTCTTGATGAATAGCTCCACTGAAGAACAGAACTGTTTACAACTTCTGAGGGAAGTTTGTTCCAGGTAGAACAGATTTAGTGCTAAACCTTTTAAGAGAGAGAGAGAGAGAGAGAAGTAATGAACGAGAGAAAGCAACCACACCGACCATACCAGCATATCAGGACAATAAAATACTCGACTATTAAAGCTCTGAGTAGGCACAACAGAGAGAGAGAGAGAGAGAGAGAGAGAGAGAGAGAGAGAGAGAGAGTGGAGCGGGAGGAGAGGGAGGAGGATGAGAGAGTTTGGGGAGAACGAGAGGGAGAGAGAGAGAGGGAAGGAGGAGAGAGAGGAGGCGAGGAGAGGGAGGAAGGAGAGGAGCGGGAGGAGAGGGGAAGAGGAGGGGGAGAGAGGGAAGAGAGAGGAGGAGAGAGAGGAGAAGGAGGAAGAGACCGGCGACTACCGAGGGATGAGTAGAGGAGGGAAGGAGAGAGGAGTGAGATAGTTGAGAGAGAGAGAGGGGGGAGAGAAGGAGGAGAGGGAGGAGTAGGAGGAGAGGGACGAGGACGGGGAGAGAAAGAGAGGACGGGAGGGCATGGAGGGAGACCCCCGGAGAGAGAGGGAGAGAGGAGGAGAGAAAGAGGTAGGGGAGAAGGGAGGAGAGACGAGATTGAGGGAGCAAGCAGGAGAGGCCGGAGAGAGAGAGGGAGGAGTGGGAGATGGGTGAGAGGGGAGAGAGAGAAGGAGAGAGAGAGGGCAGAGAGAAGAGAGGAGAGAGGACGAGAGAGGGAGCGCGAAGGAGAGCGGAGAGAGAGAGAGCAGGAGAGGGAGGGAGAGGAAGGAGGAGAGAGCAAAGGAAAAAGAAAGAGAGAGTGCAAATAAACATGATGAGTACCGGAGAGGAGAGAGAGAGAAAAGAAAGGATGAGAGAATAGAGAGAGAGGAGGAGAGATGAGCAGATGAGAAAGAGGGTGGAGGGAAAAGGAAAGAGAGAGAGGGAGGTTTTTTTTTTGAGAGAGAGAGAGAGAGAGAACCACAACCATCCACTGAGCTTATCACCACAATACACTGTAACAGTTCTAGGTAAGCACAAGAGAGAGATCATTACCAATCCCACAATGGCTGTTTGAGATAAGCCGCCAAACCCATGTAAGGGATCAGGAAGGCCCCCCCCCCCCCCCCCCCCCCGAAATGTAAGACTGCTGATTACTGAGAGAGAGAGAGAGAGAGAGAGACCGAGAGTGAGAGAGAGGAGAGGAGATGAGAGAGAGAGAGAGGGGGGGAGAGGGAGAGCGAGCGAGAGAGAGGAGCAGAAAGCAAAGGGAAATAACGAAGACGAGTTTGCAAATATATCTCAGTCGTCTCAGACAACTTTGACGCACTACTCCTCCTAAACGGCTTCTTCCAGGACATTGAACACAAAAGACCATAGTTGTTCGCAGAGCCAAAATGAACAAAGTGCACCTGCCGGTTTCCCGCTTATCGTGTGTGGTAGCTCTTGCAGTACGAGATTGTCTCTAAAACAGGATAAATGATTTAAGTTTTCGAGTGTCCTATGTATACATGCTGGCTATCCGCTCGCCATGAAAATTTTGACACCTATATGGCACGAAAGGTCTAAAATTATCAATACATGCGTAGTTGGATCTTCCACGGGTTAACCAATTCAGTTTACCAGGGACGGCCTTTTCATCCTATTCTGGCCATTTACTACACGATTTCATTCAGCTTATGCGGACCTCTAGCAATAATAAGGCTTCAAACTATCTCATCCAACCCTTTTAACTACCACAGATCCGTCCTAAGCTGCATACTATCGTCTAAATATAGGGCTAGAAATAAAATATACACGTCGCTGGTACTCCAAGGGTTAATGTTCACCGTATCATGTTCAGCAGTCAAGTGGTCGAATATTTTTGACCTCAAAACTGTATACAAGAACACCTTTTATTTCTGAAAGTATAATCTTAGGATAAGAAGCACACATTTACCTGCTGCAAGTGTAATTAAATATCATAGACTATTGATAAATATACAATTATTGATATGGTGTCGTCAGTAACTTTAAAAGGGGAGATATCCACTTTGAGGGATTTTTTTCTTGACCCCTTGATCCCTCATGTGTAGGCCCCATTGCTTTTGATATTATAAAACGTTTGCCCCACTAGTTTAGCAATTTTAAGAACTTTCACCCAATATTAAGACCTTTCGTGCCATTGCAGGTGTCGATTTTATCCTGGCGAGCGATAGCGAGCCTGTAGTTTAAGAGGAACCGGCCTTTTGGGCCGGGAAATGTTTCTCCCGACAAAGTTTACAAATTTATCTTGAAAGGGGTGGTCAAGGGGGTGACATTGTTAGACTGTGGGCGGTTTCCAGTAGGAAACAAACATCCCAACATCCCCCAACATGATTAAACATAATGACACTTTGTTGGCTTTAGATTGTTGGTAGTCATAACTATTAATTGATTCATACAATCATTACACACACACCTACACCACACACACACAACACAACTCATTACACACACATACACACACCCACGCCACAACACAATTTTCTATTTCACAACACACTAACACACACACCCACCTTGGTACTACTGAGTCCGTTCATCGAATCCCCTGCATACAGATTAAACTTACGTATAGACAACTTTATCTGGCTGCTTGTCGATTAGGGTTAAATTACGGACTGTTTTCAGCGGGCCGCCAGGTCCTGTGCCCTCCTATATTATGATCCACACTGATGGCGATGAGTCAATACTACCCAAGGTGGCAGGACAATATCAGTCTGGTGAGAATTTAGGGTATAATAGGTTAAAGAACTGTGTATTTCAGTCTCAATCGTTGTATGCTCGAAGCTACAGGCCACACACACACACACCGCACCCAAACATAACACAACACACACACCACACCAACACACACACAACTTTCATATTCAGTCTGGTGAACTCCTAGGTTAAGATCTAGGTTAAGTCTGTGTATTTTCCCGCCCATTGGATGCCGGCTTGAAATAAACCGATTGTTTATTATTATTATTATTATTATATTCTTGCTAATCATACCAATATTCGCTGCATCTTCAACCCCACCGCCTGGATGTCGAACTTGGGTCCACATCTCCCCTCATACACCAGCACCGCTCACTTGCAAGCACTTCGTCAGCACCTCCACCAGGAAGGGGCTATACCGCTTCTCAGTGTCATGCCTGGGGGGAAAAGGGGGGGGGGAGAGAGAGAGGCGAGAGAGATCACTGAGGGTATTATATTAGTCATCCTCAATTGAAACGCTCTCAGAAGCTAATATATCCTGTATAAATGTATAAGTGTATAAATTATTATGTCGGATATTTCTTGGATGAAAGGATTTTGTTTTTTCTGGACCCCCTTCTCCCACATTAGTTTTGGAAAAACAAATAACGTTCGCCCCATTTAGTTTGGCAGATTTTAAAACGTTTCGTCCCATTTCATTGTCACTTTTAAGACCTTTCGTGGCATTTAGGTGATTTTGTTGTTGCTGGCGAGCGAAAGCGAGCCTGTATATTGAGAAATCGGCCTTCAGCCGGGACCTGTTTTACCAAAGAAACTACAAATTTATCTCGAAAGGGAGGTCTTGCGAGTGTTTTCGTTGGTATAAGCTTTATAGAACTCTAGGGGGCAAAAAAAACTAAAAACCATACAAGAGTATCTACTGCCTATAATCTAATGGCTAGTGTTGTGCTATGCTCAGTGTTGTGCTATTGCTATGGTATGTATGGCTATGGGGTACTATGGTATTGATGGCTATGGGTTGCTATATGGTATGGCTATGGCTATGGTTGCTATGGTATTTATGGCTATGGGTTGCTATGGTATTTATGGGCTATGGGTTGATATGGTATTTATGGCTATGGGTTGCTATGGTATTTATGGCTATGGGGTTATATGGTATTGAGGC
>CM064551.1:26879809-26887309 GCA_032716605.1 Paralithodes platypus
AGAGAGAGAAACCACAACCATCCATGAGCTTATCACCACAATACACTGTAACAGTTCTAGGTAAGCACAATAGAGAGATCATTACCAATCCCACAATGGCTGTTTGAGATAAGCCGCCAAACCCATGTAAGGGATCAGGAAGGCGAAATGTAAGACTGCTGATTACTGAGAGAGAGAGAGAGAGAGAGAGAGAGAGTGAGAGAGAGAGAGAGAGAGAGAGAGAGAGAGGGGGAGGGAGAGCGAGAGAGAGAGAGAGAGAAAGCAAAGGAAATAAAGAGAGAGTTGCAAATATATCTCAGTCGTCTCAGAAAACTTTGACGCACTACTCCTCCTAAACGGCTTCTTCCAGGACATTGAACACAAAGACCATAGTTGTTCGCAGAGCCAAAATGAACAAAGTGCACCTGCCGGATTTCCGCTATCGTGTGTGGTAGCTCTTGCAGTACGAGATTGTCTAAAACAGGATAAATGATTTAATTTTTCGGGTGTCCTATGTATACATGCTTGCTATCGCTCGCCATGAAAATATTGACACCTATATGGCACGAAAGGTCTAAAATTATAAATACATGCGTAGTTGGATCTTCCAAGGGTTAACCAATTCAGTACCAGGGACGGCCTTTTCATCATATTCTGGCCATACTACACGATTTCATTCAGCTTATGAAGGACCTCTAGCAATAATGAGGCTTCAAACTATCTCAACCAACCCTTTTAACTACCACAGATCCTTCCTAAGCTGCATACTATCGTCTAAATATAGCTAGAATAAAATATAACACGTCGCTGGTACTCAAAGGGTTAATGTTCACCGTATCATGTTCATCATTAAGTGGTCGAATATTTCTGACCTCAACTGTACAAGAACACTTTTATTTTCTGAAAGTATAATATTAGGATAAGAAGAACACATTTACCTGCTGCCAGTGTTAATAAATATCATAGACTATGATAAATATACAATTATTGATATGGTGTGTCAGTAACTTTAAAAGGGGAGATCTCCACTTGAGGGATTTTTTTCTTGACCCCTTTCTCCCTCATGTTTAGCCCCATTGCTTTTGATATTATAAAACGTTTGCCCCATTAGTTTAGCAATTTTAAGAACTTTCACCCCATATTAAGACCTTTCGTGCCATTCAGGTGTCGATTTTATCCTGGCGAGCGATAGCGAGCCTGTAATTTAAGAGGAACCGGCCTTTGGCCGGGAAATGTTTCTACCGAAAAATTTACAAATTTATCTTGAAAGGGGGTCAAGGGGGTGACATTTTTAGATTGCTGGAGGAGTAGGAAACAAACTAAAAACCTCCCCTTAACATGATTTAAATAATGACACTTTGTTTGCTTTAGATTTTGGTATTCATAACATTAATTGATTCACACACATACACACACACTAACACACACACACACACACTAACACACACATACACACACTAACACACACACACACACACTAACACACACATTTGGTACTTGAGGGTTCGAATCCCCTGCATACAGATTAAATTACGTATAGAAACTTTATCTGGCTGCTGCGATTAGGGTTGAATTACGGACTGTTTTCAGGGGACTACCAGGTCCTTTGCCTCTATATTATGCTCCACTGAGGAGTGAGTCAATACTACCCAAAGTGGCAGACAATATCAGTCTGTTGATAATTTAGGGTATAATAGGTTAAAGAACTGTGTATTTCAGTCTCAATAGTTGTCTGCTCGAAGTAAAGACACACACACACACACGCACACACATACACACCACACACACACACACCAACACACACACACTTTCATATCAGTCTGTTGATCCCTTAGGTTAAGATCTAGGTTAAGTCTGTGTATTTTCAGCCCCATTGGCTGCCGGCTTGAAATAAACCGATTGTTATTATTATTATTATTATTATATTCTTGCTAATCATACAAATATTCGCTGCATATTCAACCCCCGCCTGGATTCGAACTTGGGTCCACATCTCCCATCACCACCAGCACCGTCACTTGCAGCACTTCGTCAGCACCTCCACCAGGAAGGCTATACCGCTCAGTGTCATGCCTGGGGGGAGGGGGGGGGGGAGAGAGAGAGAGAGAGATTACTGAGGGTATTATATTAGTCATCCTTCATTGAAACGCTCTCAGAAGCTATCATATCCTGTATAAATGTATAAGTGTATAATTATTATGTCGGATTTCTTTGATGAAAGGATTTTTTTTTCTGGACCCCCTTCTCCCCCATTAGTTTTGGAAAAAATATAACGTTCGCCCCATTTAGTTTGGCGATTTTAAAACTTTTCGTCCCATTTCATTGTCACTTTTAAGACCTTTCGAGCCATTTAGGTGATTTTGTTTTTGCTGGCGAGCGAAAGCGAGCCTGTAATTGAGAAATCGGCCTTCAGCCGGGACATGTTTTACCAAAAAAAATACAAATTTATCTCGAAAGGGGGTCTTGAGAGTGTTTTCGTTTGTATAAGCTTTATAGAAATCTAGGGGGCAAACTAAACTAAAACCCTTACAAGAGTATCTACTGCCTATAATCTACTGCTATGTTGTGCTATGCTCAGTGTTGTGCTATGCTATGGTATGTATGGCTATGGGTTACTATGGTATTGATGGCTATGGGTTGCTATGGTATTTATGGCTATGGGTTGCTATGGTATTTATGGCTATGGGTTGCTATGGTATTTATGGCTATGGGTTGCTATGGTATTTATGGCTATGGGTTGCTATGGTATTTATGGCTATGGGTTACTATGGTATTGATGGCTATGGGTTGCTATGGTATTTATGGCTATGGGTTGCTATGGTATTTATGGCTATGGGTTGCTATGGTATTTATGGCTATGGGTTACTATGGTATTTATGGCTATGGGTTGCTATGGTATTTATGGCTATGGGTTGCTATGGTAGGTATGGCCATGGGTTGCTATGTTATGTATGGCTATGGGTTGCTATAGTATGTATGGCTATGGGTTGCTATGGTATTTATGGCTATGGGTTGCTATGGTATTTATGGCTATGGGTTGCTATGGTAGGTATGGCTATGGGTTGCTATAGTATGTATGGCCATGGGTTGCTATGTTATGTTATGGCCATGGGTTGCTATGTTATGTTATGGCCATGGGTTGCTATGTTATGTTACCTCCTCCCAACATAAGCAAGGGTCCCAAGAAAGCCTCCAGGTCCAGTGCCATGATACCTCTGGTCGGAACAGCTGAGGGAGGCCGCAAGCACTGTGTGGTGTTGGTGATCTCGTAGTCCAGCCATTTATCCAGTAGGCCCGATTCTTTCACCGTGAAGATGCTAGGTGAAAGCGAGCGCCTGTATTTTAGGAGGAACCAGCATTCGGCCGGGGCATTTTTATTACCGAAAAATATACAAGGTTATAATAGGTTAGACCGTTAGATCGTTTAGGTTTAGTTAGGTAACAAGTAATTTTCGAAGATGAAGTAAGTAGGCTAACTCCTCAGAAAACCTTAGTTAAACAGGTCCTTATAAATTATGGGGCACTTGTAAGTCTGAATTCTTATGTGTAAGTGTGAATGCAAGTGTGCGTTTAGTTATGAGCGAATAATGTAGTTGTGCGTGTTGTCAATGATGATTGTGTATAGCCTTGAACTTCTTAAGTAGAATAGTTTCCCCAGTAAATACATTTTCTTCGTTGCGTTTATAAAAGAAAATGTATATTCATAGATAACTATTATAAAAGGGTCATCACCCATATAACACGGCTTTCAAACGCCCGCACAAATGTACGGTCGCGCTAATAAGTAATTTCCCAGCTGTCATTACGTTTGGCTTGCCCTGTGCTGGATTAATGTCTGTCAGATGTTGAATAGGGTGGGTAAGTGTTGGAATATCTTTGTATATTTCACTCGATATGAAGACATGAATTTACATATCGCTGATACCAATTATTGATCAAAACATACATGGTGCCGAGACATCACTTATTAGCGCGACTGTACATACTTTACGCTTACAAATAGGCCTACACATCCCTTCAGTGAATACGTTAATATTCATCTCGGATAATAGTCCCTAGACTCTAACTTACCTATCATAACATACCCCAAAATAGGTTAGGCATAGTACTGAAGGATAAAACAAAATAAATCCATTATTATTTTTATGTTTTGAATTATTATTATTATGTTTTTCTTTTTGGTTTTCTTATATATATTTAATTATTATTTTGTATTTGGTGTACTTACATCTGATTGGCTTTGGCCCTGTAGGTAGAGTTGATCTTGAATGCCATAGCGATGATAGCATTACTGTACACCAGCTCTCGTGAGATGTACAGGTGGCACTGGCCGCTTGTACTGTAAGGGAAGAAAGGGGAATCAGTCTCTCTCAGTGCTAACAATTATATATTTCAGTTATTAAGATATCAGTAAACGTAGTTATACTTAAGGAAGTGAAACACATAAAAACTAATCATTGAAACATTGTCTAATATTTAATGAGTCTTTCCTAGACAACATTTCGCTTAGTGACCATCCAACTTGCACTGATGAAAACATTCACGAAAATATAATGCAAGGTTTAAGAAGCTGCTTGATATAAAACAAATTTATTAAAAAATCAACACTCATTTGACCTTCCCATGTTCTTATGAATACGGCACATATGAATAAGTAACATTGGTCGAATAACAGCCTTCTCTTTAGCATATCTTAAATTGGATGAAATTATTCCAAACCAAATATCGAATACAAGCTCTCGTGTGATGCCGGTTTTAGGCCCCAACAATTGCACAGTACAACTAGCCTGAAATCCCACGACATGGCCTTCTTCATGGTGGTCTTGTCGCAGATGGCAGCGAAGTCGCCCCGGGCGATGTTCTCCCGGGCGGCCCAGCAGTCCTTGAAGGTGCCCGAGATGCCCTGGAACACCTCGCGCCGCACACCATCCTCGGCTTCCTAAGTGGTATATATCATAATTTAGGGGAGATGGGTAGTTTTTCTAGATCAGCCTTCTCCCTCATGTTTAACCCCATTAGTTTTCAGATTTTAAAATGTTTGTCCCATTAGTTAGTCGATTTTAAGACCTTTCGCCCCATTTCTACGTCAATATTTAGACCTTTCGTGCTATTTAGGGATCGATTTTTTCCCTGGCGAACGATAGTGAGCCTGTAATGTTGAGAGAACCGGCCTTCGGCCAGGAAATTTTTCTACCGAAAAATGTACAAATTAATCTAGAAGGGGGACCTAATGGATGCTTTTTAAAATTTGATGGAGGTCTAGGGAGAAAACTAGAAAAATAATGAATACATGCAAAAATCGCCCAAAAAGTGAACCATGTGGTACCGGTGACGTCCTTTTCATTATATTTTGAACACTATTAGACGATTTTATGCAGTTTAAAAAGGGTATCCAGCAATTAACAGGCTTCGAACTATCTCACTTAAGGGGAGATTTCCACTTGAGGGACTTTTTTCTTGACCCCTTTCTCCCTCATGTCTAGCCCCATTGCTTTTGAGATTTTAAGACGTTTGCCCCATTAGTTTGGTGATTTTTTAAGAATTTCCGCCCCATTCTGTCAATTTTAAGACCTTTCGTGCCATTTAGGTGTCGATTTTATCCTGGCGAGCGATAGCGAGCCTGTAATATAAGAGTAATCGGCCTTCGGCCAGGACATTTTTCTACCGAAAAATGTACAAATTTATCTTGAAAGGGGGTCAAGGGGGTGAAATTTTAAGATTGCTGGAAGAGTAGGAAACAAACTAGAAACCTCCCCTTAACCACAGATCCTTTTTAAACTGCACAAAATCGTGTAAATATAACATGAATACAATTATAAAGACGTCGCCGGTACAGTAAGGGTCAATTATTAAGACGTCGCCGGTACAGTAAGGGTCAATTATAAAGACGTCGCCGGTACAGTAAGGGTCAATTATAAAGACGTCGCCGGTACAGTAAGGGTCAATTATAAAGACGTCGCCGGTACAGTAAGGGTCAATTATAAAGACGTCGCCGGTACAGTAAGGGTCACTTATAAAGACGTCGCCGGTACAGTAAGGGTCAATTATAAAGACGTCGCCGGTACAGTAAGGGTCAATTATTAAGACGTCGCCGGTACAGTAAGGGTCAATTATAAAGACGTCGCCGGTACAGTAAGGGTCAATTATAAAGACGTCGCCGGTACAGTAAGGGTCAATTATAAAGACGTCGCCGGTACAGTAAGGGTCAATTATTAAGACGTCGCCGGTACAGTAAGGGTCAATTATTAAGACGTCGCCGGTACAGTAAGGGTCAATTATTAAGACGTCGCCGGTACAGTAAGGGTCAATTATAAAGACGTCGCCGGTACAGTAAGGGTCAATTATAAAGACGTCACCGGTACGGTAAGGGTCAATTATTAAAGGTCCATTCATACTGTCCGAAAGGTGAATAATTAACATGTTTACAGAAATAGGTGGAATCTCACGGTTATTGAAAGGCTGTTGGTCAGTCTATTTTTCTAATGGCATTAGATATTCTAAGCCTGAGAAGAAAATAAGATGCTAAATAAATTAATCCACACACACACACACTCACTACCAGACGAAAATATTCTATTCCAAACAGTTTCGGCGACAGATGTTTCCTTCTTCAGTGGCATGATGTGTTCCTTTCCATCTTTTCACTGAAGAGGGTTAGAGGTTTTACCAATACATGCTTGGCATAAATAATATTTGTCTGCTGGTGTGACTTTTTATCTCCTGTTCTGATGATCACGCCAGTGGGATTTTTCTGCCATTATAAGCTATCGGAGGTTTTAGATATACTACCTTGAAATATTGGTACATCATGGATCCTTCCTCAAGTCTCCACGGCAGCTTTGACTGAGACACCATATCCTGCAGGGAGTCTATGGGGATGGTGACCCGAGGGACGGTGAGCATGGCCGTCAGGATCCCGCTGTAGGAGGACATGAACACCAGGGATGCCAACAGCCACGTCGTCACCAACACGCGACTACCATCACGCGCGGGCAGCCAGGTTGAGCCTTGGACAAAAGAAAACATACCCTGAACTCATGTTCCTTCATTAGCGCCTTGATATCCTAGTACACACTTCCCTAGTTGGGATAGTAAGCCTATTATTTGCTGAAGAAACCGTCAACCTTGCCCCTAAACTAACTCTCAGGCATCAGCACCTTGAAACCCTAATGCCAACTTCTCGAAATGGAGCAATTACAACCTCTACAAATATGTAATATCTACTTGCATGGAGCATCCATTAACCAGGCACCAACCTCAACTGAATTGAATTTCCTGTATGAGTTCTTTGAAACTCAATGGAGCAGTACTAACCCCTATAAAGTTAAACAGCCCCTTATAAAACAAAGAAACTGTCAACTTTGTATCATTGGCCCTTTATAAAATAAAGAAACTGTCAACCTTGTCCCTTAACTCACTCTCCTGCATGAGCGCCTTGAGACCCCAGAGGGCGGCGTGGGAGATGTGGCTTGTGTTGAAGTCGTTGAAGATGCGGTCCTCCGAGGCACTGATCCCCACCAT